>JAWNOQ010000003.1:13547264-14287028 GCA_035045865.1 Drosophila austrosaltans
TATGCCCTTATGTACATATGTGTGTAATTGTTACGCGAATGGAAAAAATCAAAAGCAAAATGCGATAAAATGGGCAAAGGTGCTAGGATAAGCAACGAGATCAGGATAGATGAAGAAAATATAATTGAATATCCACATAAATTAGAGTGAAAAGTCGCTATGGAAAAGAGCGGGACACTTTTCACTACAGGTATGTATGTATGGATGTGTATGTGTATGACAGAGAAATGCAACAAGCCACCGGTACTCAAGGTGCACCGCGTAAATGTTGGGTGATTTTGACACCCGGGTGTCTTAAACCAGCGCACAAATGTGTACAATCGCTCGCCTCACAAAATACTTGTGTGTTAGTGCACACAAGCTGCAAAAGTGACTAGGTATTTTTTAGGCATATGTGTGTACGGCATATGCCGGTACTTGAGCGTCGAAAAAAAGGTTTGGTGAAAAGAGATACGCAAAAATTGAGGCATACAATGTGTAGAGTGTCGCCGATGTTGCGGTTTCTTTTGTGCAACAATAAAAAAATATTCAACTCAAAAATAACTTATTTTATTCATTTAATATGCTAAATAAACATAAGATTGCTTCAGTGCATTAACGAACTAAAAATATTTAAACTTAACATAACATAAATATTATTTTATTTATTTATTTATTTATTGAAAGTTAACAATAAATTATTAACCTACATGGAGGTGAGCACTAGCTGCCAGGGCTATCAGCTCGATGGTAATTATTGGTTAGGCTAGATTTTGTTGGCAAAACCTGCTTTAGAAATAAAGTTAAATATAGAGTTTATATTTTCTTGTGTGGGGTTTTCTAGTAATACGGATGGAGGAGTTGGGAGGTTGATGCGAAGTGCCTGCAATTTGGAGCATGTGTCCAAGATGTGCTGGGTAGTTAAAGGAGTGGTGTAACAATGTGGGCAGCTGGGAGCGGTGAGTCCCTTTAAGATGTGTTGATGAGTCGTGGCTGTGTGTCCAATGCGTAATCGCGTGAATATTCTATTGCTGGGAGTATTGGAGCTAGAAGGATATTTCAGAGCTACTCCCTGTT
This sequence comes from Drosophila austrosaltans, assembly GCA_035045865.1. Taxonomy (NCBI): domain Eukaryota; kingdom Metazoa; phylum Arthropoda; class Insecta; order Diptera; family Drosophilidae; genus Drosophila; species Drosophila austrosaltans. The sequence goes on from JAWNOQ010000003.1 coordinate 13,548,321, forward strand.
GATTATATATTTTGTAGCTGTGGGTGGTGTTAAGCCAATCGGAGATGTGTTTGGCCTTAATATGACAAGATATTAGGTGGGCTAAGTCTGCCTTTTCGAAAGTATAGATTATTTCTGTATCTTCCAGGCCCGCAGTCTTTGCCGTTGTGTCGGCTAGCTCGTTGCCAGTGATCCCAGCATGCCCTGGAATCCACATTAGTTGGATATGTTTATGCTTGATTAGGATGTCTCTGGTTCGCGATGCAAGAGAGTTTGTGTTGTTTGTATTTTTTATTGCGTGGATTGATGAGAGGCTGTCTGTGCATATTATGTGTGGGTGGGTGCTGCTGGCGGCATATTGCGCAGCCTGAAGAATAGCGTAGGCTTCTGCCGAAAAGATGGAGATGTGATCGTAGAGTTTACCCGATTTGATGACGGTTTTATCGGTCTTTACGACGGCAAACGACTTGTAGTCTACAGTCTTTGAACATAAATATAAACATTATATTGCTTCAGTGCAAATAAAAAAATATTCTTTTCCTTCAGTGAAGTTTAAAATAGAAATTAAATTACAAATTATTATTTTTAAAAAAAGAGTGCAAAAACAGCAAATTGTCTACCGTTTTCGGACCTAATCTATTTCTTTTTTCCGTTATTATACTTGAAGCTATTGCAAGAAGTTGCAATGCTAACTTACACAATAAGGGATAACAATTTTCTTTGGTTTTCCACCACTCAATGGGTTCGAAATCCTCGGTTAAAGAAACTCTTTCACCACAATAACTTTCTAATTCTTCTAAGGTCGATTTCATATTGTTATTGGACTGAGCTACCAGTTGGGAGAAAAAAAAGTGGTTTTTGGCACAAACATATCTTTTTTAGGAATCACATCAAGTTGACAATTCGGACTTGCTGGGTTTGAATCTGATGTAATAGAATTATTTTGCGAAGGTTCATTTAAAAAACAAAAATAATTGTTCATTTGATCAATGCAAAAGTTTTTAATTTCAAATGAATCCTCATGTTCCATGTTTGCTGCTGGAGGATATAAGAAAAAAACCGTCTTGTGCCAAATGTCTAAATTTTCTTTCCAAATCGTGTTTAAATTTACTAAAATTCTGGCTTTAAGAACAGAAATTGACGAAATATCTTCAGCATTTGCCTCGCAAAGAATCTTTATTTTCGCTATTGAGGGCACAACATATCACAATGAAGGAGAGCTACATGTTTGTAATTCTTTAAAAATTCTCTCAAAATCTTCAAGAAGTACTAATATTATTTTTAAAGTCGATATATTTACGGCTATAAGTTTTTGACCTCCCTCTGTCTCACTTAATATATTATTTACTGTTGTCCAGTTATTCATTATTGAATTAACCATGTTGTAATTGGAGTTCCTTCGAGTAGGGCATGAGTTTTTCAACGTTGTGCTTAATCTGTGCTGCAAACTAGCTTTTTTAAAATATTTAAAAATTTTTTTGCAGGCGTATAATATGTCTTTAAGCTCACTGGCTTCATCAAACGATTTTTCTAACACATTTGAAAATAAATGACTACTGCAATTCAATCTAATATTGTTTTCCAAAGCTTTTTTTATATTGGTGCTTCTGTCTGTTACGAATTTTATGTTGGTTATGTTGTAAAAATGGATTTCAATTTTTTTTAAATATTTTCCCCTGTCGATTTTTCAAAGTCCATCGATTTTAGGCCCAAAATTATGTCATTCATTTTAAAATCTTTTTAATAATGCAGAGTGACACCTTAGAAATTTCTATTCACGTATTGATCGGTCCACATATAGCCGATACTGCATTGTTATCCACAGCTTCTTTAATATCATTGGATATAATCGCCCGCTTCTCTTCTGCATCATTTTCCGCATTTCGACTCAATGTTGTTGCGTCGGGCAGTAGGTCGTCAATGTCAACGTTCGCTCCATAAGTAGCACCGACTTTTACAAAAAACTCCACCAGGCTGCGAAAACCAACCCCGTTTAATGCGGAAAAAGGCTGACAATCCTGAACCACCCACTCAAGACACTTGTTTGTTGCTATATTTTTGTCCATGTTTGAAACTTTTTTTGCTTCAGCTGGCTGTCGTAATGAAAGACAACATTTGTGCCGCGACAAATTTCTGCTGTCATTGTTTTCGATGGCAAAATCAAACACGCACTAATCTAGAAAGCTAAGAAGTGATCTGGTGCAGAAGCAAAACAGCCGATAATTTAACACACACACCATGGTGCCTATAAAACACTTGGGTGATATACATGTGTTTTGTCTACTTACGTTAATTGCGGATTGCTCTTTTCACACTTTCGCTTATTTTTCTACGTTCGCTTTAAGTGTGAGTACGTCCGGCACGCGTTGCCGAAAAATACTTGGGTGTCACGCAAAAAGTACACGGTGCATTGTTGTGAGTGACAGCATGATATTGCCTGCATGCGTAGCACTCACAAAATTTTATATAAGTGTTTGTTTTGATTTGCTGAGCCAGTGGTGAGAGGCACCGGTACACAAATTTCATTGAGTTTGAGTAGGGGTGGCAAAAATTGACACACTTGCAGTTCTCTGGTGGATGAATTAATGGAATGGCAATAAGAATGCTTCTACTTAACAGATTCTCCACCGATGCAAAGCTGGGGCGTGTGGATGGATATCCGGTTCGAAGGACCAATGTTTGTGGTGGGGCGAAGTTTTCCAATTGGGTAGAGCCCGATTCTTATTACCCAAGTGTATAGTATATAGGCCAATTTATTTGTTATTCGTTGCACACACGTACCGAAACACAAACAATTAAACTATATCGATCGTGTAGAATATATGTAAACTATGTAAAAAAGTGGCCAAGAGAAATATCGGGAGATGTTTATAGTTGCCGGTGATGAAAACCAATCTTCTAAGATTGAGTTTTCCATGGAACTTGCTAACAAATTGTTCCAGTGTGCCCGTTCGGGGATAGTGGCAAAAGCCCACTTCTATCCCCTGCTGGTCACCTTTTCTGGTGTGAACAGCGTATGATTTAATATTACAGGTTACAATTACAATAAGGTTATCTTACCCAAATTTACAAAAAACGGTTTTTAATAAAGCGAAACGATCTTAAAATGTAACATCCTGCAGATGCTATGTTTCGTGTAAGATTGAAATAGAACTAGAAAATTGTAGGCTTACAATTTCAAGAAGAGATTTAACAAAAGAATAAATGTGTTTTTTTAAACTTTCATGCAGTAACTACCTACAACGAGCTCATGCAAATTTTGCAAATTCTGTTTTTCCTCTATTCCATTATTATTTTACACTCTCCAGGAAGGTCAGTTTTTCCTACTGGTTGCAGAACGTCCCTTGAACTGCAAATGGTACGATCTTACCTGCATTTAAGCAAAATGTGGGCGCCAGAAGAGAACATTTTTATCACGATAATACTTGAAAAAAAAAAAATAGTGCACTGGGTGGACCAAAAAAGATGCGGAGCAAAAGCGTTTAGGAGCGTCTAGATGGCGGGATGATAACGGGATTTATCCGAAAACGGTGGCTTGGGAAGTCGTGTCCCGTGATAATTTCTTCCGACCAGCGTCGGCGGCTTCTCGCATGAGTGTGTATATTAAGGTCGGTCTCCACATTGAGGGCGATTTCTTTTTGGAAGATGGACTCCATCGGGAACTGGATGTAGAGTAGCAGGCCTTATCATTTCGCGCAATTGCCAGTCCAAGTGCTGTAGCGTCTCGGCTTTCTTCCGGCCATTGTCGATCTATATAAAAAGGCCGTCGGCATGACCTTTGTGGGTGTTCAGGATAGACCGCGTTTCACGTGTTGGGGAAGGCGACTGCCTCTTGGTCCTACGTGACTTCGTCTCGAGGACTCAGTAACATGCACTATCCACGTGGTATGGATAATGTGTTGAATATATTGGAGCATCTGTGGTGGTTCTAATTTTTGCCTTTACAGAGGTGGTGAATGATAATTTATCATTTGGTTTTGAAAATAAACTTGAGATTTTTTTTGTTAATTTTGTAATGCTAATGTTTTGTTCCTTGGATTACTGCATTTAGTTGCTTAAGGCTGTCGTTACCTAAATTTGCGTCAAAAGATTTTAAGGTAGGTAATATGAAGAATTTTATTTTTACGTCTTTGATGTCAAATAAATTTGCTTTAATGTGTTCAGTTATTCTGACGTTACCTTCTAAGGAGATTGCTTCGAATGGTTCTATGTTCTTTTTTGGTATTGATACTAGTTCTGGTTTAATGTAGTTATTGTTTGCACCTGTGTCGATTAAAATTTTTAGAGTCTTTCCTCCTCCAAGCTTACATTCAATGTATGGAAGTGAGGAGGTCTTTATTCTAAAAAATATATGTCAGAATGTTCGGTTTGTTCGTCATTACCCCAATATTCGTATTCATTTGGTGAATTGTCTGCTAAATTTTCTACTTCTGTATAATAATCAGTGTCATATTGTTGGCTATCAGTCGAGTTTTGTTCTTCTGGATATGATTGATTTTTTTTTCCTCGGCTGTTTCAATGTTAAAGTTTCTTGGTCTTTTTAATTCTTGTGTTGAATTGAAAGGTGGACGTTTTCCGACATCAAAATTAGGGCGATTAGCGTAGTTAACCTGCCTTGATTGGATCGATTTGTTTACGTCCATAGGCTCAGGACGAGGGAGAGGCTTTGGTCCAAATGGACGAGGGGGTGCCTTGGGAAAATTATAGTTTGGTTGCTGGAAAAATTGTTGTCCGTTATAGGTCATTCTATTTTGTGGGAAGCTAGGGTATTGGTTGTACCTTATGGGTGGTGCCGGCGGTGGCTGTGGTCTTTGAGATTGTATTGCATATCGTGAGCTATTGTTCTGAATTATTGGTGCGGATCTGAACATTTGTGGCTTACCTTTCAGGTTAGCTTGAGAAGCGACATATTTTTGGTTTTCTAATTTGAGGCATAAGTGGAGATCCTGCGGGAGGTCGGTGGGTTCTTTGATTCCTAGAAGTCTAGAAAGATCACCATTGAGTCCTCTAATAAAAGTATTGAGTGCCTTGTCACGATATACCTGGGTCAGTAGTATAATGCCGTGTCTGCTAATCCGACTATTTTATTTCTTATTGTGTGTAAGATGCAGAAATACCTAGGGCTGCCTTCTTGTCCTGCATAGGTTTTCATTACTCTGTCTACGCTTTTCTTCCATGAACTAAACTCAGCTGGATTTCCATTAAATTCTCTTAAACCCTTAACTATATCTGGGACTTTATCTAACTCAGAAATCCTGTTCCTATACTCGGGGCTAATTGGTACATCGGAGACATTAAAAGGGCATAAAGTAGTTTTAGTTGTTTCGTTAGTGTTATTTTGTTCTATAGTTTTAACTACGATTCTTGAAATTAGTTGTGTTAGTTGGTCTAAGTTCATTTGTGTGTTAGTAGGAGGGGCTGGTATCGGACAATAATGTTGGTCTCATTAAGTTATCTGGATTTGCCATGGTTAAAATTTGTATTTTGAAATTTTTGAATTCATTAAAAAAAAATTCTTTTTTCGTATTTGTAAATTATTAAGGTTTCTTTTTTTTTTTTTTTTTTTGTAACTTTTAGATTTTTAATTGATTTTCTTCGCTTTAAAATTCTTTTTTTTGTTTTTAAATTTTAATTTTCTTTGTTGTTTACTTATTTACTAATTTGTTGTGTTTTGTTTTTTCTTAATTTTGTAATTTTATTTTAACTTACAATATAAAAACAGCAAGTGTCATCCTCTGCGGAAGTTCGAAATTTCTCCTTTTTGGGACGTCCTACTCGAGTTTCGAGGTCCTCACTTCTTCCAGAGGTTGGCTAGGAGCGGATCTTGTTGATTTTGTGTATACCGGCTTGCATTTCAAGCCTTTGGAAAAACTGACCTAAGTCGAAGATCTCATTCGTATACAAATCATTAACATCAATTCTTGCTTTAACTTTGTTTCCATGCTTTAATAAATATTTTGATTCTGTTGTAGGCAAGGTCAATAATTTTTTTACTTCATCATTACAAGTACGTCGGACTTAGAAGCATTTTGAATACTTTGCCTTGGCAGAAATTCTTCGTTATTAACTGCGCAGTATTTTTGTCTACTTTGTTGCCTAGTCGTGACTTTCAGGACTTTGTTATACATTTCTTTTAATTCGGATACTGATATCCACGATAGGGCATCTGCCACAAAGTTGTCTTTCCCCTTAAGATATTCTACCGTGAAGTCGCATTTTTCAAGATCTAGTCTCATTCTAGTTAATTTTGAACTGGGATTTGTCATTGAAAACAAATAAGTGGCCTGTGATCTGTTTTAATAGTGAAGTGTTGACCATATATGTATGGTCGAAAGTGTGTTATGGCCCAGTGGATTGCTGCTAACTTTAGTCCATTCAAACTTTACAGACTTCTTACATAATCTTGTTATGTGACGTGAATATTCTGCGAAATTTGTAATAAATCGTTTGTAATGTCTGCGTCTGTAGGGACTGGGTATTTCTCATATTGTCATCAGGCTAAATACATTACTTATCAATGTAACCCAAAAAAGAATTTTTCCGGATGTAATTTTAGGTTGTGTTTCCTACATAAGTCAAAAATGTTTGTTAGATTTTTGATCACATGATTTTCGGAACAACCGTTGACAATTGAGTCATATACAAGAATGCTTAATAAGCATTGAGTACAGAAAATGCTATAGTCTTCATTCTTTAGAATGAGTTTGGCGCTATTTTGAGACCATGAGGTAGTCTTGTGAGTTGATATGAGCCATTGTTTGTTGAAAAAGAAGTGATTTCTCTAGACTGTTGTTTTAGCTCTATTTGATGAAATCTTGACATTCGATACATGAATAATATTTGACTCTGCCTAGTTGGTCAAGAATATCGTCTGTTCTTGGAAGTGGGAATTTGTCGGACTATAATTTTTTGTTTATTTGGTGGTAATCTACAACTAATCGCCATCTTTAATTTTCATTTCCTGGGAGACCTTTCTTGGGTACAAATAGTATTGGACTATTGTACTCGGAAATTGATGGATCAACAATTTTATCCCGAATGAGTTTTTCGTCTTCTTTATTAATTAAGTCTTTATGACCATGCGGTATTCTATAGGTTTGATGTACACTGGTTCTGAATCCTTTAACATAAATTTTTGCTTATAAAAGTTATTTGTTGAAATAGATTCGGTTTCGATTCCGAAAATGTATGTATACTGTGTGCATAGTTCTGTGAGCTTAGTTTTGAACAATTGTGGAAAGTTCTTTGTAACTTTCTTCATTACGTCTTTGTGTCTATCATTATTAATATCTTGGACTATGTCATAATTACTTAACGTTTCGGTTTGGATTTAACTTAAATTTATAACTTTGGTTGAACTTGTTGTATTTACTATTCGGACAAAAATAATATCTTTATTGGAAATTGTATTTCCAATGAATATTCCTTTATCATTTTCTTGATTTGGAATGAAAATGGTATGTTCAACAAAGTTTAGTTTAATTTGAAGGACGACTTCAGCGTGAGCTGGAAGTATTATAGCGTTATTATCACAAGTATATGTAATTGGTATATGTATTGGATAGTTGAGATTGTTTGGCCGAATTATTGGAGTATCACTGGAATTTGTGAAATCTAATTGGCGTTTGAATTTTTTAATGAAGTCTATGTCAATTATATCGTCGCTCGGAATTGGAATGTTGTGTTTCACTAAATGAAAGTTGTGAGGAATTATATATTTTCCTGTAGTTAATTCTACAAATGTCAAACCTTTTCAAAAAACTGGTCCTTCACCTATTCCCGAAATTTTTGTTGTTGTGTTAGTATTAATACTATCAGAAATATCGACTTTTCTTTTTATATTGAAATGTCTGCACCAGTATCAATTAGTAAGGTAAATTCCCTACCTGATTTTTCATATTTTTATTTCACAAATATGCTTAAATTAAGGTTAATGTTGTGTACTTTTGAATGTCTTAAGGGAAATATTGGTTTTCCGTGTCACTTTGCGCAACCCATACACTTGAATTGCTATTATTGTAACTTCTGTTTGAATTGCCACCGCCTCTAAAGTTTCCTCCGGTTTCCTAGTTGGTTTTGAAATTAAAAATTTTGGTTTTGAGGTTGTCTTTGACGAAAGTACAGAACAGAGTTTGCCTCTCCAGCGGATCCCGTACAAGTGTTTACAAATTTCGAAATAACTTCATTCATGTTATTGAATGTGCCTGCCTGCATAATAAGTTTTACCTGATCTAATGTGCAGTTTTGCGTCATGGCCTTTACGACAAGTGTTGTGCTGTATTGCTAGTTCAGTTGACACGCCATCATTGATGTAAGCTCCTTCAAGAGTTTTTGCCAATTTTTCCACCTCTTGGGTGTATTGGTTGGTTGTTCTTTTTTTTTTTTTTTGAAGATTTAAAATTTTGCAGAAATTACCTCTACAGATTCTCTTTTAACATTTTCGGTTAGTTTGTTGCTAATGGCAACTATTGTTTGCTCATTGCTAATTAACTTTTTGGCGTGGTTTCTTAATTTTGTTTGTATTATTCTGACTGCAATTGCTTCGTTAGTACCTTTCAAGGTGTCAACCAAGTTGAGACCATCATCTCAGATTGTTCATTAGCCATTGTCGGTTTGTCAGAGAGTCTTTATAGCGAAGGTGTTGCTACTGACGGCATTTCGATTTCATGCGACTTTAGTATATTTTCGATGTCAGATGAGCGAAGAGCTCATTTGTTCAGATTTCTCTGAACTATTCGTGGCTAGAATTGACTTGTTAAGTATAGCATCTGCATTTAATGTGTTTGGAACGAAAATATGAAGTTTATGTCTATCCGATATTGTTCTAAGTTGAGTTCTTATTCGGTCAAGATTTTTTCTCGCTTAGTTTAGTTGATTGATTTTGTTAAATTCATGTATTAAAATTCGGATATGTTTCAGTTTTGTTTTGTTTTTTATTTGTATACTCTTATTGAGGCATTTAAATGACTTCTCGAATTCTCCCCTATGTTCTTTCACGATCTGAAAAATTCTTGACCCTTCCATGAGTTACTTTTATATTTAAAGTGCAACTTTTTAAATTAAACCATCTTCTTCAAATATTGGAATTTTACCGTATGGTAACATAGACATTGCCTTTAAATTTGAGAAATTTATTATTTAATTAGTGATTTCCTAGTCTGTTGGGCGTATGGCTTTACGGGCCCTACTCCATTGGGCAGATAAGGTCTGCTTAATTTTTTATTTTTACATATGAATTTTTGGCAAACAATAATTTTTTTTTAAGTTGGCTTATAAATTTTGTTGGAAGCTCTTTGTAGCGTTGTTTAGTCCATTCAAACTTTACAGACTTCTTACATAATCTTGTTATGTGACGTGAATATTCTGCGAAATTTGTAATAAATCGTCTGTAATGTCTGCGTCTGTAGGGACTGGGTATTTCTCATATTGTCATCAGGCAAAATACATTACTAATCAATGTAACCCAAAAAAGAATTTTTCCGGATGTAATTTTAGGTTGTGTTTCCTACATAAGTCAAAAATGTTTGTTAGATTTTTGATCACATGATTTTCGGAACAACCGATGACAATTGAGTCATATACAAGAATGCTTAATAAGCGTTGAGTCCAGAAAATGCTATAGTCTTCATTCTTTAGAATGAGTTTGGCGCTATTTTGAGACCATGAGGTAGTCTTGTGAGTTGATATGAGCCATTGTTTATTGAAAAAGAAGTGATTTCTCTAGACTGTTGTTTTAGCTCTATTTGATGAAATCTTGACATTCGATACATGAATAATATTTGACTCTGCCTAGTTGGTCAAGAATATCGTCTGTTCTTGGAAGTGGGAATTTGTCGGACTATAATTTTTTGTTTATTTGGTGGTAATCTACAACTAATCGCCATCTTTAATTTTCATTTCCTGGGAGACCTTTCTTGGATACAAATAGTATTGGACTATTGTACTCGGAAATTGATGGATAAACAATTTTATCCCGAATGAGTTTTTCGTCTTCTTTATTAATTAAGTCTTTATGACCATGCGGTATTCTATAGTTATGATGTACACTGGTTCTGAATCCTTTAACATAAATTTTTGCTTATAAAAGTTATTTGTTGAAATAGATTCAACATTTGTTGAAATGTCTGTATACTGTGTGCAAGTATATGTATATGTAATTGGTATATGTATTGGATAGTTGAGATTGTTTGGCCGAATTATTGGAGTATCACTGGAATTTGTGAAATCTAATTGGCGTTTGAATTTTTTAATGAAGTCTATGTTAATTATATCGTCGCTCGGAATTGGAATGTTGTGTTTCACTAAATGAAAGTTGTGAGGAATTATAAATGTCAAACCTTTTCCTCTTTTCAATTAGTGGTGTATTATCTCAATAATACCCCACTTGAACGTTTGAACGAGATTAATGATTTGGGTGTACTCATGGACCACAAATTAAATTTTACTCGTCATATTAATATCACTGTCAATAAAGCCATGAGTTGTCTTGGTTTCGTTAAGCGATGGTCGAAACAGTTTGACGATCCTTACACAACCAAAACTCTTTTTATTTCACTGGTCCGCCCCATTTTGGAGTATGGATCATGTGTTTGGTCTCCACAGTATGGATCACACCAAGTTAAAATTGAATCTGTTCAAAAACAGTTTCTAATTTTTGCTCTTCGTGGTTTAAACTGGGATCGAAATGTTAACTTGCCCTCTTATTCTAAAAGACTTCTTCTAATTAACCTTCCCTCCTTACTTAATCGTAGAGTAATGCTTGGTACTTTGTTTTTTCATAAGCTTCTAAATGGACAAATAGATTGTCCTAATTTACTTAATCAGGTCAATCTATCTGTACCTTGTAGACTAACCCGAAATTATGTCCCTTTAACTTTAACACGCTTTACTTCTAACTATTCTTTGCATGAACCTTTCCGGGTTCTCTGTTCCGACTACAACCGCCTTTATTCTGTAATCGGATCAGAGTTCTCTATAACTATTCTAAAAACTACTATTTTAAGTTATCTATCTAGTAGTTAGTCTTAATTATTATTTTAGTTGTCGTCCGTTGTCCACGCGACTTCGTTTTTGCATGCTTTCTGATAGGGTTCGCGCGTAACAGGCTTTGTCCTGGTGTCGCTTGGACCACTTGAACGTACTGCGCATTGTACGCGTCAACGTCCAGAAGAATTAAAAAAGAATTTTCAAAAAACTGGTCCTTCACCTATTCCCGAAATTTTTGTTGTTGTGTTAGTATTAATACTATCAGAAATATCGACTTTTCTTTTTATATTGAAATGTCTGCACCAGTATCAATTAGTAAGGTAAATTCCCTACCTGATTTTTCATATTTTTATTTCACAAATATGCTTAAATTAAGGTTAATGTTGTGTACTTTTGAATGTCTTAAGGGAAATATTGGTTTTCCGTGTCACTTTGCGCAACCCATACACTTGAATTGCTATTATTGTAACTTCTGTTTGAATTGCCACCGCCTCTAAAGTTTCCTCCGGTTTCCTAGTTGGTTTTGAAATTAAAAATTTTGGTTTTGAGGTTGTCTTTGACGAAAGTACAGAACAGAGTTTGCCTCTCCAGCGGATCCCGTACAAGTGTTTACAAATTTCGAAATAACTTCATTCATGTTATTGAATGTGCCTGCCTGCATAATAAGTTTTACCTGATCTAATGTGCAGTTTTGCGTCATGGCCTTTACGACAAGTGTTGTGCTGTATTGCTAGTTCAGTTGACACGCCATCATTGATGTAAGCTCCTTCAAGAGTTTTTGCCAATTTTTCCACCTCTTGGGTGTATTGTTTGGTTGTTCTTTTTTTTTTGAAGAAATTTTGAAATTTTGCAGAAATTACCTCTACAGATTCTCTTTTAACATTTTCGGTTAGTTTGTTGCTAATGGCAACTATTGTTTGCTCATTGCTAATTAACTTTTTGGCGTGGTTTCTTAATTTTGTTTGTATTATTCTGACTGCAATTGCTTCGTTAGTACCTTTCAAGGTGTCAACCAAGTTGAGACCATCATCTCAGATTGTTCATTGGCCATTGTCGGTTTGTCAGAGAGTCTTTATAGCGAAGGTGTTGCTACTGACGGCATTTCGATTTCATGCGACTTTAGTATATTTTCGATGTCAGATGAGCGAAGAGCTCATTTGTTCAGATTTCTCTGAACTATTCGTGGCTAGAATTGACTTGTTAAGTATAGCATCTGCATTTAATGTGTTTGGAACGAAAATATGAAGTTTATGTCTATCCGATATTGTTCTAAGTTGAGTTCTTATTCGGTCAAGATTTTTTCTCGCTTAGTTTAGTTGATTGATTTTGTTAAATTCATGTATTAAAATTCGGATATGTTTCAGTTTTGTTTTGTTTTTTATTTGTATACTCTTATTGAGGCATTTAAATGACTTCTCGAATTCTCCCCTATGTTCTTTCACGATCTGAAAAATTCTTGACCCTTCCATGAGTTACTTTTATATTTAAAGTGCAACTTTTTAAATTAAACCATCTTCTTCAAATATTGGAATTTTATCGTATGGTAACATAGACATTGCCTTTAAATTTGAGAAATTTATTATTTAATTAGTGATTTCCTAGTCTGTTGGGCGTATGGCTTTACGGGCCCTAATCCATTGGGCAGATAAGGTCTGCTTAATTTTTTATTTTTACATATGAATTTTTGGCAAACAATAATTTTTTTTTAAGTTGGCTTATAAATTTTGTTGGAAGCTCTTTGTAGCGGTATCGGATTTTTCAGGAGGGCCGGTGCTGGTCCTCACACAGGCTGTTAGATGGGGCGCCGGTGCCGTTCTTCATTGGGCAGGGCCGGTATTCTTCATTGGGGCGCCGGTGCCGGTATTCTTTGTGTAGTTGTTTGTCATTCTTTGTTGGGCAGGGCCGGTGCTGGACGTCGCACAGGGTTACGATGGGGCGCCGGTAAAGGTCATCTTTGCCGTGTACAGTGTACTTGCACATGGGCGTTGATAACGGTCCGGAGCAATCTCGCGGGCATTCCTCTTTTGGCGTAACATACTTATTCTTCTGCGGTGGCATAGTTTTAATTTTATTCGATGTATTTTTTATCTTATTAGTGTAAGTAGAGGATGTGTCTTAGTCTTTTTCTTATAGCTGTGCTAAGGTCGAGCTATGGTCGAACCCGCAATTTCACCATAGCTGCCCATCTCAGTGATGGGCTAGTAGCGCACAGTAATTTAATAATATATTTTTTTGCCTTGTTTAACCTTTTCTTTAGGTCCATTTCTTTTCTACGACACCATCACTCTACTTACTCAGATATATATCGCTCTGATGTTTCGTTTTTCTGTTGTTGTTGTTTGACATTGTTCGATGGGGTGTTTTTTTTATACCCTTGCAGAGGGTATTATAAAATTGGTCAGATGTTTGTAATGTATATATATATACGTTTCCGACCCCGAAAACCATATATATTCTTGATCAGCATCAACAGCCGAGTCGATTTGGACATGTCCGTCTGTCTGTTTGTTCGTGGCTTTTCGAACTTAAATTTTAAGCTACATAGTTGAAACATGATTTATTCAATTAAGTTTCTTAATCGATTATCCAGACAAAGTTTAAAAATTAGGCGGATCGAATAATTATTACCGGAGTTATTAACTAAAACGTCGGGTGAAATAAGTAATTTTCTTTGGCAGCAAAGAAACAAAAACAAATTCGAAGAAAATTGAAGAAATCTGCCGTACAAACAAGAAGACCCAGATTCGATTTCTATCGCCGAGAAAAAGAAATTAGTATAAATATTGTTTTTTCTTTGTTGCATTTAATTCAATTTGTACCCATATACCGTACACCAAGTTTGAACCAGATCGAATAATTATCCGATCCTTAACCTTAATAATTATTAAGGTTACACATCAATTTTATAGAAAGTCAATTTATTTTAACCATAACTCGCAAGTAACTGTTGACACTTTTTCGTTGTCTGCAAATAAGTGTTTTTCACTCACACGATAACAAAGACTCAGACAGAAACTGTTTTTTTCGCGTCTGCCTTAACTCGCTCGCGCTCTGAGCGAGACAGTTATTTCTGTTTTCGTTTCGCTCAAATCAATTACTTATCGTTTGCTTGAGTTAAATGAAGCAAATTGTCTTTTGCGTATGTATGGGTAAACATACGCGATCGTTGCGTTCTTTTTATACATATTAATTGCGTTTGTGAATTCAGTGTGTGCGGAACATTATATTTTTTTGCGAAATGGGAGACGAAAATAAAACGTTCATAATTTTTTTTAGATTTACTTTCGAAGAAAATAAATCTATTTGTAATGTTTGCGGTTTTAAAATGTCTGGGACATATTTAACAAATTTAAGACAGCCTTTGACATTAAAATATGCTGACGTTTTTAATGAGTGTAGCAAGAGCGGGGACTCCCAACTAAAAAAAAACGTAAAAAAAACGGAAAATATCATACCTTACGAGTGAGGAATCCATAGTTTCTTCAATTATTAAAATAGTGACTACGGATGGAAAACCATTTCTTTTTCTGGACAGTAAAGGCTTTAAGGATGTAATGGTTCCAATTTATAGTTCACTAAGCATGAACCCAATAACCTCGCGCAATGTAATAAATTTTGTAAAAGTCAAAGGGCAGTCAATTAAAAAAAGCATGAAGGCTTTAGTTAAAGATAAACTGGTGTCGCTCAAAATTAATGGTGCCACTAGAATGGATAAATCCATTTTAGGTGTGAATTTGCAGTTAATCGATGCAAGCCTTTATACCATTGAAATCATTGTAAAAACGTTTAACCAAAACCGATTCAAGACAAAACAAAAAGAGCCGCTCAGAGCGAGATCGTTTCTGCAAAATCTTATCGATTATGTTACGAAGCAGAGCATATGAGAAAAAACGATCAACTGTCATTTGCGAGCTATGATTTTAACACATGCAAAAATATTCACCACGCGGTGTGGTGAAATACTTGCGTTGTGTTCTTGCACAGAACGAAATTGTAAGAGCGAGATTCTTGTTTAAGTCAGAACGAAATTGTAAGAACGAGATTATTGTTTAAGTCATAAAAGTTTTAAGGCTAAATACATAAGTATATAATATAAGTATATAGCATTATTCTAAGAGAGAGAGGGAGAGAGTGTGTGTGCAGTATGTACATATACATCTTCTTCTTCTATATATATAAAACAAAGTCGGGTTTGTTACAACACTTATAACTCGATATCTGGTGGACCCATTTTCATGGCTTTTGATTTGTTGGATTTGTCTTCGCCCCGAATAGCAGAAAATATCTTAAAAATACTGGAAAATAGACGAATATTTAAAAAATGCGTTGTTTTCCCTAAAAGTTCTTCAATTTCGGAGCAGTCAAATTTTTTTGTCAAAATCTGTAAGTAATGATTGACATTTATCCATGCGTTCATAGAACTATTTAAAATGGATGAATAAAATACTATGCTTATTTTTTTAAAAAGGTTGAAAAATATTACGCGTGCGTTCAAAAATTTGTCGGCTTTGTTCTTATCGGACTGCCCTCATACATGGAGTGCCATAATAATTTTATTGAACAAGCCGAAGAAAGAACAATTATAGTATCAATGGAAATTTTTTAAGAAGATCAGAATCAACTAATTCGATTGATTAAGAGAGTTTCGCCACAATTGCAAAATGACCACTATCAAATTCTCATAAAAGCTAAAAAGTACCACTAGTTGCTGGCAGAATCAATGCTCCAAATATTAATGAGGTTACTGTTATTATAGTTGGGGATCCAGTTGACAAAACAGCTATAAAAATTAGCCACTTCAACGCGTGGCAGGGACTGCTAGTATGTTATACAATAAACATTCGCACGCTCGCTTATGGAGGCGCTGCAGTTCGTTCGCATGGTCAGTATGCGTAAGTGGCTGATCATATTTCCAACTTGCTTATGTTTATGTATTTGCACCACATATACCATACACTAGCATATATCGGCTAACAAGACCGTTTCCAATGAGACCCTGTTTTTGCGTTTTCGAGAACGCCCGTATTGTCTGAGACTTCGTGTATCTAAAGAAATATAACTAAACTGGCCTGTGTCTTAAGCGGAATTCCCGCGCGTTTCTAACTCTACACCACAATGGGTAATAAACTTGGTCTCCACTCATCAGAAGTTTCGCCCCTTTACAAACAATGGTCCTTTGAGCCGGATGTTCGTCCGCTCGTCCCAGCTTCGCATCGGTGGAGAATCTGATAAGTAGAAACATTGTTTTTGCCATTCCATTTATTCACCAATACATACACATACTTACACACCTTTGTGAAAAGTTTCCCGCTCTTTTCAATCCAAATTGTGTGGACATTCCATTGTATTTCCTTCATCTATCCTGATATAGTAGCTTGTCCTAGCAATTTCAGTCCATTCTCTTAAATTTTTTATTGTTTCCAATCCCGACAAAATTATCTACACATGTACATATCGTACAAAAAAATCCATTTTTAATCCACATTTAAAATCCACCTTTTAAAAATCCACAATTGTATGTAAATACATATATATGTATGTGCATCGGCATTTACTATTTTGTGTATATAAATAATTACGACCAAGGCATTTCTTTTTTTGTTCTCCCCCACTAATTTCATACATTTTCGGTATTTGCACTTCACTTGCACTTTCATTTTTCCAGCAAACGCTTTAAAATTAATTAAGGTGACAAAATTTTCAATGTAAACAAACCACCAATTAGCTGATTGCATATTGCTCTTGGTGGCAATTAAACATCTGAAGTTATAGCCGCCCATTGCGAGTGTCCTAGTGTCATAATTGCTTCATATGCCAGGAGCGGCACCACACTCTTGCATTGCAACAAGCTTTCCACATTGAGGACTTCCAGAAGGCAGCCACCAACAACAAGTTGAGTGCCCAAATCCAAGCCATGGACCTCAGAAGTTCCGAATATCCATGACAAATTATACGACATCAAGGTGCCAAATTTCATGCACGAGCCTTGAGAGACACCGTCCAACCTTCCTAGTGCTATTCCGTTCTGCTCGGTTTCTTCAAAGATGAAGGAGAACAGGGTCCACTTCTGTATTGGCAGATCCAAGAACCGCTCGTCCCTACCTCGAAGGAAACGATGGCGAGAACTCCTACCAGTTCAAGGTCTGTGCAGAAGTTCATACGCTCGGAAAAGAGACTACGAGCAGTGTTAAGCAAAAAATACTGTCCTAACTCCCAGGCCCACAAGCACTCCACTGGTTTCTGTCGTACCAAAACGGGGTGTCGTCGGTGTGGTGAGAAACACCAAACCTTCCCCAATTCACGGCTTCTGTTACGTCCAACTCCAAGTTCTTACCCTGTGCGCCCACGCGCACTTCGCTCCTGCCTACGAAGCATACCTCTATCCTGAGGTCATAAAATCCAAATGTGTTCCCACTCCCCATCTATAATATCAGTCCAATCGGGCTATTGCAACTTGTTAAAAGGAGGCGGAATGTTCACTCCAAAAGGGGTGACCAGCAGGGGAAAAGCAGGTCCTTTTACCCGTATCCCCGAACGGGTACAGTAGAACGATGATGGGTTAGTTCAGTGAAAAATTCCATCTTGCTAAGTTCTGTTTTTTCCACCCCACTTGGGCTTCACTCATCAGAAATTTTACACCTCTATAAACACATTTTCAGATTTCAAGGCTCACCTAAGTGGCTCCAAGCTTACATGGTGGCAGAGAAAGACTGACATAAAAAAAAACATTAACTATATATTGGCGAATGCAGACACGTGTCGAGACAAAATTTGCTTGTGGCAAATTCTGATTGGCTGATGCTAAATTATCAGAGAAACCTTGGCAGTAAGCGGGCGTGACTTTTCCAAGAACTTTTAAAATACGGACTTTGTTTAGTTTACTAAAGTAAAAACAAAGAGTCATGGTAAGGGGAAAATATAAAACCAGAGTGGTAGCTAAAAAGGGAAGTGCCCTTTGATTGAATTATTATTAAAAAGGAAAGATTGAATTATTATTAAGAAAGAAATACCGAAAGATTCATCTGGTGTAGTGAGAGTGTGTGGAAGAGCAGTTCGCAGATGAGTCGGCCGTAGAGCCAGCGTATTAACCTTCTTCCAATGTTTTCATTACGAGTCATCAAGTGAATGGAAAAATGTACATAAATATCTTTCCCATAGAGGTCAATGTATAAAGTAAGAAAGCCTAAGTCAATTGCCACTTAAGTGCATGGTGTAGACGGGTTCCAGGGCTAGTAGTATGTAATAGTGATTCATAAGATTCATCATCCAGCGTTTTATCTTTCATCAGGCTAATATCCCTATTTGGAAATGAAATTTCTATTTTAAGTCAATACAAATTGTAATTAACCCACTGTCATTTTTCTAATTTGTTTTGTTGCGTATTTGGTTATGAACGCACTTTCTGCATTCTATCTTCTTCGCGAGCCGCGTGATCTTGGGCTGCGAACAAGGGGGAAGCAGAATGAAAGAAGTTGCGGTTCGCAGTCAAAACGTATGCATAGACTCACTCACTTACATTTCGACAGTTAAGCTGTACAGACATTCAATATTATTTGTAAAGTTAATATTCTTAATCAGTAAATATAATTCCAACTGCAAAAAGATTACTACAGTCCACTCATTCATCACCATAAATTTTGATCCTTCGAGCCGGATCAAGCGACACAGATCAGATTCTTACAAATTCTGATACGGTCTAATTGGAATTATAGCTATACTGTGCAAGAGGATTGACCTTCAAATGGATATGAAACGTGTAAGTCAACAACGGGAGTTTGCAAAGGCAAATTTCAAACGCGCGTGCTCCGCGGCAGTTAAGGCTGTTGAGTCAAGGGAATCAGCAGAGGCATTGGAGCATCGGCTGTATCGAATCAAAGCTAACTTTGAGCATTTGATGGAATTAAGCGAGGATTTCTGTCGATTCTATGAGGAACCAGACTATGTGAACCAGAATGAGGATCTGGAGGAAATCGAGGAGAAGTATTATCAAACATATGAGATACTAATGGAAGCTACTAGCGAGTTACGGAGAGTTGACAACAATGCAACTATGGATACAACCAACCAATTATTAACTACACTTGAAGAAACAGTGTGCAAAGATGACCTATGATTTGAAAAAATAAAAATTCCTACATTTACGGGTAAATATGAAGACTGGTGTCAATTCAGTGATTTGTTTAAAGGCTCAGTGGGAAGCAAGCAAAGTTTAAATAAGTGTCAAAAGTTTCATTATTTAAAATCATATCTGGATGGTGATGCATTACGACTTGTGAAACATATAACGGTTACCAACGATAATTATGATAAAGCATGGGAAAAGTTAGATCAACGGTACAACAAGAAACCGCTAATCGTCCGTTCTTTCATTACCAACTTCTTGAATCTGCCTACTGCTGTCGAGTCGACTGTACATGATTTAAGAAAATTGGTGGATGGAGCAGATGAAGTTGTTCGTTCGACGCAAGTTCGACGCAGAACAATGGTTCATCATACCACTGTACAAAGAACAGCTGATTCATTTAAAGAACTCGATTTAAAGTCCCGCAGATCATTCGTTAACAGAAACAAATTGTGTTTTAATTGCCTTGGCCAAAAGCATCGGGTCAAAGATTGTAAGTCAACATTGGCTACGATTGACGCAAGCGATCCAGTGGAACAGCATTTTCTACGAACTCATACTCGCATGCAAGATGGAGTATACATGGTAAGCTACCCATTTAAAGAGGGAGCTCCACCCATTGGGCAAACATTGCCACAGGCTATAAGACGCTTTAGCTCACTCTAAAAACAATTTCGAAAACACCCGGATCTAAAACAACAATATGTGGATTTTATAGAAGACTATCTATACAAAGGACATATGGAACAACTTTCACTTGAGCAGATACAGGAAAATATTCACACTAGTGTTTATTTAGCACACCACGCGGTATTAAAACCGGGCAGCTCGACAACAAAGTGTCGAGTTGTATTTGATGGCTCAGGAAAGGATGAGATGGTTTTCTCACTCAATGATCGATTACATATAGGTCCACCCATTCAACGTGACCTTCTTGGAGTTTGTTTACGATTTCGTCAGCACCGTTACGTTCTATGCGCAGATATAGAAAAGATGTTTCGAAGAATTTTAGTGTCTCCGGAACACACTAATTATCAACGCATTATCTGGCGCAAGGAGGAGAATACACCATATCAACACTTCAGACGTTTGACAGTCACTTATGGATTAGCGCCCTCACCTTTTTTAGCAGTTCGCGTATTGAAAGAGCTCGCGGATAACTACAAATACAAATACCCATTAGCTTCAACAGCGTTGTCAAGGGATGCATATGTTGATGATATTCCTACAGGATGCGATTCAGTTGAAAGTCTTCTGGCACTTAAGGACAAACTCATTAAACTGCTGAAAGAAGCTAAATTTAGTCTACACAAGTGGAGTTCAAACTGCGCATCATTATTGCAAACGCTACTAAATGATATTTGTGAACATAACTTTTTCAACAATAAAACAGCAATTGTTAAAATTCTAGGTCAACAATGGAATCCTGTAAAAGACGAATTATGTGTTAGTTTCAATATTAATGGAGAAGCACAGGTGCCAACCAAACGCACATTGCTTTTACAATTTTAGTATTCGAATACTTATAAAAAGATAATAAAGATAAAATAGCCATTCCCGATTTCCATTTATATAGTTTTGATCTTTTTATTACTTTTTATATTTTACAATTTATATAGTTTTTTTTATTAAGTTTTTAATATTACTTTTATGATTTTTTTAGTACGACTGCTCCTGGTATTTTTTTTGACTGGTCTATCCGTAGTTCTGATATCCTATGTGGTTGCAAAGTTTGTGAAAAATCCTGCTTATGGCTATATTTTCACTTGCTATATAAATGTGTTGGGCACATTATTTAGTACTTTGGTTACAGAAGTTTCAAAGAACGTGACTAGTTATCTTCAATTTCTGAATCAATATACATTTGCAAAAATTATGTTAAAACTATTTATTGTTTATGAATATAAGCTGATATGCAAAGATCCTGAAGTAAATTTTGTGTCAACAAAAATCCTAAGCTGTGCTGCTGTTCCTAATTGCTGTAGTTAGTACCATACATATAAAAGTATAAATTTATATTATGAAATGAATTGTTGTTGTTTTTATTCTTTCAGTTGGATATAGTTATGAATCAGATGATTTTGGCGTCAATGTTGAATTCTGTTTTATTTTAGTTAACATTGTGGCTAGCCTTTCTATACTGATCATTGTTGAATGTCATATTCCGGAAAAAATATGGTGTGTTTACCGACGCGTTCCAAAAAGTAGCAGACTTAGTGAAAGGCAAGATTATGAAACTCGACACAAAACCCAACATGAAATGTCAGTAGATAAATCTGTTATAGCTGAACGTCACCGTATAGAAAATATGCGTGATTCTGAACGTTACCATCATGCTGCAATTTTACAGAGTCTGGGCAAACAATATGGGTCAAAATCTGTAATTAACCGAGTGGATTTGTGTATAGACAGGTACGTCAAATAACAGATTGACAAATTATATTATGCAAAGCTATATTTCTTCATTTAGATCTGAATGTATAGGACTTACGGGACTTAACAACTCTGGCAAGACTACCTTTGTTAAACTCTTGGTGGGTGAGATTCGCGCTTCTTACGGACGCATTTCCATAAATGGCTTTTCTATGGATCGCCAACGTATGAAATGCTTGCGTCATTTAGGATATTGCTCTCAGCGTGACAGTCTACCTAATGAATTAACTCCAATTGATTTGCTCTATGTTTATAATGTCCTGCATGGTCATTCTCGGTCTGATGCAAAAAAAATCTGTGTCCATTTACTAAATCTTTTAGGTCTACATAATTGCGGTAACCGTCCTCTGCAGTTGTGCACAACTGGACAGCGTCGTCGGCTTTTCTTTGCCTTAGCTATACTCGGATCCCCAACACTAGTTTGTGTAGATGGAGCACCCGCTGGCATTGACCCTATTGGCAAAAGGGCAATATTTAGTATTACTGACTCGATGCAACAGCGTGGGACTAGCTTTCTTTATACCACCTTATCTGGAATCGACTCTGAACGCTTATGCCAACGTACACCGCTTCTACACAATGGACAACTTTGGACGATTGGGTCTCATGGTGAACAAACGCCTCGATATCGTACTGGATATTTGTTAGAAGTACGTTTTAAGCATAAGGTTAATTTAAACGTCAGCTTGCCTCGCAGCACCTGGAATCGCATCAATCATTTCCCTATGTCTCCGCATAAAAAATTTAAAGCCTTCATGGAGATTAAGTTTCCCTTAGCTTTATTACAGTAAGTTAAAGGTTAGTATTTAATTTTGCCACATTTTATTTTTCTATTTCTTTTTAGAAGTGAGCAGATTGATTTGATGGCTTTTTACATACCCATAGAGACAACTTCATTTTCTCAACTGTTTTTTGTCATTCGAAAGGAGGCGTTTGAAATGAATTTAGAAGACTTTAACATAACGCGTAATTTGATAACGGGTACACACGTGGATTTGGTGGAACGGTATAAAAAAAGGCAACAAAAACTAATTTACGAATAAATGGTGTAAAATATACTTTATTTTAATTTTAATGGATATTCTTGTTTTATAAAAACTTTTATTTTACCCATATAACTGAATAAATGGCGTATGCACGTGTGGAACTCAGTTGTAATGATTGTAGAGTTTCTACAGCTTATCCTCAAACGAGGAGGTACACAAACGCAATAAATGATTTTTCTTCCTTATTTCTTATAGTCATGCCCACACATTCCTTGGTTTCTGCGAGCAATTGTTAAACGTCCATGAAGAAAAGCGACTTAAGGCGGTATCGAAGCGCTGGAAGATAGGCGTATCACAAATCTCTTGCATGTTACTGAGTCCTCGAGACGAAGTCACGTAGGACCAAGAGGCAGTCGCCTTCCCCAACACGTGAAACGCGGTTTATCCTGCCGACGGCCTTTTTATATAGATCGACAATGGCCGGAAGAAAGCCGAGACGCTACAGCACTCGGACTGGCAATTGCGCGAAATGGTGAGGCCTGCTACTCCACATCCAGTTCCTGACGGAGTCCATCTTCCAAAAAGAAATCGTCTTCAATGTGGAGACCGACCTTGATATACACACTCATCCGGGAAGCCGCCGACGCTGGTCGGAAGAAATTATCACGGGATACGACTTCCCAAGCCACCGTTTTCGGATAAATCCCGTCATCATCCCGCCATCTAGACGCTCCTAAACGCTATTGCTCCGCATCCTTTTTGGTTCACCCAGTGCACTATTTTTATACCCTGTACCCATAGGGTAAAAGGGTATATTAAAGTCGCTAAAATGTATGTAGCAGGCAGAAGGAAGCGTTTCCGACCCCATAAAGTATATATGTTCTTGATCAGCATCAACAGCCGAGTCGATTGAGACATGTCCGTCTGTCCGTCCGTCTGTCCGTATGAGCAACGCGATCTCAGAGACTGTAAGAGCTAGAGCTACCAAATTTGGTGTGAGCATCCGTCTAATGTCAAAGCTGATCAAGTTTGTTTCAATTTTTAGCCACGCCCACTTCCGCCCCCGCAATTTGAAAAAAACGATAACTAGGGCTGCTAGAGAGATAGCATGCGCTCGCTGCTGCTGCATGTAAAAGGGAACTTTGTTTTGAATTGATTGCGATTTTGAGGTTGTTCGATCATTTGTCTAGTGACTACGCAGATCAAGAAAGTTTAAAATTTTTGCCACGCCCACTTCCGCCCCCGCAATTCAGAAAAAACTATTTATTAGAGCAGTTTTAAGGAATCACATTCTTATTTGGCACACCTAATATTATGGCCAAAGTGCATAATCTGACTAAATTTAGTCGAAATCGGACAATAAATATTGGAGATATACGTTAATGCGTTTTGTACTGAAGCGCTTAGGGCGACATTGGCTGGCAAGAGTGAGCGAGATAGCATGCGTTTACTGTTGCGGCATGTTAAAGAAAATTATTTATGAAATTAATTGCTATTTCGAGGGTGTTTGACTTCATTTAATATAATAACTAGTTGGTACAGGGTATACACAATGTCGACAGGGACGACTTGCTTGCTTCATTTATTTCAAGTATTATCATGATAAAAATGTTCTCTTCTGGCGCCCACATTTTGCTTAAATGCTACGATCTAACCGTAGCATTTGCAGTTCAAGGGACGTTCTGCAACCCGTAGGAAAAACTGACCTGTAATAATAAAATAAGGCGGTTACATTTTATTGGAGAGTGTAAAATAATAATGGAATAGAGGAAAAGCAGAAGGTGAAGAAAGAAGAAGGTAAGATCTTAGATGCATGATCGTTGTAGGTAGTTTCGTAATCTTACACGAAACATGCAGGATGCAGGATGTTACATTATAAGATCATTCTGTTATATTGAAGTCCAACTTTTTTTAATTTGGGTAAGATGAACTCATGGTAATTGTAACCAACTGAATGCTGAATTTCGATAGGAAATACTGTTTTGATGGAAAAATAATTGCTTAAAGTTACATTTCAAACCAACCTCTTTTTCCACTTACCCTATTATCATGGTATACCAACAACTAAACTGCCTCAATTGGGTCATCTGTTTTGTGCTCCACTCCACTATATACACAAAAAAAAGGTTCTTTACGTACTACTCAACAAGTAGTGAATGTTGTTTGTTTAATGTTTAAATTTGGTTGTTCATTCCTAGATGTTTTGTCCTAGGAATTTATGACTTGGCGAAGTCATTTGGATGTAACTGTGCCTTAATTTTGGATACTACACTAGGAATATATAGCTCTCTGTAAGATTTCGTTCCGGATGTAGACTGCTTGCTTCAAGTAAGGCCATGAACCTTTGTTGAGTGCAGTGATAGGCATGTTGGTATATTGAATGCGCCAGTTTGGTCGCCACTCTTGAACTGCCTTTAAATGTTGCAAAAGATAGACTACTCCTGCTTTTGATTCAAAGCCACCAGAGGTGAATATATACGTTGTTAGACAAACTTTCTTTTGGAGTTATTTGATCATAACCAAACGATTTTATTGGGTTTAGATGGCCAGATGGTTTCCAATTATCCCACTTACTAGAGTGGTGTTTAGAGAAGAAAGCTCAAGTGAATTGCAAAGTGTATGCTCTTTTTTCGTCCTTTAGTGGCCCATTCATGGTGAGTGGTATAATTGGTTGTTTGACTTGTTTTTTTTTTTCTTGGTATTGCCGATGACTGTGTTGGATATATCTGCTGCTTCAATGAAAATCGACTCTAGTGCAGAAGTCCGTTTTCGTCGTTATTCAGTTTGAGATTCAACTCAATGTGAGTGCTGACATATCTCTTTAATCTGAGGTTGTTTGTTTTAAACCTTTTAAGCCCGAATGGTTGATCTATTATAACACTAAATTAGAGTTAGACAAATTGGTTAGTTTCAATCCTAACCAATTAAAAGATCTAGATGAGTCAAAACAAACTGACTCCGATTTAGAAGAAGATAGCGATATAGAATCGTTACATGATACAGTTGAACATAAAGTTCACAATAGACCCCAAACAACAACTAAGGCCCTACAAGGAGCTTATATTTAACAACATGAATAATGTTGTTGCCAAATAGTAACAATAGAAATCATGTCCGAGTTACACAAAGTAACTTGGAAAACGAACAAAACCCTTAGGATGTTCGAATACGTATGTATATTCACACAATCAATTTCAATTATAATATAAATATACAATTAAAAAATGAGGAAACAGAAATAAATCTCACATTTTTGCTAGATACTGGTGCAGATATATCAATATTGACAAAAAATTCAGATAATTTCCAGAGTATCGACTATTCAATACAAACAAAAATTAGCGGAATTGGTGAAGGAACAGTTAATTCCATAGGACAGGCTTTTGTAGAACTTACTATCAGCAAGTATTTAATACCTCACAACTACCACTTAGTCCAACAAGAGTTCCCCATACCAAGTGATGGAATAATAGGTATGGATTTTTAAAAAAAATTCAATTGTCAGTTAGATTTTCAAAACGATACAGATTCTTTTACATTGAGACACAATAATCTTCATTTTTCAATTAGAATTCCAATAGTACACACTATTGAAAATAACACAACAGTATTACCATCACGTTCCGAAGTTGTCCGACAATGAAAGCTTAGTACTAAACACAAAACGAGTAGAATCCGATTTGATACCATAGAAAACTATTATATCGTACATAAATCTCAAAATAAAGGAGATAATGAAGTACTTAAAAAATTAAAAAAGAAGTGCCCACCACTCTTCAAAAACGCACTCTTGGAATTATGCACCAGATACACTGATATATTTGGTTTGGATTACGAACCAATTTCAACCAACAACTTCTATAAGCAAAAATTAAGATTGAAAAGTGATGAACCGACGTGTATGAACAACTATAGAATTCCACAAAGCCTCCAGGCTGAAATAGCAAAAAAGGGAGATAAATAGATCGAAGACAAAATAGTAGAGCCCGCCGTTTCAGAATATAATAGTCCTCTCTTATTAGTACCGAAAAACCCTTACCGGGCTCAGAAGAAAAAAGATGGCGTTTAGTAATAGACTATCGCCAAGTTAATAAGAAATTGTTAGCTGAGAAATTTCCACTTCCGAGAATAGATGATGTTATCGACCAATTGGGTAGAGCTAAATATTTCTCCTGTCTAGATCTTATGTCTGGATTCCACCAAATAGAACTTGAAGAAAATTCGAGAAACATAACGTCTTTTTTTTATCGTTTCACGCGATTACCATATGGGTTGAAAATAGCGCCTAATTCTTTCCAAAGAATGATGACAATTGCATTTTCTGGTCTTGAACCATCCCAGGCATTCTTATACATGGATGACCTAATTGTCATCGGGTGTTCAGAAAAACACATGATGATGAATCTTACGCAGGTTTTTGATTTATGTAGAAAACACAATCTTAAGTTACACCCTGATAAATGTTCATTTCATTAAAAAATATCCAGTCCCAACGGACGCAGACAGCGCTAGAAGATTCGTTGCATACTGAACACAGGATTAGAGTACATCTTCAACAGAGCCGGATATGGATTATTTAACGACTACTCGGCAGCCATATGTCAACTCAGCACATATTAAAGCCTCAGAAGCAGAAAATGTACAAGATGGAGGCACTCCAGATTCCGGATATATCTGGCGATGCAAATAACCATGCACAGATGCTCATCTGAAGAGGCCACAGTAGACACAAACCGCCCGTATACTGGTGAAACAAAGGCATTGCTGAAGCCAGAAGAAAGTGCCTAAGTGCTAGATGCACTTACCAGAGGGCAAGAGGAAAAGAAAACTTATATTTCTTACAGCAAAAATACAGAGAAATACGAATATCGCTTAAGCGAGCGATTAAGGAAAGTAAATGGAATATTTTCCTAAAGTATGTGATGAAGCGGCAAATGATATATGCGGCACGGCATACAAAGTTGCAGAAAAAAATCTAAAAGCCTTAAACCCATCGAAACCACCCGAACATCGCATGGGAGATATTGTTTAAGCGCTCTTCCCTGACACATTAAACATTCCACTGAGACACGGCCGCATAATTCCACCGAGTCACTTTTGTGAGGATAAGGCTACAGGCCAATATGTCTACTGGACTCAACCGCCAAAATACTGGAGAAAATTATATGCAGAAGACTGGAGTCTCCTATCCTAGAAGCCAGCGGTCTGTCATCCATGCAATTCGGGTTTCGGAAAGCCAAGTCCTCAATACACACATTAAAAACGGAAAGTGACATTGACAGCGAAAGCCATAGCTGGTCAGCGGTGGAAAGGTGCAGAAAAGAAGTATTGTCTGGTAACACCATTGGATGTTAAAAATGCTTTTATTACAGCAAATTAGAGCCAAATAATAAATCAACCTCATCAGCACTATTGAGTACTATTTTCGGGAACGCATTCTACAATACAACACAAACGATGGAGTACGCACGCACGTGGTCAGAGGAGGAGATCCGCAAGGCTCTGTTCTTGGCCCGCTGCTATGGAACATTATGTATGACGGCATCTTGCGCATACATCTCCCACCAGAGTGTCACATTAAGGGTTTGCGCAAATTTTAAAGGAGAGCGCAATACTGGAGGGCCATGAGTGGCCAGCCATAGCACTGCGACGTAATACCACCAGGCAGTTCCGCAGGATAAATATGGAAAATTCTATACCTTTTCCACTATACTTGTATATATATCTACCTATCTGTATCTTACTTTTACTTCTTTAAATCTCAAATAAATTAAAAAAAAATAACCCTGCTATACAAAACATTGCGAAAACTACATAAATTAATAAAATCTCCACCTGAAATGAAGGAGATCCCGAAGCTGAAGAAGTCATGCCCAAATGACTGCGAGGGACCGCTGAGCTCACCTCATTGTGAGTACACCTGTGCTGCCAGTACCGGTACCCCATCATAAAAAGAGAAGCCTATGCAGCCAGCATCGGCACCGTCTGGCGTATCAAGCCAGACCAAGGAAAAAGCGAACCGACAGTGTTTCCAAATGCGCCCAACAAATAATCCAATTGAAAACTTATTTTAAAATGCACTGCGCTGCATAATTTATATTAAAAAGAGATGATGTACAATTGAGCGACATAACAGTTGCCCGATTAGAGTGTGGCCTGAAAACCATACGCAAATTTAAGCAGGGAAACATGTAAAACTAAAGTCAAATAATTATTCAACAATTCAAGTTGAAAAAAAATTATTACCCTTACCTTTTTTTTTTTAAATTACATTTATTTAGTAAACAAAACAAAGACTCATAAATGAAATAAAAATTTTCAAATAGATCAAAAAAAAAAAAGGAATTAATAGTTTAAAGAAAAAATTGTTTTCTTTTAATAAATATTTACCCCCTTCTGCTAATCATATATATGTATAAATCTAACAAATAAAACAAGACGGTACGCCTTTATGAAAGCAATTTTTTTTACATGCTAAATTAGGTAAATTAGACTGCTAGGAGTTATCTTTCAAAATGGGTTGGTTTGGAGAAGAAAATCAAGCTAAGGGTAATACGGCTAATGTGGTCAATAATGTCAAAATAGTTGACCACACAGACCAATTATTTTCGATTTGGATTCTCTTGCTTATTCTAACAATTGTAACAATTTGTCAATTCCTATTGACCATCTATATCAAGCATAATAAGCTTATTAAAAATCGTTACACAAGGAGAGCAAGCAATGCAAATGTACTAGAAACATTATAAGTACAATGGATCCAAGGGAAATCGATCAGGTATACGCTGAGCATCCAAATTTCAGATTGCAGGCTATACAACTTCTAAGAAATTTCACAGATTATCTATCGGTTTACGAGTTCGAAAGTGAGTATACGGAAACGTATGATATAAATTTTAGCCCACTAATAAATTGTGGCAAGAATGAGAAAGCAATTATTCTAGAGACCTTACCATACGTAAGGGTAAAGTTAGTTAGCGAAGACCATCCCATATTAGGCATGGTAAACACTTTTTACGTGCGTTTGCACAGATAAAAAATTAGTACATAATGATAATTTCGTTCAATAAATAAATAAAAAAAATTCCCCCATTTGTTATACACATTAAATTATGGAATGGGGCGTGTTAGCGCGACAAATAGATGAATTTCGGCAAATTTTTGAAAAATCCTATAAATGTATAAATAAAGATACAATACTAAAAGTCGAAATGCTAACACACCACACTATAATTATTGTAAGCGAATATAACAACATAGTGAAGATAATAAAAAAGTTTGAGAACAGATTAACTACAGATCACAGCAACAGATGTCTTAAAGTAATAAGATCACTGAACACAAGACTAATAAATCTGTGTCATAGGAGGAGTATCAAAATAAATGTGCCCTTAGAATTAGACAAATTGGCTAGTTTCAATCCTATCCAATTAGAAAATCCAGATGAGTCAAAACAAACTGACTCCGATTTAGAAATAGATAGTGCTATAGAATCGTTAGATGATACAGTTGAACATAAAGTTCACAATAGACCCCAAACAACCATGGCACAAACAATGGCAGAATTCATGAAGTTAGCGTCACCGCTAATATCAAATTATGATGGAAGCCCAGACGATTTACGAAGTTTCTTAGACGCATTGATCCTTGTGGATTCTATAAAAGGCGAATTCGAGACAACAGCCGTAAATATAATAAAAACAAGATTAAAAGGCCACGCAAGAAACCTCATAAGTACTGAAAAGACAGTACCCGAAATTATAGAAAAACTATCAAGAACAGTCAAAGGAGAGTCTGTGGAGGCCATTAAAGCCAAAATGCTCAATTTTCAGCAGAACAATCAGCGAGCCAAAACACCCATGAGGTGGAAATCCTCACTAAAGCCCTACAAGGAGCTTATATTAGTGAAGGGGTAAACCAAGAATTGGCCGACAAATATAGCATGACTTCGGCCATAAAAGACATAACACAAAACTGTGCTATAGAACAAGTAAAAACGATAATGCAGGCCGGCACATTTAACAACATGAATGATGTTGTTGCCAAATTTGTAAATGCATGCACAGAAGCAACCGGTCGATCAAATAACGTACTATTCTATAGGAACCGGCAAGTAAATTATAACCGCGGCGGTGGAAACCGATTCCGTGGCAACAGCTATAACAATGGCAGAGGCCGGGGCAGTTACAATAATCGCAGTGGTAATAACCGTGGTAACACCCAAGGTAGAAATAACCACTACCGAAACAACGGCCAGCAGAACAGAAACAATAGAAATCATGTCCGAGTTACACAAAGTAACTCGGAAAACGAACAAAACCCTTAAGATGTTTGAATATGTATATTCACACAATCAATCTCAATTACAATATATATGTGTATATAATTAAAAAATGAGGAAACAAAAATAAATCTCACATTTTTGCTAGATACTGGTGCAGATATATCAATATTGAAACAAAATTCAGAAAATTTCCAGAGTATCGACTATTCAGTAAAATCAAAAATTAGCGGAATTGGTGAAGGAACAGTTAATTCCATAGGACTAGCTTTTGTAGAACTTACTACCGGCAAGTATTTAATACCTCACAACTACCACTTAGTCCAACAAGAGTTCCCCATACCAAGTGATGGAATAATAGGTATGGATTTTTTAAAAAAATTCAATTGTCAGTTAGATTTTCAAAACGATACAGATTCTTTTACATTGAGACACAATAATCTTCATTTTTCAATTAGAATTCCAATAGTACACACTATTGAAAATAATACAACAGTATTACCATCACGTTCCGAAGTTGTCCAATAAATAAAGCTTAGTACTAAACGCAAACAAGTATTTATACCATGACAAGAAACAGAAAAAGGAATCATAATAGCTAGCACAATTTCAAATTCACAATTTCTACAAAAACGCACTCTTGGAATTATGCACCAGATACACTGATATATTTGGTTTGGATTACGAACCAATTTCAACCAACAACTTCTATAAGCAAAAATTAAGATTGAAAAGTGATGAACCGACGTGTATGAACAACTATAGAATTCCACAAAGCCTCCAGGCTGAAATAGCAAAAAAGGGAGATAAATAGATCGAAGACAAAATAGTAGAGCCCGCCGTTTCAGAATATAATAGTCCTTTCTTACTAGTACCGAAAAAACCCGTACCGGGTTCAGAAGAAAAGAGATGGCGTTTAGTAATAGACTATCGCCAAGTTAATAAGAAATTGTTAGCTGAGAAATTTCCACTTCCGAGAATAGATAATATTCTTGACCAATTGGATAGAGCTAAATATTTCTCCTGTCTGGTACAAAATTCTCTTGTACAAAATTCAAAAAACATAACGTCTTTTTCTACGAGCAATGGCTCTTATCGTTTCACGCGATTACCATATGGATTGAAAATAGCGCCTAATTCTTTCCAAAAAATTATGACAATTGCATTTTCTGGTCTTGAACCATCCCAGGCATTCTTATACATGGATGACCTAATTGTCAACGGGTGTTCAGAAAAACACAAGATCAAGAATGTTCAATTCGACTGGACAAAAGATTGTCAAAAAGCATTCGAATATCTCAAAGACCAACTAGTCAAACCGACTCTATTGCAATACCCAAATTTCAGCAAAGAATTTTGCATAATAACAGATGCAAGCAAAGAAGCATGTGGAGCGGTCCCAACGCAGAACTACGATGGACTTCAACTCCCAGTTGCCAATGCATCTCGTGCTTTTATAAAAGGTGAAAGCAATAAAAGCACCACAGAACAAGTATTGGCAGCTATTAATCATTTTCAACCAAATATATATATGGTAGACACTTTACTGTCAAAACTGATCATAGTCCATTAACATATTTATTTTCAATGGTCAATCCAAGTTCAAAATTAACTCGCATGAGGCATGGTTTAGGATAATATGAATTCACTGTGGAATATCTTAAGGGAAAAGATAACTATGTGGCGGATGCCCTTTCTCAGATTACCATATCCGAGTTGAAAGACTTACAATCAAAAGTCCTGAAAGTCACTACCGGGCAACAAAGTAGACAAAACGATATTATTGGCAAGGCAAAATAAAGATGTTTCTAAGCCCAACGTACAAGAAGTCATAACAAATGACGAAGTACGCAAAGTAGTGACCTTACGAACTGAATCAAAATGTTTACTAAACATGGAAACAAAGTGATCGCAAGAATTGATGTTAGCAACATGTATACCAATGGAATACTTGACTTAGGTCAGTTTTTCTAAAGGCTGGAAAAAGAGGCCGGTATACTAAAAATAAACAAACTCAAGGTGGCACCGAGTGAAAAGATCTTTGAATTTATTTCAATAGATACTTTTAAATCAATAAAATTTTAAAAACATTACGAGTAGCGCTACTCCAACCGGTGATCCAATTCAAGGAGGTCATACTGGCATTACTAAAACGCTAGCAAAAGTAAAGAGACATTACTATTGGAAAAATATGACACGTCATATTAAAGAGTACAATGCAAACCCAATAGCAAAAGCAATATTCGAGAACCTTATACTTAAGTTCGGTGCAATGAAGACGTTCATTTCGGACATGGGTACTGCGTATAAAAATCAAATTATATTAGAATTGTGGAAATACATGAAGATTAAAAATCTTACATCTACAGCTTACCACCACCAAACGCTAGAAACAATTGAACGAAGTCATAGAACTCTCAATGAATACATTCGTTCATACATTTCCGTAGATAAATCTGACTGGGATGTTTGGATTCAGTATTTTACATACTGTTTTAATACGACACCATCAGCCGCACACGAATATTGTCCCTATGAACTAGTATTTAAAAGAATTGTTTTAATTCATAGAATTTAACAAACTTGACCACATAGACCCTATATATAATATAGACGATTACTCTAAAGAAGTAAAATTTGAATTAGAAATAGCATATAGACGAGCTAGAGATATGTTAGAAAAAGCTAAGACTTATAGAAAATTAAACTATATTAAGAAAGTAATAACTTTTGAATTAAAGGTAGGAGATAAGGTACTATTAAAAAATGAAATAGGTCACAAGTTAAATCCAGTATATTTAGGACCCTATACAGTAGCAAAAATAGAAGATAACAATAATGTTATAATAAAAGATAATAAACAAAAGAAACAAAAAGTACATAAGGATAGATTAAAAACATATAAGAGTTAATGTTTTCATGAAAACGGTCTGATCAACCAACGAAAAAAAATTTTTTTTTAACTTTTATATTTGTATATGTTTATTTACATATATGTATATTATATTTTATATTTTTATATCCATTATCACATTCACTTTTCATATATCAATTTTATTACTTTTATTCCATTTATATAAATTTTTTTACTGCAAATTATCAACTTAAAAAAAAAAAAAAAAAACAAACAAAAAAATTATTACATTTATTGATATATATGAAAAATCAGAAGGATGGACTACCTTCTTCTGTGCCGAGGTTCGTATACCCTTGCAAACTGTTAGTTAACAATTACACATTTAATTAAACTAATTCCAAGTTTTTTTAAAAGATCGTTCTTTTAAAGTACATATAGGCAAAGCTATGTCTCAGAAAATTGATATAGGTGCTGGATGTCTACAAGGCTCTTGCCTCTCACCGATCCTATATAACATATTCACTTCAGATATTCCGACACGCTGCACTGCATCAATCTTTGCGGATGGCACGGCTAAATTATCTTCTGGTAGCCTGGGTTCCGAAATTACAATCAACCTTAGTCAAGCATTTAATACACTTGCATCATTTTATCATAAATGGAAAATTCAAGTTAATAGCGAAAAAACTCAGGCAATATTCTTTACAAGGAACCGTAAAGAGATTTACCTACCAGGGGCTCATATCAGATTAAACCAAGTGCATGTAAAATGGGAAAAACATGTTAGGTACCTTGGAGTTATACTAGGCAAGAAATTAATCTTTGAAGAACACACCCGTCGAGTCAGGCACAAAATAAATCTCCTAACTCGCTCTCTTTACCCTTTTATTAAAAGGAACTCCTAACTGAGCTTAGTAAACAAAATTTATCTATTCAGATCAATATTTCAAAGTGTACTATTTTACGGAGCACCGGTCTGGGCTGATATCGCTAATTGTCATATTAAAAATTTACAAGTCACTCAAAACAAATTACTTAAACTGATACATAATTTGCCCTGGCATTTTTCTACAAGTGAACTACACCACAGAGCAAATTTTGAACAGGTGGCTGTGAGACTCGAACGTTTCCACAATAATTTTGATAATAGATGTTTGTATTCAACGTATTGTCATATAAATTTCCTAGTATAATATCTAGTTCTAGTTGTAAGTTTTATCTAAAAGCATATCAAGGGGTTTTAAATCAAATTTTCTCCCCAACTTATCTTGTATTATATGTATTAGCGTTAAGCATTAATGTAAGCAAATTGTTATATATCTAACCCTTAACTAAAAATATTAAAAATATTACTCTCACATAAATGTATATATCAAAAATCAGTGAATAAATGTAAATGTAAATGTAAATATGACAAAATCATTAGAAAGCATATAAAACAAGTCAAACCTACATTAAATGTTCGTAGCTTGAGAAAAAAAGTAATTCGACAGAAAAAATTTTTTTGGTCCGATTGTTCCTATGGAAGCTATAGCATATAGATGACCGATTTTGCTGAAATTTAGTATAGACATTTCTATATATACTAACCTTCCAAAAACCAAGTTTCGTGACAATCGCTTTCAAAACACCCAAGTTATTGCTCTAAGACTATATTCTTGACCGATCGTTCCTATGGGAGTTATATGATATAGTCAACCGATTCTGATAAAACTTGGTGGATTTTTTTGAAGGTGTATTAAACTTATGAACACAAAATTTCGTAACAATTGGTTGAAAAACAACAAAGTTATTGAAGTTTAATGCTATTCTTGACCGATCGTTCCTATCGAAGCTATATGATATAGTCATCCGATCGGGATGATTCCGTGATGTACAATGCCTGCAGCAAAAAGAAGCCTGGGTGCAAAATTTCAGCTCTGTGAGAAACTGTTGATCCAGACAGACGGACATGGCTATATCAACTCAGCTCGTCGTGCTGATCAAGAATATATATACTTTATATAGTCTGAAACGCTTCCTTCTATGCGTTGCAAACTTTTGACCAAAATTTATATACCCTTGCGAGGGTATAAAAAGAGAAAGAAACATTTTTTAAGCCCCACATTACATTATCACCACAAAATACATTGCACACAATACAATAATAACCTACATAAAATGACTCCATAGAATAATACGTCATTGCTCTAAAAAGGGAGGTGTACTATATTCTGTAGAGCATTTCACACTCATTCGTAAACATACACTGCCGATCAACAGAATAGACTCACTTTTTTTTTGAGAATTAATTGAAGTTTTTGAACCGAATGCTTTCAAAAACGGAATGAAATATTTTTTTTATTGTTAAGTGTTTAATTATGAATTAAACAAAAGAAAAGAAAATCGCCTTAGCAGCACCGTAATTTTTTAATAATTTTTTTTGTTACTTAACCTCAAAAAAATGGCATTTTTCATCGGTCAATGGAATAGACTCACTAACTTAAAACAAATAATAATGACAAAATATCTCAAAAACCTTTGCGTAAACAATGTTGTTTAATATTGTTAGCTTAATT
Source organism: Drosophila austrosaltans (assembly GCA_035045865.1). Classification (NCBI taxonomy): domain Eukaryota; kingdom Metazoa; phylum Arthropoda; class Insecta; order Diptera; family Drosophilidae; genus Drosophila; species Drosophila austrosaltans. The sequence goes on from JAWNOQ010000003.1 coordinate 13,584,523, forward strand.
AATAATGAGAACAGCCCCTTTTATTGACAATTACCTCATAGATTTCACCTGGAATGGAATCATAAGGGGTCTTTTAAAGCTTTAAGGATATTTGGCTCCAGGCATCCTTTCTGGATATTTTCAATGACAATATCGTCTCCAAACTGTTTTCCAGATTCGTAGACTTTACGCGAAATCCATCCCCACACGTTTTTTTTTAAGTGTATGTTCGTAGTGTAAGGTGGCCACTCCATCTGGACCACACCGTGCTCCCTTATCCTGCCTCTTGCAGCTCGTGCGGTATGAATCGGAGCATTTTAATGTTGAGATCTCCAACTCAGAACTCCAATAATGTTAGAAAAATATTTGAACACCTTTTTCAGAAGTTGTTTGTAGATTCCCGCATTCCTTCCCGCCGAAATGAATTTCAGGTCAAATGTGCCATTGTAGGAGACAGCTCCACAAACTATTATACCACCCTCACGGCCGAAAAACATATCAATTTGGATGATATAATTATTATTTTAATGATAATCAAAAAAAGGAACACTATTTGACCCGTTACCATGGCCGTGAAGGAAGTATAATGGTTTGCGGAGCCATCTCCTACTTAGGCACATTTCAGCCGAAATGAAGTTTGTCGAGAATGAATGCGGGAATCTACAAACAACTTCTGAAAAACATTGTTTACGCAAAGGTTTTTGAGATATTTTGTCATTATTATTTGTTTTAAGTTAGTGAGTCTATTTTTTTGAGGTTATGTAACAAAAAAAATTATTAAAAAATTACGGTGCTGCTAAGGCGATTTTCTTTTCTTTTGTTTAATTCATAATTAAACACTTAACAATAAAAAAAATATTTCATTCCGTTTTTGAAAGCATTCGGTTCAAAAACTTCAATTAATTCTCGAAAAAAAGTGAGTCTATTCGGTTGATCGGCAGAGAATATATAGCAAACGCAGGGCATCTCGTTCTTTCAGTTTCATTCTGTGCAAGAACACTACGCAAATATTTCACCACAACGCGTGGTGAATGTTTTTGCACATGTTTTATTATACAAGGAATTACATTTAATTAATTTGCACCTTTATAGTTATCCGATTTCGTTCAAATTTTTTATTGGGCGTTTGGTTACAAATTGCGTTTGATTACAAACATCTGACCAATTTTATAATACCCTCTGCAAGGGTATAAAAATAGGAGTTTGACCTAGCTCAAAACTCATGTAAGTATATCTCCGATTATTATTGTCCGACTTCGGCAAAATTTGGTCAGCTGGTCCAGTTTGGGTATATAATTAGGTGGGCCAAGTAAAAATACGATATCTTTAATACAGCTCTAGTAATACGCTTCCCCGATTTACGGGGTCGGAAGTGGGCGTGGCAAAAATTTTAAACAAACTTGATCTGGCTGCACACAAGACGGATCTACAAACCGAATTTGGTAGCTCTAGCTCTTATAGTCTCTAGGTATTCATACGGACGGACAGACGGACGGACGGATAGACGGACGGACAGACGGAGAGACGGACAGACGGACAGACAGACGGACGGACAGACGGGCATGGCTCAATCGACTCGGCTAGTGATGCTGATCAAGAATATATAAGTTAACACCCGACATTCCTAAAACCACTTATGGACCACTTAATGACCCAAGATCGATACAAACGAAATCTGGAACATAATCAAATCTTGCCACACACTCAGATTTTGTCACATCAATATTCTCAATAAACATCCACGAATTAGAACCGCAACACTTTGGTAAACAACGACAACAGCCTTATCCCCAAACGTGGGAAATAAACAGAACCACCGCCGCTGCCGACGTCGATGCATGGAGGCAGAGCTTTCATCCAACCTTTTGTAATAGAAGTCAGATCAGTTCTTTTCCTGTAATCAAATCTTCCGGTCATAGTATATATCGTACTAACCAAAAGAAGTTGAATAAAAATTTATATTTTTTTTAAACGGGAAGAAAATTCAATTTTAATTGGCGCCCCAGCAGGGACCGGGTTTAAAAACGTGCAAGTGAACGCAACGTGTTACAATTGCTTCAAAATCAGTCCTCAAAAACAGAGCCTCTGTGAAGTCAACACCTGTGAATTTGTGCTCCCGGTTTAAAATTTTTCACTGGGTCTGATAAAAACGTGCAGGTGAACGTAACGTGTTACAATTGCTTCAAAACCAGGGAACTGGGCACATAAGGTGTCCGGTGGAACCTCAGTATCTAAAACCAGAAAACAGGAATACTTCCAAAGGACCAGTCCAGCTGAAGCATGGAGATAGTAGGATTAATGTAAGTTAAGGAATTATAGAAAATAGGAAAAATTGAACGAGAAAAAAAGAAACTAATTAAAGAAAAATGAAAAATAGTACAAAGTGAAAAAATACACAAAATATGTAAAAGAAAATTAACGAAAAATTTAGAATCGTAAGAAAAACAAATATCAGAACAAAAGCTACAATTGCTTAAAAAAAAAGAAAGAAAAGAAAAAAAAGGAGGATAAAAGAAAGATTTAAAATCGAGAAGAAAAATAAAAAATTCAGAAAAAAGCTACAAATTGCTTAAAGAATTTTTTTTTTTTTTTTGAACAGATTAAGGAAGAAAAAAATTAATACACAGCTCTTGATGATATCCCAACATAATAATACCAATATTATCATAATACCAATTTCTTAAAACGGAAAAATTTTCATAAATAATTTTAAGTGAACAGTGAGGGAAAAGTTGAGTGGCAAGTGAAAAAAGTAAATAAAAAAAAAATCCAAAATGCCAGACGATTGGGTTAGGTCAGCAAAAGTTCGGGATGCGGCACAGCAATCCAAAGCGCAAACACCAGCTTCTGGAGCTTCCACTTCAGGTGCTTCGGTTAACAGGATAGAAGCCATTTCGATTCAGGGCTTAGAAGCCGCCATTGAGGCAGTAATAAATGGACAAATGGGTAACATAGTGAAACATGTATCCATGCGTACTGAGCAGGAAAACAGTTATACTGATCAAGCAGTTAACTTAGAAGATGAATCAGGATGGGCAGAGTTAGATAAGGTCCCAGATATTGTCAGAGGTATAGAAAGATTTTCAGGATGTAGGGAAGAGTTCATAACTTGGCACAACTGTGTGTCCAATATCGTGGAACTATATAAACCTATGCAGGGAACCCTAAAATACTTTGCTATTTTGATGACGATTAGGGGAAAGATAGTGGGACAAGCGAATACGGTTTAAGAGTCCTTCCGCACACCCTTATATTGGGATGCGATTTCAAAACAATTAGTGGCTGAGTACTCTGACAAAAGAGACGTTAAGACACTGACTTACCAATTATACGATATGACACAAGGACGCATGACAGTTAACGAATTTTATCACGCGGTCTATCAACAACTCTCGCTAATATTAGACAACATTAGCACCATGGGTTATGGCCCAGAAACCGCTGGGGCCATGACAGACCAACTTATGTGGCAGGCGCTGGACACCTTTGTACGTGGACTTAATGGTGATTTATCCGAGAGACTAGCCCTCGTAGAGCCATTAAATTTACAGCATGCGCTTAGACTTTGCGAAATGTTGGAAAATAAAAAATATAGGAACAACATTGGGCACAAAGAAACCAGACCACCAGTGGGTCCTAAGCCATCATATGGCTATCAGAATCAAAAAAATTCAGACAGGAAATAATTACCCAAAACCACCAAACTTCATAAATCAACAACAAAGAACATTCGCCACCAACGTGCAGAACCCATTAAACGTATTCAACGTTAAGCAACGTAACCAATATTCATTTAATCCAAATCAATACAGATTTCCCCCACCAAGACCATTCGCCCCTAAACCTCAACCCAAGCCAATACCTATGGAGGTAGATCAGTCCATTCAGACTAAGCAGGTGAATTATGCTAATAGACCTAACATTCAACGTAGTTGACTTACCAGCACAATTTAGAGAAGAATCAGAGGAGCAAACAATTGGAACAGAACAGACAGAGTCTGAAATTTCAATCATAAATTTTTTAGACTAAACCGTTCCTCCTTGCCATATTTTACCTGTAGGGCAAAGGATGGAACCGAAAATAATTTTTTAATCGACACAGGATCCAACAAAAATTATATACAACCTCAAATCGTAAAAAACCCAAAACCAAATGAAAAAATATTTTAAGCTAATGCAGTAAGTGGGCAAACAAAGATTTCACATCATGTGAATATAGGACTCTTCAACCAAATCAATAAACCAAGAAAATTTTTCCTTTTGTCCGATTTTAAAAAATTTCACGGAATTTTGGGGAACGACACCCTTAAAGAACTGAACGCAGTAATTGACGTAAAAAATGACCGACTTATAATAGATAACTCATACACATTAACAATCAAGCAAATGCCAGCACAGCAAGTGAATATTATCAAAGTAGAGACGAAGCATATGACTATATCACAAAAAAAGACGGACTGAAACTTCTCTTCGCGAAATTTAAAAACCTTTTCGCAGACCCAACTGAAAAATTAACATACACCACTACAGTACAAGGTGAAATTCGAACTATTAACGACACACCGGTTTACAGTAGACATTACCCATATTCCATTTCTCTAAAGGAAGTAGTTGAAGAGCAAATGCAGGAGTTGCTTTAAGACGGCATTATACGACCCTTACGGTCACCCTACAATGCACCAGTTTGGATAGTACCCAAAAAAGGAGATGCGTCAGGGAATAAGAAATTCAGAGTAGTCATCGACTATCAACACAAATACAATGTCGGATAGATACCCTATCCCCAAAATAGGAGAAGTCATTTCCCAACTGGGCAATAATAATTTTTTCTCTGTACGAGACTTAAAAAGTGGATTATCATCATCAGATTATCCTAAAGGAATCTGATATTGAGAAAACAGCTTTCTCTGTAAACGGAGGAAAGTATGAGTTCACTAGACTTCTATTCGGATTGAAGGATTCTCCATCAATTTTCCAACGTGCCTTAGATGATATCCTTAGAAATCATGTAGGCAAGATCTGTTATGTTTATATCAATGATATAACAATTTTCAGCAAAACAGAGGAGGAACATTTTCAGCATCTAAATGCTATCTTCACGACACTATTGGAAGCAAATATGAAAGTTCAAATCGACAAGTGCGATTTCTTCAAAAGCAGTGTAGAATTTCTAGGTGTAATAATATCAAGAGAAGGGGTTAGCACCAACACAGAGAAAATTAAGGCAGTAAAAGATTTTCCCGTGCCAAAAACACTGAAAGGACTACGTTCATTTTTGGGCCTTGCCAGCTATTATCGTAGATTCATTCGAGACTTTGCAAAGCTCGCGAAGCCACTAACCTCTTTATTGCGAGGAGTAGCAGGAAGACTTAAAACGGGTTCATCTGTAAGGTAGAGATAAAAATGGGAAATGAAGAATTGGACGCTTTTAACAAAATCAAAAACACACTAACATCACAAGATGTAATATTAGCCTACCCGAATTTCAAACTTTACACTTTTCATCTAACAACAGATGCTTCAAATATTGCCATAGGAGCAGTGCTCGAACAAGAGGGAAAACCAATTACTTTCACATCACGAACGCTTACAAAGACAGAAGAGAATTACGCCACGAACGAAAAGGAAATGTTGTCCATCTTTTGGGCATTACAAAAATTAAGAATGTACCTATATGGCAAATCAAAGGTAGTAACTCACACAGACCATCAACCCCTGACATTCGCATTAAGTAATAAGAATCAGAACGGAAAGTTGAAAAGATGGAAAAGTTACTTAGAAGAGTTCAATTATGAACTAAAATATAAGCCCGGCCATTCCAATACAGTAGCAGACGCATTATCAAGAAATCCAACGGACAGTACAGAAATTAATGCTAGTAGCACCTCAGCTACTATACATAGTGATGACAGTTCAGGGCATGAACTTATCCCAACTTGGAGGTCCCAATTAATGTATTCAAAAACCAAATTTTCATCTTAACAGATGATAACACAAGCAATAGCTTTGAAATAGTATTTCCGACCTATCACCGGCACATGATTACACAGCCTAACTATACAGAAGAAGACCTTATTAAAATTCTAAAGGAAAACATGGATCCAAAAATAGTCAACGGAATTTTTACATCCGAAGCGATATTGGGGAAAATTCAGGAAATTTACCCAGCTCACTTTAGAAACTACAAAGCTAGATATACGTAGAGACAGGTCATTGATGTAAAGGAAGAAGCTGAACAAGAAGAAATAATAATCAGGGAACATACAAGAGCACATAGAAATTCCATTGAAAACAAGATTCAAATACTATCTAAGTATTTCTTCGCAGGGATGAAAAGGAAAATTGAAGCTATAGTAAATAGCTGTCAAACCTGCAAACTATCCAAATATCAAAGGCATCCGCCTAATATTGAAATCCAAGCAACACCTATTCCCTCATATCCTGGGGAAATAATACATATAGACCTATACTCTACCCAAGGGAAAATTATTTTGACAGCAACAGACAAATTTTCAAAATATGCCCAGGTCAGGCTGGTAAAATCTAAAGCAGCAGAATATTTAAAAATTCCTTTAAGGGAACTTCTTATAGCTTTTGGGGCAACAAAGACCGTAGTTATGGACAAAGAAAAGTCACTAAATTCAGCCACGATTAAATTCTTACTAAATAATCAATTAGGCATTCAAACATATACGACCCCACCATATAAATCATCAAGTAACGGACAGGTTAAAAGATTTCATTCCACCTTCACTGAGGTGATGCGATGTTTCAAAAATGACAATCCAGCTGTAAATTTTGAAGATATAATGCTCAAGGCAGTAGAAGAATACAATTGGTCAATTTATAACACCACCAACAAAAAACCGATAGAAGTATTTTTTGCAACTCAGCTAACCCAAGAGACAGAAACCATAGAGCAAGACAGGGAGAAAATCAAAGAAAAGATTGCTCAGAAACAAACAAAGGATTTGGAATATCATAATAAAAAAAAGAAGAGAATGAAAAAATATAACACGGGAGATAAAGTTTATGCGAAAATAGATAGGAGATTAGGGTCCAAACTGACACCTAAATACAAAGAAGAAATAGTTGTAGAAGATTTAAACACCAAAATTAAAACAGCCTCCGGGAGGATTATGCATAAAAACCACTTAAAAAATTAAATTCTTTCTTGTAGATTTTTCTTGCCGATGTGCCTAGGAAAAGCGACAATACTTGACTATACGAACACAAAATTATTAACTTTGGAGACGGGATTCGCCGCACGACAAAATGGAACATTTAAAATCATTCACGTAATAGAACACGAAAAATATGAGTTAGCCCTATCAGTCCTCAAGGATCTTATTCATAATGCAACGGCCTCTAACGCAATCTATCCATTTTTAATATACGAGATATCGAGAGTAGAAAGCGACCTTAAAAGATTAAGACCAATTCAAAAAAGAGATAAGAGATCGCTAGATATTTTGGTAACATCATGGAAATGGTTAGCAGGTAGTCCCGATCATGCAGATTACGAAATTGTAGTAGACAGGATAAACCGTCAGCTAACTAACAACAATAAGCAAGTTGTTATCAACAAATCAGTAGAAAATAAGATTCAAGAGTTAATCACCATTACGATTGAGCTAATTAAGAAAGGAAAGGAAAGTAAAAATAGAGAACACCCAGAGTTAGAAACTTTAAAATATAAATTAAGCTTACTAAGAGAAGAAATTACAAATATCATCTATGCCATTGATTAGGCAAAAACCAACACAGTAAATTCACTTGTTCTTTCGAACAAAGAAATATAAATAATTCAAGAAACCATGCAGAATAGTACAACTTTTGTAAACATAGAAGAAGTAATGGAATTTGCAGAAGTAAATATAGCCTCGGACGGTAAAGACCTTCTATACATCATTAGTTTACCAAGAGTAATAATTTAGAAATGCAAAACTATGTTGGCAATACCAGTAAAACGAAAACAAAAAATTGATGAATTAGTCTTCTCTAATATATTTAGATGTAGGAATACTAACTACGGGTTACTCAAAGATTTACAATCATAATTTTAAAACCATTTGTAAACTGGAAGATTTGATAGAAATAGATAGCAATAAGTGTATAGGGGCATATTTGAATAAAAGACCTCCACAATGCATCACCATCAATAGCCAGCACATACGATCACACTCCGAAGTTTTACCAGGTTTTAATCAACGACTTCAAAGGAAAAGTACAAATCGATAATGAAACACTAAATTTGGAAGGTACATTTTTAATCCAGGCACAAAATACAACTATAACGATTGGTAACAGCTGGTACATATTAAAAACAAGCGCAAAAGTCGACGCCATGCCACCTTTACTACAACTAATATCAAGTAAAAATAGTACAGAAGAGGTACTGTCCCTCGAGATGATCAAGGAGTTACATGTTAACAACACAGAAGAAATAAAAAAAATATATACTAATAGTATCATCATGTCGTCATCCAACTGGTTGATATTCTTATTACTAGGACTTGGAGTAATAATCTATGCAATCATAAAAATGAAATGTAAAACTACAACCAACGCAAACAATATCACACTCGAAACGAAAAGCGATGACATCATATCACAAGTCCAATATTTTTTTAGCGACCGAGGACGTCCGCACTTAAGTTGGGGGGAGTTAACACCCGACATTCCTAGAACCACTTATTGACCACTTATCGGCCCAAGATCGATATCAACAAATCTGCAATATAATCGCATTGACTCAAGTAAACAGGAATTTCATCTAACACCCAACATCCCTAAACCACTCATGGACTACAATCACATTGACTCGAGTAAACGGGAATTTCATCTAACACCCGACATCCCTAAACCACTTATGGACCACTTAGCGACCCAAGATCGATACAACAAAATCTGGAACATAATCAAATCTTGCCACACACTCAGATTTTGTCACATCAATATTCTCAATAAACATCCACGAATTAGAACCGCAACACTTTGGTAAACAACGACAACAGCCTTATCCCCAAACGTGGGAAATAAACAAAACCACCGCCGCTGCCGACGTCGATGCATGGTGGCAGAGCTTTTGTAATAGAAGTCAGATCAGTTCTTTTCCTGTAATCAAATCTTCCGGTCATAGTATATATCGTACTAACCAAAAAAAGTTGAATAAAAATTTATATTTTTTTAAACGGGAAGAAAACTCAATTTTAATTTACATAAGTACGAATGTCTTATTCCCATATACTTTTGGAAGCTGCTAATAAGCAGCATAAGCATTTCGTGTTCAAGCTTAAGCATTAATAAATAAAATGTTAGAGAGCACAGACGTACCTCTTAACTTCTACAAACAATAGAAATATTTTATATATAACAATAACAAATGGAAATGGAACTTTTCATCATAAATAAAGATAAAGAAGCGCATAAGAAACAAATCGATATAGTGGTCCTTCGAGCCGGATCGCTAATTCCATTACCCATCACCAAGTGAAATGGAGTCCATTTTTAAACAAATTCATGAACAAAAATGTGGGAGTGAAAGCAGCCATTGGTTCGTGGAAATCGCAACAACTAAGATACGTTCATTTTGCAATTTACCAAAAATTTGTTAAGGAAACAATAAATAAACGAGAGCTTGGTGCTTTCAAAGGCATAAAATATAATAATGCTGAAAGATCATAACATGAGACAATTTCAAAGGACCTCAGCGAAAACGCATTGTTGCGCGTTTATGAGTTTATTGACATCGGCGTCGGTGAAAATACGGCAAAATACTAATTGGCGGAAAAAATTGTAGACGCTATTTCGTGAGTCGACATCGAAAGCCCCAATGGGTCAAATGACTCAGTTTTGGAACAGAGGCGGGAAATATTCAGTTTTGGAACAGCGGCTGGTAATACTAGAACAAACTGAAAATGTGGATAGCGAATATGTAAACGTCGAGCGAAAAGTGTGCGAAAAGGAGCCGATGAAAAAATAATCCAGTAGCAAGCTCCGAAATAAATATTATTAAAACAATAGACGGTATAATTGTGCATCGAAAGGTAATGGATCTTCTTCAAGCGGATGAAGTAGCGTTGGTAAGTAAGAAAAATGTTCTTAAATGTTCTTAAGTAGCACCAACCGATTCTTCATCTTGCATTTCGGTACGATCCAAAATTTCTGTGCGTCAAGACAACCCGAGAGAGCGGACACAAATCATCTTCACAATCAAGTTCAAGACCAGGTATGGGCGTGAACAAAATGCTGGCTCGTCAAAGTTTGAATGGAAAATAGCTGGAGTTCGATGGTAACTCTGATTTGAACTGGAGACATTTTATACAAGCAAGCAATGTAGATTTCACAAAGAAAGGGAAGACTTGCAAAAGCACTGAAGGGAGGAAACCGCCCTAGAATTGATGTCAAAAGCATGACACGTCAAGCCAGTTAGACAACTAGTCGATTTCGAAGAATTCAACAACAGCGTTCAAAACGTACACTCAGCATTGGAATATACTGATGGCAGGTTGATCGACACACAACGACTACTTGCTATGATGATCGAAAAACTTTCCGAAAATGATCTACGAGAACGGGGCGTATATCTATGACGAATGAAACGTGCATGCCTTCTTCTGTACAAACTGGCCGAATGGGCACAGAAACAGGCTGACTTAACACAGGACATATAATTTTTAAAAAAAGTAATAACAATCAATCAAAATACATCATATACCGAACCAATAAAATTTACCCAATGAATACACTCAGTAGCAAAAGATGAAGTTCAGCTAAAACCAAAACCAAGGACAACATGCTCGATTTGCAGCGAGAAGAAACACGTAAAGTAGACAAACATGCAAACTAGACAATTGACATAAGCGCCTCATACAGGTGGATGGGTGTCACAGTCATGTGAAACATCTTTACTAAAAATGGTACTAAATAAGGGCTCTAAAGATATTATCTGTGGTCAATTCATTATATTACCCTTTAGGTCACCATGGCACCTATGACTATCAAGGAACGCATACTGATGCGCGATATATGGGTAACTGGAATCGGTTGGAATGACCAAATTAAAGGTGATCTGATAAATAAATGGCAGAATTGGCTAAAGAATTGAATTTCAATTGAAAACTCAAAATAAAGAAAAGGCTGATCACATTAAATTTCAAATTTTCAACGATGAAAGCTCAAAAGCTCTTCAGCTGCGTAAATATGATGTGGTTACCAGAGGGAAAGCAAATGGCAATATAACGTGGCATTTGTCGCATCAAAGGCAAGAGTTTCTCCTATTAGGCACGTAACAATAACCAAGCTGGAAACAATGGCAGCCGTATTAGGGTGTCGATTGGCTGAAATGATCCGTCAATGAATTACAAGGTACAAGATCAACTATATTTTTGAACAGATTCCCGAACATTTCTTATTTGGATTAACAGCGACAATCGAATAGACCTTTGACAAACGAAAACATCGCTGACAAAAGCTACATCGTTGGCTTACAGGACCTGAATTTTTACAACACCCAGAATCTACACCCAAAATCAACGGTAAACAGTTGCTTTCAAAGGAAATCGTAATGACACTTCTGTATGAATAACCGCCAATAAATATATTCTTACAGAGGATTTCTGTATACAATAAACTAAGAATATTTGTATATGAAAAATGCATTTATGCGAACAGACAGTATTCGAAATTCAGGTGCATTAAGTGCGGACGAAATAGAATGGGAAGAGAAAACCTGATGTAAGGTGGTCCAACAACTACTATTTCCAGATGATTTAATACATCTGAAATTTGCAAAAGCCATCTCCAAAATTACCCACACTTATACATCGATCAAAGTGGCATAAGGATGTGGACAATTTGAAAGACATCACCCCATGCGGCGAATTGCCTCTCGGCTGCGTAATGAAGGTAATTCCAGGAGGTATTTTCCAGGTCGAACTTACAGCCCTTTATACTTATCGGCGTTCAGTAAACAGACTATGCAGAATATAAGTCCAGCGTAAAGACATTGATGATCGTGCTGAAAAATAATGTCAGCACTAGGGGCCGCTGTATGTCGCAGCTTTTAAAATGAATACCGCCGATAGTGTGGGATGACGATAAACGAAACTTGTGTTTATCTTTAGTATGTATTTTGGTTGAAATCATGAAACGGTTTCTCTGATTTTAAAGGTTGAAAAGAACACATGTGTAAAAGAATTTAATATCTGATTTTGTTCATACAGAACAACCGCCAATAAATATATTCTTACAGAGGATTTCTGTATACAACAAACTAAGAATATTTGTATATGAAAAATGCATTTATGCGAACAGACAGTCTTCGAAATTCAGGTGCATTAAGTGCGGACGAAATAGAATGGGAAGAGAAAACCTGATGTAAGGTGGTCTAACAACTACTGTTTCCAGATGATTTAATATCTCCAAAATTACGATTGACAAAATATTGTGCCTTTTTGAACGTAATATGTCTAAACAGGAGAATAGACCGAGTCAAGGAGGTATCAAAATGTACAAAAAACCCTATCGTTTTGGTTTAAAACATATTTATACTTGTATGTTGATAAACAAATTTCATGTCGACGCTCAATATGTTGGTACACAGATAATAATACATCGATTTAAGGAGTTCTACTGGATGTCAAAACTAAACAGGATTATTAGAATAACGATCAATGATTGTGTGTGGTGTAAACGCAAGCCACAAATACCAAAAATAAGTCTACTACCCGAAGAAAGATTCTTTTACCCAAAAGAAGCTACTTAAAGCAACAGGCTTAGAATATTTCGAGCCATTCTACACCAAGGAATGAAAAGGTACCAGCGCATCAAAAAAACTTCCGTAAGCGAGATGGAGTAATTTTCCCTTGCCTAAATATGGAAATAGCTGACTCATTGGATATGGACTCTTGCATATTGGCAGTTCGCCGAATGATGGCTCGTCGCGGTCCTGTAAAAGTTATCTGGTCAGACAACGGCACGACATTGATGATCGTGCTGAAAAATAAAGTCAGCACTAGGGGCCGCTGTATGTCTCAGCTTTTAAAATGAATACCGCCGATAGTGTGGGATGACGATAAACGAAACTTGTGTTTATCTTTAGTATGTATTTTGGTTGAAATCATGAATAAAAGAATTTAATATCTGATTTTATAAATAAAGTTTAGAAAGCATTTAAAAAACAACCAACAAGAAGCCTTTAAAATCTTTTAAGACCAGCCGTTTGCTTTTCAGCATGCAGTAATACAAGCCCTCGGAAATCTTGCAAATTATTTGTGGTACTTTATATGAATGACTTGTTGATAGTACGACAATAAAAAGTAAAGCTGTTGAAAGTGATAGTAATGATAACACCAGTAGATGTGAAAATGTTGAAAGAGACAGTAAATAAACAACTAGTGGGTGTGAAACTCTCAAAATAGACACTAAAGAGAAACCTGGTTAACCTGCTGAAAGATTGATAACACAACTTTAAACACTTGTCATAATGCATGAACACGATAAAAACTTGATGTGGCGTGTGTCGCGCTTGATGTCGTGATGTTTGAAGCCTGTTAGATAATAAATTATGTCAATAGTAAAAGGCTGTTTAACTGTTTGAGTTGCTTTAAAGAAGTTGTAATGAAAAAGGGGCAAACTGACACATTGCTTCAGAAGGTAATAGATGCAGAGAATAGCATCGCACGAGACAATTGGAACCTGCCAACAAAACAGTCTGTGAGGTGTTCTTTTCACATGTAATCCTCTTGCGAAATAAATATCACCTTGTGATTTATCCCTTGTCAATGAACAAATAAAAGGTTAGCATGACACCACATTGTTGAGAAGACGTCACTGCAACAAGGCTTCCATACCCTCCCTGCCTGAGTTCTCAATCATTACAAATGCCGTCGTTTTAAAAAACTGAGTGGTCTATTATCTCATCTTCTTACTTTTAGGAACTCAAATCTTTAAATTAGCAATACATTATAATTATATTTCTTCATGCTAATGCAATAACAATTACTCCAATTTCCATTCTACATCTTCGTATATAATAATTATATCTGTGATTTTGATAAAATGCAGAAAATGAGAGAGACAAAAATATTTGCGTTGTGTTGTTGCACAGAACGAAATTAAAAGAGCAAGATGCCACGCGTTTGCTATATACATATGTCAAAAAAGCTTAAGTGCGAACAGTCAACTCGGTGGTGTAGTAGTTAGAGATCAGTTACACAATTGTCAAAGGTGTTGGCTCGACTCCCCGGTAAAGGCGAACTTGGAAGAGCCTTTTTTTACTCTGGTTTTTTATATTCTAAAATATATGAAGCAATCATTTTAGGCGAAACTTAGAAGAGTCTTTTTGCTCTGGTTTTTTATATTCTAAAATACATATAGCAATCATTTTTAAATTTTGTGTTTAAATAAAATAATTAAACAGTCTGAAGCTGCAAGGCAGGGCCGAAGTTAGCTTCTTTGATATTCCGTTATATACATATGTATGTTCATATATTGCTTTTTATGTATATAATACATATATTACAAAAAATGTACACCCGTAGTTCTTGCTATTGGATAGAATTATTGGAATATATTATATTAAATATAAATATAATATAAAATTTATAGTCCACAAACTTGCGAATTTCAAGATAATGTAAATTAGTAGTAAAAGCAAGAACTTACACGAGACGACAAGTAGTGGAACAACCAAAAAGTGTGAAACAACCGACTGTGACGAGTTTCTGGCCAATAAATTTGAAGACAGTTAAATTATTTGTTAGAGAATATAAAAATCTACAAAACTTCAATAAATTTAAATTGTTCTTTAAAAAAAATTACGTGGATAGTCAACAAAGTAATTTAGATAGAACAGCGGTTTTGAAAACCTACAGCTTTGTGTGTCTGCATTAACTATTATCTAGTGTTTCTGATTTCTTTTGTTTACATTCGTGCTTTATTTGTGCTATGCTTGTTCTCGCGCATTTACAGTGCTCGCGTCTCTTACTCTCGAGTTTGTACCCACACCCTTTATCTCCTTATTTTTCTTCGCTTCCATTTTTGTTTATATTGCGACTTTAGGGTTATGTTACCTCTTTTTTTTATTATTTATTATTGAATTGCCGGATGTGTTAATTTTTTTTTCCAATATAAGTTTATTGTTCTTTATTGATAAAAATAATAATAAACATTATAATGTGCAACATTTATCGTCAGAATGACTATCTTTTATGCTGCCTGTGTGATAACATTATGCATGGTTGGTATTGGAAAGAAAAGAAATGAATAGGGATTGACCTTAATAAAAGATAAAGCTAAAAAAGTAACAGAAACATAACAATCAGAGGTAGACAAATATATATCAGAACTATGGTAGTATAATAATTTGTAAGTTTGGGAAAATTTCAATAATTTTCAAAAAATTTGAATTTAATTATTTTCAAAAAAGTCGACAAAAATATATATATATTTATTTATTTATTTACTAAAATTAGATATAATTGAAATTAACGCTAACTTATTACTAAAGCACTGGCAACGGCGGCCATCGGTTATATTTGAATAATATTTACATGTTTACATATTTACAATATTTACAAATTGTTACATATTTTAATTGATTTTAAGTAATAGAAGGTGGTATATGTTGTATTTTCTGTGATTGGGGTTGAGAGGCACATGATAGGACAACAATTTTGGAATTTTTGGAAGTTGAAGTATTGCAGGGCAATTTATGAGAAAGTGTTCAATGCTGAGGTCAGCTGATGAGTGTTAGTTAGGGCATAGTAGAATGCTGTCAGGGTTTATGTAGCGTTGTTGTGTGAGTCTTGTGTCTTGAGTCTTAGTATTTTGATTTGATCGCTGCGTGTTAGGTTAATCTGTTTGGAGTTTTTAAGACACTCATTAGCATGTGTTAGTGAGGTATTTAGTTGTTGGTACCATCTGTTTCAAAATTCTATATTGTGCTTGAGTTGTTGGGCTATTATTTTTCTAATGTCGTTAATGTCAGTTGTGTTGAAGTTGGGAGGGAAATAAAATGGCATGTTGATAGTGGATTTGGCTATCGTGTCTGCAAGCTTGTTTTCTTGAAAGCCACATTGGCCGGGAATCCAGAGGAGTATAATTTTAGTGCGGTTTTGGTGAGGAGTGTTCTGATTATTGTGGAATAAAGGTTATTGTTGTTAATTTGCTGATTGCCTTGATTGACGAAAGGGGGTCCGAACAGATTATGAAATGTCCTGATTTTGTTTGGACTAATTTTATTGCTTTTAGGATAGCTAGGATTTCAGCTGTTATTTATAATTTTGTTTAATGAGTTTGTGGAGAGGGGAATTAGAGCTGTGAAGTAGGGTTTTGTAGGATTTGCTTGTGATGTAGTCTCTCTTTTGCTCTACAGTGGGTATATTTGACTAGAAGAGTAAGTTGGGAATGGGTGTAGAGCGTAGTGAGCTGAGTGCAGTGCGTATTGCTGCGTTAAAAGGGGGTTTAAGCTTGTTGAACATTGATTTAGGGGCATGCCCGTAGATGAAAAGAGCTTAATCAATTTTGGGTAAAGAACTTGCTTTCGTTATGTTAATAAGGATGTGTGTGTTGCAATTAAATTTTGGGCTACTTAGGCATTTAATGATATTGAGTTTCTTGTTTAAGGCCGGTTGGATGTTTTTCATGTGTGAGTCCCATCTGTATCTGTTGTTTATTGTAAGTCCTAAGATTTTTAAACTTAAGACTGAGGGGATTGGCATACCATTGCATGATATGCTAAAGGTACAGTTTTGTTTTCGGCAGATGTGAAGGTGTTGGCATTTTTGTGGGGATAAAGTAGCCCCTGAATGGGAGCACCACTCATTAATATTTGAGAATAGGGTGTCGAGATTGACTGTTTGGTTTTTTGTTTTGTTGAGGGGAACTATAAGAAAAAAATCATCTGCATAGGCGCTAAATTTTAATTCCTTTTGTACACCAATGATGGTTGAGAGCTTGTTAAAGGTAATTAGGAATAAGATGACAGAAAAATATATTTATATCGTGAATATATATATAGCAAGGGTGTAGAGTAACAAATCGGCCAACAAGCGTTAAAGGTCATAATTCAAATCATTTAGCAGGCAGTTGCGACCTTCAGCTAGCTAATTCCAATTTGGTGTTTTATAGTTTTCGGCGATACTTGCTTTAAAATTGGCTTCAAGGTGCCAGTTTACTATTGACCAGTCTTCAAATGGTGCTTTAGATTTCTCCAAACCTCATGTTTATTATCTTTGTAAATGGACCCCCTAGAACACTGAGTTGGCTCCTCAAAAAAAAAAAAAATTTTACACTAATTGGATTAGTCTACATAACTTTTTCTTTTGTCTAAATTGCTTTTCTTATGTTTTTTGCTGACGAATTTAAAGTTTTTTTTTAATAATTCAATTTTCAGATTCATTCTTTATGAGCAGAAGAGATACTATAGCTATAGTAATCACATAACAACATTTTGATTTTTTTTATTCATGGGAAATTTTAGCTTTCATTGAATCATCGACTGCATCGAACCCAGTTTTTCTAATATTTGTTTTCCTGAATTAAATCAGAAATAAAGTTAACTAAGGGTGTCATTGTACATATATCATCATGTACATCATGTCGGTCTGGAAAGCTGGAATGAATACCGCTGTGCTGGACAGAAAAAGCCGCACAAACATTCGCTGCACTAATATGATTTTCCCTTGGCAAATTCGGAAAACGTGCTATATGATAAGCAAGACTTCCCAGAAAGGCGTCTCCTGCACCTGATGTATCTGCTAATAACCTTACGTCAGCAGCTGGCACATGCTTACAAATTTCTTTATCATCCTTTGATAAGTAAATAGCACCTTGTTCATTCATAGTTATAATTACACTTTTAACTCCCCTATCTAAAAGGGCATTTGCAGCTAGCTTGGCTTCTATTAGTGAATTTATGTTACCCATAGATGTTAGTTGTGCTGCGTGTAGCTTATTAACACAGAGAATCGTCGGTATTGTAATCAACTCTTCCGGCAAGTTACTTTTGAATGGTGCTACATTCAGTATTGACACACCTCTAAAATGACGTATTGCATTTAATGTTGCTTTAACATCTATTTCAAGCTGACAGAGAAGCACTTTTGCTTGACTAAATATTTTTTTACACCGACACACATCTTTTGCATTTAAGAGAGCATTAGCTCCAGGTACAACAATAACTTGACTTTCTCCGTCATCAGATATAGCGATCTCTGACATTCCAGTTGGATAGTCTTCCAATTGTTCTATATAATCGACAATAACACCTTGTTTATCCAAGTAATTAAGGTAGTCATCGCCAGATACATCCTTCCCCAATTTCGCAACGAATGCTACAGAAGCCCCTAATTTAGCAGCAGCCACGGATTGATTAGCTCCTTTGCCGCCGAAGCGTGTTTCCATATACGTACCTTCAACCCTTTCACCGGCCTTAGGTAATGTTGTCACAAAGCTATATAGGTAAGTATCATTCATATATAGATCAATTTTTAACTTTTTTGTGTGAATACAAATTTGAACATACGTTGTGTAGTCGATATTTGCTGATCCAAAGACCAGAACGTCGATTCTTTTGTCCATTTAAATGAGTTAAGACGAATGTGCTTTTGACAAATAATATACAAAAGCAAAGGGTATAACCAAAAATTTAAAACTTAAAAATTTACTATGATAGACGGAAATATAAATAGTTACTTGTGTCGAAAACATTTCTAAAACGATAGGAATTTTGACTAATGATGTGCTTTTGAAATGTGGGGTCACATTGTATGTAAACTGATCCTTGGTATAGAATTTTTCATTTTTTTCTGCTGGAGTAGATTCAAGTTCTTTTTTTCAAATTATATTTAAATATATGTATGTCGAAGATAGAATAGGGTATTGCGTGTCTCATAGACGCATTGAAACCCTATGTTTTTGTGTCTCTGTCTAGTTGAGGGCTCTGGTGTCCCTTTCTATTTCGCAATCATATGTTACAATTGTAAGTGACTGATGCCATGTAATGCTTGGCATTTAGTACTGTAATGTTAGTTTGGCATTGACTGCCAAGTCTTGCAAGTTTGGCACTGGATGCTTAGTCATCGGACACCGATACTTATTTGTCCGCCTTAGAAGAGCAGAACCAAAAACTTTTGGAAATTTTCCCAAAAATGCAGACACCAAGGCGACTGCCAGCCCTTGGAAATGCAGCGCATGTATGCTTGCCAAGACTTAATCTGGACGGTGCTGGCACGGACGCTTCAGCCTGGTGTGCAACTGTGGAACTCATTTTTGCGAAGAACGTGCTCGAAGGTGGCAGCTTGATGATAGCCCGAAGCAAGGCGCTAGAAGGCAGAGCATCTCAGTGGCTGTCACAAATATGCTTCGCCGGCATCACATGGGTGCAGTTTAAGGAGCTGTTCATACAACGATTTATTATAGTTGAGACGTCTGCTGCCACTCTATTAAATACTTTGAACGGTCGCCTCAAACCAGGAGAAGGCTTTGCGGAATATGGCGGCCGAATCGTCACGCTGCTAATGTCAAAGTAGAAGAACAAAGGGTTTGAGGAAATTTCTGTTTCGATGACGTTGGTTCATATGGCGTAGATGGACAGCAATTTGTAGCATTGGGTTTTTACAAATAATTTAAAAACTCGTAATGAGTTGCAGCAACAATTACATGCACACTCTTTCAAGAAGCGAAATTTCGTGGACGACGCGGGTACCACTGGATCGGATGAAAAAAAAATTCAAGCTTTCCCCATTGATGAAATGCAACTACTGCGGAAAAGCGAAATGAGAGAGGACATAGCAAAGGAAAAAATTTCTACGGAAGCAATGGAAGTAGCCTGACTGGATTGAAGGAGTGGTCAAAAATCAAATGTTTTAAATGTGGAGAATTCGGACACATTGCATCCACTTGTTCCAAAGGTCGATCATATGGGAACGGAAAAATCTACGAGAAGCGTGTAGACATTTGTACGGTAGCTCCACTATCTGGAAAAATTTGTCTATCCAGTGAGTCTATTCCATTTTGCTTCGAGTCTGGCTGAATGTTCTCTGGTCAAGGAGAGTGCTGCTGCTAAATTTAAGGAAAAAAGAATTAATAACATTGTAAAGTTGAATGTTATAAGCAACGATTCTAGAGTGAGCATCAGAAAATTTTATCTAATATAAATGTTGAACAGTATTGCTTTGAGATTTTGCTACATGTAATTATGGATAAGTTTCTAAAATATGATGTGCTGATTGGGACGCTGATAAATTCCAAATTTATAAAACAAAAAGAGTGGAATTTTCAAGTTTATCGAATTATGAAGACATCATAGAATCTGATAGCAACTTAAATAAATCTGATAAAAAGGCCTTGACACATATTCTGAAACGATACTCCAATTGGTTTATTGGCGGAATTCGAAAGACTCGAGTTTCTACAGGGCAGCTAAAAATTAGGCTAATTGATCCTCAATAGACAGTACAACGGCGTCCATATAGGCTAAGCGAGGAAGAGAAAGACCATGTCCGATGTAAAATTGACGAAAGTCGAACATTATTCGTCCAAGTTGCTCACCTTTTGCCAACCCTATGATGTTAGTTAAAAAAAAAAAAAATGGTACGGATCGGCTTTGTGTAGATTATAGAGTATTGAATGACAATACAGAAGCCGACAGGTACCCGCTGCCTCTTAACTCAGACCAAATTGCAAGGCTTTGCGGTGCTAGATATTTCTCGTGCGTGGATTTGGCCAGTGGCTTTTACCAAATCCCTGTACACGAGGACTCTGTCGAGCGAACTGCGTTTGTAACTCCTGAAGGGCAATATGAGTTTTTGACCATGCCTTTCGGTCTAAAAAACGAGCCTTCCGTATTGCAGGGACATTATTACCTCACAACATTTACTCCAGATGCCGTACGATTCGATTGATTCGGTTAAATGTAAATGCCAAGGAGAAGGTTAATGTGAAGCCTCAAGTAGATCGCTACACAATGCACAATGGTCGTCACATTATTCTACTGGCCGAAGGACTTCTGGTTAACTTGGGCTGTGCTCATGGTCATCCCAGTTTTGTCATGTCCAATTCCTTCACCAACCAAATCCTGGCCCAAATTGAACTGTGGACAAAATCGGAAAAATATACTGTAGGAGTACATGTTCTACCCAAACTGCTTGATGAGGAGGTTGCTAGTCTCCATTTGGACAAACTGGGAGTTAAGTTAACCAAACTGACGAAAAAACAGGCCACCTATCTGGGTGTACCCCAAACGGGACCCTTCAAGCCCAATCATTACAGATACTGATTAACTTCAACCCATAAAATGTTAGATATACATATATATATAAAAGTATATATATAAATATGTATATAATTTGTTCTGATTTCTGTTTATATTTAGAAATACTTTATACTAGTAATTAGAACAATAAAGATGGGCTTAATGATTATAATTATGTTCTTGAAGAATTATAGCGTGCAGCAGGCTAAAGAAGACAGCCCACATTAACACAATCCTATGCATTTTATATATAGGATTTTTCTAGCAACAAACTTGTTTCAATGTTTCATCTAATAAAACTACAGGAATTGAGAATTTCATCACAGTTATCCATTCCTCTGAAGACAACGGTGTCACTTGGAAGACGGTAGAGAGGACATTCACATAAAGAATAACGAAGTGAAAAGTGAAAGAAAGTGCCAATGAACCAATCAACCACAAGTTGCACCATGGAGGCATTGTAATCAGTGACTGATTCTCAGACAAGCTATTCATTGCGTTCAACATCTCAATTGTCACAAGAACGGAGAGAGCCTTGGTCATCGCGTGCGGATCACTGAAGATCTTGCAACCGACTCCCTTGAACTCGTCGCCATCGCCCAAGCAGGAAAGATGGTGAGTCAACTGCCAGTAAGTTAGATTAGGAACCACCATGCAGCAGCGCCAACTATAGCGGCACCAACATAGAAGCCAATAGCCATGTAACGGAAGAATAGCCATCCAGAAATCAGACCTTCATCGGCCTTACGTGAGGGTTTCTCCATGATATCCAAATCCGGTGGGTTGAAGCCAAGGGCTGCAGCTGGTAGACCATCAGTAACCAAGTTGACCCACAAAAGCTGGACTGGGATCAAAGCTTCGGGCAGACCAAGAGCAGCAGTCAAGAAAATAGAGACAACCTCACCAATGTTTGAGGAAATCAGATAACGGATGAACTGCTTCATGTTGTTATAGATAGCGCGACATTCCTCAACGGCAGACACAATGGAGGAGAAGTTGTCATCAGTCAGTACCATTTCGGCGGCTGACTTGGCCACAGCTGTACCAGATCCCATAGCAATACCGGACAACGCAGAGTATCGCCCAGAGAAGCGCCCAGACGAAAGGCCTTCAGTGGGGTGCAGTATGAGAACATAGATTTACGATCGCGAGAGAATTCCAATGTGAATTCCTTCTTCCACTTGGTTTCAATCTCACCACGAGCAGAAATAGCAATCAAACGACGGTTTAAATCAGCTTTGTTCACGTTGAAAGCGTTCAGTTTCTCAGCAAGCACAATCAAAGCAGTTTCGGCCTCACCGACCTTTTCAAATGCCTGTTTGAACTCATTTTAATCAATGGCAGAGTCGTTGCACATGATGCAAATTGTGGAAAGTTCTTGAAAATGCAATCGCTGGCCTAGGCTCTGGCCGCCCAAGAAGAGTTCACCAATTGATTCGTAAGCCCAAGGTCTCAACAGGGGGTAGGGAGCGGACAATGGCGTTCTTTTTGGCCATATGGCGGGTACCCAAAGACAAACAGGTGGTGATAACAGCAGAAAGACCCTCAGGAATGGCGGCCACAGCTAGAGCAACAGCAATCTTGAAGTAATAGATGGCTCCCTTAATCCAAGAACCACCATGGGCGGGGTCATTGAAGTGTCCAATATTCATGGCCCAGACAGCAACGCAAATAATCGGGATGACCTTTGATAGTTGCTCACCGAACTCATCAAGCTTCTGTTGCAATGGGGTCTTGATCTCTTCAGTTTCAGACATTTCAGTACGGATCTTACCAATGGCAGTGCTTTATAACAATGAACCCCAAACAAACTAAATTAATAAGCAATAACAATTTATGAGCTATTTAAATATAAAAAAAAAAAACAAAATTATACAAAATTTTAGGATGTCTTCTCAAGTAGGCTATAAACTGAAGAAAATAACTTTAAATTGTCCTTTTTTTCAATTTTTCTCTGCCCAGTAATATATGGGTCGGACTGTAAAAGCAAATAATTCATTATGTCTGTATTTGTAAGTATTCGTAACTTTTGCGGGTATGATTCAGTCTGCATTTCTTTATTTCTTTATTGTTCGCCTCTGCAGCTTCCTCCGAGAGCTCTCCAATTGAAACATTTGCGTGCTTTATAACAGCAGATCCGTGAATGAGCACCTTATGAACCGTCGCCGGCAAATAGTACCAGGGATACTTCATGAATAACCCTTTGGCAGTATCTAGGGCGTATTCATTAAATTTGTCTACGTTGATTTTGTGTCCCGATGCCAAAGCTTGCAGTAAGGTGGAACAACGGTGAACCAAATTTTCATTA
The DNA here is from genome assembly GCA_035045865.1 of Drosophila austrosaltans. Classification (NCBI taxonomy): domain Eukaryota; kingdom Metazoa; phylum Arthropoda; class Insecta; order Diptera; family Drosophilidae; genus Drosophila; species Drosophila austrosaltans. The sequence goes on from JAWNOQ010000003.1 coordinate 13,608,072, forward strand.
AGACCTGTAATTTCTGCAGACAACCGAGGATTTCAAAAAAAGTTTCTCGCTACATTGCCATAGTTGGATGTTCCTTTGCCATCATCTCTAGGCTGGTCCACTATTAAGCCCATTTTATCCCAAAAATCCCGTTTAACTTCTCTCTTTCTTTCTAATACTTTCTGTTTTTGTTGGGGCCCTCTGGCTTGCCACATTTTTATGACCGACTTGTAAGAAAGGTGAAGAAAGTATTCAAAGAATCTTATTTTTGCATAAAATGGAGATAAGCCAAACTCGAAATATTTTTTTGATACCACTTTGTTCAAACATTTATTTAAATTGTTCATCTCCATTGGCTGTGCTTCGCATATATAACATTTAGTGGAGTTCGATTCACTTAAAGCGTTACAAACTTTTCCATCCACCATCGTTAATTGTAAGCTATGCTCAACGGATATTTTTCTAATTTGGACATATAGTTCTGTAGGTATTAGAATACTTATTTTCTCCTTAAAATATTTGCCCTCTGATTTTGATACTTCGGTCGTCTCTTTTTTGAACTGGAATCGAACTGGTCTGCAATAACGTATGCTCAATGGATATTTTCCTATTTTGGACATATAGTTCTGTAGGTATTAGAATACTTATTTCCTCCTTAAAATATTTCTCCTCTGATTTTGATACTTCGGTCGTCTCTTTTTTGAACTGGAATCGAACTGGTCTGTAATAACGAAGGACGAGGGTTTTTCCAAATTATTTTTCGATCAGTTTTTGATATAAGTTGAAGAGGTACGTAAGACGTAACGAATAAGCTTTTGACGTCTACATCATTATTAGAAAACGTTTGCTTGTATTCGCTATGACCCGCACTTCCATCAAAACCCCACTTTCCAATTAATAACAGATCAGCGAAAGAATCATCTGCAATTGTTTCGAAAATATCAGATTGAAGCTTTATAATGCTCAGGGCTGTGTTGACTAGGAAGCTATAAAGCTCGACTTTTGCGTAGGATTCGTCCACAGATATGTTGTCAGGATATCTATCTTTTTTAGAGCTTAAAATGCATTTATAACTCGGAAAAAAATCTAATGATATTTTGCTGTTCACAAAATTCCGTATCAGCAAATATTGGTGTTTCGTCATTCCGGTCTCCATTAAAAGAGAAATGAGTTCTATGGGATCCGCTGGCAATACATGTTGTCTTTGATTTTCGTTGCGTAATGCAGAGACAGCGGTCTCATAAGTTTCGACCAGCTGAGCTATACGCCGACGTTTAGTTCGCGTTGAAGACTCCATAAAATTTAGTTTTTGATGGCCACGTGAAGCACTTTCCGCATTTTCTTGGGGTACATTCTTGGTATTTTTCAAATTGACTCCATTGTACTCACCCAATCAGACTCATATTGTAAGTCAGAAGATTTCTTACGTTTATAACGCATCCAAAAATCAACATTTTTTTTGCAAATGTACTCAATTGGTTTAATACACGCATTCAATTCATCTTTAAAGCCGTTGTTTTCAAAATTTTGTTGTACATCAGCAATTACTTCTCGTAACTTTTCAGCATGTGTGCCTCTTTTGGAGCACCATATATTAAAAATATGTAGGCACACGAATACACACTGACATATGTTTCCTCTCAAATTAACAATTAAAAACCAAAAATTAATAAGTATTACGAGGTTTTTATGCAAAATGAAAAACACAAGTAAAGACGATAACAAACACACAAAACAAACACAGGGGTTCTGCTGGACAAGTTTGACCTTGAAAAAATGAGAAGATGCGTTAGATTATTAATTATTTCACACACATCTTCAAGTTTCTGCAGCTGACTTAAATACTTTTATTAAGTAAAAACTTAGATTAATACAATGAATATAACATCTATGGGGGAATCGGGTGGGAACATAAATAAAACTTTAACTAAAGATACAAATCGGGCAGTAAAATCAACAAAAATAAAGGTTACATAAAACATTAATTTTAAAAGGACGAATACACAATATAATTTTTAATAATTTACTAAAATAAAATAAATACCTTTAACTTGAAATTCCATTGATAAATTATAAAGTTTTAATCACAACAAGAACTTGTGAACCACTTGAAACTGACATTCGTATTAAAAGTTTTTGCGTTTGCTAAGTTTTACTCTAAAAGTGATCACGTGTTCATGCGTTTAGTTCTATTTATAGAAAGCCCCGTTACGTTTCCAGAAAAATCCGCTTTGCCATTGTACAGTTTGAACATTTTAGAGACAGTTTGCTTGCAACTTTTTTCTATTCTTTGTTATCACTTTTGTTGATTTTTGACCTCTGGCGGAACCACTGTGCACAGCAAGCTTTGCCAGCGGCAACATTGGTGCCGGAGAACAAAATGTTCTTCTTATCCTGATTGACGGCACGTGGATCGGCAATAGCATCGGTGTGGTTAATGACCGAAACGAACACACCAGTAAGAATGGACTGATCAATTCTGACTCTTGTCGAAAAAATATGGGTGATGCGAATATCGGCGGGGATCTTGACACCAAACACAGCATTTGCTATTAGAATAAGTAAAATTACTAAAGGTTCTACAAATGCAATGAATGTGCTCCTCAAACAGTGTTAAAACGAATGAAATGATGGCTGCCTATAGCAAAACCTTCACCAGAAGATCCTCAAACTGCTCTAAAACTAGCTCCCAAATACTTTTTCCTTCCTCAGTTGGCAATTCATTCGGTCCATATTTTTTAGTTTTCGAGTAGCCGTCTTCCATCTTGAGTTGACAACACACACGCAATAAAACGCAATTTATTTTTCAATTATTAATGTACTGATTTAGTTTCTCCGTAACTCATTAAAACAAAGAACGCACTGCGCGTTAAGTACTAAATTTTTTATATACATAAATGTATTTTCTGCCATGGCGCATTTTTCTTTTTTTTCCAAATACATTGTTACTCCTGTGTTTTCCTTCAAACTAAGCTCCAAAAACTCAACGTGCCATAATTAAGGTTTTGGGACCTTTAGCACACACCTATGCTGTTGTTTACATCGATGATGTTTTGATTGTAGCCGAAACCAAAGAAGAAGCGTCGGATCGATTGCAGATAGTGCAGGAGACATTGAGTGCAGCTGGATTTTCATTCAATGTAACCAAATGTTCTTTTCTTAAAACTAGGATAGAATATCTTGGCTTTGCGATGAGCAACGGAGAAATAAGTGTATTATGAGTGCCCAGTATTAGTTCTCCATGTATTATTTTAGATATTTAGATGAGTTTTGTTTTAAAATAATAATGTTCACATTTGCGTGCAGTCACTTAGGATTCTCTTTATTCAATGATTTTTAAATCTATAACCATGGTTAATTACAGCTAAGACCGCGTAGCTGCGCTGCCAGTGACGCCGGCAAAGGGGCGGTCTGCTTATATATAAATGTTTACATAAGCATATATAAATGTGCCGCCACAGCGGGAGAGTGAGGATGTATCATGTTTCTTGGTGACAAAGTGGTCGCGCATGCAACATATGCCGACTCAGTAATGTCCTCATATGTGGTCGTGATTCTTAAGAGGCATAGCACTTGAATATTGTATACATAAATATTATAACAAAAGTGTTACAATATGTTTGTAATATTATTATTTATTGCACTGAGTATAGTGATCATTCGTTATTATTGAACATGCTACATAATACCAAATCCACGCAAATTTCAAGCTTTGGTAGGATTACCACCTCCACAAACTGAGTCACAATTGCGACAATTAATAGGTATGGCCTCTTATTTTCGACAGTTTGTTCTAAATTTTTCAAAGATACTAAAACCATTATACTTTCTTACCTCTAAGAAAAATTCCGAATTTGTTTGATAGTCGGAGCATGAGCAAATGCGATTAAAAATAATAGATGCGACAGTGTTATTAAATATTTGATCCACAGTACTTAATTGAATTACACACTGATGCAAGTTCGTTTGGCTGTGGGGCGATATCTTCTATATATATAAAAGAAAGTCGTGTTAGTTACACCACTTATAACTCAAGAACGGCAGAACAGATTTGGCTGAAAATTGGTAGGGAGGTAGCTTAGAGCCAGGAGATGGACATAGGATACTTTTTATCCCGTTCGACAGCGTTCCCGTGTGACTTGACATTAAGAAATAAATAAAATATTTTGGAACAAAGTTTGCCGGATTAGTTATGTCATCGATGAACTCAATTTGATATTTGTAAGAAATCAATATTAAAACTATTTCTATTAAATTAATAATTATACTTGGAATGCTTCATCCAAGAATTTTCAAAGACGGAAGCAAGGTGATGCGGTTCCTGGGTATCCAGATGTGCGTTCTACTGATGCTCTTGGTCGTCTGTATACAGTTCATCCAAAGAATGATGAATGTTTCTATTTGCGGTTGTTGCTGGTAAATGTGCGTGGGCCAACTTCATTTGAGACACTACGAACTGTTAATGGTGTAATATTCCCAACATATCGTGCTGCATGTGAAGAATTGATCTTGATCGCTGAAGCCATTATCTCTGCATCTCCAAGTCAGATACGCACATTATTCGCTATAATAATTTCGACATGTTTTCCATCAAACCCATGTAACCTGTGGCACAAATACAAGGATAGTATGTCAGAAGATATTTTACATCAAAGTCGTGTCAGTTCCAGAAATCACGATATTGAGATGAATGAGGAGATACATAATCGTGCTTTACTCTTGATCGAAGATATGTGTTACCTCATGTGCGGTAATTTATTAATCAGGTTAGGAATGCCAGCGCCAAATCGTGAAATGAATGACGCATTTAATCGAGAATTGGAACGGGAACGTGAATATGATCACCAGGAATTAGATTTAGTAGTTCAAAGGAATGTACCCCTGTTGAATTACCAACAAAAGGAAGTTTATGATACTTTAATGAAGGCAATCGCTGATGAAAATGGTGGTTTATATTTCCTAGATGCCCCTGGTGGAACTGGCAAGACATTCCTTATGTCATTAGTTTCAGCAACTGTTCGGGCGAGATCCAACATAGCGGTTGCAGTTGCTTCTTCTGGAATAGCAGCCACATTGTTAGAAGGATTCCGTAAGGCTCATTCAGCATTCAAATTGTCGTTAAATCTTCAAACTATTGAAGAACCAATGTGTAATATTGCAAAACACTCAGCAAAGGCCAAAGTTTTAGCGGCATCGAAAATCATCATCTGGGACGAATGCACAATGGCGCATAAACGTGCATTAGAAGCATCGATCATATGACGCATTGCAATACCCACTGATGTTTTGGCAAGGAGAAGATGGATATTATTTTAATATTAAAATGATAAATCCATTGAATGGTAAAGTATCAGTATCTTAACAATGGTTAATGTCTGCATAACAACGTTTGCCGGGTTTTCTAGTTGATGCATAAAATTAATAACAAGCCACATGTTGTAGAGTGTTATAGCAAATGCACGTCTCCTTCCGAATCAAAGAATCATTCACATGAACTAGAGACGTTGGCAATTGTTAATGCTGTTAAGCATTTTCGTCATTATCTGCAGGTCCGTAAATTTGTTGTATATACAGACTGTAATTCTTTAAAGGCTAGTCGTTCTTAATTAGATTTGACTCCGAGAGTCCATAGGTGGTGGTCGTTTTTACAGTCATTCAATTTTGATTTGGAGTGCAGAAAAGGTGAACGAAAGGTTCATGTTGATTTTCTTTCCCGGAATCCGCTAACTGTCGATAATAGGGGTTTGAATAAAATAACTGAAATGCGAATCAATTTGGCTGAGGTAGCCGACCACTGGTTGGTTTCGGAACAACAGCGTGATCCTGAGATAGTTAATATATTGTAACGCCGATAAAAATCTAAGTTCAAGTCTGGCGCTTCGGGCGTCCGCCGATAACAAATCGGCCGCCGCAGGACTGGCAACTTCAAGCGAATACTGAATGTATGGCGGCAAAAAAATTCTGATCGGACTGTCTTGGCGCCTTCCGTTGATAAGAAGTCATTGTTTGTATTACGCTGGAGTCCCCACATCTGGATTCGCCTGTCATGCAACGCTCGGCCACGACAGATGCGAAACAAATAAAAAAAGAAAATTTCGTTACAATATCAAGGAAATTAAGAAATAATGAATTGCCAGAAGATTTAGACAAAACGTATGAATTGCGGAAAGGGATATTGCATAGAAAAATACAACGAAACGGTAAAACAAAATGTTTGCTGGTAATTCCAAGAGCTTTTAGATGGGCAGTTATAAATCATGTCCACGAATCTATTATGCATCTGGGGTGGAAAAAGACACTGAAAATTGTATTAAGGCTTTGAAATCGGTTGTGTCATTATTTGACGTGCCCACTCGAATAATTGCTGATCAGGGGCGTTGTTTTGCAAGTGATAATTTTCGTGAATACTGTTTTTCCCAAAGAATAAATTTGAATTTTATTGCTACTGGGACAAGTAGGGCTAATGGCCAGGTTGAACGAGTCATGAGTGACAAGATGCGTTGCCTGATGTTCAACTGACAAAGAATTGCACGGCAAATCGAGTAACCAAGTTTAGCCCATTAGAACTGTTAATTGGTAGAGAAGCTAGACCATTTGGCTTATTGCCGATTAACGAAGAAGGTGAGGATATGATAGACAGAGTAAACTTACGAGAAAAAGCTAAACATAATACGAAAAATAATGCACTGTACGACAAACATAGATACGCTAGAAACAAAGCAAAAATTGTAAAACATAACGATGGTGATCACGTATTGCTAAAAAATGAAGAACGAGGAAAGTTCGAAGTGGTTGAAGTTTTAGATGGAACTAGATATCTATTGAAATCATTGACAACTAATCGTACTTACAAATATTCGCATGAATCTCTAAGAGCGTTGCCGAATAATGAGTTATACAAAGATACAGATGGCACCTTGGTAGATGCTTCTGATCCCCAAGTGGAAAAATAAGGACCGCACCATAGTAAAACAGAACGGTTATGGCGGGGGTCAAAGGACCGCATCATAATGGAACAGAGAGGTTATAGCGGGGGTCAAAGAACCGCAACATAATGGAAGAGAAAGGTTATGGCGGGGGTCATAGGAACGCACCATAACGGAATAAAAATATTATGGCGGGGGTCAAGAAGACCGCACTATAACAAAAGAGATGTATTATGGCGGGGGTCGAGATGATTTGTGTTAGAGAGTTACACCAATGAGATGTGTTAAATGAAATGCAAAAATGTAAAGTTAATATTGACATAACACAAAGAAAAATCTAAATGATACTATTGAGATAGATGTATAACAGAGAGAAATGTGAAAGATACTAATAAAAGAAATGTAATAAACTAAGAAATGTTAAAGGAATGTGAAAAAGTTGGAAATTTGTAAATGGAGCTTTAAGTTAAACAATAGAAATTATTAAATATTAACAGAAATTTGAATTAATAAGAGGGAACCAACAAGAGCGTGAAGATTTACTTTTTTTGCTTACATGAGGACGTCTAATGGTCGGAGATAGAATAGGGTATTGTGTGTCTCATCGACCCATTGATACCCTATGTACTTGTGTCTCTGGCTAGTTGAGGTAACTGTAATGTTAATTTGGCATTGACTGCCGAGTCATGCAAGTTTGGCACTGGACGCTTAGTCATTCAGGTGACAATTGGAGATGAGTCACAAATACGGCGCTGTTATTAAGAAAGATAACAGCAGACGCTGTTATCGAGTGTGGTCCAGTGGCTGGCTGGTGGATGTTTGGCTACTGCGTGGCAGTCAAAGACTAACCAGCGTAGAAGAAACACAGCAACTCCCTACTCAAAAATACACGATGTCGCGTGAACTTGAAGTAATGCCCAAAGAGAATTCGACATGTTCGGTCAAACTCACCTTAAATACCGTAGACTTAATCTTTCGATTGTTATGTTATTCAACTTGAACTTTATATTGTTAATCATATGTTTATTAAACCTTAAGGCTCATGTAAGCGAAAGCACGATCGCATCAACTGTCTTGCATCTATGCTTTCTACTTATTCTTTCAGTCTGCAATTACCATTAAATGGATGCACTCCAAACAACTTGTAAATTTTTTTAACTCAAATAGTTTGCACGGTGGCTTTTCACACACGCCTATCGTAGATATTTGTCTCAGGTTAAGAGAACGCTGGGGCTTGTGATATTAATCTAGAAAATTTTTGAAAACCGTGTAAGGCGAAATCACAATAACAGTCTTTGTAATATGATTTGGAATTCATCGTGGGAGTTTTCACATAAAACTTCATGGTATACAGTTCGTAAGAGTTTAATCGATAATGGAGAATCATTAAAATTCATTGGCAATTAAATTTTATCAAAAGAGTTTTTTGGATTTCTGCAATCAATAAACTTTGTAACAACTCGTATTTTGTCGGCAAGACATATCTCTTCAATTTCAGCTTTTGTTGTGCCATATGAACACTTCGCAAGTTGTTGCCTCACCCGAAACTTGCTCTTTTTCTTGGAATTCGAAGGAATATCTTCCACCTCAAGGTATAATGTGAAAGACCTTAACCACTTTTCCCACTCATCCCGGACTAGCGATTTGTCAATCATTTCGCATAGAAATGGTTTTTTGGCAAATACCTCGAATATAAAATAAAATTAATCGTTTGTCCGTTCATCTGTATACCACCTGGACCCTTTAAGTTCATTGCGCCATTCGGTACATTTGTACCCCCTTGCGACTTACTGGTACATTTGTACCCCTCGCGACTTTCGGTACATTTGTGCCCCTCGCGCCTTTCGGTACATTTGTACCCCTTGCGACTTGCTGCTACATTTGTACCCCTCGCGCCTTTCGGTACAATTGTACCCCTTGCGACTTACTGGTACACTTGTACCCCTCGCGCCTTTCGGTACATTTGTACCCCTCGCGCATTTCTGTTTCGCTAAAAAAAAATATATTTATTTTTTTTTTTATATATTTACCGCAGCCGCTACCAACAATTGCAAACGTTTAATTCCTTTCCAGATTTATAAATTTCGAGCCTTCCTTCTTCCTCACGTTGTCCCATTCGTCGCCAATGTAACAACTCGTATTTTGGGTTCGCTTGTAGTTTAGTTTTATTAATATTAATCTCTCGCTCGCTTGCTTCGATTCTATCAACTGACACAACACGCATATGTTATTCATTCCCCTGACAGGGTTCCCACAAACTTCATTTACAGTTACGTATTTAGTGGTATATTCAGGCATATAAGGCGACGCAAAAGCTCGACTCACCAACGGTGAGCGCAAAACCTCGCTTTTAGAACATTGCAATAGCAAAGCGTGACGTTGACAGTCCCGCAATCTTCATCGTCTTCTTTAGCTTACATTCATCACGTATACTGTACGAACACAGTTAACCGCATCGTCTTTTGGAAGACTGTCCAAAATTTTTTCTGTTATTCATAACATAACAGTGCGTTGACAGATTCTAAATGATTCATCCGGCAACATACTGTTATGTTATGTTAAACAAGTACAAAGTTATCAAGCACATTATGTCCATCGATTCACAATTAGTGATGGCAAAAAAAATTAATTAATCGATTATTGTATCATATGATTATTTTTTCCTTTGCGATTATTAATCGCGATTAATCGCAAGAAATGAAAATAATCGATTAATTTAATGATTATTTTTATAGTGCGTTATAATTTTTATTCATTCAAAACTGAGTTTAGGAACAGAAGTTTAGTATTGTGAATCACAATATCATGATTGTATGCCTCATAACTGCAAGGCCGACTAGAATTATTAGAAGACTATTTCAAGCAACTTATGGCGATACAATTTCTAATTGCACTAGAGGATTAATAAGACGACAGCCGAACATTATTGGAAGATACTTATTAAGCCCCAAATCTTGCATATAAGATCACCGATGATGATTTGCATTATATATGTGTTTATTATATATATGTTTTCAGATATTCTGGAATGGCACTGTCAATATTTGGAACCCAGTAACATCACATCGAATCGCAAGGGTGAAGTTATCAGACAACGTTATTTTGGCAAAATCGAGCAAAGAAATTCATTTGCAATTACTAACATTTTATGCAATCTTTGTTCCAGTTCAACACATAAGCTAAGTGATTGCTCGGCGTTTCAGGAAATGTCTGTCAATCAAAGGAACGAAGTCGTCAAAAAGAACAAACTTTGTTTTAATTGCTTAAAATCTTGTCATCGGATAGCGCAACACAATCACTGTCCCCGCAATCAATAAGATGTGTACAGACCGTTGCTACCCATTTTAACATGGAATCACAACTGGTGCACCAAGGTGCTCGTAAGGGATTCATCAACCATCTACAGGACAGGTAGAGCGCTGCTGGATCATTAAGTAAGTCATAAGTTAATTTCATCGCGGATCGATGTATTGGTGAATCTACAACCAATATTAACAATATTGACAACTATATCATAATTCGAAATATCTACGCAATTTCACATCACTTCGCACATCGTCTATCAGCCAGATACTAATCTGGGTACATCCAGCTGGAACACACCAAATACAACTTTAATAGTCTTGGACGCATTGATCTACTGCTTGGTACAAAGGCATTTTTCGAAGGGCTTACTGTAGGACAGATACAGCTTGGAGAAAATTAACCAATTTTACAGAAAACACTAATTGGATGGGTCATATCTGGGAGATATAAAAATCAACGCATGGATATTTCATCAAGTTTTTTAACTGTTCAAGAATCTATTGAAAAAAGTTGGGAATTACTTTGGAAAATCGATAATATCAATTCAAATCTGACATCGGAGCTGCAACCTGAACACAAAGCATATGAAGAGAACTACGTAAATACAACGACTCAATTGGAAAATGGTAGAATTATGGTAACTCTACCCTTCAAAAAGGATCCCAACTGCCTGAGAAACTCTGTTGACAATGCCCGTCGTCGATTTTTTTCATTGGAAAGACTACTAGACCTACTTTGGAATATGACCTATACACACAACTAATACGATTTCGATTAGTGCAGTTTGCCATCACTGCTGATGCGACCAAGATGTACAGGCAAGTTCTCTTAAATCCAAAGGATCGAGCGTTTCAATATATATTTTAGAGAGAAAGTCCTTTAGATGACCTAAAGACGTTCAGGCTTAATCAATAAGGTCCTAGATTTTTGTGACAGGCTAAGAAAACGCTTTTAGCGCTTTCTTTCTGACGCTATAACTCCAGACAGCACGAACCGACTTCCACGTTCGCGATTCGCTTTCGTAGAAAAGATCTCGGGCTCCGTGATGTTTGTAGAAAAGAAAATACAGGAAAAATTTCAAGAAAAGCAGGAAAACTGAGAAAATCATTTTTTACATACAGCGCCATCTCTGAAACATAGCAGGCTGAGAAATTTTTAAATTTAGGTTAAAGTTAATCGTTTCCTAACAGTTCAATTGAACTATCCATCTCGCGTATTGTACAAAGAGAAGGCATTTGTCGTTAAGGTGGTAAGTTGAACTGTGAAAATCGTGTGGATCGTGCATTTGAGGATAAATTCACCAGTCTGTCCATAGTCCAAAATGACGAGAGGATGACGTGCGAACATCGGCCGACGCGCTGGACATGCAAGCCAAAAACAACTGTACTCACAGCCCATAAACGAAGACAGACAAAATAGAATAAGAGAAATAACCCGATCGGCATCATACAATCGCTTGGCATTCCAATATGATCTCACTGCAAACTACAGATGACTGACAATTTTGATATTGGACCAATAACGACTGTATGCTGATATTGCAATACGTTAAAGTTCAAAACAGAAACGGCTGTGTGCTGCGCAATTGAAAAAGTCCAACCATTTTCTTCAAAGCATCCTTGAATACAATAACTGCTTTCGCATGATTTCTTTTGGAGCTAATATCATTCGAGAAGGCAGCTTCATGCCGACTTTCAAGGTAAAAGATACAACATACACAACCAATTACTCACACCGACACAATCAATTGAAACACATAACAACCACACATATACCACACACTACACCATGTCAGAAGAGCAGATCGTATCCCAACAGCTCAATGCACCCACCGTTGATGATTGTTCGTGGTGATTCCATTAAATCACCGTACATTGTCGTTCAGCGGAGAAGCAATATATACGCATCTTGTAAACGAGACACATCGTCATGAATTTACACGTCACCTTGAAGATGGTCGATTCAATTATAGGTAACAATCCATTTCATTGCGTATCAATCATTTTCAGGCGTATCAACGAACAAAAATCTAAGCCCAATGAATTACTATGCCTATCGTAGATGATTCATACACATTTGGAGAATGTCATTCTGAAGTGTCGTCGGCTATTCCAGCAATTCGCTGTCAACATGTATGTTAAAGACATGGTTCATCCGATTCTATCAAGCAAAGATACGATCTGAGGACTATAGACACGTGCGTGATGCTATTCATTTCGATCATTGAACGTCTGACTATTCTCCCATCATCTTATATCGGAAGCCCACGACACATGCACGAATACGCAATGACTTATGAGCGAAATTATGGTACTCCGGATATAAATAATAAATAAATAATTATTCCGTTCAGATGCAATCCGAAGTTTAGGGAAATTGAGCGTGAGTTGGATCCGGGCTAAAAACCGCTAGATCGCCATGACATAATCGCCAGAGTATTTCAGCAAAAACTCAGGGTTATGATGGATGTGCTTACTAAGTATGCAATGTGCTTACTAAGTATCTAGTTTTTGGTGACACACGCTGTTGTATGTACTCGGTGGAATGGCAAAAGCGTGATCTACCGCATGCTCATATCCTAATTTGCTTGCTGAAAATATTACATTCAAATGACCGCGCGGTGCATTAAATCCATTATCGCCTTGCATGGCTGATGAAAATTTCACAAAACGATATCAGCGACCGTTAGTTGCTGAAACAGTCACACTGAACGATGGATATCCAGTTTATCGTCGGCGTTGAAAGAAAATGGTCGAAATATTAAGGTTAAACTTCAAAATCATTGAGATCTGAAATGAATTCATTGAACCACATGCCAACGTTGAGACTTGTCCTCAAATATTTGTGCAAGTACATCACAAAAGGCAGCGACATGGCTGCGTTTGGTATTGCGTCTGAAAATGCGAATGACGAATTCCAAATGAGCAGATACGTTAGTATTAATGAAGCACTGTGGCAAACATTGTCATTTCAAATTCACGAAAGACATTCCACAGTTGTACATTTAGCAGTGCTTTTGGAAAATGGAGAAAGAGTTTACTTCACTGAGGCTAATGCGGCACAACGACCTGAGAGTCCACTATCGACAATTCGACTTTCGACGCTGATGTACGTTGAAATACCCAAGTATTACACTTTTAATTAATCAACAAAAAAATTCCAACGTCGCAAACAAGGAACCCCAGTTCCAGATTGGCCACAGATGTTTTCCACTGATGCACTAGGTCGCATGTATACTGTTCATCCTAGAAATGTTTTTATTTCCGACTGCTGTTGAAATCATTTGCGCATTTGAAAACTGTGAATGGGCACCAATGCCAAAGATATCGAGAACCATGTTAACTATTGGGATTACTGGAGAACGATTCTCATTGGAATCTAACACTGGCGGATTCAGTTGTTTCATCAAATGCGTACCAAATACGAACGCTGTTCGTAATTATCACCATCTCCTGTTTTCCTTCACTACCAATTCAGTTATGGAACAAATACAAAGAAGAGATATGTGAAGTTATCTTGCATCGCTTGCGAGCTCGACGACTAATCCCGACATGCAAATAACCAATGAAATCTACAATGAATTATTGATTCTGATTCAGGATCAATGGTTGATAATTGCAAACAGGCTACTAATTGAAGTAGAAATGATTGCTTCATCTATCGATGCACGATGCATTCAACCAAGAATGAAATCGAGAGATGCAATACAATGTTGATACATTACAAGAATTCGTTCGAAATAATGTGCCGTTGCTGAATGAACAGCAAAAACAAGTATACGACAATAATACTGGTGGTCTATTTTTTCTGGATGCACCTGGAGCAACAGGAAAAACAATTGTCAATTTATTGATCTTGGCAACTACTCGATCAAGATGTGACTGGAATTGTGGCGTACTGCACATTCTGCGCTTAAGTTGCCACTCAATTTAAAGACAGTTGATACTCCAGCGATCCCGATCCAGCAACGGGAAAATTGTTGATGCAATGCAAGCTCATTATTTGAGATGAGTGCACAATGGCAAATAAGAAATCCATGAAGCACATAACTTTACACTGGAACGCCTGCACATCAATTGAATGCTTGTCTGAAGGTATCACCTCTGTGGAATAATGTAAAAACATTATCGCTAACCACTAATATGATAGATCAACTTCAAAATGATCAAAGTGCTGCACAATTTTCCAAACAATTGTTAGCTGTAGGAAGTTAAAAAGTTCCAGTTAATGTGTCAAGTGGATTAATTACTCTTACCAACGACTTTTGCCGATTTGTGGACACAATTATGTTTTCCCAAACATTAGTGAGAATTATAAGACTTATGATTGGTTAAGTCAACGAGCAATTCTCGGCGCAAAGAATAATGATGTACACGCATTGAATTTCACCATTCAATCAAAAATCTATGCAGATTTCATAATATACAAATCCGTTGATTCGATAATCTATTTCGTTTTTTAAGAATTTCATTAGCATGTGTTAGTGAGGTATTTAGTTGTTGGTACCATCTGTTGCAAAATTCTATATTGTGCTTGAGTTGTTGGGCTATTGTTTTTCTAAGTAGATTGTTAATGTCAGTTGTGTTGAAGATGGGAGTGAAATGAAGTGGCATGTTGATAGTGGATTTGGCTATCGTGTCTGCAAGCTTGTTTTCTTGAAAGCCACATTGGCCGGGAATCCAGAGGAGTATAATTTTAGTGCGGTTTTGGTGAGGAGTGTTCTGATTATTGTGGAATAAAGGTTATTGTTGTTAATGTTGCTGATTGCCTTGATTGACGAAAGGGGGTCCGAAAAGATTATGAAATGTCCTGATTTTGTTTGGACTAATTTTATTGCTTTTAGGATAGCTAAGATTTCAACTGTTAGGATCGATGCGAAGTGGGGTAGCATGCCTCTTTTTAGGGTGAACTTTTCGGTGATGGCGAATGTTGCGGTGTTGTTTTGCAATGATCAGTCAGTGTATATAAATGTATGATTCTGTAAGCGCTTGGTGGTGTATTTGATTTGCAGAAATTATTTAGTCTGTTGTTGATGAGTGAGGGTGGAAAAAGCCAGTGAGGGGGTGATTGTTTTGTTGGGGAGTGGATGGTAGGAAATGGTTAGTACTTTGCAAGAAGCTATGGTTTTTTTTAGTGCCGATGTTGCGTTGTTGTTATGATGGTTGCCCTTTTGTTTAATGAGTTTGTGGAGAGGGGAATTAGAGCTGTGAAGTAGGGTTTTGTAGGATTTGCTTGTGATGTAGTCTCTCTTTTGCTCTACAGTGGGTATATTTGACTCGAAGAGTAAGTTGGGAATGGGTGTAGAGCGTAGTGAGCTGAGTGCAGTGCATATTGCTGCGTTAAAAGGGGGTTTAAGCTTGTTGAACATTGATTTAGGGGCATGCCCGTAGATGAAAAGAGCTTAATCAATTTTGGGTAAAGAACTTGCTTTCGTTATGTTAATAAGGATGTGTGTGTTGCAATTAAATTTTGGGCTACCTAGGCATTTAATGATATTGAGTTTCTTGTTTAAGGCCGGTTGGATGTTTTTCATGTGTAAGTCCCATCTGTATCTGTTGTTTATTGTAAGTCCTAAGATTTTTAAACTTAAGACTGAGGGGATTGGCATACCATTGCATGATATGCTAAAGGTACAGTTTTGTTTTCGGCAGATGTGAAGGTGTTGGCATTTTTGTGGGGATAAAGTAGCCCCTGAATGGGAGCACCACTCATTAATATTTGAGAATAGGGTGTCGAGATTGACTGTTTGGTTTTTTGTTTTGTTGAGGGAAACTATAAGAAAAAAATCATCTGCATAGGCGCTAAATTTTAATTCCTTTTGTACACCAATGATGGTTGAGAGCTTGTTAAAGGTAATTAGGAATAAGATGACAGAAAAATATATTTATATCGTGAATATATATATAGCAAGGGTGTAGAGTAACAAATCGGCCAACAAGCGTTAAAGGTCATAATTCAAATCATTTAGCAGGCAGTTGCGACCTTCAGCTAGCTAATTCCAATTTGGTGTTTTATAGTTTTCGGCGATACTTGCTTTAAAATTGGCTTCAAGGTGCCAGTTTACTATTGACCAGTCTTCAAATGGTGCTTTAGATTTCTCCAAACCTCATGTTTATTATCTTTGTAAATGGACCCCCTAGAACACTGAGTTGGCTCCTCAAAAAAAAAAAAAAATTTTACACTAATTGGATTAGTCTACATAACTTTTTCTTTTGTCTAAATTGCTTTTCTTATGTTTTTTGCTGACGAATTTAAAGTTTTTTTTTAATAATTCAATTTTCAGATTCATTCTTTATGAGCAGAAGAGATACTATAGCTATAGTAATCACATAACAACATTTTGATTTTTTTTATTCATGGGAAATTTTAGCTTTCATTGAATCATCGACTGCATCGAACCCAGTTTTTCTAATATTTGTTTTCCTGAATTAAATCAGAAATAAAGTTAACTAAGGGTGTCATTGTACATATATCATCATGTACATCATGTCGGTCTGGAAAGCTGGAATGAATACCGCTGTGCTGGACAGAAAAAGCCGCACAAACATTCGCTGCACTAATATGATTTTCCCTTGGCAAATTCGGAAAACGTGCTATATGATAAGCAAGACTTCCCAGAAAGGCGTCTCCTGCACCTGATGTATCTGCTAATAACCTTACGTCAGCAGCTGGCACATGCTTACAAATTTCTTTATCATCCTTTGATAAGTAAATAGCACCTTGTTCATTCATAGTTATAATTACACTTTTAACTCCCCTATCTAAAAGGGCATTTGCAGCTAGCTTGGCTTCTATTAGTGAATTTATGTTACCCATAGATGTTAGTTGTGCTGCGTGTAGCTTATTAACACAGAGAATCGTCGGTATTGTAATCAACTCTTCCGGCAAGTTACTTTTGAATGGTGCTACATTCAGTATTGACACACCTCTAAAATGACGTATTGCATTTAATGTTGCTTTAACATCTATTTCAAGCTGACAGAGAAGCACTTTTGCTTGACTAAATATTTTTTTACACCGACACACATCTTTTGCATTTAAGAGAGCATTAGCTCCAGGTACAACAATAACTTGACTTTCTCCGTCATCAGATATAGCGATCTCTGACATTCCAGTTGGATAGTCTTCCAATTGTTCTATATAATCGACAATAACACCTTGTTTATCCAAGTAATTAAGGTAGTCATCGCCAGATACATCCTTCCCCAATTTCGCAACGAATGCTACAGAAGCCCCTAATTTAGCAGCAGCCACGGATTGATTAGCTCCTTTGCCGCCGAAGCGTGTTTCCATATACGTACCTTCAACCCTTTCACCGGCCTTAGGTAATGTTGTCACAAAGCTATATAGGTAAGTATCATTCATATATAGATCAATTTTTAACTTTTTTGTGTGAATACAAATTTGAACATACGTTGTGTAGTCGATATTTGCTGATCCAAAGACCAGAACGTCGATTCTTTTGTCCATTTAAATGAGTTAAGACGAATGTGCTTTTGACAAATAATATACAAAAGCAAAGGGTATAACCAAAAATTTAAAACTTAAAAATTTACTATGATAGACGGAAATATAAATAGTTACTTGTGTCGAAAACATTTCTAAAACGATAGGAATTTTGACTAATGATGTGCTTTTGAAATGTGGGGTCACATTGTATGTAAACTGATCCTTGGTATAGAATTTTTCATTAATTCAGATGGTAGATGTGCTTCTGCTGGAGTAGATTCAAGTTCTTTTTTTCAAATTATATTTAAATATATGTATGTCGAAGATAGAATAGGGTATTGCGTGTCTCATAGACGCATTGAAACCCTATGTTTTTGTGTCTCTGTCTAGTTGAGGGCTCTGGTGTCCCTTTCTATTTCGCAATCATATGTTACAATTGTAAGTGACTGATGCCATGTAATGCTTGGCATTTAGTACTGTAATGTTAGTTTGGCATTGACTGCCAAGTCTTGCAAGTTTGGCACTGGATGCTTAGTCATCGGACACCGATACTTATTTGTCCGCCTTAGAAGAGCAGAACCAAAAACTTTTGGAAATTTTCCCAAAAATGCAGACACCAAGGCGACTGCCAGCCCTTGGAAATGCAGCGCATGTATGCTTGCCAAGACTTAATCTGGACGGTGCTGGCACGGACGCTTCAGCCTGGTGTGCAACTGTGGAACTCATTTTTGCGAAGAACGTGCTCGAAGGTGGCAGCTTGATGATAGCCCGAAGCAAGGCGCTAGAAGGCAGAGCATCTCAGTGGCTGTCACAAATATGCTTCGCCGGCATCACATGGGTGCAGTTTAAGGAGCTGTTCCTACAACGATTTATTGTTTATTAAATACTTAGAACGGTCGCCCCAAACCAGGAGAAGGCTTTGCGGAATATGGCGGCCGAATCGTCACGCTGCTAATGTCAAAGTAGAAGACCAAAGGGTTGGAGGAAATTACTGTTTCGATGACGTTGGGTCATATGGCGTAGATGGACAACAATTTGTCGCATTGGGTTTTTACAAATAATTTAAAAACTCGTAATGAGTTGCAGCAACAATTACATGCACACTCTTTCAAGAAGCGAAATTTCGTGGACGATGCGGGTACCACTGGATCGGATGAAAAAAAAATTCAAGCTTTCCCCATTGATGAAATGCAACTACTGCGGAAAAGCGAAATGAGAGAGGACATAGCAAAGGAAAAAATTTCTACGGAAGCAATGGAAGTAGCCTGACTGGATTGAAGGAGTGGCCAAAAATCAAATGTTTTAAATGTGGAGAATTCGGACACATTGCATCCACTTGTTCCAAAGGTCGATCATATGGGAACGGAAAAATCTACGAGAAGCGTGTAGACATTTGTACGGTAGCTCCACTATCTGGAAAAATTTGTCTATCCAGTGAGTCTATTCCATTTTGCTTCGAGTCTGGTGCTGAATGTTCTCTGGTCAAGGAGAGTGCTGCTGCTAAATTTAAGGGAAAAAGAATTAATAACATTGTAAAGTTGAATGTTATAAGCAACGATTCTAGAGTTAGCATCAGAAAATTTTATCTAATATAAATGTTGAACAGTATTGCTTTGAGATTTTGCTACATGTAATTATGGATAAGTTTCTAAAATATGATGTGCTGATTGGGACGCTGATAAATTCCAAATTTATAAAAGAAAAAGAGTGGAATTTTCAAGTTTATTGAATTATGAAGTCATCATAGAATCTGATAGCAACTTAAATAAATCCGATAAAAAGGCCTTGACACATATTCTGAAACGATACTCCAATTGGTTTATTGGCGGAATTCGAAAGACTCGAGTTTCTACAGGGCAGCTAAAAATTAGGCTAATAGATCCTCAATAGACAGTACAACGGCCTCCGTATAGGCTAAATGGAATTTAGAAATACTTTATACTAGTAATTAGTATAATAAAGTTGGGCTTAATGATTATAATTATGTTCT
The DNA here is from genome assembly GCA_035045865.1 of Drosophila austrosaltans. Taxonomy (NCBI): domain Eukaryota; kingdom Metazoa; phylum Arthropoda; class Insecta; order Diptera; family Drosophilidae; genus Drosophila; species Drosophila austrosaltans. The sequence continues at coordinate 13,627,722 of JAWNOQ010000003.1, forward strand.
TGAAGAATAGCGTGCAACAGGCGAAAGAAGACAGCCCACATTAACACAATCCTATGCATTTTATATATAGGATTTTTCTAGCAACAAACTTGTTTCAATGTTTCATCTAATAAAACTACAGGAATTGAGAATTTCATCACAGTTATCCATTCCTCTGCAGACAACGGTGTCATTTGGAAGACGGCAGAGAGGACATCCACATAAAGAATAACGAAGTGAAGAGTGAAGGAAAGTGCAATTGAAGAAATCAACCACAAGTTGCACCATGGAGGCATTGTAATCAGTGACTGATTCTCAGACTAACTATTCACTGCGTTTGTTATTGAATTTTATAATTTTATTATTTGTAAAAATGTTTGCCTCTATAACATAAACTAGTGACATAGGGCTGTCGCAACCAACACTTGAAATTGGGTGGACTTCGAAGAGATCATGCAAATGAGGGCCAAAGACACAGCGATGCTCACCCGTTGATTGCAGAGTAGTGAATCGACAAGAGTTGCTTGAATACTGATTTTATTAAGAAAAAGGTCGAGTTTATATACACGATTCTAGGATCTAGGGGGTCACATGTATATACATTTGGGGGTCTTATTCATAGTGTAAATGTGATTGTGTGTGTGAACATAATGTGGGGGACAATTTTGTGTTGTATGAAAATATAGTGTGAGTACAGTGTATATGAAAATATGTAGGGGTTAATTCTATTCTAAGCAAAGCCTGCATTGGTCTTTACTGTGAGAAATTCATAGTTTGTATTTTAAGCATGCATTTACACCAACATACTCCCGGCCGTTGAACGACTGTTCAACATTACTTAAATGTTGGTTTCGTAGTTTCCAGCAGGTCGATGTGTAGATTGAGTCGGTTGACTGCTAGTTGGCATATGGGTACCAGTTGTGGGAGGGGTCATCTGTTGAAGGCCAATAGCAATCCTGGCTTCTTGTCTTCCGTTGGTACTCCGATTTTTGATAACATACAGCAGTATTAATATTATGAATATTATAAGCGCTATGTATGAAACAATGTTGTTATGTTGAATAGGCCCTTGACTAGACTTGATGTCATATGGTAACTTTATTTTAAATCTGGGCCATAATTGACTACTGAGGTTGTCAAGTTCATTGTAGCTTAGCTGAACATTGGTTGAAGCCGTTTCATTAGTTGAGTTCATCATCATAGTGGAAAAATTCCCAAACCGGGCGTATGACATATTCATTGTGCTGGTGGTTGTAATACGATGTAGTGCAACTTGGATCAAGTGTTAATAATCCTCCTTGACTTATGGTGATGCTTGAACTGTTGTCATCGCAGACTGCAGGTTACTCCATTGGTGACATTGTAGCAAATATCCAATGGTTCTTGTAGTACATATTGAACCAGACGAACGTCATACTTGTGTATTTAATTTGCCACATATTTGAAGTTTTGTTGTTGAACAACTGGAATTCACAATTACTGTTGATTGAGAAAACATATTGTTTATTTTGACATATGAATTCTTCATTTGTGACTTGATGGCATTGTTTTAATTCAGTTGCTGTTAATCCAGGAAACTGATCTCTGTGCTTATTGACCGCTGGGAATTTGAATATCTATATCTTCATAATTTCTTTATTGCTGGTTGCTGGTATAGGAACTAGATTGTATAATTCAAAAACTTGTGCTGAGAGCAATGGTAGCGTTACTTTGAATATTACGCGCTTCTTTACAATGCTCCCTTCTGCCTTCATCATTTTTTACAGTTGTAGAACATCATCATCTGTGGCAGGAAGTATGTGTCCTGGTGGAAGATGATTTTTTAACTCTTTTAAGTGTTGTTCAAGTTGTTTAGGCGATTTGGCTAATTTGGTCATGATGAACGTTAGTGAGTACATGGGCAACCTCTGATTGTACCGAAAATTGTGTTGTTATCGTGAGATACCATTGAAACGTCTTAACAGAATCAGAGTGTGCTTAAGAAATTTGATGCCTTTCTCCTGGTTCTGGTATTCTTAATAGAGGAGCTAATTTATGAATAGCTAAATTCCAGATGCCGTTTTTACGTCAACCGCACGAATATAACCATCAGGTCCAGGATATAATTTTATAATCCTCCCCAATGGTCATTGAAGAATGGGTGCATTATCTTCTTTGAGGATTACCATCATGCCTTCTTTCACATTGTTAAAAGGCTTCTTCCACTTCGCGGAGTTTTGTAATCCTTGCAGATACTCCTGTGACCATTGTGTCCAAAAGGTATGTTTTAATCGTCGCACCATCTCCCATTGTTCTGGCAACGATTTCTGTCTGATTGGCTCTGGATCGGGTTGAGCCACCAATGGTTCTCCAATGAGTAAATGTCCTGGTGTGAGCGCAGTGAGATCATTAGGATCACTTGGATTGGGAGTTAGTGGCCGTGAATTTAATATTGCTTCAATGTTCACAATAATTGTTGACAATTGTTCAAACGTCAAATTGGCTGTGGAAACATTTTTTAGCAACAAATGTTTTGCTGATTTTACAGCTGCCTCCTATAAACCTCCAAAATGAGGTGACTGTGGGGGAATAAATTTAAATTGAACTCCTTTATGGTTACAGAATTCCATAGTTGCACCAGTTGCCATGTCAGAGTAAATCGTTTCACTCAATTCCTTCAATTGGTTGTTAGCTCCAACGAAGTTTGTAGCGTTGTCACAGTACAACGTTTGGCATCTTCCTCATCGTCCAATAAAGCGTTGTAATGCTCCAATAAACCAATAAACCAATTCCAGGTGTACTGCCTTTGTTGCAAAACATACAAACACAGCAATGTATGCTTTATCTAGACGTTTTCCTCTTATTTTGTGATGAATCCAGAAAGGTCCGCAGTAGTCCACACCAGAGATGAGGAACGGTGTATTTTGAGATATGTGGTGTACAGGTAACCCTCCCATTATTTGCTGAAAGATTTTTGGCCTGAATCTTGTGCAGGATACACAATTTTGTATCACATTCCGCATCTATAACGAACAATTCTATCGTACTATCGAGAAATACTTCCGGTCCGAAAATGTGAACTATTACACATTCCAACTTAAATGCGCGAAAGGACTTCAAGCCGTGATCAAAGGCATTGAACCTACAGTCCCGACGCAAGAAATCGTTGAAGCATTGGAAGAGAAGGGCTTTGAGGTAAAGGCCGTCTCAAACATATTGAACAGAAGTAAAGTACCCCAACACCTGTTCAAAGTGGGGTTACAGCCCACGTGTGATAAAACATTAAAAACCAACGCAGTGCACCCGATATATAATCTACAACTCTTGCTACACCGCAGAATCACTGTCGAAGAGCCACACAAGAGGAATCACACTCTACAATGCACCAATTGCCAGAAGTTTGGGCATACAAAATCATTCCGTAGCCTTCGCTCAGTTTGCGTTGTCTGCGGACAAATTCAACAACACTGTGTCTGCTCCGACAACAAATCAAACACAAATACTAGGAAGTGCAGCAACTGCGGCGGAAATCACACCGCAAATTGCAGAGGATGTCCTGTCTATAAGGAACTGAAGGCCCGTCTTATCGCAAAGAAATCTACGGTTCGTATCACACCGGGGATATTGTTCTCAAGAGCTGTAAGGTCATCAGCAGCTCCAACAACATCTACTCCTGGAGTAACATTTGCAAGTGTGCTGCGCAACGGAAGTTCACAGCCCTCTACAACTGTAAATCCCGCTGCAACCTCAACCAATGCAGTCCCAAGTCTACCCGCACTCGGCCAGCAATCCAACGGGATTGAAACGTTGTTGATCTCGCTTAATCAAAACATGACAAATTTCATGACGTTCATGCAAAATTGGAACCAAAACCTGCTTATTCAAAAGCTTTTGAACAACAATAAATAATGTCAGCACTACATATAGGACTTTGGAATGCAAACGGCATTTCCAAGCACAAACAAGAATTGTCACTGTTTCTGGACTCAAATGATATTGATATTATGCTGCTATCAGAAACACACCTTACAAACAAAAATAACTTTCAAATACCTAAATATGTATTCTACGCAACAAATCACCCTGACGGCAAGGCTCACGGAGGTACTGGTATCCTAATCAAAAACCGGATCAAACACTCACTCCAAAATGGATTTGCCAAACAATACCTACAAGCAACTTCAATAAATGTCCAAACCACTTTTGGTAGTACAACCGTCGCTGCACTTTATTGCCCACCACGCTTCTCGATCTCTGAAAAAGAATTTACTGACTTCTTTAACACACTTGGAGTACGATTTATTGCTGCAGGAGACTACAACGCCAAGCACCCTCATTGGGGATCCCGCCTGGTAAATCCAAAAGGCAAACAGCTGTATAATACAATCATCAACCCAACTAACAAAATGGGCTATGCGTCACCGGATAAACCCACATACTGGCCATCAGATCCACGCAAGCTCCCAGATCTAAATCACCAGGGGATTTGCGCACAATTTAATAACGGCAGAGTCACTAGCAAATTTGTCACCTAACCACTCGCCAGTAATTTTCACAGTTTCAACACATCCACAAGTCATAGAGCACCCATCCGGCTTAACAAATTATAAAACGAACTGGCTCAGATTTAAGAAATATATAAGTACCCATGTTGAGTTGAATCCCAAACTGGACGACGAAGATGACATCGAGTTTTGCACCTCGGCCCTAGAATCGATGCTTATCGAAGCAGCAGAAATTTCCACCCCATGTATCGGATACACCCGGAAAAAACCAAGGTCATACAACCGGCTAATTGAACTACTTGTAACAAATAAAAGACGGCTCAGGCGAGAATGGCAAATGTCTCGATCACCGGCAGCAAAAATTCGCCTAAGAACAGCTTCTCGAATTCTAGCAAAAGCGCTAAGGCAAGAAGAAGCAAAGGCACAGCGGCAATATATCGAGAAGCTTAGCCCTACCAGCACCAAATATCCGCTATGGAAAGCTCACCCAACTATTACTGCTCCAACTGAGATTATTTCTCCTTTAAGATGTTCAACTGGTAAATGGGCCCGATCAGTCGAAGAAAGAGCACTCACCTTTGCAGCTCATCTAAAAACGGTATTTCTGCCAAACCCGTCTTAAACTCATTTCAGCTCCCCCCCCTTGAGCACTCCAGCGGAAAGGGAGCCACCGAAGTTTCAAGCGGAGGAAATTTCTGTAACTATTAAAAACTATCTGAATCCAAGAAAGTTGCCCGGTCATGACAAAATAATCCCGTAAATGATCAGAGAACTCCCGATCTGCGCCGTGCAACACATCTTCAAACTTTTCAATGCGATATTGAAAACTGGTCACTTTCCCATTAGTTGAAAAAAATCAATAATCATAATGATCCCAAAACCCGGAAAAGACAAAACGCAGCCTTCATCTTACAGACCCATCAGCTTATTGACAAGTCTCTCAAAACTATTTGAAAAGGTCTTACAGCTCCGTATAAACACAATCCTGGTAAACCAAAATATAATCCCACATCATCAGTTTGGCTTCCGTGAAAAGCATGGCACAATTGAGCAAGTCAACCGTATCACCTCAGAGATCCGCACAGCATTCGAGCAAAAAGAATATTGCACAGCAATTTTTCTCGACGTTGCCCAAGCCTTTGACCGAGTCCGGCTTGACGGCCTAATATATAAAATAAAAGCGACGCTTCCACAATACACACACAAGCTAGTCAATCATATCTATCCGACAGAAAATTCGCTGTACGATGTAATAGCTTAACCTCTGACGACATCGAATCAAAAGCAGGAGTACCCCAAGGCAGCGTGCTAGGTCCAACTCTGTATCTTCTGTATACAGCGGACATACCAACAAGCCCTACACTTACCACATCTACTTTCGCCGATGACACGGCCATCCTTAGCCGCTCCAAATGCCCGATCAAAGCTGCTGAGCAACTGACAACCCATTTAAAGCAGGTTGAAAAGTGGCTAGTAGATTGGCGCATTCGTGTAAATGAACAGAAATGCAAGCACGTTACGTTCACCCTTAACAGACGAACCTGCCCATCATTGACACTCAACAACGTGCCAGTGCCTCAATCCGACTGTGTTGTGTATCTTGGAGTTCACCTGGACAGAAGATTAACTTGGCGTAAGCACATCGAAGCCAAGAAAAAGCAGCTAAAGCTTAAAGCAACCGGACTACATTGGCTTATCAATGCACTATCTCCCCTATGTTTAGAGTTCAAAGTTCTTCTCTACAACTCGGTGCTAAAACCCATCTGGATGTACGGCTCTGCACTGTGGGGAAACGCAAGTAAGAGCAATATCGAAACCATACAAAGGGCGCAATCTAAGGTTCTCAGAACTATCACGGGAGCACCTTGGTATATCAGAAACGTAAACGTACAGAAAGATCTACATATTAACAGTGTAACAATCGAAATAAAGGTACAACAGCTAAAGTACACCGCTAAACTGCAGGCACATCCGAATACCCTCGCCCAATCATTAACCCGAGTATGTGATAGAACTCGTCTCCAAAGAAAAGACCTTCCAACCCTCTAACTAATAATCAGGGCCATAGATCAACGTCGCATTCTTCAAATGCTAGATTACGTATTAGATTAAGATAAAACTAGAAAATTGTTGTTAGTCTTATAAAGTTTTATAAGAGATCCAACAAAATAAATAAAACGTAAAAAAAAAAAACATTCCGTATCATCAATTTTACTTTCACAATATGATATTGTTGTCTGGCAATACCTCATAATGCATCTTGTCCACAATGCATGTTGTCTTCATGTAATTTGCGCAGAATCATTTTGACAACGGTATTATTATAAGGCAACAGATATGGATTTCTTGTGTCCCTTGACACTGGAGCTTGTTGTAGTCTGGTCGCTACTCGAATAACCGAATTTTCATCAAGCATCAAAGGTAATGATGATAAATTACTTTTCTTGCCCATAGGTTGCTCTGGACGATTTCTGAGATGACGAAGCTCATACTCAAATTCACCTTCCTGAATTTGTTTGATTATAATTATTCGAGCTTGTTCCAATTCATCCAATTCCAGTTGAACAGTCTTCCTTCTGTTTTGTGCTCTGCAGAACCGTAATACGTATGCAATGATTCTTTGCATACGATATACCGAGGTATATGTTATAAATCCACACATCATCCCTTCCAGAAGCAGGAATGCTACTCGTCATTGGCATACTGAATACTTTGGTTTTCCGCTCTGAAGTATCAGTCACATGTTCTGATGCTTTGAATGGAGCTGGCCAGCGAGATTGTGGCCCATGTAGGTATAATGGTCCATATAACCATAAATTGTTTGATGTTAGCTGAGATGCCGATATTCCTCTTGATAGGACATCTGCAGCATTTAGAGCTGATGATACGTGCCTCCATTGTGTTGGTTTGGAAACAACATGTACTTTTGTAATCCTGTTGGCCACAAATGTATGCAACTGAGATGACCGAGAATTAATCCATGACAGTGCAATTGTTGAATCTGACCACAAGAAAGCTTCAACATTTTCCGCTTCCATCCGGAGATCGTGTCGAACTCTGTCCGTGAGTTCTGCTCCAAGCACTGCTGCACATAACTCAAGACGTGGTAATGATTGTTTTTCTACTGGAGCTACTCGTGACTTTGCACACAGTAAACGCACGGTGGTCTGACCATTTTTGTATGTGGCCCGAATGTATACAGCAGCTCCATACGCCTTTTCTGTTGCATCTACGAAGGTGTGGATCTGACGTGTGGATGGCACCTTTCCATCATATATGTGCCTGGGCATTTGCATTTTATTCAGTTCTTGCAGATCCGCACGATACAATTCCCACTGTTTCTCTAATTTAGCAGGCAAATTGGCATCCATCTCAAATTTTTCGTATGCAATATGTTGCAGTAAGATTTTAGCACGAACTACAACAGGTGCAAATAGTCCCAAAGGGTCAAATATTGGTCTTGTTAACACTCGAGTATGTAGCTGGGCCTTTTCGCAGAGCGTGTCTTCTTTAGGCATCCAAATTATGCCTAAAGTTTTCACACTTAATTGTTCCAATGCATCACCCAAATTAATGCTGCTGCATATGTCGTCCTTCGAGATGTCCTCCAATAGCTGTGCATTGTTTGAGTACCATTTCCATTTTAAGCAGCTACTGTCTGATTCGTAGTGCTTCTGCCAAGCTGTCTGCTCCTGAAAGGCAATCATCCACATAAAAGTCATTTTTTAATATAGTTGCTCCTGAGGCCCACTTTTTCTTGTTTCTAGTTGCCAAATACTCCAAACTTTTTGTTGCGAGGTAAGGTGCCGAAGTTGTTCCATAGATAACTGTCTTCAAGCGATAATATTTCAATTTTTTATTTGGGCTGTCTCTCCAAACAATCATTTGATTGAATTGATCATCTGGATTTACCCATATCTGTTGGTACATTTTTTCTATATCCGCAGTGAAAACATATTTATGAGTCCTAAACCTCAGTAGGATTGAAAACAGTTGACTTTGTACCACTGGTCCTGGGTACAAGATATCATTTAAAGATTTTCCTGTTGATGTTTTACATGAAGCATCAAATACCACCCTTAATTTGGTTGTGGTACTATCAGGTTTAAGAACACAATGATGAGGTATGAAATAATGCTGCCTTGGTATTCTTTCATGAACTTTACATGTTCTGCCTTTATTTCTGGGCTTATCCTGGTTTCCAGTGATAGGAATCTCCTAACAGCCACATCTCGAGACTCCCCCTGGGATAAAGGGTCTTCAGCAAATGGCAGTTTTACAACCAATCTTCCATCTGCTGCTTTATGTAAATTGTCCAAGAAGTGTTTTTCGCAATATTCTTCCTCTGGACTTTTGTATATTTTTTCCGGTTCCAAAGTATCTAGTTTCCAGAATCGCTCCAAAAGTTCATCAGGCTTAGTAGCCACCATACAAGTTGTAGGTGCAGATGTAGCCATATTTATTTTTCCGGCAATGATCCAATCAAATTCTGAATTTTGAAGAGTTGGACACTTATGTTGTTTTACTTGTCCAGGTAGTAAAATTGAGAAATGGTGATCTGCTCCTAGTAATAAGTCAATTTTACTAGTTTTGTTGAAGTTGGGATCCGCTAGAGGTATGGTTTTCAGCAGGTCAAACTTTTGCATTATTGCTTCTGTGGGTTGATCTGCGACAATGTGCGGTAAAACAAAGGCCTCGATTCTTGTACTGAAATCGGTGTATTTTGATTTCATAAGTACATTTACTCTTGATCTGCTGAGTTGTGGTTGTCCTCCTACTCCTTCAATTCTTAACGATGCCTTTTCTATTTTTAAAGATAATTGTTTTACTAGTCTCTCTGAGATTAGATTGACTTGGGAGCCACTGTCTAAGAGCGCACGAAATTCTCCTTCTCGCTCATTGGGCCCTTTAGCAATTACCCTGGCTGTCGCTATTTGGGTATAATTTTTATTACTTCCATATGTGGACGCAGCTGAGGCCGTTGTTGTTACATTTGGTTTCAAGTTGTTGTTTCCCAAGTGTAACAATGTATTGTGTTTTTTATCGCATTTCAAAAATCCCTTCCAGGTACAAGCCTTTGACATATGGTCGGTTTTAAAACAATTGACACACATTCTCTGTCTCTGTACCCAGTTTAACCGTTCTGCTGCAGATTTAGTTTTGAATTTATCACACTGAAACAGTTTGTGATTTAACTTACTGCAGAACGGACATGAAGATGAGTTTGTGCCAGACGCTGATGCACATATTTTTTGCCTTTCCCTGGACTGCTTGGTACCAATCGCCTCTAGGGCAAGAAAACGTTGTTCCAAAAATGCAAGGAATTCTTTGGTCTTCTTTGGGAATTCCCTTGTATCGGAAAGGGATTGTTCATATAGAGTGTGGGTAAGTCTATCCAATTTTCTTGTCATATGGAAAATTATAATAGAATCCCAAATTGCTGTGTCAATGCCAATATTCTTTAAGGCTTGCAATGATTTATGAATATTATCATAAAGATTCTTTATTGACAGGGCGTCGTTTCCAATGTTTGGATGATCAAATAATTTTTCGAAAACTGCTGTAACCAAGACCCGTTTATTGTTAAATCGTTCTTGCAACATTTTCCATGCAGTGTCATAATTGACTTCTGTTAATTCAAGGTGCCTAATTAATCTTTCGGCATCCCCTGATAGATTTGCTTTTAAATACCACATCTTTTGTACAGCGGGCCATTTGTATTGTTGCCAAATAATTTCCATCAAATTTTGGAATTGAAATTTTTGGCAATTGTAGTGACGATGTTGTCACATCATATGCAGGTGGGACACAAAATTTCAGTATCGCCTTTTCTGCCATGTTGAACGTTTCCAAATTGTGTCCAGCTTCGACTGGATCTACTGCAAGTTTATACATCTCATAGTGCAGTTGTTCTATCTGCTGCCATAAGTTTTCTACAACTATTTTATTTCTTCAGGAATTATTTGCTTTAATGTCCTGGAAAGTGTTGCTAGCATAGCGCCTTGCTTTCTGATCAATGGTTGAATGTTAATGCGATCTTCATCTTTTTGATGGGCCAATTTGCTTTCTTCAATTTCTGCCCTTTGAAGTTTCGAATCCTTTATTACTTCTTCTGTTAATTCTTTTAATTTTGAATAATATTCCTTTTTGAAGTAATCGTGACCGGATAGCTCGTATCCCAATCCATTAAATCAGTGAGGGCTTAGTCAAATTCATCCCAAAGATCCCCAATCGTCTCAAGTTTATTATCATAATAGAGAACTTTTGACTTTCTTGAGGCAGAGTCCTTTTTGACATTTCTGATGACATTTTCACCTCGCTCACCTCGCTCAATTTGTTGTTCGTATATTTTATCCATTTTACTTTATGTACTTTGATCCGATGGAGGTATATTTTTTAGTCAATACGTTACGCTCCGACTCGCACCGATTAGTGATCAAAGTACTAGTAAATAAAGTTAAATTTAACAACAAGTATAAAGTTTTTAAAATTTTTTTTTTATTTTATTTAATATAAATGTATATAATGAATCGTAGAACCCTTCGACTGCTTGGTCTCCTTGTTTACCAGATGATTCAATTGATTGGGTACGCCTTGTCAGACGTTGCAGTAATCCAAATTTCGAGTTTCCGATTATACTCTGCTGTCGTTCTAGTCCCCAAATTGACTAGGTTACAAAGTGCTGATAATTTCAGTTGTCCGACAAACAGAAGATTTTATGGTCGCCAAGTTGACCTGTTGTACACTAATAGTCGCCAAGTTGACTCAAATGTACTTTTTTCCGCTTTGATTCTAGTCGCCAAATTGACTAGGTGACAGAGTGCTGACACAGTCAGTTGTCTCACAAGCAGATGTAGTTTTTAGTTATGGTGTGCAATACCGTTAATCAATTGCTTCGTTAATGTCGGGACCCCGGATTGTGGCTAGCCTGCAAAACCGTGACATAGGGCTGTCGCAACCAACACTTGAAATTGGGTGGACTTCGGAGAGATCATGCAGATGGGGTCCAAAGACACAGCGATGCTCACCCGTTGATTGCAGAGTAGTGAATAGACAAGAGTTGCTTGAATACTGATTTTATTAAGAAAAAGGTCGAGTTTATATACACGATTCTAGGATCTAGGGGGTCACATGTATATACATTTGGGGGTCGTATTCATAGTGTAAATGTGATTGTGTGTGTGAACATAATGTGGGGGACAATTTTGTGTTGTATGAAAATATAGTGAGAGTACAGTGTACATGAAAGTTAGGAGGCAGGAACAGTTCGAAGGAAGGCAAGGATTGATAAACGTAAAGAAGAAGGAGATATGTGAGGAGAAATAAAAAGGGAAAACTCATTGTAGTCACTACACACCACTCGAAGAGGGTCATGTAGGCTATAATTAGAGACGCATGTTTTTAAATTTAAAGGAACAAAATTGCGTGTTGGACGACACGGAACGGCAAAGTCTAATTTCCCCAATAAAAAGGGAGAGTCTATTTCCCCAGTTAGCAATTTATGAAGAAATACAATTCCGCTGACGAGTCTTCGATTTGATAAAGAGGGCAGATTCAGGAGAAGAAGTCTACTCTGGTAACGAGGGAGGGGCCTAGTTGGCTCCCAGTTTAGACCCCGTAGGGCGAACAATAAAAATTGTTTTTGGACTGATTCAATTCGTTGTTGGTGAATAGAATATTGAGGACTCCAAACTGGTGAGCAATATTCAAGCACTGGACGTACCAGGGATGTATATAAGATCTTAGTAATATAAGGATCACTGAACTCCTTGGACCATCGCTTTATAAAGCCTAGCAAGGATGTTGCTTTGTTAGCCACAGATGAAATGTGAAGCAGGAAGTTTAGTTTGGGATCAAAAATAATACCCAAATCTTCAACAGAAAAAACTCTATTTAGGATAGCGCCATTCATTGAGTAATTGGCAAGAAACGGCGAACGACGACAAAATGTCATAGATGAGCATTTCAGTGTGTTGAGATGGAGGTGATTAATCATGCACCACTCACTAAGCTTATTAATTTCAGCTTGTAAAATGGAATGAAGAGCTGGATCTTTAAATGATACGCAAAGCTTAACATCATCTGCAAACATAAATACATGGGAGTTATTTAAAACGTTAGGTAAATCATTAATAAACAGAGTAAATAGTAGTGGGCCCAGATGACTTCCTTGGGGAACACCAGATATGACATTAACATTTTTGGAAAGCGCAGATCTAAACAAAACTCTTTGAGTTCTATTGGTGAGGTACGACTTTAACCAGGATAAAAGATTAGGAGAAAATCCTAGCAAATCAAGTTTCTTTAACAGAAGTTTGTGATCGACACTATCAAAGGCTTTGCTAAAATCAGTATAGATGACATCCGTTTGTGATTTATTACGAAAGCCATCATGAACCAATGTACTGAATTCGAGAAGATTTGTAAGTGATGAACGGATGGATGAATAAATCCATGCTGATGGGGAGAAATTATAGATTTGCATTGGTGTTTAAGATTAATCGAAATCAACTCTTCAAAAAGTTTAGGAATAACCGAGAGTTTGGCTATACCTCTATAGTTTGTTACGTCAGATTTGTTCCCCTTTTTAAATAGGGGGATTATAATGAATGGGGACGTTGTCTGGACCAGGCAAAAATGACGACTTCAAAGAGGCTAAACAGATTACGAGAGATTCTTCAGAAATATTAGGCATATAAATAAGGTTGGGTTGGTGCATATAGTACGGGTAAGATCCGGTGGAAGGTAGCGAATTAGAGTAAGTCGTTTGAAAGAAGTTGGCCAAAAGGTCGGCTATACTAGAGTCAATATCAGCTGTTTCTGCATTGAAAAAGTATGACGAAGTAGTTGCAGTTGAACGCCGTTTAGAATTTACAAATTTATAAAATTGCTTCGGATTATGGAAAAAATCGGCTTTTCAACGCGATAAGTAAACATTGTAACATTGTTTGTTCAATAAAAGAAACTTAGATTTTGCTGAGTTGTATCTAATATAATCGATATGTGATTGGGTTTTTTTGAAGCGCTTAAAGAACCTTGATTTAACATTTTTTAAATTTGAGAGGGTACGTGTGAACCAAGGAGGCTTTGTTGAATTGTATTCACATACAGTGTTTGGCACACAAACATCAAAAGCAGCATAAAGAGTTGAATAAAAACGTTCAACAGCAGTATCTAAATCGACACCATTTAATATATTATACCAGTCTGTCCTACTCAGAATAGAGTCAAGGCGGGCAAAGTCAGTTTTGCGAAAACATTTCCGCCAACGAGGTTGAGAAGAGGGGATAATATTAGATGAAGAATTAAGAGCAAGATTAATTTCCAGTGTAGGGTGATATGCATCTTCGGGAAGCGATAAAGGAGGACATCGTTCAATATTAATTGATGAAGAGTCACTGACGAATACCAAGTCAAGAAGTCTGCTAGATGAGTTGGTTATCGAGTTCATTTGAAACAAGGGAAGGTCAAACAGCTCACCTAAAAAATCGTTATGTGCTGAAGGGATAAGATATGGAACCTCCAATTGGTTTTGCCACATCACATGAGGTAAATTAAAGTCACCTAGGATGATTAAATGATCACGATCACGGAGAGAAGAGAAAATATTTTTGAAGATAACTGCATGGTGATTGTAAATAGAAATGTCAGACGTTGGAGGAATATAGCAGCAAATAATAAAGATATTAGTGTTTGGGCAAGTAATTTTAATACAAATTGTTTCGATATTGTATGGGACGTCAATGCTCACCATCTCACTGGAAAGGTTAGATTTGATGGCAACCAGAACGCCTCCACCTCGACGCGCAAGTCTATCATTTCTATTAACTACATATTCACTTGAAAAAGACTCAGAGCTTAAGACATTTGGTTTGAGCCAAGTCTCAGAAAACGCAATGACATGGGAGGTAAAAGAGATACTGTTTAGATAAAGAGATGTTGATTTGCTAAGCAGTCCTCTCACATTTTGATAAGATATATTGATTTCAGGAGTTAGGAAATTTAGTTTTTTGATGGTTTTGATGTAGGTAGAGAGGCAACATATCTAGTAGGCCGATTGTTAGATACTGTGAACTCATGAACAACAGTATGCTCAGGCCAAAACGATGAGGCTACAATAGAATTGAATAGAGAGTTAGGTACGGAAATCTTAAAAGAAGAAATATCTCTAGCTTTACTAAACTTAAATTTTCTAACTAAAATATCCGAGGCAGGAAAAGCTTTATGGATGAAAGCAATAAGATCATTTTCAGCAGTGTTGGCATGCAGGCGGGACACAAAAATATGCTTCTTCGGCGCAATTGCTGTAATAGACCAAGTAGAAGCAGCGACGGTAGTTGAATAAGTAGCAACAGAAGCCGTAGACGTTGCCGCAGTGCTAGTGCCCAAGGTATTGATTGGGGTAACTGCTGGAACTATAGAATTAGAAGGAGCAGATGTGCTAGCAGTTTCGATGGCCTCAGCGGCACCATTTGGAGCAGTTATAACAATCATATTATCAGCTGATGCCACAGAAGTTAGAGCATCATTCCCGTCAGCAATTATTTCGGCAGCATCGCTCTCCGTAAAGTTGAAGTGACGAATTACATCCGAAGGCATATCGACAATAAGAGGCGTCGCAAAAATTGGAGTAGTGGTTTCCATATTAGGAGTAAGAGGCATTGCAGAAATATCCACAGAGAGGTTGTTTGATTTTTTTCTCTTAGGGGACTCGCTCAAGACTTTCAATGAGATGAAATTTGACTCAAGATCATTGAAATTCTTCACGAAAGAGCTTAAGTCAGCATGAAGACTCTTAAAACCATCACGCGTTTGTCGCATAAATGTTCTCATCTCAAGCTCCACAGTGCGACAACTGTCACATGTCCAGTTAAGTCCGATCCTTTTTCTAATTGTATCTCGGACACGCCCAGTGAGACTGGCACATTTAATATGTGCATAGTTATCACAGAGCCAGCATGAGACATAGAGATCGTCGGCTACAAGTTGTCTCCTGTCACACGTTGAGATGCAGCAAGCCAGCATAGTTAAGGCAATCTCACTTAGGTAGTATGCACTGTAGCCGAATAGAAGGGCAAAGCAGATGATAAAAATGTTTTAGCTTCAGCAGTAATCAAGCGGGAGAGCCACCGTATATAACTGCACTTGTTAATTTGAGTAGTGAGATGCTCAACTTGTTACAGGGCGAAGAGTGCCAACAATTAACACTCTTACTTAAGAGAGAAGCACAAAAAGCGAGCAGCTGTAGACACACAGGAAAAGTAAAAAAAAAAAATAATTGAACAATTTAATCTTTATGATGGCAAGTTTATATTATAACTTCACTAAAAAGTTTAATAATATTGTTTGAACTCCGAAATATTTTGTGTATAATTAGGCTCAAACATTAAATTCTAAGCGGTCTTAGAGCACAATAATTATCGAATTTAAGCGGAGCGGCAAAAAACACGTCTTGCTTCAGTGAAGTGAAGTTTTTTTTTTGACCCACAAAAGCTGGACTGGGATCAAAGCTTCGGGCAGACCAAGAGCAGCAGTCAAGAAAATATAGACAACCTCACCAATGTTTGAGGAAATCAGATAACGGATGAACTGCTTTATGTTGTTATAGATAGCGCGACATTCTTCAACGGCAGACACAATGGAGGAGAAGTTGTCATCAGTCAGTACCATTTCGGCGGCTGACTTGGCCACAGCTGTACCAGATCCCATAGCAATACCGGACAACGCAGAGTATCGCCCAGAGAAGCGCCCAGACGAAAGGCCTTCAGTGGGGTGCAGTATGAGAACATAGATTTACGATCGCG
The DNA here is from genome assembly GCA_035045865.1 of Drosophila austrosaltans. Lineage (NCBI taxonomy): Eukaryota > Metazoa > Arthropoda > Insecta > Diptera > Drosophilidae > Drosophila > Drosophila austrosaltans. The sequence continues at coordinate 13,643,989 of JAWNOQ010000003.1, forward strand.
AGAGAATTCCAATGTGAATTCCTTCTTCCACTTGGTTTCAATCTCACCACGAGCAGAAATAGCAATCAAACGACGGTTTAAATCAGCTTTGTTCACGTTGAAAGCGTTCAGTTTCTCAGCAAGCACAATCAAAGCAGTTTCGGCCTCACCGACCTTTTCAAATGCCTGTTTGAACTCATTTTAATCAATGGCAGAGTCGTTGCACATGATGCAAATTGTGGAAAGTTCTTGAAAATGCAATCGCTGGCCTAGGCTCTGGCCGCCCAAGAAGAGTTCACCAATTGATTCGTAAGCCCAAGGTCTCAACAGGGGGTAGGGAGCGGACAATGGCGTTCTTTTTGGCCATATGGCGGGTACCCAAAGACAAACAGGTGGTGATAACAGCAGAAAGACCCTCAGGAATGGCGGCCACAGCTAGAGCAACAGCAATCTTGAAGTAATAGATGGCTCCCTTAATCCAAGAACCACCATGGGCGGGGTCATTGAAGTGTCCAATATTCATGGCCCAGACAGCAACGCAAATAATCGGGATGACCTTTGATAGTTGCTCACCGAACTCATCAAGCTTCTGTTGCAATGGGGTCTTGATCTCTTCAGTTTCAGACATTTCAGTACGGATCTTACCAATGGCAGTGCTTTATAACAATGAACCCCAAACAAACTAAATTAATAAGCAATAACAATTTATGAGCTATTTAAATATAAAAAAAAAAAAACAAAATTATACAAAATTTTAGGATGTCTTCTCAAGTAGGCTATAAACTGAAGAAAATAACTTTAAATTGTCCTTTTTTTCAATTTTTCTCTGCCCAGTAATATATGGGTCGGACTGTAAAAGCAAATAATTCATTATGTCTGTATTTGTAAGTATTCGTAACTTTTGCGGGTATGATTCAGTCTGCATTTCTTTATTGTTCGCCTCTGCAGCTTCCTCCGAGAGCTCTCCAATTGAAACATTTGCGTGCTTTATAACAGCAGATCCGTGAATGAGCACCTTATGAACCGTCGCCGGCAAATAGTACCAGGGATACTTCATGAATAACCCTTTGGCAGTATCTAGGGCGTATTCATTAAATTTGTCTACGTTGATTTTGTGTCCCGATGCCAAAGCTTGCAGTAAGGTGGAACAACGGTGAACCAAATTTTCATTAAGACCTGTAATTTCTGCAGACAACCGAGGATTTCAAAAAAAGTTTCTCGCTACATTGCCATAGTTGGATGTTCCTTTGCCATCATCTCTAGGCTGGTCCACTATTAAGCCCATTTTATCCCAAAAATCCCGTTTAACTTCTCTCTTTCTTTCTAATACTTTCTGTTTTTGTTGGGGCCCTCTGGCTTGCCACATTTTTATGACCGACTTGTAAGAAAGGTGAAGAAAGTATTCAAAGAATCTTATTTTTGCATAAAATGGAGATAAGCCAAACTCGAAATATTTTTTTGATACCACTTTGTTCAAACATTTATTTAAATTGTTCATCTCCATTGGCTGTGCTTCGCATATATAACATTTAGTGGAGTTCGATTCACTTAAAGCGTTACAAACTTTTCCATCCACCATCGTTAATTGTAAGCTATGCTCAACGGATATTTTTCTAATTTGGACATATAGTTCTGTAGGTATTAGAATACTTATTTTCTCCTTAAAATATTTGCCCTCTGATTTTGATACTTCGGTCGTCTCTTTTTTGAACTGGAATCGAACTGGTCTGCAATAACGTATGCTCAATGGATATTTTCCTATTTTGGACATATAGTTCTGTAGGTATTAGAATACTTATTTCCTCCTTAAAATATTTCTCCTCTGATTTTGATACTTCGGTCGTCTCTTTTTTGAACTGGAATCGAACTGGTCTGTAATAACGAAGGACGAGGGTTTTTCCAAATTATTTTTCGATCAGTTTTTGATATAAGTTGAAGAGGTACGTAAGACGTAACGAATAAGCTTTTGACGTCTACATCATTATTAGAAAACGTTTGCTTGTATTCGCTATGACCCGCACTTCCATCAAAACCCCACTTTCCAATTAATAACAGATCAGCGAAAGAATCATCTGCAATTGTTTCAAAAATATCAGATTGAAGCTTTATAATGCTCAGGGCTGTGTTGACTAGGAAGCTTTAAAGCTCGACTTTTGCGTAGGATTCGTCCACAGATATGTTGTCAGGATATCTATCTTTTTTAGAGCTTAAAATGCATTTATAACTCGGAAAAAAATCTAATGATATTTTGCTGTTCACAAAATTCCGTATCAGCAAATATTGGTGTTTCGTCATTCCGGTCTCCATTAAAAGAGAAATGAGTTCTATGGGATCCGCTGGCAATACATGTTGTCTTTGATTTTCGTTGCGTAATGCAGAGACAGCGGTCTCATAAGTTTCGACCAGCTGAGCTATACGCCGACGTTTAGTTCGCGTTGAAGACTCCATAAAATTTAGTTTTTGATGGCCACGTGAAGCACTTTCCGCATTTTCTTGGGGTACATTCTTGGTATTTTTCAAATTGACTCCATTGTACTCACCCAATCAGACTCATATTGTAAGTCAGAAGATTTCTTACGTTTATAACGCATCCAAAAATCAACATTTTTTTTGCAAATGTACTCAATTGGTTTAATACACGCATTCAATTCATCTTTAAAGCCGTTGTTTTCAAAATTTTGTTGTACATCAGCAATTACTTCTCGTAACTTTTCAGCATGTGTGCCTCTTTTGGAGCACCATATATTAAAAATATGTAGGCACACGAATACACACTGACATATGTTTCCTATCAAATTAACAATTAAAAACCAAAAATTAATAAGTATTACGAGGTTTTTATGCAAAATGAAAAACACAAGTAAAGACGATAACAAACACACAAAACAAACACAGGGGTTCTGCTGGACAAGTTTGACCTTGAAAAAATGAGAAGATGCGTTAGATTATTAATTATTTCACACACATCTTCAAGTTTCTGCAGCTGACTTAAATACTTTTATTAAGTAAAAACTTAGATTAATACAATGAATATAACATCTATGGGGGAATCGGGTGGGAACATAAATAAAACTTTAACTAAAGATACAAATCGGGCAGTAAAATCAACAAAAATAAAGGTTACATAAAACATTAATTTTAAAAGGACGAATACACAATATAATTTTTAATAATTTACTAAAATAAAATAAATACCTTTAACTTGAAATTCCATTGATAAATTATAAAGTTTTAATCACAACAAGAACTTGTGAACCACTTGAAACTGACATTCGTATTAAAAGTTTTTGCGTTTGCTAAGTTTTACTCTAAAAGTGATCACGTGTTCATGCGTTTAGTTCTATTTATAGAAAGCCCCGTTACGTTTCCAGAAAAATCCGCTTTGCCATTGTACAGTTTGAACATTTTAGAGACAGTTTGCTTGCAACTTTTTTCTATTCTTTGTTATCACTTTTGTTGATTTTTGACCTCTGGCGGAACCACTGTGCACAGCAAGCTTTGCCAGCGGGAACATTGGTGCCGGAGAACAAAATGTTCTTCTTATCCTGATTGACGGCACGTGGATCGGCAATAGCATCGGTGTGGTTAATGACCGAAACGAACACACCAGTAAGAATGGACTGATCAATTCTGACTCTTGTCGAAAAAATATGGGTGATGCGAATATCGGCGGGGATCTTGACACCAAACACAGCATTTGCTATTAGAATAAGTAAAATTACTAAAGGTTCTACAAATGCAATGAATGTGCTCCTCAAACAGTGCTAAAACGAATGAAATGATGGCTGCCTATAGCAAAACCTTCACCAGAAGATCCTCAAACTGCTCTAAAACTAGCTCCCAAATACTTTTTCCTTCCTCAGTTGGCAATTCATTCGGTCCATATTTTTTAGTTTTCGAGTAGCCGTCTTCCATCTTGAGTTGACAACACACACGCAATAAAACGCAATTTATTTTTCAATTATTAATGTACTGATTTAGTTTCTCCGTAACTCATTAAAACAAAGAACGCACTGCGCGTTAAGTACTAAATTTTTTATATACATAAATGTATTTTCTGCCATGGCGCATTTTTCTTTTTTTTTCAAATACATTGTTACTCCTGTGTTTTCCTTCAAACTAAGCTCCAAAAACTCAACGTGCCATAATTAAGGTTTTGGGACCTTTAGCACACACCTATGCTGTTGTTTACATCGATGATGTTTTGATTGTAGCCGAAACTAAAGAAGAAGCGTCGGATCGATTGCAGATAGTGCAGGAGACATTGAGTGCAGCTGGATTTTCATTCAATGTAACCAAATGTTCTTTTCTTAAAACTAGGATAGAATATCTTGGCTTTGCGATGAGCAACGGAGAAATAAGTGTATTATGAGTGCCCAGTATTAGTTCTCCATGTATTATTTTAGATATTTAGATGAGTTTTGTTTTAAAATAATAATGTTCACATTTGCGTGCAGTCACTTAGGTTTCTCTTTATTCAGTGATTCTTGTTCACGCCAGAAAGGGTGACCAGCGGGGAATGAAGAGTGCTTTTGCCATTATCCTCGAACGGGCACACTAGTATAATTACTAGGCAAGTTCTATGGAAAACTCCATGTTGAAAAGTTGATTTTTCCATCCCCGGTATTATATACGCTTCCGAGATCTTTTCTTGGCCTCTTAAATTTTCTAAAAACCACTTATATCCGATAACGCCTTATATTAACTTGTGACCCGGTACTTATGTGCAATAAATTGGCCTGTGTTCAACCGAGTTACCGCGCGTTTTAATTCCTTCAACAATTGGGTAATAAGTTTGGGCTCCCAGATCAGAAGCTTCGCCCCGCTACAATCATTGGTCCTTCGAGCCGGATATCCTTCCACACGCCCCAGCTTCGCATCGGTGAAGAATCTGATAAGTAGAAACACTCTTATTGCCATTCCATTTATTCAACAATACATACACATACATACATACATACCTGTAGTGAAAAGTTTCCCGCTCTTTTTCTTAGCAACTTTTCACTCTATTTTGTGTGGATATTCAATTATATTTTCCTCATCCCGTAGCTTATCCTAGCATTTTTAAACATTTCGTCACATTTTGCCTTTGATTTTTTCCATTCGCGTACCAACTACACACACACATAAGTGCATACATAAGTGAATATAAGTGCAAGCTGAAATTAAAAAGTGCTTTAGTTTTCGTGTTTGGCCCAAGATCACCAACCAAATGACTTGGTCATAACTCCTACCAGCCCTCCGTCGTTCCGAAAAAACCTCAAGAAAAAAGAATTAACTGGAAAGTGCACACTTACATGCATCCATATGTATGTTTGTGTATCCATCCATATACAAATCGGTGTGCCGGCAGTTTTATACATCTATCGGTATAATTCAACATTTCGGCATTTATTTTCCGAGATTTTCCGCACTAACTTTCCAAATTTCCAGCATTCGCACTTCACTTGCACTTTAATTTCTCCGACAAACGCGTAAAAATTAATTAAAGAGTCAAAATTTCCAATGTAAACAACAAACCACCAATTGGCAGCACAGCTGATGTCCATTAGTGGTGGCCCGTGACGATCACAAATCACGACTTCGATCACCGTCACAATAGTTGCTTCTCCAGCAATAAATAAAATAAAAATTAACTTTCTCAAGTGAAAATAATTAAAATTCAGAATAAATATTTAAAAAAAAAAAAAAATATTCCAATTCCGAACTAATAATTTCGGCATTTTCGTGTTCGTGTGAATAATAATTTCCGTCAATAAAATTTAATTTTGTTGACAAATTTCTACAAAAAGTTTGCGCCCTTTCCGTATTTCCAGCGAAATCGATTCCAAATATTCCGGTTTTTTATTTTTGATAATTAATTTTCCCAAATTTTAAATTTAATAAAATACCGTGTAATATAAAGCACAGGGCTTTCCAGCCACGGACAAATCTTAGCGAATTTTCGACCCGCTTGCAGCAAATAAAACCTTCTGATCAAATAAATCCGAAAAGCTGCAATCGAAATAGCGCTTAATGGTTTTGGACCGTTTCCACTGGACCACATAAAGTACAGTCACCACACAAATCACATTTTAGAAAATTATTCAAAATTTTATAAATTTATTTATTCTCATTTTGTCTTGGATTTCATCCAAAAAATATATATTTTTATTTATTGTTATTCAACTCATCGATTTGCCGACGCATCCGTTTGGTTTCCAAATTCGATATTATACAGTCCACCACGGTCAAATTGGTTGATCAATACGATATCCTTCGTGACTCGTTCTAGCTCAATCCAGCTATGGCCACAGATCCTGCTAAAAGCAGCCACAAAACCGATCGTCTAGCAGTGCCTCATCGATCCACGTCGCCATCCACTCTGCTATCTAATTCCAAGGTATCCCGCAATACCGACACCGTCAAGCGTTCCTCCAACGCTCAATCTTGACCAGGCCTTGCCGGCACTACGCCCAAAAGGGCATCCGTTTGCAGTCGCATTCCCTCGCCCGCGCACTCCGACTCTAGCTCTCGATCAATTCCACGCGTCACGGTTTCCGTGAACCACTTTATCGCCGCTTGTGACGGTCTGACCGATTTCGAGGTCAACACAATGGGCTCCCTCGAGGGTGACGTGCCATTGTTTTCGATGAAAATGCACTTGGAGCAGACAAAGGTCCTGTGGAGCAGAGTCGAATCCGAGTACTTGTCATATACCAGAGCCCTTCCGGCTGACGCGAGCGAAGAAAACAAGACCAATTTGGTGACGGTGCAATCAAAATATGAACACGTATATATGGTGTACGTACGGTGCGGTTCCACCTTTGGAGAACGCATAGAGCGACTCCAGTCATCCACTACAACTCCTGCGTCCCAGAACGCCCCCGAAATCCGAGAACAGCACGTCCATGCTGGCTATCTGCTACCTCCGTGTGAGGTGGACGTGTTCACGGGCGACTATAATCAGTGGCCCACGTTCCGCGACCTGTTCACAGCCTTGTATGTGAACAATCCGAGGTTGGCACCAGTTGAAAAGCTGTATCATCTGGTGTCCAAAACGCGCGGCGAGGCAAAGGCAATTGTTTCCAGTTCCCCACTCACTAATGATGGTTTCCATGCGGCTTGGGAGAATCTTCAAGCTCGGTTTGAAAACAAGAGACAGCTTGTTGCCAGCCAGATGAAGATTCTCTTTAACCTTCCAGCAGTCGTTCACGAGACTTGCGCCGCCATGAAAGATATCCAGACCACCATCCAAGGGTGCTTAACCACGCCCACGCGATCCGGTGTTAGCACGGAGAACTGGGACGTCTTGTTGGTCACGCTGTGTACATCCAAACTGCCCAACGCCACCATCGCATTATGGGAACAATCCATCCCAAACAAGACTGACCTCTCATCCTGGTCCGACCTGAACAACTTTCTAATAGATCGGTATCGCGTTCTAGAAATGTTGGAAGGTCGAAAGCCCACTCCTGTGCTACAAGTAATCCCAGCAGCCGTCCGCCAATCTGGGCCTCCGACAAGATTCCAGTCTTTGACCACTAGCGTCACTATCAACAAGGTCTCCTGCCAATTGTGTGGCGGAGAGAACCATCCGATCCGCGTCTGTCCAAAATTCGCAGATATGCCCGTGCAAGAACGAGTGGCGGCAATTAAACATTTAAAGTTATGTCTCAATTGCTTTGCACGTGGCCATCCATTGCGAGAGTGTCCTAGTGTCCATAGTTGCCGCGTATGCCAGGAGCGGCACCACACACTTTTGCATCGCATCAACATTTCCACAGTGACGACTTCCAGTGTGCAGCCACCAAAAATAAATCCTCAGCGACAACAAACAAATGCTCTCCCTGCAGAGTCAGTTGAGCGCCCAAATCCAAGCCATGGCCTCCAGAAGTTCCGAATATCCACGCCTCGTAAAGGTTTGCTGCGTACGGCCATGGTAACTATACGACATCAAGGTGCCGAATTCCAAGCACGCGCCTTGATAGACACCGGATCTGAGGGAACATTCCTATCCAAGAGGATGTTCGATCTGGTGAGACCCCGGTTCCGTGTCACTGACGCTGAAATCAGTGGCATCTCCAATTGTGTTGCCACCAACTCTCACAAAGTATGCGAATTAAAAATCTCTTCTCCTAGAGAGCCTTCCAAACACGTGGAAGCGCACGCATTCGTCTTGCCCAACCTTCCTAGCGCGATATCATCCTGCCCAGTTCCCACAAAGTTAAAGGAGAGCATTCCGCGTCTTCCTTTGGCAGATCCACATTTCCACGAAAGTTCTCCAGTAGACTTAATCATCTGTGTGGATCTTCTCCCCCGCGTTTTAGGAAAGCGCATCGAAAAGGGCATCTACGGGTCCCTCCTGGCTCTAGAGATGATATTCGGGTGGATTCTGTGCGGTCCCACAGTTGAGCCGACCACTAGGTCCACGTCTGCAGCTCAAATTTCCGCGTCTCCAAGCCGTCGTCCCAGCCTCGAAGGAAGCGATGGACTTCATCGAGAGAACTCCTATCTGTGCAAGGTCTGCGGAGGACATCATGCGCTCCGGAAATGTCGGCAGTTCCTCAATCTCTGCGCGACAAGGCGACTACAGGCAGTATTAGAGCACAAATACTGTCCTAACTGCCTCGCCCACGAGCACTCCACAGAATTATGTAGAAGTAAATCGGGCTGTCACCGGTGTGGTGAGAAACACCATACCCTCCTCCATCCCACGGCTTCCGTAGCACGACGATGTGCTTCACCGAGGAATCTACCGCAACGAGGTTCGTCCAACTCCAAATGCTTACCCCGAGCACCCACGAGGCATACCTCTATCCTGAGGTCATCCAATCCAATTATGTGACCAGTTCGGGCGGAACTCCTTTAGTTCGGCGCTCCAGAACGTTGCTGCTCCCCATCCTTACCAGTCCACCCGGGCTATTGCAACTTGTTGCAAGGGGGGCGGTATGTTCACGCCAGAAAGGGTGACCAGCGAGGAATGAAGAGGGCTTTTGCCATTATCCTCGAACGGGCACACTAGTATAATTACTAGGCAAGTTCTATGGAAAACTCCATGTTGAAAAGTTGATTTTTCCATCCCCGGTATATTATATACGCTTCCGAGCTCTTTTCTTGGCCTCTTAAATTTTCTAAAAACCACTTATATCCGATAACGCCTTTATTAACTTGTGACCCGGTACTTATGTGCAATAAATTGGCCTGTGTTTAACCGAGTTACCGCGCGTTTTAATTCCTTCAACAATTGGGTAATAAGTTTGGGCTCCCAGATCAGAAGCTTCGCCCCGCTACAATCAATTCTTAAATCTATAACCATGGTTAATTACAGCTAAGACCGCGTAGCTGCGCTGCCATTGACGCCGGCAAAGGGGCGGTCTGCTTATATATAAATGTTTACATAAGCATATATAAATGTGCCGCCACAGCGGGAGAGTGAGGATGTATCATGTTTCTTGGTGACAAAGTGGTCGCGCATGCAACATATGCCGACTCAGTAATGTCCAGTACTATGCCCTCATATGTGGTCGTGATTCTTAAGAGGCATAGCACTTGAATATTGTATACATAAATATTATAACAAAAGTGTTACAATATGTTTGTAATATTATTATTTATTGCACTGAGTATAGTGATCATTCGTTATTATTGAACATGCTACATAATACCAAATCCACGCAAAATTCAAGCTTTGGTAGGATTACCACCTCCACAAACTGAGTCACAATTGCGACAATTAATAGGTATGGCCTCTTATTTTCGACAGTTTGTTCTAAATTTTTCAAAGATACTAAAACCATTATACTTTCTTACCTCTAAGAAAAATTCCGAATTTGTTTGATAGTCGGAGCATGAGCAAATGCGATTAAAAATAATAGATGCGCCAGTGTTAATTATAATTGATCCACAGTACTTAATTGAATTACACACTGATGCAAGTTCGTTTGGCTGTGGGGCGATATTGATGCATAAAATTAATAACAAGCCACATGTTGTAGAGTGTTATAGCAGATGCACGTCTCCTGCCGAATCAAAGAATCATTCACATGAACTAGAGACGTTGGCAATTGTTAATGCTGTTAAGCATTTTCGTCATTATCTGCAGGTCCGTAAATTTGTTGTATATACAGACTGTAATTCTTTAAAGGCTAGTCGTTCTTAATTAGATTTGACCCCGATAGTCCATAGGTGGTGGTCGTTTTTACAGTCATTCAATTTTGATTTGAAGTGCAGAAAAGGTGAACGAATGGTTCATGTTGATTTTCTTTCCCGGAATCCGCTAACTGTCGATAATACGGGTTTGAATAAAATAACTGAAATGCGAATCAATTTGGCTGAGGTAGCCGACCACTGGTTAGTTTCGGAACAACAGCGTGATCCTGAGATAGTTAATATATTGTAACGCCGATAAAAACCTAAGTTCAAGTCTGGCGCTTCGGGCGTCCGCCGATAACAAATCGGCCGCCGCAGGACTGGCAACTCCAAGCGAATACTGAATGTATGGCGGCAAAAAAATTCTGATCGGACTGTCTTGGCGCCTTCCGTTGATAAGAAGTCATTGTTTGTATTACGCTGGAGTCCCCACATCTGGATTCGCCTGTCCTGCAACGCTCGGCCACGACAGATGCGAAACAAATAAATAAAGTAAATTTCGTTACATTGGTGTCAGGTGTGGGGTTAAGTTCGGCTTCTGAGAAGAGCCTTACCACGTTCGGCGAAAAACCAAGGAATATGACTAAAGGAAAGTCACGCAACAACCGCACTGGAGATGACAGCAACAATTCTGTCCACACGTTGACGCAGTCAGTAGCTCCCGTCAACCACAAAATCGATGCGCAGCAACGTTCGCTGGACAGGGCGCTGCCCACAGCTACCCGAGAGCCCTCATCAGATTCCATGTGCCCGGCATGGAATGGATCGCCCCGGGCGGAGCCTCCGCCACATGCCGCATCCACCGCCTATGGCCAACCAAGGAATCGGCCACAACCTAACAGCTAGTTCAACCCAAGTGTGCTGCCACTGTTCGATGGCAAAGGATCGTGGAGTGAATTTGAGCGGCTCTTGCCCGAAATACCACCACTACGATTTCCCACAGTTGCCACCCTAATAGTCCCACCTTTGCCGTGGTTGAGTCGCATGCCAATCCCGTGCATGCCACTCCCACCGCAACAGACGCTCCCACCGATCGCTGTGAAGCGCGCCCATCGGCGTCGTCCAATAGGTCTTGGTTGGTAGAGCCTACGGCAGGAGACATGGATGCCGGCAAGGAAGAGGAAACGGTATTTCAAAGCTTATTTCGCGAGCCCGAGAGCGAACCTAAGAGCAGTGTGCACCTGGAGCAGCCAGTATATGTGCGGGATAAAGGCGTGTCTACTGGTAGCGTCCAGCGTGGGACCCCTGACGTTCCCCAAGCTACGTATTCCAATGTAGGTACTGGTGTACCAAAATTACATTGCCTTGTTTCCTTTCAGCCAAAACCCGTTCCGATGATTGTGGATACGGGAGTAGCTGCCTCGACTCGGAACAGTAGAGACACTCAGCGCACTATATCGACACTGTGTGAGACATTTAACCATTAAAAACTGACAGACGACGTCGTTTTGAACTTCGATGTCGTCGAAGTGAAATCCGGCCATCTTGCGGAACGAATCCCGAAACTGAGCATCCACCAGAAAGTCCTACCATCTACCGCCATCGCGGATAACGTAGAAACTGTGAAGGCGTGGACGTCAAACCAACTCAGAGACGACAACAAAATTACTGCAGAGTGGAATCGGCCCTGGGACCGAGCCGGCTTGCCAACTACCTTCCCGACCATCAGGACCTAGTACTTGGTCAGGAGCCTCAAGTCTAAGAAGGGGTAATGTAACGCCGGTAAAAACCTAAGTTCAAGTCTGGCGCTTCGGGCGCCCGCCGATAACAAATCGGCAGCCGCAGGTCTGGCAACTTCAAGCGAATACTGGATGTATGGCAGCACTTTAGAAGTTGGATGCGGCCAACTTTACTCTTTCTTCTGGGTACCGGTGCGACGAAATGCAAAGCTGCTGACGAAAAATTAAAGGAAAATTCTGATCGGACTGACTTGCGTCATTCTGGATTCGACAGAACACGACAGATGCGAAACAAATAAATAAAGAAAATTTCGTTACAATATCAAGGAAATTAAGAAATAATGAATTGCCAGAAGATTTAGACAAAACGTATGAATTGCGGTAAGGGATATTGCATAGAAAAATACAACGAAACGGTAAAACCAAATGTTTGCTGGTAATTCCAAGAGCTTTTAGATGGGTAGTTATAAATCATGTCCACGAATCTATTAGTATTTTGGGTGGAAAAAGACACTGAAAATTGTATTAGGCTCTGAAATCGGTTGTGTGATTATTTGACGTGCCCACTCGAATAATTGCTGATCAGGGGCGTTGTTTTGCAAGTGATAATTTTCGTGAATACTGTTTTTCCCAAAGAATAAATTTGAATTTGATTGCTACTGGGACAAGTGGGGCTAATGGCCAGGTTGAACGAGTCATGAGTACCCTCAAGAATATGTTGACTGCTGTTAAAACCAGTCTGAGATCGTGACAAGATGCGTTGGCTGATGTTCAACTGACAAAGAATTGCACGGCAAATCGAGTAACCAAGTTTAGCCCATTAGAACTGTTGATTGGTAGAGAAGCTAGAACATTTGGCTTATTACCGATTAACGAAGAAGGTGGTGAGGATATGATAGACAGAGTAGACTTACGCTAAACATAATATGAAAAATAAACCACTGTAGGACAAACATAGATACGATAGAAACAAAGCAAAAATTGTAAAACATAACGATGGTGATCACGTATTGCTAAAAAATGAAGAACGAGGAAAGTTCGAAGTGGTTGAAGTTTTAGATGGAAATAGATATCTATTGAAATCATTGACAACTAATCGTACTTACAAATATTCGCATGAATCTCTAAGAGCGTTGATAGATACAGATACAGATGGCATCTTGGAAGATGCTTCTGATCCCCAAGTGGAAAAATAAGGATAGTAAAACAGAAAGGTTATGGCGGGGGTCAGAGGACCGCACCATAATGGAATAGAAAGGTTATGGCGGGGGTCATAGGACCGCACCATAACGGAATAAAAATATTATGGCGGGGGTCAAGAAGACCGCACTATAACAAAAGAGATGTATTATGGCGGGGGTCGAGATGATTTGTGTTAGAGAGTTACACCAATGAGATGTGTTAAATGAAATGCAAAAATGTAAAGTTTATATTGACATAACACAAAGAAAAATCTAAATGATACTATTGAGATAGATGTATAACAGAGAGAAATGTGAAAGATACTAATAAAAGAAATGTAATAAACTAAGAAATGTTAAAGGAATGTGAAAAAGTTGGAAATTTGTAAATGGAGCTTTAAGTTAAACAATAGAAATTATTAAATATTAACAGAAATTTGAATTAATAAGAGGGAACCAACAAGAGCGTGAAGATTTACTTTCTTTGCTTACATGAGGACGTCTAATGGTCGGAGATAGAATAGGGTATTGTGTGTCTCATCGACCCATTGATACCCTATGTACTTGTGTCTCTGGCTAGTTGAGGTAACTGTAATGTTAGTTTGGCATTGACTGCCGAGTCATGCAAGTTTGGCACTGGACGCTTAGTCATTCAGGTGACAATTGGAGATGAGTCACATATACGGCGCTGTTATTAAGAAAGATAACAGCAGACGCTGTTATCGAGTGTGGTCCAGTGGCTGGCTGGTGGATGTTTGGCGACTGCGTGGCAGTCAAAGACTAACCAGCGTAGAAGAAACACAGCAACTCGCTACTCAAAAATACACGATGTCGCGAGAACTTGAAGTAATGCCCAAAGAGAATTCGACATGTTCGGTCAAACTCACCTTAAATACAGTAGACTTAATCTTTCGATTGTTATGTTATTCAACTTGAACTTTATATTGTTAATCATATGTTTATTAAACCTTAAGGCTCATGTAAGCGAAAGCACGATCGCATCAACTGTCTTGCATCTATGCTTTCTACTTATTCTTTCAGTCTGCAATTACCATTAAATGGATGCACTCCAAACAACTTGTAAATTTTTTTAACTCAAATAGTTTGCACGGTGGCTTTTCACACACGCCTATCGTAGATATTTGTCTCAGGTTAAGAGAACGCTGGGGCTTGTGATATTAATCTAGAAAATTTTTGAAAACCGTGTAAGGCGAAATCACAATAACAGTCTTTGTAATATGATTTGGAATTCATCGTGGGAGTTTTCACATAAAACTTCATGGTATACAGTTCGTAAGAGTTTAATCGATAATGGAGAATCATTAAAATTCATTGGCAATTAAATTTTATCAAAAGAGTTTTTTGGATTTCTGCAATCAATAAACTTTGTAACAACTCGTATTTTGTCGGCAAGACATATCTCTTCAATTTCAGCTTTTGTTGTGCCATATGAACACTTCGCAAGTTGTTGCCTCACCCGAAACTTGCTCTTTTTCTTGGAATTCGAAGGAATATCTTCCACCTCAAGGTATAATGTGAAAGACCTTAACCACTTTTCCCACTCATCCCGGACTAGCAATTTGTCAATCATTTCGCATAGAAATGGTTTTTTGGCAAATACTTCGAATATAAAATAAAATTAATCGTTTGTCCGTTCATCTGTATACCACCTGGACCCTTTAAGTTCATTGCGCCATTCGGTACATTTGTACCCCCTTGCGACTTACTGGTACATTTGTACCCAACGCGCCTTTCGGTACATTTGTACCCCTTGCGACTTACTGGTACATTTGTACCCCTCGCGCCTTTCGGTACATTTGTACCCCTTGCGACTTTCGGTACATTTGTACCCCTCGCGCCTTTCGGTACATTTGTACCCTTTGCGACTTACTGGTACATTTGTACCCCTCGCGCCTTTCGGTACATTTGTACCCCTTGCGACTTACTGGTACATTTGTACCCCTCGCGCCTTCCGGTACATTTGTACCCCTCGCACATTTGTGTTTCGCTAAAAAAAATATATTTATTTTTTTTTTTATATATTTACCGCAGCCGCTACCAACAATTGCAAACGTTTAATTCCTTTCCAGATTTATAAATTTCGAGCCTTCCTTCTTCCTCACGTTGTCCCATTCGTCGCCAATGTAACAACTCGTATTTTGGGTTCGCTTGTAGTTTATTTTTATTAATATTAATCTCTCGCTCGCTTGCTTCGATTCTATCAACTGACACAACACGCATATGTTATTCATTCCCCTGACAGGGTTCCCACATCTCTCCTAGTCTTTTAAGCTTCAGCTTCAACCCGGTGTTTGGGTTTACCAGCGCTGAACGTTCCTCCACATAATGCATGGGCTGCGAAGACGGGTTGGCGCCCATCAATTTAGGTTGGTCCAGAATCACTGCCGATGGTGCTGGAGACGTTGATCGTTGCGAATCTACTAAGGTGTCCTCCTCATTCGAGTTGCCATTTTCATACGGCCCCTTATCGAATGGTATCTTCTTGCAATGGCTCACGTTCCATCTGATTCTCTTTCTTTTCCCAAAAAGCTCTACTTCACTTCCATTTCTTTCAACGACTTCGTACTCAGTTGTATCAAAGTTAGGTGTTAACTTGGAGGGAAATGCCACATTTTTCAGCAACACCTTGTCTTCCACCTTTACATCGTGCTCCTTGGCACCTCTAGCCTTGTCACCTATAACCTTTCTTTTGTGCTTATTGACCAAATCATTATCTCTGGCTGAGGTATCTACTACCAGTTGAAATTCCAAACCAGCAACGTAATAGAAAAACTTCTCCACAGCCCAAACTAACGCCAGACTTTCTTTTTCGGTTTGCGAATAACGCCACTCTACTTCCGATAAGCTCTTGCTTGCGAAACTAATGATAGCCGATTCGTTGCTGTCATCAAATTGTAGCAAGACACCGCCAAGTGCTACTGGAGTTGCGACTGCGATTATTTGAGTACGTCGGCTTGGATCAAAATATGACAGATCCGGAATACGAGCCAGCCGATTCTTCAGGTCTACAAACGCTTTTTCTTGTTCACTCGACCACACAAATTTGTTATCGATTTTGAGTAGCGCTCTCAACGGCTCTGTAATATGTGACAGATCGGCAATGAATTTCCCCACGTATGTTACCAGTCCCAGGAAGCTTCTCAACTCCTCTTTTGTCCCAAACGATCGAAAATCCAAAATCAATTTTACTTTCTCTGGGTCCGCCGCAATGCCGTCACTCGATAAGATGTGTCCCAGAAATTTAAGCTGTTTCGCCTTATACACGCACTTATTTTTGTTCAATAGCACGTTACTGTCTTTAAACAGTTCCAGTACTTCTTGCACGGCTTTATCGTGCTCGGCTTCGGTCGTTCCAAAAATTATTACATCGTCCAAATAGTTATGTGCATTTGAGCATAGTGCCAAGATCTCTGCCATCACACGTTGAAAAATTTCTGGAGCAGAGTTCACGCCAAAAGGAAGCCGCTTATATTGGAACAGCCCTTGCTGTGTTACGATGGTCGTTATTTCGCGACTAGACTCATCAAGTTCTAGCTGATGATAGGCATCCTTCAGGTCTAACCTTGAAAACCATTTCGCACCCCTGGCTTTCGTCATAAAAGTTTCGAAGGTTGGCAGCGGATAATGTTCTCGTTTTAAAGCTCTGTTTGCCATCCTTATATCGACGCATACCCTTATTTCCCTATTTTCTTTAAACGCAATTACAACTGGAGAAATCCATGCACTCGGACCCCTTACCGGTTCTATTATGTCACGATCACAGGTCTCCTTTATTTTATCTGCCACTTTTCCTTCCAGTGCCACTGGCACACGTCTCATTGGTTATATTGTACTGGCTTCACGCTAGAATCGACAGTCAGTGTTTTAAGCCTGTCATTTATTTTTGAAAACGGTACCAAAATCTCGACCCGACAAGTTTCCAAACCTATCTTTAGAACCTTGAGCTGAACGGCCGTTTTCTTCCCCAGAAGCGATTGACTACCTTTCTCTATTACGTAAAACGTAGCAATTAATTCTTGGTTCACATTCACACTTATCGGGGCTTCAAAAACTTTAAAGACCTTGAGGAGATCATCAGTCGCTTTAAATCTATCCGTCGCTTGGGATCTCACATTCCACATCACTGCGTTGTTGCTACACAACACTTCCCAATGCTTCTCACATAACAAATTTGCAGGCGATCCTGAGTCGATTATCATTTCCATAGGTTGACCTCCAACTTTGCATATAATATTGTCATCGCTTCCTGACGAACCATCAATCCTAAAACACTCCAAATCCTTGACCTCCTCATCGCTTCCCCACTGGTCTTCGATGCTTCGAACATTTCAAAATATCTTGCGCCGCTTTGGGTTGAAGTGTCCACCGGCGCCCGATGACCTCTTCGGGTTTCGAGTTCTACACTGCTTAGCAAAATGACCAACCAGATTGCATCGTGCACAAACTTTATCCCGCGCTGGACATTTCCCGTCATCAGCATCATGGTCCTCACGCCCACATCTTGTGCAAGCCTTTCGTGGCTCTCGTACGAACCGTTTCCTTACGGAAATTTTGTTGACGGTGTCGGCTACATCGTCTCCCAGCATAGTTTCCGAGTGCTTGTTCACTTGTTCATAGACCTGGCACGCATGTATTATCTCACTCAGCGTCTGCTCTCTTTCCAAAAATCTCTTCGAGTCTTTCGACGCTTTTGTTGTGCCATATGAACACTTCGCAAGTTGTTGTCTCAAACGAATCAAGTATCTGTTAAATGTTTCGTCTTCACCCGGGGGCAGATTTTCGCAAGTGATGTCTCTCGAACGCTGAATTTCTTTCCGGCGCAAAATATTTGTCCAGTTCGCCAACTAGCACCTGGTAGACTTCATTATTATTATTTTTTTTTTTTTGTGCATCATATTCAATTAACGCTCCCGGAATGTGGAAAATTATCTCCTGGTGCTGTGGACCTCCCAAATGCAAAAGCTTGCTCTTTTTATTGGAAATCGAAATAATATCTTCCGCGTCAAGGTATAATGTGAAAGACCCTTAGGACTTTTCCCACTGATGCCGGAGTAGCGATTTGTCAATCGCTTCGCATAGAAATGGTTTTAATTCCGACATGATCGTCGCAGAGTGCAAATACCTAGAATATAAAACAAAATTAATCGTTTGTCCGTTCATCTGTATACCACATTCAACTGACCCTTTTCGATACATTTGTATACCTGGACCCTTTAAGTTCATTGAGCCTTTTTGGTACATTTGTACCCCTCGCGCCATTTGGTACATTTGTCCCCCTTGCGACTTACCGGTACATTTGTACCCCTCGCGCCTTTCGGTACATTTGTACCCCCTTGCGACTTACTGGTACATTTGTACCCTTCGCGCCTTCCGGTACATTTGTACCCCTCGCGCCTTACTGGTACATTTGTACCCTTCGCGCCTTCCGGTACATTTGTACCCCTCGCGCCTTTCGGTACATTTGTACCCCTTGCGACTTACTGGTACATTTGTACCCTTCGCGCCTTCCGGTACATTTGTACCCCTCGCGTCTTTCGGTACATTTGTACCCCTTGCGACTTACTGGTACCTTTGTTCCCCTCGCGCTCTATTTCTTCAATCGACACATTTGTGTCTCGCTAAAAATAATATATATAAATTTTTTTTATATTTACCGCAGCCGCTACCAACAATTGCGAACTTTTAATTCCTTGCCAAATTTCTATATTTCGAGCCTTCCTTCTTCCTCACGTTATCCCATTCGTCGCCAATGTAACAACTCGTATTTTGGGTTCGCTTGTAGTTTATTTTTATTAATATTAATCTCTCGCTCGCTTGCTTCGATTCTATCAACTGACACAACACGCATATGTTATTCATTCCCCTGACAGGGTTCCCACAAACTTCATATACAGTTACATATTTAGTGGTAGGCATATAAAGCGACGCAAAAGCTCGACTCACCAACGGTGAGCGCAAAACCTCGCTTTTAGAACATTGCAATAGCAAAGCGTGACGTTGAAAGTCCCGCAATCTTCATCGTCTTCTTTAGCTTACATTCATCACGTATACTGTACGAACACAGTTAACCGCATCGTCTTTTGGAAGACTGTACAAAATTTTTTCTGTTATTCATAACATAACAGTGCGTTGACAGATTCTAAATGATTCATCCGGCAACATACTGTTATGTTATGTTAAACAAGTACAAAGTTATCAAGCACATTATGTCCATCGATTCACAATTAGTGATGGCAAAAAAAATTAATTAATCGATTATTGTATCATATGATTATATTTTCCTTTGCGATTATTAATCGCGATTAATCGCAAAAAATGAAAATAATCGATTGATAATTATATAATATAATATAATTGTATAATATAATAATTATAATTTTTATTCA
Organism: Drosophila austrosaltans; assembly: GCA_035045865.1. Lineage (NCBI taxonomy): Eukaryota > Metazoa > Arthropoda > Insecta > Diptera > Drosophilidae > Drosophila > Drosophila austrosaltans. The sequence goes on from JAWNOQ010000003.1 coordinate 13,663,366, forward strand.
TTCAAAACTGAGTTTAGGAACAGAAGTTTAGTATTGTGAATCACAATATCATGATTGTATGCCTCATAACTGCAAGGCCGACTAGAATTATTAGAAGACTATTTCAAGCAACTTATGGCGATACAATTTCAAATTGCACTAGAGGATTAATAAGACGACAGCCGAACATTATTGGAAGATACTTATTAAGCCCCAAATCTTGCATATAAGATCACCGATGATGATTTGCATTATATATGTGTTTATTATATATATGTTTTCAGATATTCTGGAATGGCACTGTCAATATTTGGAACCCAGTAACATCACATCGAATCGCAAGGGTGAAGTTATCAGACAACGTTATTTTGGCAAAATCGAGCAAAGAAATTCATTTGCAATTACTAACATTTTATGCAATCTTTGTTCCAGTTCAACACATAAGCTAAGTGATTGCTCGGCGTTTCAGGAAATGTCTGTCAATCAAAGGAACGAAGTCGTCAAAAAGAACAAACTTTGTTTTAATTGCTTAAAATCTTGTCATCGGATAGCGCAACACAATCACTGTCCCCGCAATCAATAAGATGTGTACAGACCGTTGCTACCCATTTTAACATGGAATCACAACTGGTGCACCAAGGTGCTCGTAAGGGATTCATCAACCATCTACAGGACAGGTAGAGCGCTGCTGGATCATTAAGTAAGTCATAAGTTAATTTCATCGCGGATCGATGTATTGGTGAATCTACAACCAATATTAACAATAATGACAACTATATCATAATTCGAAATATCTACGCAATTTCACATCACTTCGCACATCGTCTATCAGCCAGATACTAATCTGGGTACATCCAGCTGGAACACACCAAATACAACTTTAATAGTCTTGGACGCATTGATCTACTGCTTGGTACAAAGGCATTTTTCGAAGGGCTTACTGTAGGACAGATACAGCTTGGAGAAAATTAACCAATTTTACAGAAAACACTAATTGGATGGGTCATATCTGGGAGATATAAAAATCAACGCATGGATATTTCATCAAGTTTTTTAACTGTTCAAGAATCTATTGAAAAAAGTTTGGAATTACTTTGGAAAATCGATAACATCAATTCAAATCTGACATCGGAGCTGCAACCTGAATACAAAGCATGAAGAGAACTATGAAGAGAACTACGTAAATACAACGACTCAATTGGAAAATGGTAGAATTATGGTAACTCTACCCTTCAAAAAGGATCCCAACTGCCTGGGAAACTCTGTTGACAATGCCCGTCGTCGATTTTTTTCATTGGAAAGACTACTAGACCTACTTTGCAATATGACCTATACACACAACTAATACGATTTCGATTAGTGCAGTTTGCCACCACTGCTGATGTGACCAAGATGTACAGGCAAGTTCTCTTAAATCCAAAGGATCGAGCGTTTCAATATATATTTTAGAGAGAAAGTCCTTTAGATGACCTAAAGACGTTCAGGCTTAATCGATAAAGTATGGAACAGCAGCCGCATCTTAACTGGTCCTAGATTTTTGTGACAGGCTAAGAAAACGCTTTTAGCGCTTTCTTTCTGACGCTATAGCTCCAGACCGCACGAACCGACTTCCACGTTCGCGATTCGCTTTCGTAGGAAAGATCTCGGACTCCGTGATGTTTGTAGGAAAGAAAATACAGAAAAAATTCCAAGAAAAGCAGGAAAACTGAGAAAATCATTTTTCACATACAGCGCCATCTCTGAAACATAGCAGGCTGAGAAATTTTTGAATTTAGGTTAAAGTTAATCGTTTCCTAACAGTTCAATTGAACTATCCATCTCGCGTATTGTACAAAGAGAAGGCATTTGTCGTTAAGGTGGTAAGTTGAACTGTGAAAATCGTGTGGATCGTGCATTTGAGGATAAATTCACCAGTCTGTCCATAGTCCAAAATGACGAGAGGATGACGTGCGAACATCGGCCGACGCGCTGGACATGCAAGCCAAAAACAACTGTACTCACAGCCCATAAACGAAGAAAGACAAAATAGAATAAGAGAAATAACCCGATCGGTATCATACAATCGCTTGGCATTCCAATATGATCTCACTGCAAACTACAGATGACTGACAATTTTGATATTGGACCAATAACGACTGTATGCTGATATTGCAATACGTTAAAGTTCAAAACAGAAACGGCTGTGTGCTGCGCAATTGAAAAAGTCCAACCATTTTCTTCAAAGCATCCTTGAATACAATAACTGCTTTCGCATGATTTCTTTTGGAGCTAATATCATTCGAGACGGCAGCTTCATGCCGACTTTCAAGGTAAAAGATACAACATACAGCCAATTACTCACACCGACACAATCAATTGAAACACATAACAACCACACATATACCACACACTACACCATGACACACTAACACAATGCCAACACCAAATGAGCCGCATCAATTTCTGCAAATATATTTCATGTCGTCGATGGTTGATCAGCTGAATGTGGGGTGCAATATACAGGTATCAAAACAGTTAAAGAGACGAAATATTGAACAGTTGCAGGCATTTTTTCACGCTAATAACGCTGTTGTTATTATGTTAAAAACAGCTTTGGGACGAATGCCACACATACGCACAAATTTGTCAGAAGAGCAGATCGTATCCCAACAGCTCAATGCACCCACCGTTGATGATTGTTCGTGGTGATTCAAGTAAAACACCGTACATTGTCAGCGGAGAAGCAATATATACGCATCTTGTAAACGAGACACATCGTCATGAATTTACACGTCACCTTGAAGATGGTCGATTCAATTATAGGTAGCAATCCATTTCATTGCGTATCAATCATTTTCAGGCGTATCAACGAACAAAAATCTAAGCCCAATGAATTACTATGCCTATCGTAGATGATTCATACACATTTGGAGAATGTCATTCTGAAGTGTCGTCGGCTATTCCAGCAATTCGCTGTCAACATGTATGTCAAAGACATGGTTCATCCGATTCTATCAAGCAAAGGTACGATCTGAGGACTATAGACACGTGCGTGATGCTATTCATTTCGATCATTGAACGTCTGACTATTCTCCCATCATCTTATATCGGAAGCCCACGACACATGCACGAATACGCAATGACTTATGAGCGAAATTATGGTACTCCGGATATAAATAATAAATAAATAATTATTCCGTTCAGATGCAATCCGAAGTTTAGGGAAATTGAGCGTGAGTTGGATCCGGGCTAAAAACCGCTAGATCGCCATGACATAATCGCCAGAGTATTTCAGCAAAAACTCAGGGTTATGATGGATGTGCTTACTAAGTATGCAATGTGCTTACTAAGTATATAGTTTTTGGTGACACAGGCTGTTGTATGTAATCGGTGGAATGGCAAAAGCGTGATCTACCGCATGCTCATATCCTAATTTGCTTGCTGAAAATATTACATTCAAATGACCGTGCGGTGCATTAAATCCATTATCGCATTGCAAGGCTGATGGAAACTGCACAAAACGATATCAGCGACCGTTAGTTGCTGAAACAGTCACACTGAACAATGGATATCCAGTTTATCGAAATATTAAGGTTAAACTTTAAAATCATTGAGATCTGAAATGAATTCATTGATCCACATGCCAACGTTGAGACTTGTCCTTAAAGATTTGTGCAAGTACATCACAAAAGGCAGCGACATGGCTGCGTTTGGTATTGCGTCTGAAAATGCGAATGACGAATTCCAAATGAGCAGATACGTTAGTATTAATGAAGCACTGTGGCAAACATTGTCATTTCAAATTCACGAAAGACATTCCACAGTTGTACATTTAGCAGTGCTTTTGGAAAATGGAGAAAGAGTTTACTTCACTGAGGCTAATGCGGCACAACGACCTGAGAGTCCACTATCGACAATTCGACTTTCGAAGCTGATGTACGTTGAAATACCCAAGTATTACACTTTTAATTAATCAACAAAAAAATTCCAACGTCGCAAACAAGGAACCCCAGTTCCAGATTGGCCACAGATGTTTTCCACTGATGCACTAGGTCGCATGTATACTGTTCATCCTAGAAATGTTTTTATTTCCGACTGCTGTTGAAATCATTTGCGCATTTGAAAACTGTGAATGGGCACCAATGCCAAAGATATCGAGAACCATGTTAACTATTGGGATTACTGGAGAACGATTCTCATTGGAATCTAAGCCCATTTTTTTTTTTTTGATTTCACTCTTCATCGTGGATTGACGTGTTTTTCTGTGCTCTTCTTTTATTTTCGGTTTTAAACTCATCGCGCCTGCCTAAAAATTCAGCTAATTACTTAGCAATAATATTCTTAACATTTTGTTATTTGATAATAATAAATAAACAAACGCAAAACCAAAGCACTGAACTTATTCTTTGTAATACCAACAAAACTTTTTACAGCAGTGTTGTTGTTTTTGTTGATCTTTGCTCTTGCGTTTGTACTTCTTACCGTTTTTAAAACCTCTCTCTCGCGCTCTCGCCAACTCATTGTTGTTGCATGTGCAGTGCTGTTGGCTCTCCCGCTCTCCTCTTTTCTAATTTTCTGACTTCTATTATTCACGCTCGCATCTATCTCTGTCTCGCGTACAAGTGACTCGTGTATTTGTGTAGTGCTTATTTCTCTTAGTTTCTGCACTAGTTTTCTCTGCAAGTTTGACCCCAGTGTCGAATTTGCTTAATAAAACTGAGTGAGTTTTTTCGTTGGCATTTGTTCTTTAAAGATTTATTTTCTCTTCTAAAGAAAAATTTAATAATGTCCGTCTGTTCTAGCAAAAAGTGTTTGAACCCCCCTGCGCCCCATAATGTGTTTCTCACTTGCTGGCTGTGTGACAATGTCATGCACGTTAAATGTACTGGCTAAACGGCCAAAGTGAGGGATAGTTTGGAGCAAAGAGGTGGCCTCAAATGGGACGCATGCCGAGATGTGGAAATTGAAATGAGGTTATTTATGAGGCAGACCAGGGACAAGTTATAGGAACTGTCATCTGGTTTTCGTAAACTTTATGATGAGTTTAACGCTTTGGAGATGGAATTCAACAGCTACAAACTGTTGAATGAGTCCCCTAAGCGTAAGAAAACCAGTATGCGGAATCTTTCCTTGCATCTGCCAGTGCCTAATCCTGACTCGGCCTCGATACCACAATCCCCGTCGCTGCCTACAACCAATCCGCCGCAGCTCATTTCGTTTAATACCCCCGTTCCCCAGGGTGGGCGTAATGATGAGGCTATTTCCGTTTCTCCAGGAAATGGTCTCTCTTTGCAGACGAATCAAGCCGTAGTTTCCGATCAGTCCGGGCAAATACCAAATAATATTGATATTGCCAATAGTTGTCCAGTTGGAGGAAAACAAGTACTTAGGCCTCTAACTGGCGTACCACCAAAGAAACACATATTTGTTTCAAGGCTTGATCCCGAACATTCTTCGGATGATGTCTTAAGTTACATTAAGACAAAAGTTCAAGTCTCCAAAATAGCGGTGGAGAAATTTAAATTTAATTTTTCAAGGGAGATATCTTCCTTTAAAATCAGTGTTCCCGCTGAACTGTTTAACTGCATTTGTAGTAACAGTTTTTGGCCGGATCACATTTTAGTAAAAGAATATACGGCCAAAAAGAAATCTCGAGGTGCAGTTAGGCTTACTATCCCCCTAATATTTCCTCCTCCGGATCGTCAGCATCTGCTGGTGTTCCAAAAAACTAATCTCGTCCCTTCTTCTGACCTATCAGAATGTGGGAGGACTTAAATCTAAGCTTCCTAGACTCTATCTAGATAGTCTAGAATTTGAATCTAAAATTTTAGTATTTACGGAGATATGGTTAAAACCTGATATTAACGATGTATCTGTTCTTTCCACAAAATTTTCAATTTTTAGATGTGATCGGACTTCTCGTGTAGGCGGAGGAGTTCTGATTGCTGTTGACTCGGCCTTAACTTCTGACCAAATCCATTCACCGGAAATTCTGGAGATTGAGTTTGTTAGTGTTAAGGTCAGATTCAAGTCCTTCTTTGTCTACATTACTTGTTCTTACATCCCGCCACAATCCGACATGGTGGTGTATGCGAAACATTTAGATTCTATTCGATATATTTCTTCATTGCTTTCTGATAGAGATATCTTAATCGTCTTTGGTGACTTTAATCTACCAGAAATAGCATGGTCTCAATTTGATGAATCTTCTTTGTTGCTTTCTTCTAAATCTCACTGCTTCGTTGATGGCCTTTTTGAGTTATCAGTAGCTCAAATAAACCCTGTGCGAAATAACATAGGCAGATCCTTAGATCTGATATTTGTGTTGGATTCCACCAACTGTGCAGTTACTAGAACCGACCCTCTAGTCTTGCCTGAAGATAATTTTCATCCTACTTTGGATTTATCTGTTGATCTGTCGTTTCGTACACCGATTGTTGGTGTCAGTCCTGTGGTTAAATCTCGTAATTTTCGCAAGACTAACTTCATTAAACTAAATGAGGTAATTTTGAGAACTGATTGGTCATCCTTATACAGTTCCTCAGATATGAATCTTGCTATCTCGTTGTTTTATGATACTCTTGGTTCGCTTTTTAAGGTTTGTGTCCCACTGGGGACTCCAGTGTCGTCTCACTGACCTCCCTGGTTTTCTCGTGAGCTATCCAACTTGAAAAATGTTAAATCCAGATATTATAAAAAATACAAGAAGTCGGGACGTTTTTCAGTCTTTGCTCTTTACGCAGTTGCTCGCTCCAATTTTATGTTGCTTAACAAGCACTGCTATAATAATTACCTCGAGCGTTGTAGGCTTGAGTTTTCCCGTGATCCTAAACAGTTTTATAGCTTTGTTAATTCTAAACGTAAGATGGATGTCCACCCATCAATGTTATCGTTTGAAAATAATATAGCGGACTCTGATCAAGCGATTGCTGATTTGTTCGCTGATTTCTTCACAACAACATACTCCTCAACGGAATACCGAGCGAATCATCCGTATCCTTATCAGATAAAAAGGTCTGATTGTATTTGTAGTCCTTCGATCGATGAAAGTTCGCTTCTTAGCGTGCTTAATTTAGTAAAACCTGTGTACACACCTGGTCCTGATGGAATACCTGGTTGTGTACTCAGATTTTGCGCTGAGGCTCTATGTAAGCCACTTCAAAAACTTTTTTCGTTGTCCGTTAAATCTTGTCATTTTCCGTCTATATGGAAGGAATCTTATATAATTCCTCTTCATAAAAATGGTAAAAAGTCCGAAGCATCCAATTATAGGGGTATTTCTAAATTGTCCGCTATTCCTAAAGCATTTGAAAAGTTAATCACTTCTCAATTGCAACATTTTTGTAGATCTATTATTTCACCATCTCAGCATGGGTTTATGAAACGTAGATCTACTACCACTAACCTATTAGAATTTACATCTTTAACGATCGAAGGATTTAGGAATGCAAGACAAACTGATGTCATTTATACTGATTTCAGCAAGTCTTTTGATTCTGTTAATCATACACTTCTTATTTAAAATTAAACAAAATTGGCTTCCCAAGCCCTTTAATTTGTTGGATTCGTGAATACCTGACAGACAGAACACAGAAAGTTCTATTCAAGTCTTCAAGTTCAAGGACCATCCAAGTAACTTCGGGGGTACCTCAGGGTAGTCATCTGGGACCACTGTTATTCACCCTTTTTATTAACGATCTTCCATCCGTTATAATACATTCTCGTGTCCTCATGTATGCAGATGATGTAAAGCTTTGTCTTAGCTACAGAGATATTATATCACCTTCATGGTTACAGTCTGACCTCCAAAACTTTGAATCTTGGTGTCGACACAACTTATTAAACCTAAACACATCTAAATGCAAGGTCATGACTTTTTTCAGAAATACTCCTCAGTTGATTACCTATTCTCTTAATACAATTCCATTAACTAGACTTAACGAGATGATCGACTTGGGAGTACTTATGGGCCATAAATTGACTTTTAAGTCCCATATATCTACTACCGTCGGTATAGCCATGGGTGTTCTTGGATTCGTAAAAAGGTGGTCAAAGGAATTTGATGATCCATATACCACCAAGGTTGTTTATACCTCATTGGTTCGTCCAATTTTAGAACATGCCACCTGCATATGGTCACCCCAGTACGATTCACATAAAGCAAGAATAGAATCAGTTCAAATACAGTTCCTTCTCTTTGCTCTTCGTGGTCTGAACTGGGATCGTAATATCAACTTGCCTTCGTACTCTAGTAGACTCCTTTTACTTGCCCCTCGGTCGGTTGGGCGGAAGGTGTGGACAATTAGTGCTCCCGTTGCGATTCGCGCGTTAAAAAAAAAAAAAAAAAAACACTGGCGGATTCAGTTGTTTCATCAAATGCGTACCAACGAACGCTGTTCGTAATTATCACCATCCAATGTTTTCCTTCACTACCAATTCAGTTATGGAACAAATACAAAGACGAGGTATGTGAAGTTATCTTGCATCGCTTGCGCGTTCGACGAATAATCCCGACATGCAAATAACCAATGCAATCTACAATGAATTATTGATTCTGATTCAGGATCAATGGTTGATAATTGCAAACAGGCTACTAATTGAAGTAGAAATGATTGCTTCATCTATCGATGCACGATGCATTCAACCAAGAATGAAATCGAGAGATGCAATACAATATTGATACATTACAAGAATTCGTTCGAAATAATGTGCCGTTGCTGAATGAACTGCAAAAACAAGTATACGACAATAATACTGGTGGTCTTTTTTTTTTGGATGCACCTGGAGCAACAGGAAAAATAATTGTCAATTTATTGATTTTGGCAACTATTCGATCAAGATGTGACTGGAATTGTGGCGTACTGCACATTCTGCGCTTAAGTTGCCACTCAATTTAAAGACAGTTGATACTCCAGCGATCCCGATCCAGTGCAATGGGAAAATTGTTGATGCAATGCAAGCACATTATTTGGGATGAGAATAACCTGTGTGGAATAATGTAAAAACATTATCGCTGGCAAAAGAGATTCACTCACTAAAACGTTTTAGCGGAATATAAATGAAAAAAAATATTTAATCAACTATGGAATATATATGAACAAGTTTTATTGACAACCAGACAAATTATTATGTATTTGATGAATAACAAACCAAGGTGTTTGATATATCATAAAAAACAAAATAAAAACTCAAAAAGAACAAATTTAAATTAAGAATTAAGATAGGCTGTTCGAAGCTCAAGAGGTAATGCCGAGAAAAATCACACATTTTTATAGAAAGTAGAGCAAAACTGATCGACCAAAACTGCAATGAATACATAAAACGATGGAGATCCGATAGAGCATAATGCTCCCGACGACGACATTTCACCATGCCAAAAAAAAAGTTTTGGAGGTAACTAACACGGACGAACGGATAGAAATCATAACAACGGAACACAATAGGACTCATCGGACTCTACAGGAGAATACGAAGCAAATCTATCGGGATTATTATTTTCCAAAGATGACCCGTTTGGCAAATGAAGTTGTAGTAAACTGTACGGTATGCCAAAAAGCAAAATATGACCGTCACCCGAAAAAACACGTGCAAAGCGAGACCCCCATCCCCTATCAAGTAGGCGAGATCCTTTAATTGATATATTCTCAACTGATCGGAAATACTTTTTGACATGCACTGAAAAATTTTTTGAATTCGCGATAGTTCATCCCATATATCCAGAACAATAGCAGACATAACGCTACCGATATTAAAGCTCATGATACAGTTGAATTAACACCACTGGCTGTGGTGAAATCCAACAAATGGATACCTGTCATCACAAATAATAAGCCAATAGACGTAAGAAATGCAATACCATTGGAATTCATATAAAAAATAAGAAACAGGATCAAGATAACACAAAAAAGGAAATAACAACAGAGAACCAAACTAAACAGGACAGAATCTTTCAGGTGGGATAAAAGATACTAGTCAAAACAAAAAGGAGATTTAGAAATAAACTAAAACCCTTATTTGTTGAATAATTGGGAGAAGCCGATTTAGCAACAACTGTATTGGTAAAGGTAGGATAGTTTTTTATTTACGATAAAAACTACATTAAAAAATAAAAAACTTGTTCCCTCTTATTTTTATACTTAGAATTTTTATCGTACTACTTCTGACTACAATAATCCAAGCAAACTTAAGGGACTACAGTAACGCATGCTATATTTCAGCAGCATCAACACTCCTTAACATTACAGACCACCTAAAAATATTAATACTGTTGCAAGTGCTGACAAAGCGAAGTGCAAGGAAAGGTATTGGGTAGAAAGTATGCTTCATCGCTAATACTTAATTGTAATAGAGTAAGTTGACTTTTGATTAATAAAGTTACCGGTCGTCACCGTAACAATCCAAATAGTATTTTACATTTATCTGAAACAAAAAGTGATAAGTAACCTTTTATTATATATGTATATGTCGGAGATGAAATTGGGTATTGCACTGTCTGGCATACCTTTTGGTACCGTATGTGGTCTTATCTCTTTGTCTAGTTGATGACTCGGCTGTACCTCTCTACTTCAGTCAGTTTGGTACAGTTGCAGTGACTTCTGTCATGTAAGTTTAGTAGTAAGTATTGTCATGTTAATTCGACTTTGACTACTGAGTCATGAAAGTTGACATTAACTGCTTAGTCATGCAGATGTATGGCTATGTATTTGAGCGGGATGACAGCTCGGCTGTCATCGAGTGTGGTCCGGTGTAATGCTAAGATGGTTGAGACTGCGTAGTCAGTCTGCAACAGAAAGGCATCCTACCCAGAACTCGCTGCGCATGAAAAATGGCAAATAATAATAAATCAACTTTAACCGGAGACATTGAAGATACTCCGACATCAGAAGTGGGATCTAACTCCAGGCCAACAATTATGGAGGAACAATTTCTTTTTCTATTGGAGCAGCAGAATCGAAACTTCTTGAAGCTGGCAAAGACTTTGCAAGTGTCGTCTAGTGAGCCTCGACAAAATGGCGGCCCGGCCCTGCCTAAATTTAACTCGGAATTGGCTGGTGCTGACGCTATGCAGTGCTGTGCTATGATGAAAAACACCGCTACAAGGCAGCGCGTTAATCTCGGCGTTGTCGAAATCCCTGGAAGGGATTTTCGAGCAGAGGTACGAATCAACTGAGACAACGGCGGTAACAATTTTAAACTTGCTGAACGGTCGTCCAAATACGGATGAGTGTCTGGCTCTGTATGCGAGTCGGCAAATGACGTCACTGATGACAAAATGGCGTAACATGAGCTACGAGGAAATTGCTGCGTCGGTAGTGCTTGGGCATTTAGCAAGCTATGATGGCAGACTGCAACGACTGGCTTACACTGGCAACATAACTGGCAGGCGAGATTTGCAGTCCGAATTACAAGTTTTCTCATTCGGAAAAAAACGAACAAATTTCCCAGACGAAAATTCAAATGCCAAGCGTGCTAAGATGGAGTCTATTAAATGTTACTCTTGTGGAAAGCTTGGGCACAGGAAGGCGGAATGCAGAATGAAGAACCCATCGACATCTGGAGAAGATCGTCGAACGTTGTCGCAGCGAACAAAAACTGTAACGTTTTATCGATGTCATGAGCAGGGCCACATCTCTACTCGATGCCCTAAGAGTTCTACTGGTGGTGGCGCAGGACCACGGACGTACAAAAGAGTTGAGCTACGCGTAGTGGATGAACCCAAAACAGTCATGATGCAACGAGGTGAGAAATTTCTAATTACGTTTGATTTAGGGGCCGAATGCTCGCTGGTTAAAGAGAGTATATCACACAAGCTATCCGGAAAGAGGACCAATAATGTTGTGTCGCTTAGTGGAATTGGCAATGGGAGTACTGTTTGTTCTATCCAAATCATTAGTAATGTTATTATTAATGGAAATTGTCTAGAGAAGACGATAATATGAAAAATAGTATTGTAATTGGACGTGAGATTTTGGCACAAGGATATTCTGCTCTTGGTTCAACTGACGGTTTTGAATTAATTAAAGACAAAACTGTTAACGTTTGCGCTGTGGCAAATTGCGAATACGACTTTAATAATTTAGCAACAGAATTGCAAGAAGAAAGTAGAACTCAATTGATAAGACTGTTGCAAAAATACTCGAAGGCATTTATTCAGGGAACTCCTGTAACGCGAGTGAACACGGCAGAAATGACTATTCCATTGGAGGATCCGACCAAGACGGTGCAGCGGCGACCGTACAGATGTAGTCCTAGCGAAAGATAGTTACTTCGATCGAAATTTAAAGAACTTATTGATTACAATGTAATTAGGCCGAGCAGTTCACCCTGCACTCTTAGTAAAGAAGAAAAATGGATCAGTTAGACTCTGTGTGGATTATCGGGAACTTAATAGAAATACTGTTGCCGCCAAGTTTCCTCTGCCGTTAATTTCTGATCAGACAGCTAGACTGCGCGGAGCTAAGTACTTCACTTGTCTGGACATGGCCTGTGGATACTACCAGGTTCCATTGCATGCTGACTCCGTTGAGTACACTGCATTTGTTACTCCAGATGGACAATTTGAGTTTTTGGCAATGCCGTTCGGTTTAAAAAACGCACTGTCTGTTTTCCAAAGAGCCGTAATGAAAGCAATAGGTGATTTGGCTTACTCTTACGTTATCGTGTATATGGACGATATAATGATTGTGGTCCAGACTAAGGAGGAGGCACTTACAAGATTAGAGACTGTTTTAGACATTTTGACCAAGGCTGGTTTCACATTTAATGGTAAAAAATGCTCCTTTTTGAAGGAGTCTGTTCAATACCTAGGATACGGGGTACAAGCTGGTGAAATTTGTCCCAATCTACGTAAAATTGAAGCATTAAGAGCATTACCAACTCCTAAGTCAACGACAACATTAAGACAATTCATAGGACTGGCTTCGTATTTTCGACAATTTGTGCCGGGATTCTCTCAGTTAATGAAACCCCTTTATTTTCTCACAACTAAAATTAATTTTGAGTGGAAAATAAAACATGAGACAGTGCGTAAGCGAATAGTCGATATTTTGAGAAGCAAGCCAGTTTTGGTAATATTCGATCCGCAGTATCCCATAGAGCTACATACAGATGCCAGTGCCATAGGATATGGAGCCATACTCTTACACCGGATAGAAAATAAACCATATGTCGTTGAATATTTTAGTAAGACTACCAGCTAGTGTGAATCGAAATACACGTCATACGAGTTAGAAACATTAGCGGTAGTTAATGCGGTGAAACATTTTAGACATTATTTGCATGGTATTAAATTCGTCATAGTTACGGATTGCAATTCGTTAAAGGCTTCGCGAACGAAAATGGAGCTGACACCTAAAGTGTTTCGTTGGTGGTCATTTCTTCAAGCATTTGATTTCGACATACAATATCGGGAAGGAAAACGTATGGCTCATGTTGATTTTCTGTCACGAAATCCTTTGCTTGCTAAGAATAAGGAAGAAATGAACAAAGTCATAGAAAAGCGCGTAGAATTGATCGAAGTTTCAGAAAATTGGATTCAAGCAGAACAACAGCGAGATCAAGACATTTTGCATACAATTAGAAAATTGGAAGATGGCGAGCTTTCTGATGATTTAGCCACTACTTATGAAATTAGAGCTAACGTTCTTTGTAGAAAGATTCAACGAAATTGTAGAACTCGCTGTTTGCTAGTCATTCCTCGAGCCTTTAGGTGGTCTGTCATAAACCAAGTACACGAATCCATATTGCATTCAGGCTGGAAAAAAACTCTCGATAAGGTCTATGAGCATTACTGGTTCTTAGGCATGGCCAAGTACGTTCGAAGGTTCGTAGAAAACTGTATCACTTGTAGGGTGACAAAATCAGCATCGGGAAAAGTTCAAGTTGAGTTACATTCGATCCCTAAGATTAGCATACCTTGGCATACGTTGCATATAGATATTTCCGAAAAATTAAGTGGCAAAAATAATCGAAAGGAGTATATCATTGCGCATTGCGGTTTTACAAAATTTGTCCATTTATATCACACCTATAAGCTTGACGCAAACAGTTGCATTGACGCCCTGAAATCTTCGATTGCATTATTTGGGGGGCCGACGCGGTTAGTGGCTGATCAGGGTAGAAGTTTCACAGGTGCGAAATTTGTCGAGTTCTGTGCTTCTCAGAAAATTTAGCTTCACCTAATCGCTACAGGTGCTAGTCACGCAAATGGCCAGGTCGAAAGAGTAATGGACACCTTGAAAAATTTGTTGACTGTGGTAGAGTCAAGCGAGCGTTCATGGCAAGACGCTATTGGGGAGGTATAACTGTCACTAAATTGTACAGTTAACCGGGTTACTAAGGCAAGTCCACTAGAACATCTAATAGGCAAGTGTGTTCGTCCTTTAGGTTTACTGCCCATAAATGATGACGAAACACAAATAAACCTAGATAAACAAAGAACTCAGGCTATAAGAAACATTGACACCGCAGCTAATTATGAGAAATTTAGATTTGACAAAAACAAAGCAAAGGTAGTCAAATTAAGTGGGGGAGACTATGTTCTACTTAAAAATAGTGAAAGACAACAGACTAAGCTGGACCCAAAGTTTCGCGGACCCTTTAAAATAATTGAGGTATTAGAAGGCGATAGGTACAAGTTAAAACTTATGACAAGTAAAAGACAGTATAAATATCCGCATGATAGTTTACGGAGAATGCCAGATGGGCAGGTACCAAGCGAGCTGGATATCGACGGAGATGATACAGTTGAAAGAAACTGTGAAGAAACGGGTGAAACAGACCGTATATCCTAGTGGATGAGATACTAGGAGAAGCAAGAGAAGTTGAAAAAGTTTGTTGTTGTCGATGCTACGTGGTGGTGCCTTGCCTAGGATTCTTGAAACTGAGATAAAATGTGAATGTTAACTTAACGAAAAAGCAAAAATGTTAATTGAAAAAGTAGGATACTAAAGCAAATAGGAAGTAGATAAACTGTAAAGATAACGAATTGTGAAGAAATCAATGTTTAGTATCCGCTTAGAAGGTTAAGTAAGCTTAAGAATGTGAATTGAGAACGTTAAGCTACGAGTTAAATTATATTGAAGAAAATTGAGTTGTGAAAAGACACTAAAAAGAATTTGTTAAGACGGATACAGTAGAATGTATTAGTTATTTAAATAAAATGAGGATATGTTGAATAATAAGTGTACAGATGGTTTATGTACCGGCTTTACGAGGACGTAAAGAGAACACCAGTGGGTGTGAAACTGTTGAAAGAGACAGTAAGAGAGAACACCAGTGGGTGTGAAACTGTTGAAAGAGACAGTAAAGAGAAACCCAGTGAAGGGTAAACTGTTGAAAGAGACAGTGTTACATGAAGAATTGATCACTTTACATACTGGTCGAAATGCAAGCACAAGCGCAGAATGAAGTTTTGCCGTGGCGTGTTGGGCATTTGACGGTGTAAAGAATTCTTGGGTAATGATAATGGTTACAATCGGTTACAAAGAAATTAAAGGAATTAAATTAAGTTTGATATACATTGAAAATTTGTAAGTCAGGGTGCCTGATTAATATGACACGAGGACGTGTCGTAGTCAGGATGGCCGTGTCGGAGATGATATTGGGTATTCCACTGTTATACATACCTTTTGATACCGTATGTGGTCTTATCTCTTTGTCTAGTTGATGACTCGGCTGTCCCTCTCTATTTCAGTCTCATACGTCATAGTTGTAATATTAGGCTGTCATGTTAATTCGACATTGACTACTGAGTCATGAAAGTTGACATTAACTGCTCAGTCATGCAGATGTATGGCTATGTATTTGAGCGGGATGACAGCTCGGCTGTCATCGAGTGTGGTCCGGTGTAATGCTAAGATGGTTGAGACTGCGTAGTCAGTCTGCAACAGAAAGGCATCCTACCCGGAACTCGCTGCGCAAGAAAAATGGCAAATAATAATAAATCAACTTTAACCGGAGACATTGAAGATACTCCGACATATATATATAACTAGTACATCCGGCAAACGTTGTTTTGCCATATAAATAATTTTCTAGTAATTTCATGGCTTACTTATTGTAAGTATGTATGTATGTTAGAATGTGTTTATTGTATGTATGTAAGAATGTGGTAGGGAGTGAGAAAGAAAGGGGATGAAAAATAGATGTTGGCCGATTCTCATAGATACCGGATAAGCACAAAAAGTTTTATCAAAATCGGTCATGCCGTTTCGGAGGAGTATGGCAATAAAAACTGTGACACGAGAATTTTATATATATAAATAATGTTTTTAACGACCAGGATACACAAAGAAATAAAATTACTTTAAAATTTTATGCCCAAGTCGGAGCTTTATTCAATTATGATCTCTTCGGTTATAGATATAAACTCAGAATAAAATCTGAAGATACATTTCGTTTTGCTTATATTTATAGGAGCAATTTCTTTAAGCTTTGTATCGGGTGACAATTTTAGGGAATTTCTATTGGTTAATTGTTTTATGCTGATTAACCGTTTTCACGCTTTCCATTGTGGGGTGACATTTGTTTGGTCTAGTTGTTCGACCTGCAAAATAGGGGGGATTTGTTTAGAATAATGGGATTTGTTTATCAGAGGGTCCAGACTGTGGGAGATTTTGGGGAGACGTGTTGGTCGGATATATGACTATATATATATAATATATATATATATGTCGGGTCGTCTTTAACCTTTAGAGCTATTATTGTCGTTCTTTTTCGTAGTGTCATAAGTTTACTGGTTAAGTGATATCCAGCCACAATAATTGTGAAAACAGAAGGTCTAACTTGCGTTAGAGCCGTATTTTAGTCTTACCTGGCAATACCTATCTACCGATACTCTCCAACTAATGGTTAGAAAGTCTTTAAGTCTTACCCCGCTGTACCAGAAATAATCCGGGTCTTCGCGCTTTACGGTAATAATGGTTTTTTGTGTTTGTATTTGTCGCAAGATATATTTCCTTTTCCTTGTAGTTGCCGCTAGGAGTGGATCTTATTGGCTTGATGGTTTTTGGAACTGGCCATGACGAAATTGGTTCAACTTTTGTTAAATCGGTTGAAATCCCATATCTGCCAACATAGTCTAGAAATGCTACTTTTGTGACACAAAATTTGCTTTCTCCAACATTTGAGGTGATTTGGTAAGATTTTAAAGGATCTTACCAAATCACCTCAAATGTTGTTTTTCAAAATTTTCTGAGACCATGCATTGTATGTCGTCAAATTTCATCCATGATAAAAAAAATATCTTTTAAATTACTACGTATAAAAATTACTATTAATGCTTGGCAGTGAATAATCTAGACACAAACAAACTTTACCTGGCTTGATAACCAAGCGCATGGGCTATTCGACTTTTCGATAACTTCCTCTAACTTTCATTCTATTTCGCGTATTGGCGAACTCCATGGGCTATTCGACTTTTTGACAAACTTTACCTGGCTTGATAACCAAGCGCATGGGCTATTCGAAATTGCCTACTCTGCAATCAACGGGTGAGCATCGCTGTGTCTTTGGCCCCCATTTGCATGATCTCTCCGAATTCCACCCAATTTCAAGTGTTGGTTGCGACAGCCCTATGTCACTAGTTTATGTTCTAGAGGCAAACATTTTTATAAATAAAAAAATTTTAAAATTCAATAACATTTTGGTGACACCCGACTTTGGCGTTCCCAATTTAAAAAAAATAAAACATTTTGGTGTTACAGTCAATGTGAGAGAATTTTTGTCAACTCAGACTAATTTTCTCAATAACACGCTTATAAGGAATTTTGGTCAACTTGTCGATCATTTCCTTTTTTAATACAACGCTTTGGAAAATATTGATATTCCTTAGCGAGGGCACGGTTTTGCAGGCTAGCCACAATCCGCGGTCCCGACATTTACGAAGCAATTGATTAACTTGGATATCATTGCATTTGGCGACGGTATTGCACACCATAACTAAAAACTACATCTGCCTGTGAGACAACTGACTGTGTCAGTACTTGTCACCTAGTCAATTTGGCGACTAGAATCACAGCGGAAAAAAGTACATTTGAGTCAACTTGGCGACTACTAGTGTACAACAGGTCAACTTGGCAACCATAAAATCTTCTCTTTGTCGGACAACTGAAATTATCAGCACTTTGTCGACTAGTCAATTTGTGGATTAGAACGACAGCAGAGTATAATCGGATACTCGAAATTTGGATTTCTGCAACGTGGGACAAGGCGTACCCAATCAATTGAATCATCTGGAAAACACGGAGACCAAGCAGTCGAAGGGTTCTACGATTCATTATATACATTTATATTAAATAAAATAAAAAAAAAATTTTAAAAACTTTATACTTGTTGTTAAATTTAACTTTATTTACTAGTACTTTGATCACTAATCGGTGCGAGTCGGAGCGTACCTTGTCAATTGACTAAAAAATATACTTCCAACGGATCAAAGTACATAAAGTAAAATGGATAAAATATACGAACAACAGTTTGAGCGAGGTGAAGAGATTCAAAATGTCATCAGAAATGTCAAAAAGAACTCTGCCTCAAGAAAGTCAAAAGTTCTCTATTACGATAATAAAATTGAGACGATTGAGGATCTTTGGGATGAATTTGAGAAAAGCCCACACTGATTTAATGGAATCGTTGGGAGCCATCCGGTCACGATTACTTCAAAAAGGAATATTATTCAAACTTAAAAGAATTAACAGAAGAAGTAATAAAGGATTGGAAACTTCAAAGGGCAGAAATTGAAGAAAGCAAATTGGCCCATCAAAAAGATGAAGATCGCATTAACATTCAACCATTGATCAGAAAGCAAGGCGCTATGCTAGCAACACTTTCCAGGACATTAAAGCAAATAATTCCTGAAGAAATAAAATAGTTGTAGAAAACTTATGGCAGCAGATAGAACAACTGCACTATGAGATGTATAAACTTGCAGTAGATCCAGTCGAAACATGGATACAATGGATACAATTTGGAAACATTCATAGTGGCAGAAAAGGCGATACTGAAATTTTGTGTCCCACCTGCACATGATGTGACAACCTCGTCACTACAATTGCCAAAAATTTCAATTCCAAAATTTGATGGAAATTATTTGAAATGGCAACAATTTCATGACATTTTTAAGAAAATGGTTCATAAATCAAACATACCCGCTGTACAAAAGATGTGGTATTTAAAAGCAAATCTATCAGGGGATGCCGAAAGATTAATTAGGCACCTTGAATTAACAGAAGTCAATTATGACACTGCATGGAAAATGTTGCAAGAACGATTTAACAATAAACGGGTCTTGGTTACAGCAGTTTTCGAAAAATTATTTGATCATCCAAACATTGGAAACGACGCCCTGCCAATAAAGAATCTTCATGATAATATTCATGAATCATTGCAAGCCTTAAAGAATATAGGCATTGACACAGAAACTTGGGATTCTAATATAATTTTCCATATGACAAGAAAATTGGATAGACTTACCCAGACTCTATATGAACAATCGCTTTCCGATACAAGGTAATTACAGAAGACCAAAGAATTCCTTGCATTTTTGGAACAACGTTTCCTTGCCCTAGAGGCGATTGGTACCAAACTCATCTTCATGTCCGTTCTGCAGTAAGTTAAATCACAAACTGTTTCAGTGTGATAAATTTAAAACTAAATCTGCAGCAGAACGGTTAAACTGGGTGCAGAGACAGAGAATGTGTGTCAATTGTTTTAAAACCGACCACATGTCGAAGGCTTGTAGCTGGAAGGGATGTTTGAAATGCGATGGAAAACACAATACATTGTTACATTTGGGAAACAACGATTTGAAACCAAAAGTAATAGCTACGGTCTCAGCTACGTCCACATATGGAAGCAATAAAAATTATACTCTACTAGCGACGGCTAGGGTAATTGTTAAAGGGACCAATGAGCGAGAAGGAGAATTTCGTGCGCTCTTAGACAGTGGCTCCCAAGTCAATCTAATCTCAGAGAGACTAGTAAAACAATTATCTTTAAAAATTGAAAAGGCATCGTTAAGAATTGAAGGAGTAGGAGGACAACCACAACTCAGCAGATAAAATGTAAATGTACTTGTGAAATCAAAATACACCGATTTCAGTACAAGAATCGAGGCCTTTGTTTTACCGCACATTGTTGCAGATCAACCCACAGAAGCAATTACGCAAATTGACCTGCCGAAAAACCTACCTCTAGCGGATCCCAACTTTTACAAAATAAGTAAATCGATTTATTACTAGGCGCAGATCACCATTTCTCAATATTATTACCGGGACAAATAAAACAAAATAGTTGTCCAGTTCTTCAAAATTCAGAATTTGGTTGGATCATAGCTGGGAGAATAAATATGGTTACATCTGCACCTGCCACTTGTATGGCGCCTTCCAAGTCTGATGAACTGTTAGAGCGGTTCTGGAAATTGGATTCCCTGAAACCAGCAAGAACATACAAAGTTCCAGAGGAAGAGTATTGCGAAAAGCACTTCTTGGACAAGTTACAAAAAACCGCAGATGGACTGCCATTTGCTGAAGATTCTTTATCCCTGGGGGAGTCTTGTGATGTGGCTGTTAGAAGATTAGAAGAACAGCTTAGACACATGAAGGAAGTGTTGCCCAAAAAATTAACAAGGGGGCATCATTGTGTACTCAAACCTGACATTACCACAACCAAATTAAGAGTGGTATTGGATGCCTCGTCAGGAAAATCTGTGAATATCTTGTATCCAGAACCAGGTGAAAAACTTGATGATCAACTGGATGACGACGACGCCGATGATTCCCAAGAAGACGGGCTTAAGGATGCTACAACAAGGCAAAGCCCAAAAAGACGAATCTTAGCATCGTTACCTCTAACGTTATTGATGATGTTGCTATTGTTACCATTGGCATTGGCCCAATCAGTAAATGTGACCCAATTTGGTGCCAAACCTGGCATTTACTATGAGAAAATTGGAACGTCTAGATTTGCTGTAGCTGACTGGACAATCATTGCGTATTATAATTTGGATCCATATTGGGATGATATGAACACATTTTCTTTCGGAGTAAAAAAGATTGGGGAAATGTGTTCCCGATTAAAACCAAGTCAAGCCTGTTCTGCAATGTACAAACACTTCCAACATGTGGAAGAGGAACTGAGAATGGAAAACGATCTCTTGCACATAGGACGAAATCGTAGAGCACCATTTGATTTTATTGGCAACATCGTCAGGAGTCTATATGGAGTACTGGACTCGGAATAAAAAAGAATTGTCCAATACTATTGAAAAGGTGAAAACAAATGAGGAATACTTGGTAACACTCTTAAAGAATCAAACATCTATACTTGATTCAACAATCAACATCTTCAAGCGTGATGAGACGATAATTGAGAAGCGATTGAATTGGAATTGGATTGGAGCAGCAACTACTTGATATGTCTCAAGCACATTCTGATTCTGTCAAGACTTTTCAATGGTATCTCACGATAACAACACAACTTTCGGTGATTGCTTCAAATTTGCAACGAGTACAATCAGAGATTGCCCATGTACTCACTGACGTTCATCATGACCAAATTAGCCCGTTGTTACTCTCGCCTAAACAACTTGAACAACACTTAAAAGAGTTAAAAAATCATCTTCCACCAGGACACATACTTCCTGCCACAGATGATTATGTTCTACAACTGTATAAAATGATGAAGGCAGAAGAGAGCATTGTAAAGAAGCGCGTAATATTCAAAGTAACGCTACCATTGCTCTCAGCACACGTATTTGAATTATACAATCTAGTTCCCATACCAACAATCAGCAATAAAGGAATTATGACGATGGATATTCAAATTCCCATGATAGCGTTCAATAAACACAGAGATCAGTTCCTTGGATTAACAGCAACTGAATTAAAACAATGCCATCAAGTCACAAATGAAGAATTCATATGTCAAAATAAACAATCTGTGTTCTCAATCAACAGTAATTGTGAATTCCAGTTGTTCAACAACAAAACTTCAAATATTTGTCAAATCAAATACACAAGCATGACTTTCGTCTGTTTCAATATGTACTACAAGAACCATTGAATTTTTGCTACAATGTCGCCAATGGAGTTATCTGCAGTCTGCGATGACAACAGTTCAAGCATCACCATAAGTCAAGAAGGATTATTAACACTTGATCCAAGTTGCACTTTGCGGAATCCATTAGTACGTGTAACTGGACATCGTACTACAACCACCGGCACAATGAATATGTTATTTGCCCGGTTTGGGAATTTCTCCACTATGATGATGAACTCAACTAATGAAACGGATTCTACCAATGTTCAGCTAAGCTACAATGAACTTGACAAACTCAGTAGTCCATTATGGCCCAGATTCAAAATAAAGTTACCATATGACCTAAAATCTATTCAACATCATAACATTGCTTCATACATAGCGCTAATAATATTAAAAATCGGTGTACCAACGGAAGACAAGAAGCCAGGATTGCTATTGGCCTTCAACAGATGACCCCTCCCACAACTGGTACCCAGATGCCAACTGGTAGTCAACCGACTCAATCTACACATCGACCTGCTGGAAACTACGAAACCAACATTTAAGTAATGTTGAACAGTCGTTCAACGGCCGGGAGTATGTTGGTGTAAATGCATGCTTAAAATACAAACTATGAATTTCTCACAGTAAAGACCAATGCAGGCTTTGCTTAGAATAGAATTAACCCCTACATATTTTCATATACACTGTACTCACACTATATTTTTATACAACACAAAATTGTCCCCCACATTATGTTCACACACACAATCACATTTACACTATGAATAAGACCCCCAAATGTATATACATGTGACCCCCTAGATCCTAGAATCGTGTATATAAACTCGACTTTTTTCTTAATAAAATCAGTATTCAAGCAACTCTTGTCTATTCACTACTCTGCAATCAACGGGTGAGCATCGCTGTGTCTTTGACCCCAATTGCATGATCTCTCCGAAGTCCACCCAATTTCAAGTGTTGGTTGCGACAGCCCCATGTCACTAGTTTATGTTCTAGAGGCAAACATTTTTATAAATAATAAAAATTTAAAATTCAATAACAACTTCTTTTAATTGCTCCCATTGCACTGTGGGAAAACAGTACGATATTTTGGCATTAATCAAATTTTGTTGTTGTCTCAAATCGCCAAACAAATATTTTTTTTCCAATTCTAAATGCATTAGATAGAATCAAAATATATTTTTTTTTAATTTTTGGGGACTACCCCTATTATTTGATAATTTTACAAAGTCAGCTGATTCAGAGTTACATTGCAACACGAAAAAGCGCGCCAAATAGATCGCAACTTTTCAGCTGTATTAAATTTGTTTGTTAATAGCATAAATTAAAAGTTAATATGGAAAAGTTAATAAAGGTATGTATAATAAGTGTCCGTAGTGATTTCGTATACTTCTGTGTTTTTGCGTAACTGTGCAATGTGTTGTTCATGTATATTTTTAGCTTAACCCTAACAAATATGTTTGTGTTCTGTGGAGTATTACTTTAACAGTCCTCGCAAGGCCTCAGCAGTTTTACTTAAGGGTAATTAACTAAGCCTTATACTATAAGGTCCAATTATTAACTTTTGCCCGTTTTTGCCCTTTTTCCCGAAAATTGACATGCTGTAGTTGCGCTTAAGTTTAGACGCTCATTGCTGCTGGAAATTTGGAGCTGCAACAACCGCCAAGAAGACACTGTAATATAGTTTATTGCCGAATCTCTTAACAACAATGTGAACGAAGATCTTGAAAAAATTATCCAAAAAGAAGTCGAGGAATTTATTCACAAGATAAAAAAACGTTTGTTGAAATGCAATCGAATGTTAGATCGATTTAAAGTTAAACATTCTACTTGGCTTGATGGCAATGCTGTAATTGCGACGTAAATATTTAAATTATGAAAATGCAGTATGTCGTTAAAAAGAAAGTTAGCATCAGAGCTTGCGTCAAAGGAAAATTACGAAACTCCACTCATAATACACGCTGCTTTGATTTCGGCAAGGAAATCGAATAAAAAAGATGTTGCTTTCTTATTAAACACAACTACGGGTGACAAAGGACTTAACATTAGCGATGTTAGAAAATAACTTGAAGCAAATCCGCTGAACCCAATAAGCCCAGAAAGAGCGTTGGCGTTCCTCATAGAAAATGGGTTGACGAAACAGCAATACATGAACATCAAATCGTTGAATAAACAGCATGGATCTGATATTTATCCTCCGTATGTAGAAGTTGCGAAAGCCAAGCTAAAATGCAGACCATCCGGAATCCGTATTTGCGAAACAAAAGCGGAAGTTTCTTTACAACACTTACTGGATCATACTACGGACCGTATTTTTACTATGCAAAAGGAGGTTCTCGAGACTTTATCGGACATATCGTATTGTAAATTAATAGTTAGCTATGGATTTGATGGTTCAACAGGCCAAAGCTGCTACAAACAAAAATTTCAATTTGATGAACCCACTTCTCTGTACCATTCTTTGTTTGTAACAACAATCATTCTGTTGAAACTCATTAATGAATTGGAACGAGTAATATGGATTAATAGGACACCCCAGTCTGTAAGATTCTGTCGGCCGATAAAACTGGAATTTGCCAAGGAAAGCTCGGACCTTATTCTTAATGAAAAATCCAATTTGGTCAATCAGATTACAAATCTTGAAGATCATTTGTATATTTACCAAAACAAAACAGTCCATACCAAATACGATATGCATTGCACGCTTATTGATGGGAAAGTCTTAAACATTTTGACTGGCCCCAACTCATGCCAGTCCTGTTCTTTGTGTGGAGCCAAGCCGACTCAATTGTTGCATACAAAAAATATTAATTCGTCAATCTTTAATGTTAAAAGCGAGAATTTACAATATGGAATTAGCCCACTTCATGCGTGAATTAGATTTTTTGAATTTGTTTTAAATGTATCCTATAGAATTCATATAAAAAAGTGGCTCGTCAAAGGTATGGACAAAGAGCTTGTACAGTTACGCAAGCAGCACATTCAAGAAAACTTGTGGTCAGAATTAGGCAGTGTTAGTAGCAATGATGGCAATACTGCTACGAGAGCTTTTTCTAATACCAAACTGTTTCCAGATATTTTAAAAATTAATTATGAAATTATAAAGAATTTTTATATAATATTAATTGCAATATCTTCCAAATTTAAAATTAATGTCGAAAAATTCAAAGACGTCTGCGCCCACACTTTCGAGCTTTACATGTCACAGACAGTACACAAAGTATTGGTACACGGATACCAAATAATGAATAAATGCATAGTTCCTGTCGGAATGCTTGGAGAGAACGCATCTGAGGCCAGAAATAAAATATACAAGAATGGCAGAAGATCTCATGCAAGAAAATGCAGTAGATTGGATAACATAACCGATGTTTTTAACAGAGCATTAAACTCGTCGGATCCTCTATTATCAAGCCTCTGCCTAAATGAACGCCAAAAATTAAATAAAAAAGATGAATATTCCGAATGAAGTTGTTGCGCTATTTGAATCTCCCGATCATATTTTGAAAAATCATGAAGGTGATTCAAGTGACGAATGGACAGAAGACGAGGACAGTGCATTAGATATTGAATTAGAAGAAGAATGTGACTAATTTTAGTTATAATTAAAAAACATGTTACTAAAATATTTTTGTTGTAATATTAATACATATAAGAAACATAATATAATGGCAAAAAATATCAAGTGCAACTCTCCATATTTAGATTTATTTATTAATTAGATTTTGCTAGCACACTTGGTAAAAAAAAAAAAATTATAGGGGTCAAATCAGGGTCAAATTGAAAAAACCAAAAAAAGCCGAAATTAAATTAAAGTCTGACGAACATCCAAAAAAATTCATGTCTCTAGCTTATTATTTGGAATTAATGCCAAAAAAAATGGGATTTTTTCCCATAGTGCATTGTCCAAAGCAAGTAATAATTATTTTTCAGTATATTCAAACTGGAGTCCCTAAATAAGAAAAATCGATAATCGCTTTTGCCAAATATGCAACCCTGTCATTCTGATCAAGCTTTAAAATCCGCTGATTAGTCAGTTGATGCCTGCGACAAAATTCTCTGGAAATTTTTATTGACTTTGAGTGCTTGGCAAACTCACACAAAAGAAAAATAAAATATTGTAAAAAATGGATTTTGGAGGCCAAGGTATGTAGAATGAATGAACAAAACAATTTGGTGTTAAAATTGATTATATGTTATTAATATGTGCTATTTTGTATTGTCCAAAAATATAAAAAACCAAACATATGTGTTCGTCTTCTGTGGAGTAAAAAGTAACCTTCTGTGTGTTTCTGTGATATGTAATGTATGTGAAAATAAAGTGGAGAGTGTTTATTAATAGTTAGTAATAATCTTGTTTGCGACTCTTGCGGTATTTTGAACTTGTAGATCACATTGAGTTCTGTCATTCAACGCTGCTGGAGGTATGGAGCGACAGAGGCCGCAACTCAACCGCTCTAGCAAACTGGATATTTGGCCAACTGACAGAAAACATTAGTGAAATTAAAAAGAAAATTAAAAGCTTTGAAATTTACATTACTTCGAATTTACAAAAGTGCAACAGAAATATGTGCACATTTCGAATAAAACATTTACAGTGGCTATCAATTTGCTTTAAAATTGGTTTGTGTAGCATGTAACCCACAAAAGGTTATGGACTGCTTGCTAGGGTTATAAGCTAATGAAGATTGTAGCAGTATTGGGGTGGGATTCTTTGATAGCTTTGTGCCACTTGCTTATGTGGTTATTTAATAGACAATTATAGATATTCACGTGCAATGCAGATTTGTGTTTGATAGGAGAAAAATATATTATCGGGACTCATACGCAATCGACGAAAGTTGTTCGGTGCTAGATGGAGTTCGCAACCGATAATGTCCACCCTACCATGATCATCGGTCCGCAAGTCAAGTATGACTGATGATCCCTTGTGCAACCACGGGTTTAATTTAATTTAACTTCCATGTTGATTCCTAGGCTCCTCATTGAAAAAAGAACTTTAAAAATTTATCATTGACTTCAAGTTTATTAATCTAAACATTTTTCAATTATTAAACATATCGCTGAGGGCGATGAACTATAATTAAACGACTAGTAAATTTAAGAACAAAAAAAATCTAAAAAGGGTGTGTGCGCGTTGCTGTGGAAAGAACGTGGTTATAATTAGGTATATGTATAGATATAATATATAGTATTAATATATAGCAATTATTTATAATTGTTAATTATTTATATGCATGATTTAAAATAATTTTCCTCAATTACATTTAATTAATTTCCAAGTGTGCGAAAAATTATTTGCATGACATTGTTTTAATTTAATTATGAAGTGTATGAAAATTTATTTACATGACGGTATGACAATGTCAGCAGATCGAGCTTTCATTACGCTTGAATAATCAGACAGAGCTTTTCGATATTAAAAGCTTTTATTCATCATGGTCAAGCGCATGAGAGATTGACACTGATCACGACAATGAAAAAAAGATAATTTTATTAATTACAGCGATTTGAATGTAAAAATTTTTGTGACAAATCGAAAGAAATTATGAAGTAAATTTAATGCAAAAAGTTAGAAATGTTGAGATTTTTCTGAATACATGCATGACTGGGCTATATAATGAGTTACGTAAGGTTCAGAGTGAAAAAAAATTTTCACCAAATACCACAAAATTTAAGAAAGTTGTTCACTTACCCATACTCTTCCACAGCGAAAGATCTTTCGAAATGTTGAGCTAGGTTATGGCTTGAAATAAATTCTTTGATATTAAGAGAGCAAACAGGGCATCATTAAGAGAGGCTATAATTTTCTTTACACTGGGTCGAAACACATTATATATATTTTGATGAATAAAAAAAAATCTCGCAGAAGTAAAAGATTTAATTAATTATTTACGTTAAAAAAAATTTTTCTTTCATGCGATATAAGTTTCTTATGCTGGATTTAAAAACATTGTGTCATAAAAACGTATGCACTCAGGTAGCAGAAAAATTTTTCAATCATGCTTGGAAGAAAAATTTTCTTTTTAGAACAATTAAAAATCAAAATTAACGCGAATTTACTGCAACGGCACACACCAATAATTTTATGGCATAATCTAATCTTATTAAGATGGACTAAGATAAATTAATTTAGTTAAGGTAAAACCAGAAAACAAAATTTTAAAGGTTAGACCACATGGCACGAAAATTTTTTTCTTTTTTTTTCACTGAGGCATAGATACACGAAAAAACTTCTGAGAACCCACGGAAGAGATTATTTATGGAGTCTCTTATGGAGTATGAAGCCTGTTTAGATCACTTTTCCGCGGTTTTTCCACTTTTAATTTTCCATTTTCTTTGACGAATTAAATGGTCTCGATCGTCAGACCAATTCTCTTTTACCGTCTCCGCCGCTGGGTAATGATCCTACTGACGAAAGCTCTTCAAAGTGCTTAGGCGAAGCTCAGCTTAATGCAATCGTAGCTTGTAAATGTAATGGGGCCCAATGGGCCCACACAAGTAAATGAACTTTTTCGTTATTTTCTTTTACTTGCGTGTGCAAAATCAATAATGACGTTAAAGATGTAAAAAGAATTGGGTATGCTTTAAAGAGATAAATGGGAAAGGGTTGGATATTTCAGCCAACGAAAAATTCGGTTTTGGGAATTAATTTTTTCTTTTTTTTTAACACTTACATGTGTGTTGCTCTTAGCAATAATTTTTGTTGATTTTTTTTCTTTTTAAACAGAAGTCTCTATTGCGAGAATTATTGATACACTTGTAATTAAAAGTTGACTGAATGATATAACATTCGAATGACTTTCCAATTCAAAATTATTTGGACTTGGGAAGTTAAAAAATTTTTTCCCACTTGTGTTCCTTTTTGGGAACGGAGCACGTCTGCTCTGATTTGACTCTGAGATGAGAAAGAACGTGTATTCCGAATCGGAAGAGGATGTTGGCCGTTCTTGGCTATAGAATTGAGTCTGACAGGCATAAAAAAGGAAGAGAAAAGGAATGTCACCAAAAGGAGGATTGAACATATCGACTTAGCGACATCTATTGAGACGAACCTAACGCCTAGTAAAATAACTATTGCCCACTTCTAGGGTGTAAGCAACTGCTTTAAAAATATTTGTGCACTGCTTGCTTAACTCCGATTTATTTCTTTGTTTATACGACAATCGCACTACAATTCCCCTCTACTAAAATCACACTTGGTGGTTGAAAACAGCCAAGAGGGATCCACGCTTGGAGCAACAAATCATTGTTTGATATCCTTCGCATGGTATTTACCAATAATTCGACCTTGCTGATCTTCTAATTCATAATAGCAATGGCCTAATTTTCTGCCTATTCTAGCTTTAATAAATGCTAGAGACAATTTTGAACTAAATCCTTTCGCAAAATTGCTCTGCTGAAAATTACGTCTAAATACTTCTTGTCCTATCTGAAAATTTACTTCCTTTGAACGGAGATTATAGGCCTTCTGATTGCGGTGTTGTTGAATTTGCATCGCTTCTTGAGCCTTATTTCGAATTAATTCAAAACTATCATCACGACTAAACTGTTTAGAACGATCGTCTAACAATCCTAATTTCCGCATCAATTTATAATCACTAGCATTCGTTATCATATGTTGACCAAACGCTACCCTATAAGGAGTACTATTGATAGCCGCATGGTAGCTAGATCGTAACGCGCAACATATGCTACTTAATTTTTCATCCCAGTTTCTTTGGTCCGGGTGAATGTAAGCTTTTATAGCTGCCAATACAGATCGATTGACTCTCTCAGAGGCATTAGCTTGTGGAGCATAATAAGCTGTGTAAATATGCGTAATTGAGTATTTGCTTAAAAGAGCATTAGACGACTGTGATCTAAACTGTACACCATTATCAGATACGATAGTTTCAGGGACTCCAAAACAATAGAATAGTTCTTCTTTTAGGAATGGTTTAATGGCTTCCGCTGTAAATTTTTTTACAGGCTTTAGAAAAGGAAATTTTGATAAGTGGTCTAATACCACAAAAATACCAATATTACCGGATCGGCTGCGGGAATATGGCCCTAAAAAGTCGACATAGAGTTTTTTAAAGAACCGACTTGATGGACTAGGAACTCCCATTGGCGGTCTTAAAGTAACATTAGGATGTTTAGTAGATTTACAGATGTCACACTTGTTGACAAAATTCTTGACATCAGTAACCATATTGGGCCAAAAATAAAAACGACGAAGTCTTTCTAGTGTTTTGTTTATTCCACCGTGTGAATACAATGGATCCTCATGTGCAACTTTTAGCGCGACAGCGATTAATTTTTGGGGTATCCAAAGTTTCCAACGTAAATCATCGGCAATTTTATTTTCACTGCAGTGCTCGGAACGGCGATAAATGTGGTCATCCACTATTTTTAAGTCAGGCAAAGGAATTGGGTTGGACAGAATTTTATTTTTCAACTCCACATATTCCTCAGACCGAAATTCTGGGGAGTTCAAGTCTAATATCAAGCTATTTATAGAAAGGGAAGACAAGTCTTCGGTATAAATTCCCGAAAGGGCATCCGGTACGACATTTTGAGTACCTTTGCGATGTAGAATTTTGAAGGTAAATCCTTGGAGCTTTAAAGACCAACGAGCTAAGCGAGAACTAAGGTCAGGCTCGAAATTTTTTGACTGCGAGAACTGCAGCATAACATTCTTTTTCAGTAAATGTATAGTTCCTCTGGCACTTGTTTAATTTCTTGGACATAAATGCAATGGGAACTTCATTACCTTCTTCATTAGTTTGCATAAGGACAGCGCCTACTCCTGTATGACTAGCGTCACAATGAAGTTGAAAAGGCCGTGAAAAATTTGGACTATGCAACAAGGGAGCAGAGCACATCTGAGATTTCAATGTATCAAACGAGTCTTGTGCTTCTTGGGTCCACACAAAGGAGCGTTTTTGCTTAAGCGTATCAGTCAACGGTGAAGCTACGGCGGCATAATTACGAATAAACTTATGATACCAGCCTGTCATACCTAGAAATCGACGAACTTGTCTTAAAGATCGTGGAACTGGGAAGTCTTTAACGGCGGTTATTTTTTCAGGATCAGTACTTATGGTACCATTGCCAATCACATGACCTAGATAATTAACTTTTTTCCGACAAGACTTGCTTTTCTCAACGTTTATAGTAAATTGGGGAGATGCAATTGGTTTGCCACTATTGCTAATACTTCCAAATGTCGCTCAAATGAATCTGATACAATTAGCAAAACATCTAGATAGATAAATACTTCTCTACGCAATTGTGCAGGAATAATCTTGTCCATCAGACGAGACATGGTATGTGGTGAATTTGTTAGGCCGAAGGGCATGACAACGAATTCATAAAGAGGTCTTCCAGGGACAGTAAAAGCTGTTTTGTCCCGTGACTTGGGATCAAGTGTGATTTGCCAAAAAGCATCCTTTAAATCCAGGCTAGTTATGAATTCCGCATAGGATAAGCATCTTTTACAGTTACGTCGTTAACTTTCCTACTATCAATACATAAGCGAACCTTGCCAGGTTTTGTGACTAATACTACTGGCGACGACCACGAGCTATTCGATTCTTAAATGACACTTAACTTTAACATTCTATCAATTTCCTCATACATAAGTTTCTCTTTGGCTGGGGATACCGCATAGAATCGTTGCTTAATCGGCTTTGCATCGGCAACATCGATTGTGTGCGAAATAAGAGTAGTTTTACCTAATCCATGTTTCGCAAATGAAGGGAACAACCTTATAGTTTTTTCAAGTAATCGCTGCTGTGAAGGCGACAAGGGTCTCAGTGATGGATCTTCTATTGACTCTATGTTCAAGGTTTCCGTCAAAAGATGCATGGGCAGCAAATCAAATGATTTCCAAAAATCAATATCTAAGTATAAATTCACCTTCAAAGATGGTACCAAATAAAAACAAATTTCATTTATACTACCTCTATAAGTAACTTTGGTAGATACACGACCGATAAAACTTTGTTTTTTACCATCGGCAGTTTTTACTGCCGATGGTAAAAAACTACAACTAATTGACGCCCCTGTATCCATTAATCCAACTACTTTCCTATCCAATAACTGAACTTGAGCATAGGGACGTAAATCTTGAGGTTTACCTACAATTGAAGATATCAATAATTTATGTTCAGCTTTACAGAAACGATTGAAGGCTTTTCTGCGGTTTTGTGAACGGTTTTTAAATTCTTTTGAGACTAAAGGTTTGCGTGCACTGGTCTGTGGTGCACGCCTTAATTGTTTTTTTGACATATTCTGCTTGCAAGTTCGACAACTTGGTTTATACGTATCTGGTTTTCCGCATCCGTAGCAAAAAACACGGGGATCGTCAGTGCGTTCTTGATAAGCATGACCCTTTTTTCTACAATTCTAACAAATCAGGTCCATGGCGGATAAATCAAGAGATTCATTGTCTATTAATTCTTCTTCCTCTACTTCCAAATCACCTGCTACTACTGCATTCAGTTGACGTCGAATCGTTGGACGTGAAGCAACAGTTTGGATCCTATTTTGGTTAAGGTTTCGCAAGAATAATTCTCTAGTTCGAACTAAATAACGCAATGACTTGATTGAGGTTGCCGACTCATGTAACATATCTCTCTGAATATCAGGTAAAAGATTTCCTCTAATTATCTCAACTAAAGACAATTCTGACATAGGTTCTGAAAGTATATCCACTAGCGATGCAATGACGTTATAAAAATCGTCAAACGACTCATTTGCTCGTTGCTTGCGATTTTCAATCTCTGATCGAATATTTCTATCAGTTCTATCATCTTTAAACTGACCTCTTAAGGCATGGCATAGGTAGTGCCAACGAACCATCGGAACACTTTTATGATATCTCCAATACCAGTTACTCGCTTCACCTTCAAATAAATTGCTTGCATATCTGGCAGTCAACTCGAAGTTCCCGTCTAAGGTCTGTTTAGTAAGAGCTTCTATTCGATAAATAAAATCATCAACTGCGATTGCTGATTTTCCTGAAAAGCGAAGATGCCAGTTAGCCATTATCTGACTAATGCGATCAGGCCTAAGGTCAACATTTGCAGAACTAAGTCGTATTGAGGGAGGAAAAGGTATACGACTCGACTGAGACGCGAATCCAGGAGTAGGGTCTGTGGGATTAAGACCTTGTCCTGAGGACTGTAATTGAATATTTGATGTAATTAAAGGTATGTTTGGGTCAACTTCTTGACGATCCACTATTGGTCTAGGGTCAGGCGAACAATTGTGTTCTGACGCGACGGGAATATTTTGTAATCCTACTGTTATGGCTTGCGGTAACCGCTCGGTTTGGTTAGCCATCGAAGTAGCCAAGTAGAATTTGGGCTTGTTCAGCTAAAGCAGTAGACATTGCTTCCGCTATTGCATTACGTAATATATCTGCCATCGCGGGTTGTTCCGGCTGCGAAAACGTCGCACCTTCGGCCTGATTTATATCAGCCATACTAATCCTTTTGGACAATCCAGACGTGGTACTTTGTTTAGCTTTGGATCTTGTGACTACTGGGGTGCCGCGAGGTAGAGTTTGAGTTCCCGACCCCGAGGGTAAGTTATCCAGTATATTTTCTGTAGAGACGGAAGTTGACAGTGGACTTTTACAGACTGGGCAAAATTTCTTATTTCCAATCTTGGTATTAAAACAAATTCTATGAAACTGATGACCGCAACTGGTATTTAACAGCTGAGCTGGAATTGATATTAACTCGCTACATATGAAACAATTTTGACCAGGGTCTGTCGAGGCAGTTAAATCTTCGGTGCTGTGTGACAACACCATTTTTCTAGGCAATTCAATGTTTAATTATGACTAATACTAAGTTATTAACAACAAAAAAAAACTAATAAAAAAAAGGTAAATAAAAGGAATATAAATATTTTTAGGAGCCATGCAATCTTATGTCCGTTAAAAATAAACTCGACGCGATTGCTAAGAGTACAATAATTGAAAATAAATACAGGAATTTAATGATGTTAAATCCTTAAGTTAGGAAATTAGGGGTTTTTAGTGTTGATACAGTTGAACGGCGGATATTAGCTTAAAAAAAACTTGTACAACCCTCTTCCAGTAACAACTATAGCCATCACTAAATTCACTAGAGGCAGATCTTAGATATAACCGCTAATGTAAGAGCTGAAGGCAAAAGACAACATCAGACCTCACACAGTCAATCCTACCGAAGAACTGGCAACAGTACGTTCCTATTCTAAGACAAGGAAGACAAAAAAAAATTTTACCGATTACCATGTCCAGCAGAATTTTTCCAAACAACAAGGAATTGATGTAGATGAAAAAGATAGATGGGAGGGGAAATTTCCTATCTACTAGAAATTAAGAATTTATATTTCTGTTTCTTGGTAGAACCGAAGGGAATTAACTAAGCTTGGACAATAAATTAATGGGATGGCCGTAGCTCGAAACTCCACATAACCAATAAACGACACTAATTATCACTGACTATCGCAGTTAAGTCTTGGCAGAGATGCCATCGATAGCTTACTCTGACTCCAAAGAACTACTACGCTAGCTAGAATTTATATTTCTGTTTCTTGGTAGAACCGAAGGGAATTAACTAAGCTTGGACAATAAATTAATGGGATGGCCGTAGCTCGAAACTCCACATAACCAATAAACGACACTAATTATTACCCAATCCTAATTAAACAAAGGATCTGGCTTAGGTTGTATTTGACCACGGAGTTAAAACCAATTAAAGTTGAAACGCATCCAGTAAATCAAAACCTAAACTCACTGACTATCGCAGTTAAGTCTTGGCAGAGATGCCATCGATAGCTTACTCTGACTCCAAAGAACTACTACGCTAGCTAGGACAAGGGGAAAAGGAAGATAGAAAAGAGACTATCAAACCAAACTTAATCACTCTGTTGGTATACGTGATAATATTTTTTTTTTTTCTGAGTCTCCGAAGTAATGCTGAAAGCATTACTCGGCCCTCAATGTTGGGCGCCAAAGTTATCTGAATAAATAAAATCACTCATAGTGGTGCGCCAACATTCGGGCCCCACGTTGGGCGCCAAAATTATCTGAATAAATAAAATAATAACTGTATCATGTAACCCACAAAAGGTTATGGACTGCTTGCTAGGGATATTTATCATTGACTTCAAGTTTATTAATCTAAACATTTTTCAATTATTAAACATATCGCTGAGGGCGATGAACTATAATTAAACGACTAGTAAATTTAAGAACAAAAAAAAATCTAAAAAGGGTGTGTGCGCGTTGCTGTGGAAAGAACGTGGTTATAATTAGGTATATGTATAGATATAATATATAGTATTAATATATAGCAATTATTTATAATTGTTAATTATTTATATGCATGATTTAAAATAATTTTCCTCAATTACATTTAATTAATTTCCAAGTGTGCGAAAAGTTATTTGCATGACATTGTTTTAATTTAATTATGAAGTGTATGAAAATTTATTTACATGACGGTATGACAATGTCAGCAGATCGAGCTTTCATTACGCTTGAATAATCAGACAGAGCTTTTCGATATTAAAAGCTTTTATTCATCATGGTCAAGCGCATGAGAGATTGACACTGATCACGACAATGAAAAAAAGATAATTTTATTAATTACAGCGATTTGAATGTAAAAATTTTTGTGACAAATCGAAAGAAATTATGAAGTAAATTTAATGCAAAAAGTTAGAAATGTTGAGATTTTTCTGAATACATGCATGACTGGGCTATATAATGAGTTACGTAAGGTTCAGAGTGAAAAAAAATTTTCACCAAATACCACAAAATTTAAGAAAGTTGTTCACTTACCCATACTCTTCCACAGCGAAAGATCTTTCGAAATGTTGAGCTAGGTTATGGCTTGAAATAAATTCTTTGATATTAAGAGAGCAAACAGGGCATCATTAAGAGAGGCTATAATTTTCTTTACACTGGGTCGAAACACATTATATATATTTTGATGAATAAAAAAAAATCTCGCAGAAGTAAAAGATTTAATTAATTATTTACGTTAAAAAAAATTTTTCTTTCATGCGATATAAGTTTCTTATGCTGGATTTAAAAACATTGTGTCATAAAAACGTATGCACTCAGGTAGCAGAAAAATTTTTCAATCATGCTTGGAAGAAAAATTTTCTTTTTAGAACAATTAAAAATCAAAATTAACGCGAATTTACTGCAACGGCACACACCAATAATTTTATGGCATAATCTAATCTTATTAAGATGGACTAAGATAAATTAATTTAGTTAAGGTAAAACCAGAAAACAAAATTTTAAAGGTTAGACCACATGGCACGAAAATTTTTTTCTTTTTTTTTCACTGAGGCATAGATACACGAAAAAACTTC
Source organism: Drosophila austrosaltans (assembly GCA_035045865.1). Lineage (NCBI taxonomy): Eukaryota > Metazoa > Arthropoda > Insecta > Diptera > Drosophilidae > Drosophila > Drosophila austrosaltans. The sequence continues at coordinate 13,699,735 of JAWNOQ010000003.1, forward strand.
TGAGAACCCACGGAAGAGATTATTTATGGAGTCTCTTATGGAGTATGAAGCCTGTTTAGATCACTTTTCCGCGGTTTTTCCACTTTTAATTTTCCATTTTCTTTGACGAATTAAATGGTCTCGATCGTCAGACCAATTCTCTTTTACCGTCTCCGCCGCTGGGTAATGATCCTACTGACGAAAGCTCTTCAAATTGCTTAGGCGAAGCTCAGCTTAATGCAATCGCAGCTTGTAAATGTAATGGGGCCCAATGGGCCCACACAAGTAAATGAACTTTTTCGTTATTTTCTTTTACTTGCGTGTGCAAAATCAATAATGACGTTAAAGATGTAAAAAGAATTGGGTATGCTTTAAAGAGATAAATGGGAAAGGGTTGGATATTTCAGCCAACGAAAAATTCGGTTTTGGGAATTAATTTTTTCTTTTTTTTTAACACTTACATGTGTGTTGCTCTTAGCAATAATTTTTGTTGATTTTTTTTCTTTTTAAACAGAAGTCTCTATTGCGAGAATTATTGATACACTTGTAATTAAAAGTTGACTGAATGATATAACATTCGAATGACTTTCCAATTCAAAATTATTTGGACTTGGGAAGTTAAAAAATTTTTTCCCACTTGTGTTCCTTTTTGGGAACGGAGCACGTCTGCTCTGATTTGACTCTGAGATGAGAAAGAACGTGTATTCCGAATCGGAAGAGGATGTTGGCCGTTCTTGGCTATAGAATTGAGTCTGACAGGCATAAAAAAGGAAGAGAAAAGGAATGTCACCAAAAGGAGGATTGAACACTTAGCGACATCTATTGAGACGAACCTAACGCCTAGTAAAATAACTATTGCCCACTTCTAGGGTGTAAGCAACTGCTTTAAAAATATTTGTGCACTGCTTGCTTAACTCCGATTTATTTCTTTGTTTATACGACAAGCGCACTACATTTGCACAATAAAGAAAGTATGGACAGTCTTCGATTGGGTAGACCAAAGCTAAATTATGATGAAGCAGGACCCCATCTTAAAAGAAAACTTTTGATTCATGCTGCTACAATGTCAGCCAGGAAATCAAGTGAAACTGTCACTGCATTTCTGCTTAAAAATTTTAGCAATTCTGAATGCGAGGCTACAAAAGCTAAAAGAAAGCTCGGTATTGCAGAACCAATACCTTTATCAACAAATGAAGCTTTGGAAATATTGCTGGAAAACTCGATAAGCAAACGGTTATATAATAAAATTCGTCAAATAAGCAAACAGCATAATTGTGACATATATTCAAATTACCAAAATGTCCAGAAAGCCAAATTGCAATTGAGACCTACGGGAATAACTGTTACAGAAACTATGACGGCAGTTACCTCGCAAGAGATGTTGAACCACACTGCTAGCCGCATTGTATTGTTACAGGAGGAGTTTTTTTCTAACTAAGAAATCGTTTTAAATTTAACATTGCGATTTACGGATACGATGGATTAACTGGACAAAGTATGTACAAAATAAGATTGGAAACGAACGAACCGGATACTGTTGATCAATCTTTATTTGTTACCACCGTGATACCTCTGAAGCTTATAGATGAACAATTTTTTGGAATAATAGAACTCCACAGTCTGTAAGATTTTGCCGACCCCTCAAAATAGAATTCGCAAATGAAACAAAAGTTCATATTCCTGCAGAAAAAAACGATTTGGACACTTAAATAAAAAACTTGACTCCTTGTGTTTTAAATGTTTTAACGGGCACAAAATCAAAAACCCAAAACAAATTATGAAAACCTATGACACAAATTCTTTTAAGCCAAACCCTCGACATCTTCAATATGGAATAGGTCCACTTACGCTTTTATATGCATTTTTGAATTGCTGCTCAAAATATCATACAGATTGGGGTTCAAAAAATGGCAAGTAGGAAACGAAAAAGACAAATTAGAAATGATTGAAAAAAAAAAAAACATATACAAAGAAGATTGCGACAAGAAATAAGTTTGCATGTAGATAAGCCAAAACTGAATGGAAATGGAAACTCGAACGATGGCAACACTGCGAAAAAAGCATTTTTAAATACGAAGTTATTTGCATCAATTTTAGAACTCGACTTGGAGTTACTTGAGAGTCTGCATACTATTCTAATAGCTATTAACCGCGAATTTGCAAACTACGCTTTAAAATTTCAAAATTTCTCAGATAAAACTATTAGATTATACATGTTACATTATTCATGGTATCCTATGTCACCAACTCTCCATAAGATTTTAGTTCATGGATCACAAATAATAACTGCATCAGTGATGCCGGTGGGCTGTCTTGGAGAAACCGCGTCTGAAGCGAAAAATAAATTTTACAAGCGTGATCGGCTACTGCACCCTCAACACAATTCGCGGATAAATAATATGATGGATGTATTCCAAAGATCTATGGACTCTTCAGACCCCCTCATCTCAAGTATGTTCATTAAGAAAAGGGCAGCTCGACATAAAAATAAACCCCTTCCGCGAGATGTCATTGAACTTTTAGAAATACCAGATTATAATTTTCGAATAAATGTTCAGCCTTTAAGTAATGATTACAGTTATGATGATGACTCCGACTCAGAAATAGATGATATAAATATATTAGCTGTGCAAAATAACTAAATGATGATTTTTAATTAAATTGTTAGAAATAGTTAGTAATTAAGACCTGTCATTAAGTAAGAATTTAATCATAATAAATATTTTATAACTATCACTAATACATAAAGAATATTAAAATTGTTGTACTTTATTTATAGTTCTCATACTTTCCTTTGTGATCACGTATATGCATTGATGCCTTATATGGGCCATTGGGGTAGGCGTGGTCAAATGAACTTTAAATTTTATTTAAATATTAAGAGTGCTATTCTTATCAAATATACCAAGTTTCAGCTCGATATCTGCGTAATTCGACTTTGTGCCACTTATTTGGCAATTCCGCCCAGTGTGCAGTGGTACCTTATTGCTGCTTGTAGATTTTAGTTTGAAAATTAGACCTGGGGCTAATTTGACTGTTTTCCTGAAATCTATCCCTAAAATAACACGACTCTTAATATATATTATAATATAAAAGCATATCGTATCGCGATATTTTACTTCGACTTGTACTGAGCAAACAACTAGATGACTTTGATTGTCAATCGTCTTAAATATCGAATACGTTGTATGAAACCTTGAATTATGCATTGCAGCTTGTATTTTCCTTTAAGAAGATTGAGGGGTATTTCCTATTTTGTTGTTGTTCATGTCAATCTCGTGTCTTCGTATTCTTTTATAAATTCTCTGTAAAAGAAGACCCTGGGGAGATAGAATTGCACCCCAGCCGGAAAACTTCCTCACAGCCTAATGTGATTCATTCAAAACTGCTCTAATAATTCGTTTTTCTAATTAGCGGTGGCAGAAGCGGACGTGGTAAAAGATTTAAACAAACTTCATCTACGCATGCACTAGACAAATGTTTGAACACCCTCGAAATTCCCATTAACATGCAGGAAAAGCGAACACATGCTATTTCGCTCACTCTATCAGCCAATGTGGCCTTGGCAATTCAGTACAAAATGCATCTAGGTGTATCTCCGATGTTTATTGTCTGTCTGTATTAATATACCCTTTTAACCTATGGGTACAGGGTTCAACAAATAGTATTAAATACTAGGTTTTTATTTTTTGTTTTCTTGCTTCTTCATGACTTTCTTCTAATGTTTTTTACTTTGTTTTCTAACCGCAATTGAAATTTTGTCAAATACCAAAATTATGTATTTCCTGGTGGTCGGTCAGATGTCTTTCAATTTAGTATTGTGGACTTCTTCTCGGCAAAGGTAGTCAATTAAGATATTCTGGCGTAACCCCTTTGATGGTTGCTCAAATTATATATCTTACATAAAGGAGCATCAATATTGACTGAGTTCTGTGTGCATATCAGCCAAATTAAATTAGCTTCGGTTATTAAATATATGTACCTTCACTACTCAATTATACTCCTTGAGAATCGCGATTCGCTCCTAGTTTCCAATACGTTTCGATCCGTTTCTACACTCTCGCACACTACTGACACTTTATTTCTCTCTTCTTTTGAGCAATCCCCATGGTAACAGGCGATTACGTTACACACTGTGGAAAGACAAACCAATGGAAAGCGTCACGACGGTGGTTTGGTTTCTACCGTTATAACAGGTCGGTCGGGACTTGTTCTTTTAACTAGCAATCACTGTTGTATAATAAAAAAAAGTAAGTCGCTGGATACATCAAAAGCAAATTAGTTCGGTCAATAGATTTAGAAAATCAGAGTCAATATCAACATATAATTAACAGATGGCATTGTAATAACGCTACCATACCCACCATGATTGTCCAGGTTTTTATTTGTGAAAAACCCTAAAACGCTACAACTACGCCCATTTAACATGTTTCTTTTCTTATTATAATTTAAAAGCTAAACTTAATATTAATTCATTTAAAGCAATTATGCCGGAAAAGTTTAAAAATGTTTTTTGGGTTACTCACAAAAATATAGATTTCCGTAAAAGATAGATTAATTTCACTCAATAATCTTCTGGCCTATTTTCTTTTTTTCCCTATATTTATGCTTTACCGCTTGTTTGTCAAATTTTAATGTCAAGCTTATAAGCTACACCTTGATCTGATATATATTTTCTTTAAAATTATTGAATATTATTATTCTTATAAAATATTCTAATAACGTCGGTATATAAACTGATTACAAAATTAAGTAAGGTCCATCGTGGATTATCGATTTCAAAACAGGTTCATTTGGAAAGATTAAAATACCGCCAAATTTTTTAAGTTTCAAGAACATAACTATTACAACTTTAATAAATGTATTTACATTTTAAATAATAGGGTATCTAATCCTAGTTTCTAATTAAATTTTCTTAGTTTCAATTTAAATTTAAATAATTTAAAATTAAAATTTCACTTAATAATTTTAATTTTATATAATTATATAATATTTAACTTTTCATAAAAAAATTTATTTGTATTATTGGTGTAACCGCGACTGCTGGCACCAATTTTGTCAATACTTTTTAATATTGCTATTTCTAAATTTCTTGAATTAAGATTATTTATTACTGCGAATAAAAAAAAATTAATTATTTTTAAAATAAATAATAATTCATACAAAAATTTACATATAAATCAAATTAATAACAAATTTTTAAGCCAAAATAAAACTTTAAAAATATAATTTTTTAATAATAAAAAATATATTTAATAATTAATTAATTTTTTAATAATTTCTTATAGTATAAATTTAATAATTTTAAAAATAATATATATATACATTTACATAAATATGATTTTTAAAATTAATAAATAATTAATTTTAATTACTATATCTGATAAAATATTCCCCTAATATTATAATTTACATTTTAAAATTACCATAAAATTTAATTAATTTTATTTTATTATGTTACAAATTTTAAATTAAAAAAAATTATAAAATAAATTAGTATATTTATAAATTTAAAATAACTAAATTTAGTTAAATTTATAAAAATTAAAAAAAAAAATTAAATAATTTTAAAATTAATTTATTAAATTGTAAAAATTTTTTTTCTTATAATAAATTTTGAAAAATTTATTATAATAATAAATAACAAATTTTTAAATAAATAAGTAATAAATTTATATAAACAATAAAAAAAAAATAAAATAAATAATAATAATAAATTTTTTATAATTTTTTATAATTTATTATTATTAAAAAATCATGTAATTTTTTTTTTTAATAATAATTTAAGTTAATTTAATAAATTTAAAAAAAAAATTTTTTTTAAAAAGTATATTCAAGATTAATATATATATATATAAATATTTAATATATTTTTATATAGTTAACAATATAGACCAAAAATTTCACAATTCAAAGATCTCTACAATTTATATAGATAATATCTATATATAAATATTTATCTAACATTTATCACATTTACATAAATATATAAATATTTATTAAATTATTATATATTTATATATTTATAATAAGTTGTATATTTATATACCATATATATATGTATATATAGAAAAAATTAATTATATATTTTAATTTTATAATTAAAATATTTATTTTACTAAAATACGTTATTAAAAATAAATGTATTTAAAATTCAATACTGTAAAATGTTAAATTTTTAAGTATAAATAATAAAAAAAATGAGAAACATATTATTAATGAATTGCCTGATAAAACCGATTACCTTGATAGGGTAAATTATGTAGTATTCCATATAATATTAATTATATATATATAATAATATTATATAATAATATTATATATAATAATATTCATAGACCGATTTTATTGTTTTTTTTTTTTGAATGAATTTATATTTAGTAGAATTAAACTATTTCTAAAAGTATCAAAAACTGTTGAATATGTATGAGAGAACACCGCTATATGTTTATGTATGTATATGTATTTCTAATTGCTTTGTATTGGTGTCCGTTCCACGAATTATAACGGACAATCTTTGGTTCCTCTTAATGTTAAGTTGCTGCTTGTGCTTGCAGCATTTATTTTCTATGTACTCAATTTTAGTCTCTAATAAACTCTGCACTCAATAGGTTATAGGCCCAGGCAGCAGCAGAAAAAGCTGTGCGTAAATAAAAAGTTGAAAAGACTTCTGGGAATCTTGTGTTGTGAAATTACTGACTTTAGAGACTCGGGCGAAAATGAGTTCGCAATTCGCAATTGAAAAACTTCATAGTGAAAACTATAGTGTTTGGTCAGTGCAGATGAAAAGTCTGCTAATACATTCTGATCTGTAGTCAGTGACATGTGGTCGTTTGACAAAAAGTGAAAGTGACTCGCAAGAGCAAAAGGCTATATATTATAGCAAAGATGAGAAGGCATTAGCAAGTACTTTGTTGAGTGTAAAGCCATCTCAAATAAACCATGTAAAGCATTGTAAAAGTTCAGGTGAAGCCTGGCAAAAGTTAGCTGAAATTCACATGCCATCGGGGCCTGCGCGGAGAATACATTTGTTTAAACAATTGTTATATCTCAAAATGTCGAATACAGAAACTATTCGTGAACATTTAAATCATTTTTCTAATTTGGTGGAAAAATTGAGTGAAATCCAGCAAGAGGTGCCAGATGATATGCTTGCAATAATAATATTAGCAAGCTTAAACGATGATTTTGAGACATTTGTAGTCGCCATAGAGACGCGCCGTTGAATGCTCTCAAAATTAAATTATTAGAAGAAGGCGAGAGTCGCAAAACCGTGGAATTAGTCAACGACAAAGCTGAACAGAAAATGTTTGTGTCGCGATCGGACAGCAACAAGAAGGAAAGACCAAAGAAAGACATGAGAAATGTTGAGTGCTGGTCGTGTGGCCGTTTCGGGCATGTTGCCGCAAAATGTAGATCGAAAGAAAAGAGAGGCAAAATGAGTGGCAAGCTGAGTGAAAAATTGAGTGAGAATTATACGGACAAAAACGCAAAGCCGTTCTCAGTATTTGCGGTTACGGCAAATGAAAACAAAATCTCAAAAAATGAGTGGTGTTTGGACAGTGGAGCTACAGCTCATTTGTGTTCGGACAAATCGCTTTTTACTCAAATGAGTGAACACAAAGAAAATATTAAACTAGCGGGCGAAAATTACATCCAGGCAGAGGGATGCGGTACGGTATTGTTGCACGGACAAAAAAATGCAATTAAATTAGTTAATGTGCTGTATGTAAAAGACCTCCAATGTAATTTCATATCGGTGTCAAAGGCAACTGAAAATGGTTTCAGTGTAAGTTTCGAGAAAAACAAAGCCTATGTAAAAGACAGAGAAGGCATGTTAATGATTGCAAGAAAGAAAAACGATTTGTTTATGTTTGAAAATAACATTAAGAAGTGTTATGCGGTTAACACAAATATAGATCAGCTGATAAAGTGGCATAATCGGTTTGGACATTTAAACTTTAACAGTTTAAATAAAATGATCAACCATGAAATGGTGTATGTCTTGAAAGCGGGCGCGTGTAATTTGAATGATTTCGTGTGTGAAACTTGCACCAAAAGTAAAATTTGCGTTAAAACATTTCCAAAAGCATCGGAAAATCGATCGAACAAGGTATTGGATTTGATCCATACTGACATTTGTGGACCTATGCCTACGGTGTCACACGGTGGTGCACGTTATTTTGCAACGTTTATTGATGACAAAACGCGTTATGTGTCGGTATACACATTAAAAACCAAAGACGAGGTCTTCGCGAAATTTAAAGACTTTAAAGCATTGGCTGAGAAGCAAACGGGAAGATAATTAAAGGCGATAAGAAGCGATAACGGGCGCGAATATCTAAGTAGAGAATTTAAAAATTTCTTGTCGGCCAACGGAATTAAAACACAGCTTACAGTACCTCACACTCCGCAACAGAATGGCGTGGCGGAACGTGCAAATAGAACGCTGGTTGAAATGGCCCGTAGCATGATGATTCATGCAGGTGTAAGCGAATCCTTTTGGGGTGAGGCAATAGCAACTGCAGCGTACCTACGCAATAGATCTGAAACTTCCACGTTATGTAACAAAACTCCATATGAAGAGTGGTATGGCAAAAAACCAAGCGTATTTCATCTAAAGGTATTTGACATCAAGGCATTTGTATTGGACAAAGCCCATAAAAAGAAGTTTTTGCCAAAGGGCGTAGAGCATATTATGGTAGGGTACTCCGAAACAACCAAAGCATATCGGCTGTATAACCCTGTTAAAAGAAACGTCACAGTAGCTCGAGACGTTATATTCATAGAGCAACGGGCTTCAAAGGTAAGCGAACAATCGACAGACATATTGATTTCTGAGCCCACAGTGCAGTGGGAAAGCAACTGCGTAGATGAAGAACAGCAAGAGGATGAGCAACCAGATCCAGAGGAGCGTGAGCAGCATCAAACTGATGACGAAGATTTTGAAAACGTGCAAGCAAGTTCCAAGCAAGCAAGGTCCAGGGAGACCAAAAATACTACGCACAGGGCAACCAGGCCGTCCAAGAAAAGAATATAATGTATTACATGTTCTTTCTGCCAAGGATATTGTAGTTCCAACCAACGTAAAAGACGCATTGAACTCGAAGTATGCAGAAGACTAGAAAGCTGCGATGCAGAAGGAGTATAACCATTTGCGGGATATAAAAACATGAAATCTGGTCGATCTACCTGCTGGTGAGCGGGCAATCGGATGTAAGTGGGTCTACAACACCAAAAGTGACCAGTATGGCAACGTTGAGCGATTTAAGGCACGATTAGTCGCAAAGGGGTGCGCTCAACAATATGGCATTCTTGTAGCGCGTTACTCATCTATCAGGATGGTGATTGCGCTAGCCGTCGAGAAAGGGATGTATTTACACCAGATGGATGTCTCAGCTGCGTATCTCAATAGTGAGCTACACGACATCATATATATGCGGCAACCCGAAGCGTTTGTTGATCTGCAACATCCAAAGCGAGTACTTAAACTGCAAAGATCTTTGTATGGCCTAAAACAAAGTGGGCGTGAGTGGAACCACAAACTTGATAGCGTTTTGTTAGAAATTGGCTTCGCACCTTGTCCAAGCGAACCTTGTACTTACACTAACAAAACTGATGGGTATGTTAATATTATTGTTGTTTATGTTGACGATTTTATACTTGCATGTACCCGAGAAAAAGACATCACTCGTATTAAGCAGCTAATAAGAGAAAAGTTTGATGTCGTTGATGGTGGCGAATTGCAGCATTTCCTTGGTATGGAAATCGAGAGGACTGGGAAGACCGGTAGCGTTGCAATTGGGCACAAACAGTATATTGAAGAACTGTTAGACGAATTGGTATGCAAGACTGCAAACCAAATGCTACTCCACTAGAAGTTGGTTTTCAGACCAAATGCGATGACACTAGCTGCACATCGGTGGACAAGACACGATACCAATCGCTGATTGGGTCGCTTTTATATTTGGGGCTGACAACACGGCCAGATATAATATATTCGGTAGCGAAACTGGCGCAGAGAAACTCCGACCCTCACACGGAGCACATGGTGGCTGCAAAGCGCGTATTGAGATATCTGAAGGGCACAGCAGATATGCGCTTACATTATGCCAAAACTGGCATACCTGCCCACTGTTATGTTGATGCAGATTGGGCTGGCAATAGCAATGATCGCAAATCCTTTAGTGGCTGGGCAATCTTCATGGGAGTCAAAGAAGCAGAACATGGTGGCTCTCAGTAGTACGGAAGCGGAGTACGTAGCTCTTTCAACAGCAACTAAAGAGGCAGTGTATGTGCGCAAACTGGTCGAAGAGATGGGCTTCGGGACAGCACCAACGATGATGATGTATAGCGATAATCGAAGCGCACAATACCTTGCTAAAGATTCTAAGTTTCATGCACGAAGTAAACATATTGAGATCAAATATCATTTTGTGAGAGAATTGTATAAGAATAATATAATTGATATTAAGTATGTCCCAACAAATGATATGATATCCGATGTATTAACTAAAAACCTTTGTAAAATCAAACATGTAAAATATGCTAAACTGTTGGGATTAAAATGAAGTTTTTAAATTTGATGTATTTAAATAAGATCCTTGAATTGTGAAATGAAATGTAGATAAACATCGCGTTGAGAAGGAGTGTTGAAAATGTATGAGAGAACACCGCTGTATGTTTATGTATGTATATGTATTTCTAATTGCTTTGTATTGGTGTCCGTTCCACGAATTATAACGGACAATCTTTGGTTCCTCTTTATGTTAAGTTGCTGCTTGTGCTTGCAGCATTTATTTTCTATGTACTCAATTTTGGTCTCTAATAAACTCTGCATTCAATAAAAACTTTTGTGCATCATACACCAAAATATAAAAAGATAAGCTAATTAAGCTACTGGGTTCATACCCCATTTATAAAGGTTATAATCCTTTTCTTTTTAATTTTTAATAATTCTTCAAAAATTTAATTTATTTTAATTATAATTATTGGAACATTAATTACAATCACTTCTAACTCTTGGTTAGGAGCTTGAATAGGTTTAGAAATTAATTTGTCATCTTTTATTCCCCTAATAAGAGATAATAATAATTTAATATCTACAGAAGCTTCTTTAAAATATTTTTATTTTTGACCCAAGCTTTAGCATCAACTGTGTTGTTATTTTCTATTATTTTATTAATATTAAAAAATAATTTAAATAACGAAATTAATGAATCATTTACTTCAATAATTATAATATCAGCCTTATTAATAAAAAGAGGAGCCGCTCCTTTCCTTTTTTGATTTCCCAATATAATAGAAGGACTAACTTGAATAAATGCTTTATTACTAATAACATGACAAAAAATTGCTCCTTTAATATTAATTTCTTATTTTAATATTAAAAATTTATTATTAACTAGTATTATTATTTCAGTTATTATTGGAGCTATTGGAGGATTAAACCAAACATCTTTACGAAAATTAATAGCTTTTTCCTCAATTAATCATTTAGAATGAATATTAAGTGCGTTAATAATTAATAAATCAATTTGATTTACATATTTTTCTTTTTACTTTTTTCTTTCATTTATTTTAACTTTTATATTTAACTAGAAAACCCGGCAAACGTTGTTATGCAGACATTAACCATTGTTAAGATACTGATATTTTACCATTCAATGGATTTATCATTTTAATATTAAAATAATATCCATCTTCTCCTTGCCAAAACATCAGTGGGTATTGCAATGCGTCATATGATCGATGCTTCTAATGCACGTTTATGCGCCATTGTGCATTCGTCCCAGATGATGATTTTCGATGCCGCTAAAACTTTGGCCATTGCTGAGTGTTTTGCAATATTACACGTTGGTTCTTCAATAGTTTGAAGATTTAACGGCAATTTGAATGCTGAATGAGCCGTACGGCATCCTTCTAACAATGTGGCTGCTATTCCAGAAGAAGCAACTGCAACCGCTATGTTGGATCTCGCCCGAACAGTTGCTAAAACTAATGACATAAGGAATGTCTTGCCAGTTCCACCAGGGGCATCTAGGAAATATAAACCACCATTTTCATCAGCGATTGCCTTCATTAAAGTATCATAAACTTCCTTTTGTTGGTAATTCAACAGGGGTACATTCCTTTGAACTACTAAATCTAATTCCTGGTGATCATATTCACGTTCCCGTTCCAATTCTCGATTAAATGCGTCATTCATTTCACGATTTGGCGCTGGCATTCCTAACCTGATTAATAAATTACCGCACATGAGGTAACACATATCTTCGATCAAGAGTAAAGCACGATTATGTATCTCCTCATTCATCTCAATATCGTGATTTCTGGAACTGACACGACTTTGATGTAAAATATCTTCTGACATACTATCCTTGTATTTGTGCCACAGGTTACATGGGTTTGATGGAAAACATGTCGAAATTATTATAGCGAATAATGTGCGTATCTGACTTGGAGATGCAGAGATAATGGCTTCAGCGATTGTCGTATCCCAATGGGTATCGTTTTCTAATAAGATCAATTCTTCACATGCAGCACGATATGTTGGGAATATTACACCATTAACAGTTCGTAGTGTCTCAAATGAAGTTGGCCCACGCACATTTACCAGCAACAACCGCAAATAGAAACATTCATCATTCTTTGGATGAACTGTATACAGACGACCAAGAGCATCAGTAGAACGCACATCTGGATACCCAGGAACCGCATCACCTTGCTTCCGTCTTTGAAAATTCTTGGATGAAGCATTCCAAGTATAATTATTAATTTAATAGAAATAGTTTTAATATTGATTTCTTACAAATATCAAATTGAGTTCATCGATGACATAACTAATCCGGCAAACTTTGTTCCAAAATATTTTATTTATTTCTTAATGTCAAGTCACACGGGAACGCTGTCGAACGGGATAAAAAGTATCCTATGTCCATCTCCTGGCTCTAAGCTACCTCCCTACCAATTTTCAGCCAAATCTGTTCTGCCGTTCTTGAGTTATAAGTGGTGTAACTAACACGACTTTCTTTTATATATATAGATTTACTGAATATTTTTCATTTAAATCAATTATTTTCAATATATTTTTCTAGAAAAATTTTTAAATTTACATTATTTATAAATTTATTATCTTTAGGAGGATTACCCCCATTTTTAGGATTTTTTCCTAAATGAATTGTTATCCAACAATTAACTTTTTGTGGACACTATACCCAATTAATAATTATAATAATAACAAAATAATTACATTTTTTTTTTTTACGAATTTGTTATTCAGCTTTTCTACTAAATTATTATGAAAATAATTGAATCAATTACTTACAATTTAATAATTTTTCTATAAAATTTTTATTACTTATATCATTTTTTTCTATTTTTGGTTTAATATTAATTTCAATATTTTTTACAATATTATAAGGCTTTAAGTTAATAAAACCAATAGCCTTCAAAGCTTTAAATATAGGTATTCCTTTAAGCCTTAGTAAATTATTACTCCTTCAAAATTGCAGTTTGATATCATTATTGAATATAAGACCAATTATTTATAAATTGATTAAGAAGATATATTCTTATAAATAGATTTACAATCTGTCGCCTAAACTTCAGCCACTTAATCGCGACAATGATTATTTTCTACAAATCATAAAGATATTGGAACATTATACTTTATATTTGGAGCATGAGCCGGAATAGTAGGAACATCTTTAAGAACTTTAATTCGAGCTGAATAAGGTCACCCAGGAGCATTAATTGGTGATGATCAAATTTATAACGTAATTGTAACAGCACATGCTTTTATCATGATTTTTTATACCCTGTACCCATAGGGTAAAAGGGTATATTAAAGTAGCTAAAATGTATGTAACAGGCAGAAGGAAGCGTTTCCGACCCCATAAAGTATCAAGAATATATAATTCTTGATCAGCATCAACAGCCGAGTCGATTGAGACATGTCCGTCTGTCCGTCTGTCCGTTCGTCTGTCCGTCCGTCTGTCCGTATGAACACCTAGATCTCGGAGACTATAAGAGCTAGAGCTACCAAATTTGGTGTGAGCATCCGTCTAATGTCAAAGCAGATCAAGTTTGTTTCAAATTTAAGCCACGCCCACTTCCGCCCCCGCAATTTAAAAAAAATAACTAGGGCTGCTTTCAAGATATCATATTCTTACTTGGTACACTTAATTATAAACCCAAACTGGACCAGCTGAGCAAATTTTGTTGAAATCGGACAATAAACATCGGAGATATGATCCAATTTTTCAGTGCTTAATACACTATGCTATAAGGATTACATTAGGCGTTGTAAACTTCAGTCCTCCCGTGATCCTAAGCAATTTTATAACTTCGTTAACGCCAAACGAAAGGTGGCAGTGCACCCGTCCTATTTATGTTTTGAAAATAATAAAGCTAACGATGATCAGGTCATTGCGGATATGTTTGCTGATTTTTTCAAAACAACCTATTCTTCCAAAGAGCATCGAGCTAACTTTTCATATCCCTATAGTCGAAAAGGTCTAATTGCATCCTTAATCCTGTGATCGATGTAAGTTCGCTTCTCAGTGTGCTTACTTTGGTGAAGCCCGGTTACTCACCAGGACTTGATGGGATACCTGGTTGTGTACTCAGGTTTTGCGCTGAGACTTTGATTTCCCCAATTCTTAAGTTATTTACTTTGTCTGTTGAAATTTCCTCTTTCCCAACCATTTGGAAGGAATCTTTTATTATTCCTTTGCATAAAAAGGGTAATAAATCCGTAGCTTCAAACTACAGGGGTATTTCCAAATTGTCTGGTATTCCGAAGGCATTTGAGAAAATTATAACTTCTTAACTGCAACATTTCTGTAGTTCTATTCTTTCATCTTCTCAACATAGGTTTATGAAACGTAGATCTACTACCACTAACCTTTTAGAGTTTACTTCTTTAGCGATCGAGGGATTCAGGAATGCATTGCAAACTGATGTCATTTATACCGACTTGAGTAAGGCTTTTGATTCTGTCAATTATACACTGCTTTTATTCAAGCTGAACGAACTTGGGATTCCAAGCCTTGAACGTTTGAATGAGATTAATGATTTGGGTGTACTCATGGACCACAAATTAAATTTTACTCGTCATATTAATATCACTGTCAATAAAGCCATGAGTGTTCTTTGTTTTGTTAAGCGATGGTCGAAAGAATTTGACGATCCTTACACAACCAAAACTCTTTTTATTTCACTGGTCCGCCCCATTTTGGAGTATGGATCATGTGTTTGGCCTCCACAATATGGATCACATCAAGTAAAAATTGAATCTGTTCAAAAACAGTTTTTCATTTTTGCTCTTCGTGGTTTAAACTGGGATCGAAATGTTAACATGCCCTCTTATTCTAAAAGACTTCTTTTAATTAACCTTCCCTCCTTACTTAATCGTAGAGTAATGCTTGGTACTTTGTTTATTTACAAGCTATTGAATGGACAAATAGATTGTCCTTATTTACTTAATCAGGTCAATCTATATGTACCTTGTAGACTAACCCGAAATTATGTCCCTTTATCTTTAACACGCTGTACTTCTAACTATACTTTGCATGAACCTTTCAGAGTTCTCTGTTCCGACTACAACCGCCTTTATTCTGTAATCGGATCAGAGTTCTCTATATCTATTCTAAAAACTGCTATTTTAAGTTATCTATCTAGAAGTTAGTCTTAATTATTATTTCAGTTGTCGTCCGTTGTCCACGCGACTTCGTTTTTGCATACTGTCTGATAGGGTTCGCGCGTAACAGGCTTTGTCCTGGTGTCGCTTGGACCACTTGAACCTACTGCGCATTGTACGCGTCAACGTCCAGATCTAAAGGAAAATGAAAATGGCCAAAATTATGAAGAAGCTAGTGGATCTTCAAATGAAGATGTATTCGAGGAATGCGAGTTCGCATTCAGTGCCGCAACAAACGACCCATTGACCATTAAGGAGGCACAAAGTAGTGATGATGCTACAAACTGGATGAGAGCAGTAGAAGATGAATTTATGGCGCAGATCCTAAACACAACTTGGCAAATTGTAGAACGACGCAAAGATCGTAAGGTAATTGGAAACAGGATGGTTTTCCAAACAAAAGATGACGGCAGTGAGAAAGGCCGAAAGTAGGCTCGATTAGTTGCAAAAGGTTATGCACAGAAACCTGGAGAGGATTTTCACGAAACGTATTCGCCAGTGGCACGATTTACTTCAGTCAGATTACTAGCAGCGTTGTCAGCAGAATTTGACATGGAAATTCATCAAATGGACGTGGTCACCGCATATCTCAATGGCGAATTGGAAGAAAAAGTTTATATGGACATTCCAGAAGAGTTCAACCAATTTATGGAAAAGGTTAAGTCTGGAGTTCCAATTGGATCGAAGTAACAACACCCGGATGCAGAGTACATCAAAACGGCCAAACAATGGCAAAAATCTTTAAGAAAAATGAAGGATCCCGTTTGTCTAATAAAGAGAGCTTTATATGGATTACGTCAATCTGGACTACGGTAATGGAAGCTGTCAACAAAGCTGCATGAAATAGGTCTGGAAGCTACTGAACAGGACCCATGTCTGTTCGTAAAAAGAGAGAAAGACAAACTGTTAATAGTCACTATATACGTCGATGATTTGTTATTGGCCTCAAATCATCCAGAGTGGTTGCAGCAAACAAAGTCGGATCTCAGCAAGATGTTCAAGATGAAAGACTTTGGCCCAGCGAAAACGTGCTTGGGTATGGAATTTAAACAGGATATGTCGCAGCATCGAGTTTTTATATCTCAGGAAAAATATATTGATGCCATTTTGCAAAGATTTGGCATGACTGACTGCAAGGCGGCAGTGACACCAATGGAATCGAAATCAGTACTGCGGCGCCCGAATGAAACAGGAAATGGAAAAGTATCCTTATCAAAACTTAATTGGTTCTTTAATGTTTCTTTCAGTTACCACAGATATTGCACACGCAGTAAACTTCATGAGTCAGTTCAACTCTAACTACACGGTCGATCACTGGAAGGCAGCGAAACGAATCCTACGTTACCTCAACGGTACAAAGAAGAGAGGACTTCTATTTAAGAAGACAGGTGATGACATCTATGGTGTAGTCGATGCAGATTGGGGAGGCAATCTATCCGATAGGCGCTCCTATTCTGGCCAAGCGTTTATATTGGCTGGTGCCGCCATAAGCTGGGAAGCACGCAAGCAACGAACAGTTGCATTATCAAGTACAGAGTCAGAGTATTTGGCTTTGTCAGAGGCAGTAAAGGAGGCTTTATACCTGAAGGCGCTCATAAGGAATATTGGTATAAAATGTGAATCCGTGCGCATTTTCAACGACAATCAAAGCGCACAACATTTGGTCAAATGTTTCGGTTTTCATCCCAGGTTTTCATCCCAAAACATATTGACGTGCGTCACCACTTCATCCAGCAGAAGCATAGAAGTGGCGACATTTCCGTGGAGTATATGCAGACGGAGCGAATGCCAGCAGATGTCTTAACAAAAGGGCTAAGCGGTAACAAACATGATGAATGCCGTCTATCATTGGGTGTTACATATATCTAAGATTTAAGTTCCTTTCTTTGAGGGGGTGTGTTTGAAATTAACGTTGTATTTATGTCAAAGTAAAGTAACTATCTGGCATCCCTGTTATAATTCGCCCTATCTTGCAACACTGTAACCTTATTATATTAGTTCGCTCTGTTTCATCGCAAAGACAAGATCGTGTGCCCAATTCATTAATAAAGAACTCAAAGTATATCAGTATCTAAACTTTAGATTCTAAAGTCTATTGTATTTATCCTGCATAATTGCTTGCTGCATAGTTGATTTAAAATCCCAACAATGATCATGAAAAAAAATTAATTGTTCTATTAAAGGAGAAGCTCTATCTTGTAAGCCTAAATTAGCTCATGTAGACATTAGTTTCTAATAAAAGTAAAATACTTTATATATGGAGCTTAAATCCATTGCACTAATCTGCCATATTGGAATTAATTAGTTAATAATGGTAATTCAGAATATCTATGTTCAGCTGGTGGTGTATTTTGATATCATTCGATTGAAGAATTTAATTGAATTGGATAAATTACTTGTCGTTGAGAAACTAAACTTTCTCAAATAATAAAGAAAAAAAAATAAAATTCCTAAAAGAGAAATTGAAGATCCAATTGTAGAAACAACATTCCATGTTGTATAAGCATCTGGATAATCTGAATATCGTCGAGGTATTCCAGCTAATCCTAAGAAATGTTGTGGGAAAAATGTTAAATTTACTCCAATAAATATAATAATAAATTGACTTTTTAATCATTTATTATTTAATGATAAACCTGTAAATATAGGATATCAATGAATGAATCCTGCTATAATAGCAAATACAGCTCCTATAGATAAAACATAATGAAAATGGGCTACTACATAATAAGTGTCATGTAAAATAATATCTACAGAAGAGTTAGCTAAAACAACTCCAGTTAATCCTCCAACTAAAAATACAAATCCTAAAGCTCAAAGAATTGCTGGCGAATAAGATAATTGAGTGCCGTGTAAAGTTGCTAATCAACTAAAAATTTTAGTTCCTGTTGGAACAGCAATAATTATAGTTACAGTTGTAAAATAAGCTCGTGTATCAACATCTATTCCTACTGTAAATATATGATGAGCTCATACAATAAAACCTAATAAACCAATTGCTAATATAGCATAAATTATACCTAATGATCCAAAAGTTTCCTTTTTTCCAGATTCTTGACTAATAATAGGAGAAATTATTCCAAATCCGGGTAAAATTAAAATATAAACTTCTGGATGACCAAAAAATCAGATTAAATGTTGATATAAAATTGGATCTCCTCCTCCTGCTGGGTCAAAAAATGAAGTATTAAGATTTCGATCTGTTAGAACTATTGTAATAGCTCTAGCTAATACTAGTAAAGATAATAATAATAATAAAGCTGTAATTACAACTGATCAAACAAATAAAGGTATTCGATCTAAAGTAATTCCTGCAGATCGTATATTAATTACTGTTGTAATAAAATTTACTTCTCCTAAAATTGAAGAAATTCCTGCAAGGTGTAAAGAAAAAATTGCGAAATCAACAGAAGCTCCCCCATGAGCAATTCCTGCAGATAAAGGAGGGTAAACTGTTCAACCAGTTCCAGCTCCATTTTCAACTATTCTTCTTACTAATAATAATGGAGGTAATAATCAAAATCTTATATTATTTATTCGTGGGAAAGCTATATCAGGAGCTCCTAGTATTAAAGGTACTAATCAATTTCCAAATCCTCCAATTATAATTGGTATTACTATGAAATGAAGCAAGCAAGTCGTCCCTGCCGACATTGAGTATACCCTGTACCAACTAGTTATTATATTAAATAGAGTCAAACACCCTCGAAGTAGCGATTAATTTCATAAAAAATTTTCTTTAACATGCCGCAACAGCGAACGCATGCTATCTCGCTCACTCTTTCCAGCTAGTGTCGCCTTGGCAATTCAGTTCAAAATGCACATTCGTGTTTCTCCGATATTTATTGTCTGACTTCGACTAAATTTAGTCAGATGATGCATTTTAACCACATTATTAGGTGTGCCAAATAAGAATGTGATTCCTCAAAAACTGCTCTAATAATTAGTTTTTTCTGAATTGCAGGGGCGGAAGTGGGCATGGCAAAAATTTTAAACTTTCTTGATCTGCGTAGTCACTAGACAAATGATCGAACAAACTCAAAATCGCAATCAATTCAAAACAAAATTCCCCTTTTCATGCAGCAGCAGCGAACGCATGCTATCTCGCTCTTTCTTATTTGCCAATGCCGCCTTGGCATTTCAGTACAGAACGGATATAGGCATAATTCTTCTGGACGTTGACGCGTACAATGCGCAGTACGTTTAAGTGGTCCAAGCGACAGCAGGACAAAGCCTGTTACGCGCGAACCCTATCAGACAGCATGCAAAAACGAAGTCGCGTGGACAACGGACGACAACTAAATTAAATAATTAAGACTAACTACTAGCTACATAGTAGTTTTTAGAATAGTTATAGAGAACTCTGATCCGATTACAGAATAAAGGCGGTTGTAGTCGGAACAGAGAACTCGGAAAGGTTCATGCAAAGAATAGTTAGAAGTACAGCGTGTTAAAGTTAAAGGGACATAATTTCGGGTTAGTCTATAAGGTACAGATAGATTGACCTGATTAAGTAAATTAGGACAATCTATTTGTCCATTTAGAAGCTTATGAATAAACAAAGTACCAAGCATTACTCTACGATTAAGTAAGGAGGGAAGGTTAATTAGAAGAAGTCTTTTAGAATAAGAGGGCAAGTTAACATTTCGATCCCAGTTTAAACCACGAAGAGCAAAAATTAGAAACTGTTTTTGAACAGATTCAATTTTAACTTGGTGTGATCCATATTGTGGAGACCAAACACATGATCCATACTCCAAAATGGGGCGGACCAGTGAAATAAAAAGAGTTTTGGATGTGTAATGATTATCAAATTCTTTCGACCATCGCTTAACAAAACAAAGAACACTCATGGCTTTATTGACAGTGATATTAATATGACGAGTAAAATTTAATTTGTGGTCCATGAGTACACCCAAATCATTAATCTCATTCAAACGTTCAAGGCTTGGAATCCCAAGTTCGTTCAGCTTGAATAAAAGCAGTGTATAATTGACAGAATCAAAAGCCTTACTCAAGTCGGTATAAATGACATTAGTTTGCAATGCATTCCTGAATCCCTCGATCGCTAAAGAAGTAAACTCTAAAAGGTTAGTGGTAGTAGATCAACGTTTCATAAACCTATGTTGAGAAGATGAAAGAATAGAACTACAGAAATGTTGCAGTTAAGAAGTTATAATTTTCTCAAATGCCTTCGGAATACCAGACAATTTGGAAATACCCCTGTAGTTTGAAGCTACGGATTTATTACCCTTTTTATGCAAAGGAATAATAAAAGATTCCTTCCAAATGGTTGGGAAAGAGGAAATTTCAACAGACAAAGTAAATAACTTAAGAATTGGGGAAATCAAAGTCTCAGCGCAAAACCTGAGTACACAACCGGGTATCCCATCAAGTCCTGGTGAGTAACCGGGCTTCACCAAAGTAAGCACACTGAGAAGCGAACTTACATCGATCACAGGATTAAGGATGCAATTAGACCTTTTCGACTATAGGGATATGAAAAGTTAGCTCGATGCTCTTTGGAAGAATAGGTTGTTTTGAAAAAATCAGCAAACATATCCGCAATGGCCTGATCATCGTTAGCTTTATTATTTTCAAAACATAAATAGGACGGGTGCACTGCCACCTTTCGTTTGGCGTTAACGAAGTTATAAAATTGCTTAGGATCACGGGAGAACTGAAGTTTACAACGCCTAATGTAATCCTTATAGCATAGTGTATTAAGCACTGAAAAATTCGATCGAGCAACAGCATAAAGGGAGAAATCAGACGGTCGACCCGATTTTTTTAACTTTCTGTAATATCTAGACTTCACATTTTTCAAATTAGTTAACTCATGTGTAAGCCATGGCGGCTTGTTAGACAATACATGGGTCATACAAGCATTAAAAAGCGAAAACATAGTATTATAGAAAAAACAAATGACAGCATTCATATCATTACAGGAGTACAGATTAAACCAGTCGGTGCCAAGAATTAGCTCATTGAGCTTGAAAAAGTTAGTTTTTCGAAAGCAACGGGTACGAGACGTCGAACTGGTACCAGCATTTGATAACCGAAAAGGTAGATCAATAGTTAAGTCCAAAGTTCAATGGAAACTGTCTTCGGGTACGACTAAGGGATCAATCCTCGAAACAGTACAGTTAGAAGAATCTAACATAAATATAAGATCTAGTGATCTCTCATTTTTTTTACAAACAGGATTATTTTGTGTTAGGGATAACTCAAGGAGACCGTCAACAAAACAATGTGATGAGGAGAGCATCAACAAAGAAGACTCACCTGATGGAAGCCATGAAACGTCAGGTGGATTAAAATCTCCCAAAACAATAAATATATGAATCCGAGAGAAGTGAAGAAACAAAACGAATTGTTTCTAGATGGCTAGCATATACCGTCATGTCAGAATTCGGTGGAATATACGAGCAAGTTAGAAAGAATATGATTTTAAACAAATTTTGATACTAACAAATTCATTGTTATGTCACGAACAGCAGATGGCAGAACTATTTCAGAATCGCGTCTAAAGGTTGAAAAATTTTTGGGAAAAACAGAGGCATCGGAAATGTATGGCTTTAACCACTTTTCTGTAAAGACTAAGATATGAAAATCAAAAGACTGACCACCCACAAAAAGCTAAGAAAGTTTAGATTTTAGTCCTCTAACATTCTGATAGGCCAGAATAAGGGACGAAATTAGTTTTTTGACCCGCCAGCTACTGACGGGCCAGAGGGTATGGAAGGATTAGTTGTGTTAGGCAGACGAATCGGAGGCCGATTTTTCTTTTTCTTAGCCGTATACTCCTTTATAACTAAATGTTCCGGCCAAAAATCTTTGTGACAAATTTGGTCAAAGACATTTGTTGGGACACTGACTTTAAATGACGAGATGTCACGGGTGTATGAAAACCTAAACTTTCCCACCACTATGTTTGGCGCAACGACTTTTGCCCGGATATGGGCGATGACATCATCTGATGTAGTATTGGGGTCGAGCCGCGAAACAAAGATTTGCTTTTTTGGTGGAATGGCTACAAGAGATCTCAATGCGCCAGTCGCAACCGCAGCAACAACATTTTGCGCTGGAACTGCTGAGGCGGATGACGCCTTGAGAGCTCTTCTAGTTACTACTTTATTGGGAATATCCCTGGGAGTGGATATTCGCCCGGACTCATCGGAAACTACAACCGATATCGGGTCAGTTTGCGGGGCACTATTACCAGGGGAAATGTCAATCGTCCCCGCAACTGCAGTCACTGCTGGACTCCTAAACGATATCAGTTGCTGACCATTTGGAGTTATGGGGTCGTTCGACGATGCCGGAACCGACAGAAACAGAGATGCCGGCGGATCGGGAGAGAAATCCCGTGGGATAGTCTTCTTCCGCTTCGCTTTATAACTATTAAACTGAGTTTCCAGAGGCAAAAACTCATCACGAAGTTTCAGAAAGCCAGCCGATAGGGGCTTTCTCGTCCGCCGCATGAATAGACGCATATCCATTTCTACGTCCCGGCACGCTTCACAACTCCACTTTAGGTTTTGTTATTAAATAAAGCAATAAGTAATAATAGCTTTGAGTAAGTGTTTAAGAACAAATTACAATTTATAGATTGCGTAATTTATTAATTCTGCACTAGATTCCACGAAAAAGAATTTTTATATGCGGGACTAAATAAAAAACGAGAAAAAAGTGAGAGCGCAAAAAAAACACGACCGACTTCGTTGAAGTGAAGAATGTTTGCTGGTTGATAGACTTTCCGTGGTCTACCTAGTTGACCTGTCCTTAATAATCTTGGACGACCTCTTCCGCGTTGCGATTCTTGATTTGCTATTTCTATGATGCTCTCATCATCTGATCAATTCTTTGTGATGAATATCTATGCCCTCTGCGGGTTCCTTATAGAATTCTTCAAATTTACTTTTGAATCCTGAAACATTCAAAAATTTGACATCATTACTTATTATTACATTGCTTTTCTTCGGTTGATACAGCCTGTAAGCTTTTGACTCTGAAGCATATCCCAGCAGTATACACTCTTCCGATCTTGATTCAAACTTTCCCTTGTTCTTATCCTTTATAAGAGCAAATGCCTTGGTACCAAATGTACGCATATGTCTGACTGATGGGACCTTTGAAGTCTAGTACGTGTACGGCAAGTCTCCAGATAATGCTTTTGTTGGAGATCTATTTCGGATATAGCACGACGTGTTGATTGCTTCTGCCCAAAACGAGGGTGGAGCACCAGATTGTTTCATCACACACCTGGACATCTCTACCAGTGTACGGTTGTATCTCTCAGCTATGCCATTCTGCTGAGGTGTGTGTGGTACGGTTAAACGTCGACTAATACCATTCTTCCTTAGAAATTCATCAAACTCTTTATTACGAAATTCCGTTCCGTTATCGCTTTGCAACGCCTTGATTTTGTGACCTGTAATATTCTCAACGAAAGTCTTGTATATTTTAAACGTTTTAAATACTTTCGATTTTTGTTTGAGAAAATAAACTGAACTGTAACGGGAATAATCGTCAATAAAGGTTACAAAATACTTACATCCACTCACTGATTGAGTACGCATAGGTCCACACACGTCACTGTGGACTATTTCTAATGTTTGTCTTGACCTTGTTTCTGTTGCGCTTTTATACTGATTTGCCGACTGTTTCTCAGTGATGCAAATCTCACACTGCGATAATTTCGTGTTCTCTTTTATGTTCATACCGTGAACTTTTCCTGATTTTGCTAAATTTTTTAAGTCACTCTCGTTTAAGTGGCCCATACGGTAGTGCCGTATGTCTATTTCATTTGCTTTGTCATTCACATTGTTCACTTGGCTTTGTTCTTGGCCATTTAAATAATACAAATTCCCGTATCTTTTTGCACGTAGCCACACTTCTTTATTATTTTTCATAATAACTGCTTCATTCTTGCGAAAATGAACTTCGTAACCCCTTGTCGGTAATTCTCGATACTGATAGAAGATTTCGCCGTAAATCGGACACAAGCAAAACTTCTTTTAATGTCACATCATTGTATCGCTGTTTTTCTTTTATTTCAATGTTCACTTTACCGACACCAATTACCTTTGCGGTATTGTTATTTGCCAAATGCACTGTCTTCTCGATTTTCTCTATCTGCTCAAAAACACTTTTATTTGAGCTCATATGTGCCGTACAACCACTATCGAGACACCACATATTATTTGTCATCTCTATATTGAATGCTTGCTCACCAATACTTAGAGCTTCACAGTCGCGCTTGTCTTATTTTTCACACTCTTTGCGTTCACTTTTGTCTTGTTTGGACAATTTCTTGCGAAATGCCCAACTTGGTCGCACGAGAAACATCTTCTTGTTTCTTTCTGTATATGTTCTTCTCTATTGCCTTTTCGGCGATTGACGTATAGTGCACTCTGTTCTTCGCGTGTATTTTTGGTTTTGCGCGCTTCTTCTAATATTTTTACGCGCAAAATATTAGGGCTGGGCAATTCATCACGTGCTTCCATTGCACACCGAAATGTTTCATAAGAGTCAGGCAAACTATACAATAACAAAATTGCAAGTAAATCATCTCCAATAATTACACAGATTTCTTTAAGTTTTTTCACTGCGTCGAAAAATTCATTTATATGCTGACGCATATCACTTTCCTCACTCATACGGGACAACGCTACCCGTTTTAACAAGCTTGCTTTGCGCACAGGCCCTTTTGATTGAAATGTCTCTTGCAACTTAATCCAACATTCTCTTGAGGATTCACAATTTTCAATCAAGGCCAACTCCGATGTGCTGATCGACAACAAAATATCAGCACGAGCTTTTTCGTCCAGAGCTTTCCACGCCGCTCTTTCTGACGCCTCCTCTGGGCATGTCTTTACCCCGTTTACATATTGCCACAATTCGTTTTTCACTAGAATTGCACACATTTGCAATTTCCACGTATCATAGTTCTCCGCGTTGAGCGGTTCTATTCGCATATACGCACTTGCCATTTTTATACCCTGTACCCATAGGGTAAAAGGGTATATTAAAGTCGCCAAAATGTATGTAACAGGCAGAAGGAAGCGTTTCCGACCCCATAAAGTATATATATTCTTGATCAGCATCACTAGCCGAGTCGATTAAGACATGTCCGTCTGTCCGTCTGTCCGTCCGTCTGACCGTCTGTCCGTCCGTATGAACACCTAGATCTCGGAGACTATAAGAGCTAGAGCTACCAAATTTGGTGTGAACATCCGTCTAGTGTCTACACAGGTCAAGTTTGTTTCAAATTTTTGCCACGCCCACTTCCGCCCCCGGAATTCGGAAAAAACTAGAACTAGAGCTGTATGAAAGATATCGTATTCTTATTTGGTACACCTAATTATATACCCAAACTGGACCAGCTCACCAAATTTTTTTGAAATCGGACAATAAATATCGGAGATATACCTATATGAGTTTTGCACTGAATTGCCAAGGCGACATTGGCTGGCAAGAGTGAGCGAGACAGCATGCGTTTGCTGTATGTTAAAAGAAATTTTGAATTAAGTTGATGCCGATCTTGATTTAATATAACTAGTTGGTACAGGGTATACTCAATGTCGGCAGGGACGACTTGCTTGCTTCATTTTATTTTTTTTCAAAACACTTTCTGTCTATATATCTATTTGCACAATTGTGGCTGGGCCCATAACCTGTTAGGATTTTAAATCAACTATGCAGCAAGCAATTATGCAGGATAAATACAATAGACTTTAGATACTGATATACTTTGAGTTCTTTATTAATGAACGTTACAACGTTAATTTCAAACAATCATGCATTATTAATTTTAGTTATAATTACCGTTTTAGTTGGATATTTATTATTTATATTATTCTTTAATTCTTATATTAATCGATTTTTATTACATGGACAATTAATTTAAATAATTTTAACAATTTTACCAGCTATTATTCTTTTATTTATAGCCCTTCCTTCTTTACGACTTTTATATCTTTTAGATGAAATTAATGAACCATCTGTAACATTAAAAAGAATTGGACATCAATGATTCTGAAGTTATGAATATTCTGATTTTAATAATATTGCATTTGATTCTTATATAATCCCAACAAATGAATTATCAACAGATGGATTTCGTTTATTAGATGTTGATAACCGAGTAATTTTACCTATAAATTCTCAATTTCGAATTTTAGTAACTGCTACTGATGTAATTCATTCATGAACTATTCCAGCTTTAGGTGTAAAAGTTGATGAAACTCCTGGTCGACTAAATCAAACTAATTTTTTTATTAACCGACCAGGATTATTTTATGGACAATGTTCAGAAATTTGCGGAGCAAATCATAGTTTTATACCTACTGTAATTGAAAGTGTTCCTGTAAATTATTTTATTAAATGAATTGCTAATAATGTAAATTTTTCATTAGATGACTGAAAGCAAGTACTGGTCTCTTAAACCACTTAATAGTAAATTAGCGATTACTTCTAATAGAAAAAATTAGCTAAATTCATACCATTAGTATGTCAAACTAAAATTATTAAATTATTAATATTTTTTAATTCCACAAATAGCACCTATTAGTTGATTATTTTTATTTATTATTTTTTTTATTACTTTTATTTTATTTTGTTATATTAATTATTATTCTTATTTACCTTCTTCACCTAAATCTAATGAATTAAAAAATTTTAATTTAAGTTCTATAAATTGAAAAAGATAACAAATTTATTTTCTGTTTTTGACCCATCAGCAATTTTTAACTTATCACTAATCTGATTAAGGACATTTTTAGGATTATTAATATTTCCTTCAATTTATTGATTAATACCTTCTCGATATAACATTTTTTGAAATAATATTTTATTAACATTACATAAAGAATTTAAAACTTTATTAGGTCCATCAGGACATAATGGATCCTCATTTATTTTTATTTCTCTATTTTCTTTAATTTGATTTAATAATTTCATAGGATTATTTCCATATATTTTCTTGCTTTACCTTTATGATTATCATTTATATTATATGGATGAATTAATCATACACAACATATATTTGCTCATTTAGGACCTCAAGGAACTCCAGCTATTTTAATATAGTATGTATTGAAACTAGTATGTATTGAAACTATTAGTAATGTAATTCGACCAGGAACTTTAGCTGTTCGATTAACTGCTAATATAATTGCAGGTCATTTACTTTTAACATTATTGGGACCTTCAATATCTTATTTTTATACCCTTGCAGAGGGTATTATAAAATTTGTCAGATGTTTGTAACGCATAGAAATATACGTTTCCGACCCCATAAAGTATATATATTCTTGATCAGCATCAATAGCCGAGTCGATTGAGACATGTCCATCTGTCCGTCTGTCTGTTTCTATCAAGTTTTAGATAGTAAAATTTTATGCTCTATAGTTGAAACATGAAAAGTTAAGTTCCTCAATTCTTTGTGTAGGTAGAGTTTAAAAATTAGTCGGATCGGAACTGGGGGAGAGTTCCCCCCCAAAAGGTTACTAAGGAAAAAAAATCAGACAAGTGATCTTCATTTGTTGGAGCCTAAAAAGTATTCTGCTCTTTTCAGAATATTATGAGTTCATTTGTATTATTTTTAGACATTCCATACTAATTAATCTCGGAAAATGATCAAGTTTTGAAAATATTAAGTGTGTTTTTCACTAGCAGAACTTCTCAACTCTTTATAAAATTTCGAGGAACAAAGATGAGAAAAGGCATAAACTATCAACAAATGTAAATAAGTTCTTTAACATTTACGTGGAACTTAAGTTTTGCAGTTGAGAAATTTTTATACGACAAACCGTACTAGATTTTTGTAAACTTCATTTGTCTTTAGTTCATTTTTTGCACTAAATTTGACGAACTTTCGAAAATATGTTATAATTTAACTTGAATTGTTGCAACTCTATGGAACGTTCGCAAGTTTCATTGACATTGAATAAATTACATGAAATGTACCCTATTTATGAAATTCCATGTAAAAAAAAAATTTCGATTCATTCAGGTTCTGCAATTTTGTAATGTCACATACCCCTATTAAGAAAATTTTTTTTTAATTCATCATAATTGAATTAGAATAAAATCAACTTCATCTTTAAGACTTGATTATATTCTATAAAACAATATTATCTTCTTCGAATTCATATTACAAAATTTATTTAAATCACACAGAAAGTTGTGAGAATTGATGATACTCTCGAACTCGGTGTAAAGTTTAAAGTTTTATGAAATTTAATTTATTTGCAAAATACATATCTTAATTTTGATGCATGACAAATTGTAAAGTTCTTAAGAAATTTCAATCATATTCACTGCACAATACTTGTTGAAAGAGAGTTACAGGTTCGACAATTTTCTATAGCAAATCACTTTATTTGATTTATTTTAACCATTTTAACAAATGGTTGGTTTTTTATTATTTATGAAATGCGCAAGCTTAAAAAAACTTTGTATTTTTCCTTCCTCTTTTTCAACGCGTCTCCAGGTGTTAGGCAAGGCAGTTAATTGCAGTTTCTATTAAATTCAAACATCGGCGGTAACAATACTATTCCAATTTATACACATTTTTTCGAATTCCCTTCGTTCTACATCATACATACATATATCATTCTGAAAAGTTTTTTAAATTATTTAAGTAATTTTAGTTTAAGATTTATGAAATGATTCAACATTTTAGATTTTCAAAAATGACATTTTGAGTACTAGCTTATTGGTGAATTGAGTTGGCACCTACATTCGAAATACTACAAAAGTGTGTCAAGGACATCTTTCCGATTATCCACACACTGTTTCATATTTTGTTTACATTGCCAGCAACCAACGCAAGTGCTGAGAGGTCTTTTCCTCTTTGCGCCGTATCAAAACTTGGTTGAGGACTACGATGCTGCAAGAGAGACTGAATGAGCTGGCTCTTCTCCATGTAAACTACGACATCGAGGTGACATCGAAAGAAGTTTTAGAAAGATTTTCTAAAATGGTCAAACAAATAAAATTGATTAAATAAATTGAATTAACTAAAAATTTTGACATTTTTTTTCATTTTTTTAATATTGAGTTCCCCCCAAAATTTGCCTCTGGATCCGCCCCTGCGCACACACATACATATGCAAAAATTCAACCACCACGCGGTGTGTGAGAGAGACAGAAATATTTGTGTTGTGTTCTTACACAGAACGAAATTGAAAGAGCGAGATGCAATGGGTTTGCATATATGTCAAATTACCTTCCGTCAGCTAAGTAAGGACGGTGGCGTAGTATATAGAGATCGGTGCCACGATGGGATCGGAGTTTGATGGTTCAATGCTCGGTGAAGAAGTGAAAATTTTTAGATGTTGTTTTTTCTATTTTTTTTTTTTTTTTTTTTTTTTTTGATTTTGTTAAACATTTATACCAAATATTTTGCTGCAAGGGTATACAAACTTCGGCAGAGCTTCTTTGATATTTTAGTTACATTTTTACTAATTACACAAATTGCTTTATTAGTATTAGAATCTGTTGTAGCTATAATTCAATCTTATGTATTTGCAGTATTAAGAACATTGTTATTGAATTTTATAATTTTATTATTTATAAAAATGTTTGCCTCTAGAACATAAACTAGTGACATAGGGCTGTCGCAACCAACACTTGAAATTGGGTGGACTTCGGAGAGATCATGCAATTGGGGTCAAAGACACAGCGATGCTCACCCGTTGATTGCAGAGTAGTGAATAGACAAGAGTTGCTTGAATACTGATTTTATTAAGAAAAAGGTCGAGTTTATATACACGATTCTAGGATCTAGGGGGTCACATGTATATACATTTGGGGGTCTTATTCATAGTGTAAATGTGATTGTGTGTGTGAACATAATGTGGGGGACAATTTTGTGTTGTATAAAAATATATTGTGAGTACAGTGTATATGAAAATATGTAGGGGTTAATTCTATTCTAAGCAAAGCCTGCATTGGTCTTTACTGTGAGAAATTCATAGTTTGTATTTTAAGCATGCATTTACACCAACATACTCCCGGCCGTTGAACGACTGTTCAACATTACTTAAATGTTGATTTCGTAGTTTCCAACAGGTCGATGTGTAGATTGAGTCGGTTGACTACCAGTTGGCATCTGGGTACCAGTTGTGGAAGGGGTCATCTGTTGAAGGCCAATAGCAATCCTGGCTTCTTGTCTTCCGTTGGTACACCGATTTTTGATAACATATAGCAGTATTAATGTTATGAATATTATTAGCGCTATGTATGAAGCAATGTTATGATGTTGAATAGGCCCTTGACTAGATTTTAGGTCATATGGTAACTTTATTTTAAATCTGGGCCATAATTGACTACTGAGTTTGTCAAGTTCATTGTAGCTTAGCTGAACATTGGTAGAATCCGTTTCATTAGTTGAGTTCATCATCATAGTGGAGAAATTCCCAAACCGGGCGTATGACATATTCATTGTGCCGGTGGTTGTAATACGATGTCCAGTTACACGTACTAATGGATTCCGCAAAGTGCAACTTGGATCAAGTGTTAATAATCCTCCTTGACTTTTGGTGATGCTTGAGCTGTTGTCATCACAGACTGCAGATAACTCCAATGGCGACATTGTAGCAAAAATCCAATGGTTCTTCTAATACATATTGAACCAGACGAACGTCATGTCACATATTTGAGGTTTTGTTGTTGAACAACTGAAATTCACAATTGCTGTTGATTAAGAAAACAGATTGTTTATTTTGACATATGAATTCTTCATTTGTGACTTGATGGCATTGTTTTAATTCAGTTGCTGTTAATCCAAGAAACTGATCTCTGTGCTTATTGACCGCTATCATGGGAATTTGAATATCCATCGTCATAATTCCTTTATTGCTGATTGCTGGTATGGGAACTAGATTGTATAATTCAAATACTTGTGCTGAGAGCAATGGTAGCGTTACTTTGAACATTACGCGCTTCTTTACAATGCTCCCTTCTGCCTTCAGCATTTTATATAATTGTAGAACATCATCGTCTGTGGCAGGAAGTATGTGTCCTGGTGGAAGATGATTTTTTAACTCTTTTAAGTGTTGTTCAAGTTGTTTAGGCGAGAGTAACAACGGGCTAATTTGGTCATGATGAACGTCAGTGAGTACATGGGCAATCTCTGATTGTACTCGTTGCAAATTTGAAGCAATCACCGAAAGTTGTGTTGTTATCGTGAGATACCATTGAAAAGTCTTGACAGAATCAGAATGTGCTTGAGACATATCAAGTAGTTGCTGCTCCAATCCAATTCCAATTCAATCGCTTCTCAATTATCGTCTCATCACGCTTGAAGATGTTGATTGTTGAATCAAGTATAGATGTTTGATTCTTTAAAAGTGTTACCAAGTATTCCTCATTTGTTTTCACCTTTTCAATAGTATTGGACAATTCTTTTTTATTCCGAGTCCAGTACTCCATATAGACTCCTGACGATGTTGCCAATAAAATCAAATGGTGCTCTACGATTTCGTCCTATGTGCAAGAGATCGTTTTCCATTCTCAGTTCCTCTTCCACATGTTGGAAGTGTTTGTACATTGCAGAACAGGCTTGACTTGGTTTTAATCGGGAACACATTTCCCCAATCTTTTTTACTCCGAAAGAAAATGTGTTCATATCGTCCCAATATGGATCCAAATTATAATACGCAATGATTGTCCAGTCAGCTACAGCAAATCTAGACGTTCCAATTTTCTCATAGTAAATGCCAGGTTTGGCACCAAATTGGGTTACATTTACTGATTGGGCCAATGCCAATGGTAACAATAGCAACATCATCAATAACGTTAGAGGTAACTATGCTAAGATTCGTCTTTTTGGGCTTTGCCTTGTTGTAGCATCCTTAAGCCCGTCTTCTTGGAAATCATCGGCGTCGTCGTCGTCATCAAGTAGACCATCAAGTTTTTCACCTGGTTCTGGATACAAGATATTCACAGATTTTCCTGACGAGGAAAATCTTCCTTCGTGTGTCTAAGCTGTTCTTCTAATCTTCTAACAGCCACATCACAAGACTCCCCCAGGGATGAAGAGTCTTCAGCAAATGGCAGTCCATCTGCGGTTTTTTGTAACTTGTCCAAGAAGTGCTTTTCGCAATACTCTTCCTCTGGACCTTTGTATGTTCTTGCTGGTTTCAGGGTATCCAATTTCCAGAACCGCTCCAACAGTTCATCAGACTTGGAAGGCACCATACAAGTGGCAGGTGCAGATGTAACCATGTTTATTTTCCCAGCTATGATCCAACCAAATTCTGAATTTTGAAGAACTGGACAACTATTTTGTTTTATTTGTCCCGGTAATAATATTGAGAAATGGTGATCTGCTCCCAGTAATAAATCGATTTTACTTGTTTTGTAAAAGTTGGGATCCGCTAGAGGTATGTTTTTCGGCTGGTCAAACATTTGCGTAATTGCTTCTGTGGGTTGATCTGCAACAATGTGCGGTAAAACAAAGGCCTCGATTCTTGTACTGAAATCGGTGTATTTTGATTTCACAAGTACATTTACATTTTATCTGCTGAGTTGTGGTTGTCCTCCTACTCCTTCAATTCTTAACGATGCCTTTTCAATTTTTAAGGATAATTGTTTTACTAGTCTCTCTGAGATTAGATTGACTTGGGAGCCACTGTCTAAGAGCGCACGAAATTCTCCTTCTCGCTCATTGGTCCCTTTAACAATTACCCTAGCCGTCGCTAGTAGAGTATAATTTTTATTGCTTCCATATGTGCACGTAGCTGAGACCGTAGCTATTACTTTTGGTTTCAAATCGTTGTTTCCCAAATGTAACAATGTATTGTGTTTTCCATCGCATTTCAAACATCCCTTCCAGCTACAAGCCTTCGACATGTGGTCGGTTTTAAAACAATTGACACACATTCTCTGTCTCTGTACCCAGTTTAACCGTTCTGCTGCAGATTTAGTTTTAAATTTATCACACTGAAACAGTTTGTGATTTAACTTACTGCAGAACGGACATGAAGATGAGTTTGGTACCAATCGCCTCTAGGGCAAGGAAACGTTGTTCCAAAAATGCAAGGAATTCTTTGGTCTTCTGTAATTACCTTGTATCGGAAAGCGATTGTTCATATAGAGTCTGGGTAAGTCTATCCAATTTTCTTGTCATATGGAAAATTATATTAGAATCCCAAGTTTCTGTGTCAATGCCTATATTCTTTAAGGCTTGCAATGATTCATGAATATTATCATGAAGATTCTTTATTGGCAGGGCGTCGTTTCCAATGTTTAGATGATCAAATAATTTTTCGAAAACTGCTGTAACCAAGACCCGTTTATTGTTAAATCGTTCTTGCAACATTTTCCATGCAGTGTCATAATTGACTTCTGTTAATTCAAGGTGCCTAATTAATCTTTCGGCATCCCCTGATAGATTTGCTTTTAAATACCACATCTTTTGTACAGCGGGTATGTTTGATTTATGAACCATTTTCTTAAAAATGTCATGAAATTGTTGCCATTTCAAATAATTTCCATCAAATTTTGGAATTGAAATTTTTGGCAATTGTAGTGACGAGGTTGTCACATCATGTGCAGGTGGGACACAAAATTTCAGTATCGCCTTTTCTGCCATTATGAATGTTTCCAAATTGTATCCAGCTTCGACTGGATCTACTGCAAGTTTATACATCTCATAGTGCAGTTGTTCTATCTGCTGCCATAAGTTTTCTACAACTGTTTTGTAGTTCATTTTCTCTTCAGGAATTATTTGCTTTAATGTCCTGGAAAGTGTTGCTAGCATAGCGCCTTGCTTTCTGATCAATGGTTGAATGTTAATGTGATCTTCATCTTTTTGATGAGCCAATTTGCTTTCTTCAATTTTTGCCCTTTGTAGTTTCCAGTCCTTTATTACTTCTTCTGTTAATTCTTTTAATTTTGAATAATATTCCTTTTTGAAGTAATCATGACCGGATGGCTCGTATCCCAACGATTCCAATAAATCAGTGTGGGCTTTTCTCAAATTCATCCCAAAGATCCTCAATCGTCTCAATTTTATTATCATAGTAGAGAACTTTTGACTTTCTTGAGGCAGAGTTCTTTTTGACATTTCTGATGACATTTTGAATCTCTTTACCTCGCTCAAACTGTTGTTCGTATATTTTATCCATTTTACTTTATGTACTTTGATCCGTTGGAAGTATATTTTTTAGTCAATTGACAAGGTACGCTCCGACTCGGACCGATTAGTGATCAAAGTACTAGTAAATAAAGTTAAATTGAACAACAAGTATAAAGTTTTAAAAAAAAATTTGTTTTTATTTAATGTAAATGTATATATGTATGTAAATGTTGGATCGTAGAAATCCTTCGCCTGCTTGGTCGCCGTTTTGACTAGATGGTTCAATTGATTGGGTACGCCTTGTCCCACGTTGCAGAAATCCAAATTTGGAGTTTTCCGATTATACTCTGCTGTCGTTCTAATCCACAAATTGACTAGTCGACAAAGTGCTGATAATTTCAGTTGTCCGACAAAGAGAAGATTTTATGGTCGCCAAGTTGACCTGTTGTACACTAATAGTCGCCAAGTTGACTCAAATGTACTTTTTTCCGCTGTGATTCTAGTCGCCAAATTGACTAGGTGACAAAGTGTTGACACAGTCAGTTGTCTCACAAGCAGATGTAGTTTTTAGTTATGGTGTGCAATACCGTCGCCAAGTTGACATAAATGATATGCACAAATGCAATGATATCCAAGTTAATCAATTGCTTCGTAAATGTCGGGACCGCGGATTGTGGCTAGCCTGCAAAACCGTGCCCTCGCTAAGGAATATCAATATTTTCCAAAGCGTTGTATTAAAAAAGGAAATGATCGACAAGTTGACCAAAATTCCTTATATGCGTGTTATTGAGAAAATTAGTCTGAGTTGACAAAAATTCTCTCACTTTGACTGTTACACCAAAATGTTTTATTTTTTTTAAATTGGGAACGCCAAAGTCGGGGGTCACCAAAATGTTATTGAATTTTAAAATTTTATTATTTATAAAAATGTTTGCCTCTAGAACATAAACTAGTGACATAGGGCTGTCGCAACCAACACTTGAAATTGGGTGGAATTCGGAGAGATCATGCAAATGGGGGCCAAAGACACAGCGATGGTCACCCGTTGATTGCAGAGTAGGCAATTTCGAATAGCCCATGCGCTTGGTTATCAAGCCAGGTAAAGTTTGTCAAAAAGTCGAATAGCCCATGGAGTTCGCCAATACACAAAATAGAATGAAAGTTAGAGGAAGTTATCGAAAAGTCGAATAGCCCATGCGCTTGGTTATCAAGCCAGGTAAAGTTTGTTTGTGTCTAGATTATTCACTGCCAAGCATTAATAGTAATTTTTATACGTAGTAATTTAAAAGATATTTTTTTTATCATGGATGAAATTTGACGACATACAATGCATGGTCTCAGAAAATTTTGAAAAACAACATTTGAGGTGATTTGGTAAGATCCTTTAAAATCTTACCAAATCACCTCAAATGTTGGAGAAAGCAAATTTTGTGTCACAAAAGTAGCATTTCTAGACTATGTTGGCAGATATGGGATTTCAACCGATTTAACAAAAGTTGAACCAATTTCGTCATGGCCAGTTCCAAAAACCATCAAGCCAATAAGATCCACTCCTAGCGGCAACTACAAGGAAAAGGAAATATATCTTGCGACAAATACAAACACAAAAAACCATTATTACCGTAAAGCGCGAAGACCCGGATTATTTCTGGTACAGCGGGGTAAGACTTAAAGACTTTCTAACCATTAGTTGGAGAGTATCGGTAGATAGGTATTGCCAGGTAAGACTAAAATACGGCTCTAACGCAAGTTAGACCTTCTGTTTTCACAATTATTGTGGCTGGATATCACTTAACCAGTAAACTTATGACACTACGAAAAAGAACGACAATAATAGCTCTAAAGGTTAAAGACGACCCGACATATATATATATTATATATATATAGTCATATATCCGACCAACACGTCTCCCCAAAATCTCCCACAGTCTGGACCCTCTGATAAACAAATCCCATTATTCTAAACAAATCCCCCCTATTTTGCAGGTCGAACAACTAGACCAAACAAATGTCACCCCACAATGGAAAGCGTGAAAACGGTTAATCAGCATAAAACAATTAACCAATAGAAATTCCCTAAAATTGTCACCCGATACAAAGCTTAAAGAAATTGCTCCTATAAATATAAGCAAAACGAAATGTATCTTCAGATTTTATTCTGAGTTTATATCTATAACCGAAGAGATCATAATTGAATAAAGCTCCGACTTGGGCATAAAATTTTAAAGTAATTTTATTTCTTTGTGTATCCTGGTCGTTAAAAACATTATTTATATATATAAAATTCTCGTGTCACAGTTTTTATTGCCATACTCCTCCGAAACGGCATGACCGATTTTGATAAAATTTTTTGTGCTTATCCGGTATCTATGAGAATCGGCCAACATCTATTTTTCATCCCCTTTCTTTCTCACTCCCTACCACATTCTTACATACATACAATAAACACATTCTAACATACATACATACTTACAATAAGTAAGCCATGAAATTACTAGAAAATTATTTATATGGCAAAACAACGTTTGCCGGATGTACTAGTTATATATATATGTCGGAGTATCTTCAATGTCTCCGGTTAAAGTTGATTTATTATTATTTGCCATTTTTCTTGCGCAGCGAGTTCCGGGTAGGATGCCTTTCTGTTGCAGACTGACTACGCAGTCTCAACCATCTTAGCATTACACCGGACCACACTCGATGACAGCCGAGCTGTCATCCCGCTCAAATACATAGCCATACATCTGCATGACTGAGCAGTTAATGTCAACTTTCATGACTCAGTAGTCAATGTCGAATTAACATGACAATACTTACTACTAAACTTACATGACAGAAGTCACTGCAACTTTACCAAATGTTACCAGCCTAATATTACAACTATGACGTATGAGACTGAAATAGAGAGGGACAGCCGAGTCATCAACTAGACAAAGTGATAAGACCACATACGGTATCAAAAGGTATGTATAACAGTGGAATACCCAATATCATCTCCGACACGGCCATCCTGACTACCACACGTCCTCGTGTCATATTAATCAGGCACCCTGACTTACAAATTTTCAATGTATATCAAACTTAATTTAATTCCTTTAATTTCTTTGTAACCGATTGTAACCATTATCATTACCCAAGAATTCTTTACACCGTCAAATGCCCAACACGCCACGGCAAAACTTCATTCTGCGCTTGTGCTTGCATTTCGACCAGTATGTAAAGTGATCAATTCTTCATGTAACACTGTCTCTTTCAACAGTTTACCCTTCACTGGGTTTCTCTTTACTGTCTCTTTCAACAGTTTCACACCCACTGGTGTTCTCTCTTACTGTCTCTTTCAACAGTTTCACACCCACTGGTGTTCTCTTTACGTCCTCGTAAAGCCGGTACATAAACCATCTGTACACTTATTATTCAACATATCCTCATTTTATTTAAATAACTAATACATTCTACTGTATCCGTCTTAACAAATTCTTTTTAGTGTCTTTTCACAACTCAATTTTCTTCAATATAATTTAACTCGTAGCTTAACGTTCTCAATTCACATTCTTAAGCTTACTTAACCTTCTAAGCGGATACTAAACATTGATTTCTTCACAATTCGTTATCTTTACAGTTTATCTACTTCCTATTTGCTTTAGTATCCTACTTTTTCAATTAACATTTTTGCTTTTTCGTTAAGTTAACATTCACATTTTATCTCAGTTTCAAGAATCCTAGGCAAGGCACCACCACGTAGCATCGACAACAACAAACTTTTTCAACTTCTCTTGCTTCTCCTAGTATCCCATCCACTAGGATATACGGTCTGTTTCACCCGTTTCTTCACAGTTTCTTTCAACTGTATCATCTCCGTCGATATCCAGCTCGCTTGGTACCTGCCCATCTGGCATTCTCCGTAAACTATCATGCGGATATTTATACTGTCTTTTACTTGTCATAGGTTTTAACTTGTACCTATCGCCTTCTAATACCTCAATTATTTTAAAGGGTCCGCGTTTATTGTTAAATCGTTCTTGCAACATTTTCCATGCAGTGTCATAATTGACTTCTGTTAATTCAAGGTGCCTAATTAATCTTTCGGCATCCCCTGATAGATTTGCTTTTAAATACCACATCTTTTGTACAGCGGGTATGTTTGATTCATGAACCATTTTCTTAAAAATGTCATGAAATTGTTGCCATTTCAAATAATTTCCATCAAATTTTGGAATTGAAATTTTTGGCAATTGTAGTGACGAGGTTGTCACATCATGTGCAGGTGGGACACAAAATTTCAGTATCGCCTTTTCTGCCATTATGAATGTTTCCAAATTGTATCCAGCTTCGACTGGATCTACTGCAAGTTTATACATCTCATAGTGCAGTTGTTCTATCTGCTGCCATAAGTTTTCTACAACTATTTTATTTCTTCAGGAATTATTTGCTTTAATGTCCTGGAAAGTGTTGCTAGCATAGCGCCTTGCTTTCTGATCAATGGTTGAATGTTAATGCGATCTTCATCTTTTTGATGGGCCAATTTGCTTTCTTCAATTTCTGCCCTTTGAAGTTTCCAATCCTTTATTACTTCTTCTGTTAATTCTTTTAAGTTTGAATAATATTCCTTTTTGAAGTAATCGTGACCGGATGGCTCGTATCCCAACGATTCCATTAAATCAGTGTGGGCTTTTCTCAAATTCATCCCAAAGATCCTCAATCGTCTCAATTTTATTATCGTAATAGAGAACTTTTGACTTTCTTGAGGCAGAGTTCTTTTTGACATTTCTGATGACATTTTGAATCTCTTCACCTCGCTCAAACTGTTGTTCGTATATTTTATCCATTTTACTTTATGTACTTTGATCCGTTGGAAGTATATTTTTTAGTCAATTGACAAGGTACGCTCCGACTCGCACCGATTAGTGATCAAAGTACTAGTAAATAAAGTTAAATTTAACAACAAGTATAAAGTTTTTAAAATTTTTTTTTTATTTTATTTAATATAAATGTATATAATGAATCGTAGAACCCTTCGACTGCTTGGTCTCCGTGTTTTCCAGATGATTCAATTGATTGGGTACGCCTTGTCCCACGTTGCAGAAATCCAAATTTGGAGTTTTCCGATTATACTCTGCTGTCGTTCTAATCCACAAATTGACTAGTCGACAAAGTGCTGATAATTTCAGTTGTCCGACAAAGAGAAGATTTTATGGTCGCCAAGTTGACCTGTTGTACACTAATAGTCGCCAAGTTGACTCAAATGTACTTTTTTCCGCTGTGATTCTAGTCGCCAAATTGACTAGGTGACAAAGTGTTGACACAGTCAGTTGTCTCACAAGCAGATGTAGTTTTTAGTTATGGTGTGCAATACCGTCGCCAAGTTGACATAAATGATATGCACAAATGCAATGATATCCAAGTTAATCAATTGCTTCGTAAATGTCGGGACCGCGGATTGTGGCTAGCCTGCAAAACCGTGCCCTCGCTAAGGAATATCAATATTTTCCAAAGCGTTGTATTAAAAAAGGAAATGATCGACAAGTTGACCAAAATTCCTTATATGCGTGTTATTGAGAAAATTAGTCTGAGTTGACAAAAATTCTCTCACTTTGACTGTTACACCAAAATGTTTTATTTTTTTTAAATTGGGAACGCCAAAGTCGGGGGTCACCAAAATGTTATTGAATTTTAAAATTTTATTATTTATAAAAATGTTTGCCTCTAGAACATAAACTAGTGACATAGGGCTGTCGCAACCAACACTTGAAATTGGGTGGACTTCTGAGAGATCATGCAAATGGGGGCCAAAGACACAGCGATGCTCACCCGTTGATTGCAGAGTAGTGAATAGACAAGAGTTGCTTGAATACTGATTTTATTAAGAAAAAGGTCGAGTTTATATACACGATTCTAGGATCTAGGGGGTCACATGTGTATACATTTGGGGGTCTTATTCATAGTGTAAATGTGATTGTGTGTGTGAACATAATGTGGGGGACAATTTTGTGTTGTATAAAAATATAGTGTGAGTACAGTGTATATGAAAATATGTAGGGTTTAATTCTATTCTAAGCAAAGCCTGCATTGGTTTTTACTGTGAGAAATTCATAGTTTGTATTTTAAGCATGCATTTACACCAACAAACATTATATTCTAGAGAAGTTAATTAATAATTTATGTCTACACATTCAAATCACCCTTTTCACTTAGTTGATTATAGCCCATGACCTTTAACTGGAGCTATAACTACAGTATTAGGTATAGTAAAATGAGTTCATCAATATGATATTTCATTATTTTTTTTAGGTAATATTATTACAATTTTAACTGTTTATCAATGATGACGTGTTGTATCTCGTAATTTCAAAGTTTACATACTTATGCAGTAACTATTGGATTACGATGAGGAATAATTTTATTTATTTTATCAGAAGTTTTATTTTTTGTGAGTTTTTTTTGAGCATTTTATCATAGAAGTTTATCTCCAGCAATTGAATTAGGAGCTTCTTGACCTCCTTTAGGAATTATTTTTTTTAATCCTTTTCAAATTCCCTTATTAAATACAGAAAATTTATTAGCTTCAGGAGTAACTGTTACATGAGCTCATCATAGACTTATAGAAAATAATCACTCTCAAACTACTCAAGGTTTATTTTTTACAGTTCTTTTAGAAATTTATTTCACAATTTTACAAGCATATGAATATATTGAAGCTCCTTTTACAATTGCAGATTCTGTTTATGGATCAACCTTTTTTATAGCAACAGGATTTCATGGAATTCATGTTTTAGTTGGAACAACTTTCTTATTAATTTGTTTAATTCGACATTTAAATAATCATTTTTCCAAAAATCATCACTTTGGATTTGAAGCAGCAGCTTGATATTGACATTTTGTTGATGTAGTTTGATTATTCCTTTATATTACAATTTATTGATGAGAAGGATAAAAATGTATTATCTATATTGTATAAAAGTATAGACTTACGCGCTGCAGCTATGGGGTACAGCCAGCAAATCAAACATAGAAATACTGCAGAGATATCAGTCCAAGACTCTCAGATCAATAACAGGCGCTTGTCGATATATGACCAACGCAGATATCCATAAAGATCTCCAAATACCCACCGTCATAGACGAGATAAAATCTCATACAAGTAGATATATCAATAGGCTACATGACCATGAAAACGCTTTAGCATTAAGTCTATTAGATAACTCTGTCACCACAAG
Organism: Drosophila austrosaltans; assembly: GCA_035045865.1. Lineage (NCBI taxonomy): Eukaryota > Metazoa > Arthropoda > Insecta > Diptera > Drosophilidae > Drosophila > Drosophila austrosaltans. The sequence goes on from JAWNOQ010000003.1 coordinate 13,741,724, forward strand.
ACGTCTAAAAAGAACTCATGTCTTGGACCTGCCATATAGAGAAACAAATAGGTAGGTATTAATATGTAAATATGTAAATATATGGATTGAGTTCACTGGAGCTTAAACCATCCGGCTATTATTACTTATATTTAGTCAATTTGTTTATTGCCTAGTCTAAGGCAGATTGCAAATAAAATATTAAAAAAAATATAAAATCATAAGGTCTATTAATAGTATAGATAATTTTTTCAATTATTTTTATCACATTAGTAATTTTATTAATTGCATTTATTGTAATAGCACTAGCTTCTATTTTATCAAAAAAAACTCTTATAGATCGAGAAAAAAGTTCTACTTTTGAATGTGGATTTAATCCTAAATCTTCTTCTCGATTACCTTTTTCTTTACGATTTTTTCTCATTACAATTATTTTTTTTAATTTTTGATGTCGAAATTGCATTAATTTTACCTATAATTATCATCTTAAAATTTTCAAATTTATTTATTTGAACAATTTCCTCTATTATTTTCATTTTAATTTTATTAATTGGTCTTTATCATGAATGAAATCAAGGAATATTAAATTGATCAAATTAAAAATAATATGGGGTTATAGTTAATTAAACCATTTGATTTGCATTCAAAAAGTATTGAATATTCAATTTACTTTCCCTGCAAGGCCGTATATGCTTTTTTACCCCCTGTCTATCTCAGATAAACAATCTTTTAGTCACATTTCATAAAAGTATGGAACGAACTCACCTATTTTGAGGACTTTTGAGGGATTATTTTTTTAACGTTGTTTTCCGCTTACCGATTCACCCGATTCGTCGGGATGCGAAAATCTGACATATAGGAGCGGCGAAGTTGTTTGTCAATTTTGGCAGGATATGTCATTTCCTTTGCAAGGTTAAGCATCGATGGCGTTTTCCGGTATTTGTTCTTTTCTAATTGATTGACCCTTGTGACCAGACATATTCGCTTTAAGAGAATACTTGCAGTCCGTGAGTGCAAATGTTTTCTTAAGGTTTTCTAAGTGCTAGTCAGTGGCGCCACCAGTTGGATAATTCAAGCTAAGTGCTTGACTTTGTCGCAAAGTAAGCCAAAGCGTTCGTTTAGATAAAGTGTTCACTGATCATTTTGTCCCCAGCGTAGACCCAAAATTGTTCTGAGTCTAAATTGACTCCAAACATTGAAAAACAAAGCGGAAGCAGCGAGTTTATTAATTGCTAAGGCATCAACGTGAAGACAAATATTTATTTTGGCAAGAGCTCGTTGTCTTTGATGTAACAGCTACAGAAGTAAACCCAAGACGAGAAGACAGAGAGGGGCACCAGGGCGATCACTCTACCGCTTCTCGAGAATACTCCAGGAAAGGGAAGGATTCAACATTGGCTTCGGGGGGCCAAAACCAGCAAAAAGAGGGAAAAACATAGAGCCAAGCACAATGAAAAATAGTATATGGTAACAAGTGGTAAACCGAAAAATTTGGATTTATAGGCCAAAGAATTTCATTTCATTATCATTGTGACGTCAGAAATATTAACATAATTTATTATTTTTACTAGACTCAATAGTGTATGCGAAGAAGCTACGAAAGAGAACTGCATAATATTTCAGTCTCCCACCAGCGCGTCATCGGATATATCGAGGGGTAAGTGCCGCACAATTATACCCTGTACCCATAGGGTAAAAGGGTATATTAAAGTCCCTAAAATGTAAGTAACAGGCAGAAGAAAGCGTTTTCAAACCTATAAAGTATATATTATTCTTGATTAGCCAATTTCTTGAACAGCCAAGTCGATTGAGACATGTTCGCCTGTCCGTCCGTCCGTATGAACACCTAGATCTCGGAGACTAACAGAGCTAGAGCTACCAAATTTGATGCGAAAATCAGTGTAATATTTTCAAACATTTGTCTAGTGACTACGCAGATCAAGAGAGTTTAAAATTTTTGCAACGACCACTTTCGCCTACGCAATTGAGAAAAAACGAATTACTACAGAAGTTTTTAAGGAATCACATTTTTATTTGGCACTCAATGTGGCCATAATGCATCATCTGACCAAATTTAGTTGAAATCGGTCAAATAATATCAAAGATATACGATTGTGCGCTTTGTACTGTAACGCCAAGGGCGACATTGGCCAGCAAGGGTGAGCGGGATAGCATGCGTTCGATGTCGCTGCATATGAAAGGAAATTTTGAATTTAATTAATGCCGACTTTGAGGGTGTTTGTGGTGGGGCGAAAATTTCCAAATGGGTAGAGCCCAATTCTCACTACCAGTAGAGTTGGTGGATATTGGAGATAAATTAGAACGCGCGTTAACTCGATTTGCAAAACACAGGCCACCTTTATTTATATAAAATTAGTCACGGACCGGTTCACAATGTTAAGGCGTTTACGATTAGAAGTATTTATTGTAAAACTAAGAGGTCAGGAAGGTATCGGGATACGATGGTAGTTGCCGGGGATGAAAAACTCAACTTGCCAAGATGGAGTTTTCCATAGAACTTAGCTTAGTAATTAAGTCAGTGTGCCCGTTCGGGGATAGTAGCAAAAGCCCTCTTCTTCCTGCTGGTCACACTTTCTGGCGTGAACTTACCGCCCCCTTGCAACAAGTTGCAATAGCCCGGGTGGACTGGTAAGGATGGGGAGCAGCAACGTTCTGGAGCGCCGAGCTAAAGGAGTTCCGAACTGAACACACATTTGGACTTGATGACCTCAGGATAGAGGTTTGCTTCGTGGACTGGAGTGACGTCTGCGTGGGCGCTGGGGTTATGAACTTGGAGTTGGTCGTAGCGGATGCCGTGGGATGAAGGAGGCTATGGTGTTTCTCACCACACCGGCGACAGACCGATTTGCTTCGACACAATCCTGTGGAATGCTCGTGGGCGAGGCAGTTAGGACAGTATTTGTGCTCTAACACTGCCTGGAGTCGCCTTGTCGCGCAAAGATTGAGGAACTGCCGACATTTGCGGAGCGCATGACTCCTCCGCAGACCTTGCACTGGTAGGAGTTCTCTCGAGGAAGTCCATCGCTTCCTTTGAGGCTGGGATGATCGGTTCTTGGAGACGCGGAAATTTGAGCTGCCAATTCAGACGTGGACGTGGTCGGCATCAATGACTCGGTATGGGGGTCTAATCAAATTGAACATCCTCTCGGATAGGAATGTCCCTTCGGATCCGGTGTCGATTAAGGCGCGAGCGTGGAATTCTGTGCCTACATGACGTAGCACCACCATGGCAGTCCCCAGCAGGCCCTTACGGGGTGCGGATACTAAAAAATTTTGAAGACTGTGGCTTGCAGTTCGCCGTTCAATGGATTCGACCGAGGGGGCAGTGGTTGTTGGCTGCCCACTGGGGGGCGCCACTGTAGAGGCGGTGACGCTATGGAGCAGAGTATGGTGCCGCTCCTTGCATATATGGCAGTTGTGAGCACTCGGACACTCTCGCAGCTGATGACCCCGTGCAAAACAATTGAGGCATAACTTTTGCTGCTTGATCGCCGCCATTCGGCTTGGGACAGACATATCTGTGAACTTCGGACATAATCGGATTGGATGGTTCTCTCTACCGCACACTTTACAGGAGACCTGGTTGACAGTTACCTGGGTGTTCAACGCCTGGAATTTGGTTGGAGGCACCGACTTGCGGACGGCTGCAGGGATGACTTGCAATACAGGAGTGGACTTTCGACCTTCCAACGTTTCTAGGACGCGATAGTGATCCACGAGGAAGTTGTTGAGGTCGGACCAGGATGAGAGGTCTGTCTTGTTCTGGATGGATTGTTCCCATAGTGCGATGGTGGCATTTGGCAGTTTGGAGGTGCAAAGTGCCACCAACAAGACGTCCCAGTTCTCCGTGCTAACACCGGAACGCGTCAGTGTAGTTAAACAGCCCTGAATGGTAGTTTGGAGATCCTTCAGGGCCGCGCAAGTCTCGTGGACAACGGATGGGAGGTTGAAGGTATATTCGTTTGGCTCGCAACGAGCTGCCTCTTATTCTCGAAGCGAGCCTGCAGGTTCTCCCAAGCTGCGTGAAAACCGTCGTTGGTCAATGGGGATCTGGAAACGATCGCCTTTGCCTCGCCGCGCGTTTTGGACACCAGATGATACAGCTTCTCAACTGGTGTCAACCGTGGATTGTTCACGTACATAGCAGTAAACAGGTCTCGGAAAGTGGGCCATTGATTGTAATCGCCCGTGAAAACGTCCACCTCACACGGGGGTAGCCAATAGCCAGCATGGATGTGCTGCTCGCGGATTTCAGGAGCGTTTTGGAACGCGGGAGCCAAAGGCGGCGACTGCAGTCGCTCTATGCGTTCTCCTAATTTAGAACCGCATCGTACGTACACCATGTACGCATATTCGTACTTTAATTTCACGGTCACCGCATTGGTGCGGCTCTTCTCACCCGCGTCGGGTGCAGAAAGAGCGTGATATAGCTGGAATAATTCAAAGCGAAAAACCGTTTTTTCGTCACTTTCAACTTCACTATGATGACTTTGATTTAACTATTAGATGTACATATGATAGTAAATGTTCTTTAAGAAAGCTGAAAATTAGTTGCTATGAATACCGTAAATATCAAGCTGACCGAATTTTGGATAATGGTGAAGTGGAAGAGTTCAGCGCTGTTGACACAGAGTATGAAAGTCAAGTAAAAATAATAAATGTAAACGACTACATTCAAACATATGACATGGAAATTGACTAACTTATTTGATATGTGAAATAAAAAAAAAATTTTTTTCTTTACATGAAAATTATAAATATATATATAATAAAACAGCAACAGCATATTTTCGAAATTTAATTAAAAAATATTTTATTTAGTGTTTGTTATTATTCTTATTCAGCATCAAAACATGGGTAATTCAATATCAATCATGGTTGTTGAGCATCTTCTTCGGCCTCAAGCATCGGACTTTCTACTATCCGAATTGATTCATTTATTTGTTGTGCTAGAAGAAGCTCTAACTCATCCTCGCTCATCGTTTCTGCTACGTCATCATTAGCAACAACATCGCTTTCTGCAATTGCTGATGGTACAACATCAGTTGATGAGCTGACTACATTCACTTGAATAGCTAAATTTTTATTGTTATTAAGACTCATATTGCAAAAAAAAAAAGTTTGAGTATTTGATGGTTTCCAATATTTTCACCGACTGTCTCCGTTACAAAGTTTTACTTAAACTAATTTAACAGCATACACTTATCATCATCAGCTGAAAATAATGAGAATAAACAAAAAAATTGTTAGCTGTTTCCTCTCCAGTTCCCTCCGCTTATCAACAGCAAAAAGTAAGAAAAAACAAAAACATTTTTTTTTTTTTTTTTTTTTGTGGTTTATTATCGTTTCTTATAAACCTCTAATCATCTTGAGAACTTAATGTTATTTTTGTTATTTGCTCTCAACTTGTGGAGGTAATTTCAAGTCAGGATAATTTTCAGTTAGTAATGTACGGAATTGGCCATATCGGAAACGATCTATATCCAAATCTTTGGTTTTTTAAAAAGCGCATTACTAAGGAACGCTTCAGATCTTTATCAATAGAGGTCTTCATCACTATATAGTGAAGATGAGTAATCTCCACTTTATCGCATATATTGGGAGATGCTCCATATTCCAAGAGTTTAATAATGGCTACAGATAGATCATTCAAATTCTCCTTTGTTAAGTATTTTGTAAGTCCAATAAGTGGCGTTAGATTTATATACTAATGATCCACTTGAATTCTTTCATTGCCATCAAGGAGTTCCAATATTATTAAAATTAATAGCTGCTTTCTGCAAATCTTTATTGAACTGAATTTTTTTTGATGATTAGGATTTGGAATTGTCGCAAAAAAGATGTTAGATTTTAACTTACATAATCCTTTTTGTAGCCATATTCTAAACATAATTTTATAAACTCTTTGCCACATCGTCTCATCAAGCATCTCTCATATGTAGAAAAATCGTTTGAAACAATTTTATCTGCTCTGGCACCTTTTTGCAAAGCCTCTCTAAAGCCTTTTAAATTATACTCATAAAAGGCAACCTTTAGTTCGTTGTTAAGAGGAGACATACTTGTTCGAGCTTCAAAACCTTACAGATTGTATTACATGATCCTTTTGTATTTTTTTATATAGCACTTGTTGTTCTTTATTATTATAAGTTTGAAATTCTATAATGCCCCAAGCGTATGTATGTATATTATCGTTTCTTATAAACCTCTTATCATCTTGAGAACTTAATGCTATTTTTGTTATTTTTTGTGTGTACAATTTTGACTTAAAAATTAGCATATTACTAGTTGAATATGTCTTTTTATTGAATAAACAATTAGCAAATGATTCTAAGCTTACGTTTTTTAACACTGCGTTTTTAACACCCTTTGCTTTTTTAACACAACCCCCATCTTCAAGACGAAGAGAGTACATTTTGGGTCGTAGTCCAATAAATTCTGTCATTATTTTTCCGTTATTTTCATCCTTCATCATACCCAGAACTTTTTTATTACACCTCTGTATTTGATATTTGTTTGCTAAGTCTTCTGAATATTCAGATGTATCAAATCTCATTTCAACATCATTGCGAATATCAGCGTATACATCGTTTCTTCTAATGGTGTAGATAAAAGAGTCAGTATCCATATAATTTAAACTTAACGCTTCTTTAAATTTAGGAAGCATATATCTATAGTGAAAATCGTACATTTGAAACTTTGATAAATCCAGCACACAAAACCTCAAATATATAGGTTTATTATATACATTCAATAACCGCTTCATTTGAATTGCATACAGCTAAACTTTCAAATCTGGCTTTTGATATTAATGCTCTAGCCCCTAACTTATTGCAAAGGATTGTCTCCCATGAAGTTACAATCTTAATATTTTTTCTTTTTTCAACATTCTCCATGGTCTTGCCAAATACCGCATTATTTAATAGTTAAAAAAAAATTTTTCAAAACTAGTTTTCGCATTTGTTCTGTGCTGAGTATTAATATCAATTTCTTAAGCCAAGGCGCTTGCTTAAATTTTAAAATTCGATGTATTTTTTTTAAAACAAGACCATTTTGAATACACAGCTGAAAATTTTTAAAATGAATTGGATATTTGTGTTTGGTGTTTAGGTCTGCAATTATGTACCTTTTTCACTGTGCATAATTTTGTAGGCTTCTGATTGCTTGGACAAAACGGGAAATCGCTAGGAGAGTCATGTAGAGAAGTTGGATATTCTAAAGTAACTTCAAGAATATATCCATAATCAGAATCCGCTGCGATATTAAAAACATTGAACTCACTAACCTCCAAATCATTCATCCAGCAAAAGTCTTTATATGGGAGATATTGTGACATAGCCCAACCATACAAATTATTCGCATCTAAACATAATAAAAACTGAGAGCCATCACAAAGTCTCATTATAATTCTTCATATATTTATGATTTGCTTTGGAATATTTTTGCGTACATTGTACTAGCCCACCACGAATACCATTTTGAATAAATCTCTGCATATCTATATCTGTAAATAATTCTAGTTGTATGCCAGTTGATTTTAACATTGCATCCCAAGATAACCCCGGTGTTGTGTAATAATGTGCAGGCTCAAGAGAGTAAATTTTGCTGCATATAGAACGAAAATTTTCAAAAACATCCGCCAACAGCAGAACATCAGTTTTTAAATAGAGTTCCATGTAGTCCTTAAGGGACTGACACTGAAAAATATTCCAAACTTTTTGCGCATGCTGATAGTTTTCATCAGAACATTCGCTATTCGAAAGTTTGTTGAAAAATTTATCTTTAGATGGCAATGTATTATCATGCAAGCGGGAAATTGAATCCAAGTACTCATACGGAAATACACCTTTCCTACGCATTAGGTCTAGCCGACTAAAACCATCATCATCGTCATCATCGGGGAAAAAACTTGATGTTACTTTCATATCTTTTTTCTCTAAATTTGAGCTGAGGGTGTCTAAACTTGCAGGCAAGAAATGTGCATCATATGTGCATCATATTGGGATAAATGTTGGGATCTTATAGTTAACATTACAAGCATTGATTGTGTGCTGCTCCTCTAAATTTACCACTTAAATGACAATGATCTCTAACTCTATCATTTAGTAAAGCCTTTTCACACATATGACAATTAACTGCATTCATAAATAAAATTTCATCATCTACAGACATATTTAGCGTCTTTTTTTGATTTGCATAGAGATGGGTATATAACATAGTTACATCCTCTATGATTGATTTAACAAAATATTCGCTTGCATTTTCATCTGTGTATGATGAAAATTTATTTAACTTGGGGTTGTAGCTACATTTAATGTAATAACCATATGCCATAGAAATATGTTCTTGAATATTAACTACATTATCACTAACGTTTTGATTAACAGACTTCAAAATACATTCAAAGTCTGCAAACATAGCAAACGGTACTTGCATTTTATTGTTGACGTTCGAAAACTGTAGGTATTTGCGTTTTTCATCTGGCAGTATGGATATTATTTTGCTGCAGTCCTCAGAATGTGTGCTAAGATTCCTCGAATAGTTGAGACATAATTCGCAAAAGTGGAGCTTTGATGTACTTGCTGTCAGCTGTTTGCGCACAAGTCTATTCAATATGTGCATAGAGATTATTATTATTGTTTTTTCATCGATGTTAAAATCTAAAAGACATACCTCGATAAATTCCTAATCCAAGTATAGTGTGAGTTATGTTCACCCTCGAGAAGCAGCAGATTAACATGTTTGTTCTGCCTCTTCGAAGTTACGTGTATTATTTCATTCTGCTCCTCAAATTTCTTAATGTCTCTCAGTTTAAGGGGGAATTCCAGATTGGTGAAATTAAGCCCTTGCGTCTATCGTCTATTTAAATTGATATTAAAGCAATCGGTTTCGGAAGTTTAACATAGTTCGAAACTTTTAGTGGTTCATACTTATTGAGATTCATTTCTATATAAAGTATTTTTATTAAGGTCCAGCCACTGTCACGCTCTTAAAATTCATCCATTTTAGTGCTTATTATTGCAGTCTGGCTTACATATATTTCTTCCAGATCACATTCAACCGTTAACACCTTCATGGGAGTCTGATGAGACTTAACCATTACAGTCATCTCATCATCCTTTATCTTCATATACTCCCCGAACAGTTCGAGATTAACTTTGCATGCTGTATTAATGCTTAACCAGCTCATCAATATTGGTAGCAAAGAGGCTCCCGCTTCTGCAAGAAAGTTTTCAGGCAATTGCAGCTCTTTTCCACTATTATCGCTCTCATAGCGATATGTTGTAATGCGGTTTCGACAACCACTAGAAATTTGCTTCACACATGAATCCAAAGTCTCACACGCATTCGTTCTATGCACATTTGTCCTTAAATGATAGCTCCATCTAGCTAAGTTCACATTAATATTACATACATCACAATATCGCTCCATTTTTCAATTATTAAACTTTTTTTTTCTACTGTTCACAGAAAATCGTACTTGACAATTAAATTATTTTAATTCACTTTCTTTCATTTTATATGTTTATTTAATTCAAACTTATACACAAGTTCATGCACTTCTTTTGCTTCTTATCACATATATTTTTTCCACGCTTTATAATTTTTCGCACGCGCTTTATAATTTTTTTCGTCCACATACAAGAGCGCGTGCTCTTGCTTCTTATCACATATAATTTTTTTTCCCCCACCAAATAATTGTTTCCCGCGCTAGCGCCGCTACATGTCCAGATAAGAATTTCTTAACAATCTTGACCATCAAAGAATTTCACAACAATCTTGACCTTCAACTTTGCTTAGCATTATGACGAATTTCGCCAGACGCCCCACGACCCACGTCCCTCGTTCACGACATCGTTATCACTAACCACTTCCGCTCCACGCTCCTCGTCCACGTTCACGACATCCTTATCACTAACCACTTCCGCTCCACGTTGCAAGACACCCCTTATCAACCACTGTGACGTCACTTCCTGGTCCAGAACATACATTTCCTATCTACTTACATTCCACAGTTACGACCTCAATGTTTTCCCTCTCCCGTTTACACATGTATACATGCTCTCGCACATACGTATGCATACATTTGTGAGTAAATATAAGTAACCGCTCAGATGCACACATCACATCTACGTACAATATAAAAAAAATTTACATACAATCGCAAACAAAGCTCCGCGAGGATCACTAATGCTTAAAAGTAACTACGGCCTACGCAAATAACACGGTGGTCAAGGGTTTAGAGGTCATAATTGTTGCAAAAAGACCGCTGGTTCTAACCATCCGCGATCCGAAGACGTCTTTAAGTGTACTACGGTGTGTTATTTTTCCAGGTAACAAAAGTTTTTCTTCCTTTTTTTTTAGTGTATTTTAATAATTGCTTTCTTAATACTAATTAAATAAAAAGTTTATTTGTACTTTTATTCAGTTTAGATACATAATTTATGTCTACTTTATTTACACAGTACCCGTTGGGCAAAAGATTATATTAATGCAAGCATTTCCGACCCCATCAATTAAATCGATTTGTTCTTGGTCAGTTGCAACAGCTGATTGATATTTGATATAAGAACAAAATTGGTTTGTATTTGATTTTCGCTTCCGATATGTTTTGTTATGTGGGACAATCAATAATAGAGGCAACATTAAGTAGTTGATCCAACTTCGTTAAAAATAATACACATAAATACGCATAAACGTTAAATACTAAAACGCTAAGTGCAATATTGGCTAATCAATAGTAATGGGATATACCGTGTTGAAAGAATTTTATTTAAATTGATGGCAATTTCGAGCTTAAGTTCCTGAAAACAACTCCACTTGGTTTAATGGGTTCACACACAAGTCAGTACGCACCACTGGCTACACATATGGACCTTAACTTCCAAAGGCTTAAAAAGTCATCAATCAATTACAAAACTAATTTTCTATCGAATTCTTGCTATTTTTTATTGAAACTGTTGGAATTCTGCTAAAAATTTAGTTGGGTTTTTCGTATTTAATAGAAGCGTTTGATGATAAGTTGCAGAGAACATCATAACATCAATAGTAATAATTGCTGAAGGGTTATTTCAACTTTTTTTTTTTTGCTTACATTCATTTACTTGTTGAAAATTTTGTAATCCTACCAAGGAAACAACGTTTAAGGGCTTTCTACTTTTTTCATAAGTTATCAAATAACCTAACATCTCAGGGATGTCTATCGCTGTGATATATGTATGTAAGTTGCGCGCAATAAGTAATTGGGACAAGAACTTATCACATTATATTGTCCACAAAATACAATTTTTCGTTTTCTTCTTTCTTCCTATATTTTGGTTGTAGTATGCTCGACCAATATACAAGGATTTGTAAAAGAGTACCGCTAGGTTTTTCCGTTAATTTGATTTTTAAAAGCCATTGTAGCGTTTCGCGAACGAAATAAGTAAATGGGACAGTTTACTTTGCTTTCATTTGTGGATCAAAAACAACGTGTAGTTCCAAGTTTCAATTTTACATTTTGTGTAACATATCAAAACGAATAAAAAAAGGGAAGTGCCAACCAATCTCAACATTTGTAAAAATTCAAAATGAACTTTTTTATAAAAAAATGTCGAGTTTCACTCGTTTAACTAATAAAGAACGTGGGAGAATTGTTGCATTGCGTGATCTGGTCATGTAAATTTAAAAATTGTAGAGAATGTTCGAAAAAATAAGAAAACAGTTAAAAATTATTAAAAGATCTAGAAAAATATGGAAGAAAACCCCGTTCTGGGCCCCCACCATTGATGGACAACCGGGACAAAAGGCGAATAAAAAATCTACCGGTTAGAGAAACTATCAGCGCATCTCAAATAAAAAGTTACTTGTCCTTGCCGATATTCACAGGACGTATGGAAAAGAGATCGTATAATGTTTCATATGAAAAAAAAACTCCTGAAACCTGAGCTTCTGCCAAGGCAAAAGCTACCCGACTACAGTTTTCCGATATGTATGAATTTTGGGACACTGAGTGGAGAAATATAATTTTCAGTGACGAAAAAAGTTTAATTTTGATGACCCTGATGGATAACGATATTATTTTCGCGATGGGCGAACCCCCAAACAAGTCCACGTGTCCAGGTACTTTCACGGAGCGCCTTTTATGATTTTGGCAGCGTTTGGATATAATGGAAAGACTCCAATGTGTTTTATATCACATAAAATGAATGCTAAAAATTATGAGGAACTGTTTGAGACTGTCTTAGTGCCATTTGGGGAAAATTATTTCGGTGATACTTGGACTTTCCAACATGATTATGCACCCATCAACACTATAAAGCTCACTAAGGACTATTTCAGGAACTCGATCATTCCAATTTTTGAGTGGTCAGCACGCAGCCCGGACTTAGAGAAGTATTAAAAATACGATTTACTTAAATATATCTGATAGATATCCATAGAGGACCTCTAACCCCTAAGCCACCGTATATATTGTCATGAATAAAATTAATTACAAACATTAATGTTCCTGGCAGAGCTTTCCAATTAACTTTGCCACCTGTATGTATTTATGTTCCGTACATATGTATATATGCAGTGCATACACTTATGTATATTTCCTTACATATGTATGTAAGCATATGCATGCAAGAGAGCATGTATTTATTTGAATGTGTGTGACCGTGAGAGAGGGAGATCCAGTTTTGTGGGTCGCGTTTGTGGAATTGTGGACCATTGCAATGGGCTTAAGCTACGCGACCCACAAAACTGGATCTCCATTCCTTACGTTCACACACATACATAATGAATTCATGCTCTCTTGCATATGTATGCATATAAGTATATGTATACTTACATACATACATGTATGAGTAAATATACATAAGCATATGCACTGCATATATACAAATTTAATTCGAAAGCTCTGCTAGGTTAATAAATGTTTGTAGTTAACTTTAGTCGGCAAATCTGTGGAATTAAATCGTGTGCTCGGGTTCGGACTGGGGTAGCGGACCGTCTCCAATCATGCAGTTGTTTTTTGTTGCCAGAAATAATCTGAAAGGGACTGAAGGTTTATGTTAAAGTCTCCTAAAATTATTGAACTGCAGCCTAACACATTTAGGGAACACTGGACTAAACTCTCCAACTCATCCCCAAACTACGGTAAATGAGTAAAGCTGCTAGGAACTTATGCTTTAAAATTACAAATTCGAAAACAGGGGAAGGTTTGGTACTTGATCTAGCACAATAAGGACCACTGGAATAAAGACTAATATTCTCCACCATTTAATTTCATATAAATATAATAAGGCCTCTTTCAGGCAGAGCACCACTTGGCAATGTTAGGGCAGTTCTATTTCACTGCAATAGCACTAACTATACAATACATAGATGGGACAAACGTAAGATTTTTTGATTGCAAACACTAGCCTAACCATGGAACCCCAGAGACGTTCAGCAAAAAACCGAACGTTCGTACGCTCAATGAGAGCAAGTGAGAGCAAGTTCTGTCAATGTATGTGTGCACTAGTCGGTACATGGGCAGGCATCGTAGTGTGCGTGTGTGACGTGAAGTTTTACAACACCGCACTTCAATAGCTCGCTCGACACAAATTTTTGATTTTCGACAAAACAGCGACAATACCAAGTGAATATAGCCCTGTAGAAAGGATATCAATCAATCTTTACACTGAATTGTGGACAGTCTCGGTGGCTGTGCTGATAGAGTGTTCGCTTGACGAATCGAGTTACCGCTGGTTCGATCCCCAGTATAAACCCTTCTATACAAAATTGTTTCTATTTTCTATTTTCAATTATGAATTGATTTTTTTTTTAATGAGTGTATTTTTTGTACTGAAAACGAGCAAAAATACAAAGATTGGTTTTGCGAAACTCATAAATGCATAGAGCATCGAAAACACTTATTGAACTATTTTCTGTTAGTCTTGCGTAAATAAAAACCAGATGGCTGATGGAAGTATTATGCGGTGCATCAACTGAAAAGCAAAAAAGTATTCGGAAAATTGAAATTTTAAAGTCATTAGGGCTAACATAAATTAGAACATCAACGAAGTCTTTTATTCCTTTTTTTTTTGGGATTTTAGGGACGAACTACCAGTCCGGCTCTTGTCTAAAGAGCCGGCAATAAAAAACCTAATAATCTTTAATTATTATAAAACAGTAGACGACAAAAAGAAATCAATTCATTATTGAAAAATAGAAACAATTTTGTTTGGAAGGGTTTGAACTGGGATTCGAACCAACGGTGTTTCGACTCGTCAAGCGAACACTCTATCAGCACAGCCACCGAGACTGTCCACAATTCAGTGTAAAGATTGATTGATATCCTTTCCACAGGGCTATATTCACTTGGTATTGTCGCTGTTTTGTCGAAAATCAAAAATTTGTGTCGAGCGAGCTATTGAAGTGCGGTGTTGTAAAACTTCACGTCACACACGCACACTACGATGCCTGCCCATGTACCGACTAGTGCACACATACATTGACAGAACTTGCTCTCACTTGCTCTCATTGAGCGTACGAACGTTCGGTTTTTTGCCGAACGTCTCTGGGGTTCCATGGTTAGGCTAGTGTTTGCAATCAAAAAATCTTACGTTTGTCCCATCTATGTATTGTATAGTTAGTGGCAATAGTGTAACCAGGAATTTCAAATGCTTCGATAACATACTTAAAAGCCTCATCAAAATACAATATGGGGGACTGAAGCATTAGCTGATTATAAAAAACCTAACTGTTTGGGGAGAACATTATTGAATTATACCTAAGAGATATTTAAAAGTACATTCATGAATATAAAATGTATAGTCTGGTAACTCCTTTAGCTTTAGTTATCTGTACCTCTAATTCTCTCATTCTGCGACTGTAAGCTCAACTTGAAAATGTTATATAAAAATGTTAGAAGAATGTTATAAAAAACTTTGTAAGAGACACACGAGGAAAACTTAAGAAGAGGAAAAATAAACGAAAATAACATCTCCACATAAATGTTATTTTCGTTTATTTTTCCTCTTCTTAAGTTTTCCTCGTGTGTCTCTTACAAAGTTTTTTATAACATTCTTCTAACATTTTTATATAACATTTTCAAGTTGAGCTTACAGTCGCAGAATGAGAGAATGAGAGAATGAGAGCTTCCTTAAGAATCCGGGCAACGACTGGGACTAGGTTGAATTGGTCAACATATTTGGAGGCACTATTTTTCAGCCGAGAACTCCGGCAACACTAACTAATATGTCAGAGACTTTCTGCATTATGTAAGAAAACAATAAAATTGGAAAAATTAATCAAATAGTAGATCGAAATGTGTTTGAAGAGCTTGTGCGGTGTGTAATTTTTGCAACTGTTGCTCAACATTTAAAAAGACATATTGTTCTGCTGCACCGGTTACCCTAGTACATGCTACATATAATGCTTCCGGTGAGTTTCAGAACTTTTTAACGATCCTTAACCGTCCTGATTTTCGGCAGAGCCGGATTTCAGGTGTCGAGGTTCGGCACAAAAAATGTATATGGAATACCTCCTAGTCTTTCCTATGATGCTAGGAATAACTCCTAGTCTTTACTTTGATGCTAGGAATACCTTCTAGTTTTTGATTTTCTGCTTGTAATTACCCTTCGCTTGGTCGTAGACTTCCGTCAGGACTTAAACTCGCTAATCTTGCAGCCGTTGGTTTTACTTGTTGATTTCACTTGTTGCTTCACCTGTTGACTTCACTTTCGGAATCTTCACTTGTTGGTGACACCCTTCTGGTGTCAGCCGTGCGTATTTATAGGCATCTTGACCCAATCAGGACGTGTGGTGAACTCCTGTCCCGTTACGGGTACTTTTCCATTCGTTTTCGTTTCGTCTCGAAAACTTTCCATCGCTTGTTATTTTTGATCGGCTTTCTCTGACGCTCATCCAGCATAGCTTGCTTATTGCTATGCATGGTGAAATTCTTTCACTTTGTATGCGTCGCCTATTATTCTGCTGAATTCCCAGCCTTGGTTGCCAACGGCGTCTCCTTATTGCTCTCTCCTGGTCTCGTGCTGGCCCCGCGATTTCCGCCACCGCCACCGTCAGTTACGAGAATATGATCGTTTGGTTTTGTTTTTATGTTTTTTTCTTTCCTCTTCGCTCTTCGGCTATGGCGACGTTTGGTTTTCTCTCTCGTTTTTGTGAGCGTTATGCTTGCACATATGCATGCGTATTTTATATGTTTTGCTTATATCCATGCGTGTTACACGTATTTTGTTTGTATGCATGTGTTTGTAGAGGGGTGGCATCGTTCTCCTTGACTTTGGTTGAATCCACAGAATAAAACGAAGGCAGAAAAAACTCCAAAATTTTCACTTCAAATTAGCACCGTAAGTGCGTGTATATTCATACAAGTGTTACACAGAATCAATATAACTTAACATTACAGACTTCAATAGAGCTTAACATTACAAGCCGAGGTGAAAGCTCCCCAGTTCACCACTCCCGTCCACCCGAAGGTGGTGCGCTGGGCCACGGGGGTAGACATCACCGCCCAACACCACGAAAATGGAGGCCGGAGCGTGGAACCGCTCATCCGCCAGCCTCAGATCCGCGAACCGCTTGCGCACGCTGTCATGGACGGGCGGGGGTTCGGAACTGGAGGGTCGAATCCACTTGGAAGGCGACGTTTAGCTTAACGTCAGTCTTCACTGCCGACCGGACCACTGCCGTGCAAATTCGATCGGCCCCCAGATGAACCGTCGGCAAACCAAAGCTGGCGGCGAGGAATGCCCGGATACGGCTGACCGGTAGAGCTGGGCGGAACATCGATGTTATATCGATGTTTTAATTTGAAAATGAAACATCGATGTTCGTTAGCCGATGTTCGATGTTTTCGCAAATTTTGTACCATCACTACTACTGGAAGGTAATTCATGCTATATAAAATCTAGCTTTATAATTAATACTAAACTTTTTTCAGATCTCGGCTGATGAGCTCAAAAAAATATCTCTGCGTACCGGCTACTTCAACTGAAAGTGAGCGTATGTTCAGCAAAGCAGGTTTAATAGTGAGTAAAAAACGAAGTTCACTAAAGCCAAAAAATGTGGATATGCTGGTTTTCCTAAATAAAAATGAATGGATCTCAAACAACCGATAAGTTGAGTCATTATAATATTTTCATAATTTAATTTGTTTGAAAAAATTCACAAAACTGTTATGTTAAGTTATCATTATATTTTCGTTATTTCATTTGTTTTTAAAAGCTTTAAATTAAGTAATAATAAATTAAATTATTTAAATTAAGTAATAATATTTTCTTAATTTAATTTGTTTTGAAAAAATAAAAATACTGTTAATTTAAGTTATAATATGTTCATTTGTTTGGAAAACATTATTTTGTTATTTTTTTTATATATATGTACATATATTGAACAATAAAGTCAATATTAAACAGATAAAAAAATAAAAAATTATTTTACTACCTTCGATGTTTAATCGATACATCGATGTTTTCAGATAAAAAACATCGAAACATCGATGGTCGCCGTGGGCATCACCAAGGTGGATGTCAGGTTAAGGAGTCCTGTGAGCGTGGGAGGAGCAACGGAGGGTGAGGAAGCCTTACTGGAGGAGGCGGCTGACGTATGGTGCCGCTGGTCGCACCTCTGCCATCGCCGCCCACTGCGGCAGGACTTCCCGGAATGCTCATGGGCAGGCAATTTGAGCAATATTTGTTGACCAGGACCGCTCGGAGCCTCTTCTCCGTCGCCAGCTCGGCACACCCGACAGCGAAAGGTGTTAGACTCACGGAAGCGTGTCTCCTCGGAGGGTTTGCGGTGTTGGCGTGGACGTGGTGCCATTGCTTGAAGGTTTTGGTTGTGAACTGGAAAAAAAGGGCTAGAAAGGAAAAGTTTCGGATTAGCCAAGGAATGAAATTAATTGGAAGGAACTGCAAATGGGGGAAGGAAATTATTTGTGGGGGGAAGGAAATTATTATTTAGAACTCGCTCGTCGGCGCCTTGATGAACCGCCTGGATACGACCGAGCCGCCATTCGTTAGGTGGCAAGTTATCCTCCTTAACGACAACCATTTCGTAGAACTGGTGACCTCATGGGTCGTTGCCATTTGCGCCTCTTGTGCATCTCCTTCAGATACTCCTCCTTCAAGCTCAGGCAAAGTTGCTGGTTAAGAGCCTTAAGGCGCCGCCATCGGTTGTGGATGGAATCGGCGAGCTGAGTGATTTCAGCTTCACTAGCTGACAGGAGAGGCGCTCCGATCAGGAAATGACCGGGTGTCAATGCGAGCAGCTCTGTAGGATCATCCGAATCAAGTGGAATACCAAGCGATGATCGGATCGCTAATGTACTTGGCGGTGACAACTCGTCCGGATATTCTGCATTCTGTGTCAAAGCTAGCCCAGAGGAAAGCAAAGCCACATGAAGAGCATGTAGTTGGGGCAAAGAGAGTCTTGCGATATCTCAGAGGGACTGCAGATCTAAAGTTGTGGTATGTTCGAACTGGCAAACCAATTTTCTGCTAAGTGGACGCAGATTGGGCAGGAGATGGCAGTGATCGCAAGTCGTATAGCGGATGGGCATTTATTGCTGCAGGTGCAGCATTTACATGGGAATCGAGAAAGCAGAGTGTCGTGGCCCTCAGCAGCAAGGAGGCTGAATACGTAGCATTATCGTCGGCGACAAAACAAGACAAAACGCAAACTGGAACATATTAAAATATTGAAAAATTAATAAAACTAAAACCAACTAAAAGCTAATACGTGCAACAACAACCAACTCTACAATATTTACTCATGCAACATAACTACAATCTACAAAACATAATA
Source organism: Drosophila austrosaltans (assembly GCA_035045865.1). Taxonomy (NCBI): domain Eukaryota; kingdom Metazoa; phylum Arthropoda; class Insecta; order Diptera; family Drosophilidae; genus Drosophila; species Drosophila austrosaltans. The sequence goes on from JAWNOQ010000003.1 coordinate 13,760,504, forward strand.
TTAACTAAATTTATAAAGCTATAAACTATAAAGCAATACACTAAATCTACATACCAACTCCATAAACACATAAACAACTATAAATAAATTAGCAAACTACATTCTAATCTACGCACAACAACTAAATAAACCAAAATAATACTTATTACTAAATTACAAAGAAATTAACTTGCACATATAAATCTAAATCTACAACAACAAAAAAATCTTATAATACTAAATAATGAAATAAATAAATCTATATAAACAAATAACTATATAAAATTAAACAAATAAACAACATAATTAAATTAAATACAACAACAAACACATACATGAGGGGCACCTATCTACATCAGCTGAGGCGGGACCGGCTGGCAACACTAAACCGCTTATCTGCACCCATTTCTACATCCAAATGATGGCCGGCTGATACACCGGAAAAATTCACCCAGCTACTTTCTTAAAATATATTACAAAAAAAAACTATTTATTGTAATATTTAAAAAAGTTTAAAATACCCAACCCTTTCTCTATGTAAATTAAAATCTAAATGTTTATTGTTAATCTTAAGCACCTATGTCATGCAAAAATGTTAGTAGGTAAAATAAGGCTAGACCTGTTCTAATTAGATATGTTGTAACCCTAGGTTAAGGACGCATTGATTAAAATAAATACGGTCAAACTCTGTTTTGGCGTTCGATGCGGATAGCTGTGATGGCTACCTCTGCAAACATTAAAAAAAGCATTATCGTCGGCGGCCAAAGAAGCGACATATATAAAGAAGCTGATGTCAGAGATGGGATTTCAAGATGAAGATCCAATGCTTATTTACAGCGATAATCAGAGTGCACAATGTTTAGTTAAGAATCCAAATTATCATGCAAGTAGTAAGCACATTGACATTAAATATCACCATGTAAGAGAAATGTATAAAGACAATGTAATTGAAGTAGTCTATGTACCCACTGAGAATATGATTTCAGATGTTTTGACTAAGAATTAAAGTAGAGTAAAACATGTAAATTGTATTAACAATCTGGGTTTGAACTAAAAATTAGTAAAAAGATGCAAAGTCAATTATGTCACGTTGAGAACGAGTGTTGAAATATTTGAATAAAGGCATAACGCACAATTGACTAAGAACATAGCATACATACGAGTAACCGTTTATGTTAACTCCTAAGAACAATTCTGTCCACAAAATGTTATGTTTAGCATTCACAACTGTAACGCCAAAGAGATCGAACGCAAAATAAACATTTATAATTATCAAAAAATTTAAACTAAAAAAAAATAATGTTAATCTAATAGAAAATAAATTTACAAATCTAATTCTACAAATTGATAAATATTTCACGATCTAAAATAAATTATTTCATATCACTAACACCAAATATTAGTATAACTATTTAAATATAATCAAAATATACAAGAATCTCTTTTTAAAATTTATAAATTTAAAGGCAATCAATGTAATAATAATAATAAATATTCTCGAATTTTACCATTTCTAAATAAATAAACTCCAGAAAAAATTTTTCCATGTTGTCTAAAAGCATATAAATATAAAGAATAGGCCGCTCTAAAAAATGATAATAATGATAATACATATAATTATTGAAACTCACGATCAAGAAACAATTCTATTTAATAAAGAAATTTCTCCTAATAAATTTAAAGAAACTGGAGCAGCTATATTTGAAGAACTTAATAAAAATCATCATAATGCTATAGCAGGTATAAAATTGAATAAACCTTTATTAATTTATAAACTTCGTCTACCTAATCGTTCATAAGAAATATTAGCTAAAAAAAATAAACCTGAAGAACATAAACCATGACCAATTATTAAAGTATAAGAGCCTCCTAAACCTCAATATCTTATAACGAATATACCAGCTAAAGCAATACCTATATGTGCAACTGATGAATAAGCAATTAAAGATTTTAAATCAGTTTGTCGTAAACAGATTAATCTAACTAAAACTCCACCTACTAATCTAATTCTAATTCAAATAAATCCATATTTTAAATTTATTAATTGTAAAATTGATAAAACTCGTAATAAACCATAACCTCTTAATTTTAATATAATACCAGCCAAAATTATTGAACCTGAAACAGGAGCTTCTACATTTATACTTTAGGTAATCATAAATGAACTAAAAATATAGGCATTTTTACAAGACAAGCACACAACATACAAAAATATAATAAATCATAATTAAATATAAAATTATTTATTGAATAAAAATTTATTGTACCTATATCATTTATTAAAAAAAAATACCAATTAATATAGGTAAAGTACAAATAAAGTATAAAATAATAAATAAATACCAGCTTGTAAACGTTCAGGTTGATAACCTCATAAAATTAAAAATAATGTAGGAGTTAATCTTCATTCAAAAAATAAATAAATTTATTCTTCTAAATGTTAAAACCAATAATAAAAGAAATAAAACTACATTTAATAAAAATAAATTTTTATAATTATTATATTTATTTACTCTATTGAAAAAAACTAAGTATTAATAAAATACCGCTTTATATCTTTTATATAAGTTATATTTAACTCTATAACTTTAAGCTTTGGCAACACCAGCAACCACGTCTAATCCACACACAAATTTATATCAAAGAGAAAGAAGAAAATTAAGTGTGACCAAACTTCATGTCACCTAAAAAACTTTATATAGTGTTATAAAATGTGATTTTTGTAAGTGGAATAGGGGTATTCCAACAGGCCCCCTCAAAAATTACATTATTAAATAAACAAAAAAAAATTAGAATTCATACAAATTCAAAAGCTTAACTACTAATTGCTGTGGTTGGTGTGCCATCTGGGAAGTCTTATGTGATCCAGCATTTACTCTAAGGATACAGGGAAAACCCAGAAAAACCTGTATCAGATCAACTTAAAAATTGTTTACAAATTAATATAGAAATCCAATAACATAATGTTAAACAATTCAAAAGATAAATTCGTAATTAAAAAAAAAAAATTCTTTGGCATCGAGCAACAGTTGATTTGTTTAGTCGTCTTCCAGGAGTCCCAACTTCTTTCGGAATTCTACAAATTTTGCGACTGGCAGCGGCTTTGTAAATATGTCAGCAATTTGGTTCTCTGTTGGAATATACTCAAGAAAAATTGTATTATTTTCCACCTGCTCTCGAGCAAAATGATATTTAATGTCTATATGTTTAGCTCTTTTGTGGCATGAGGGGTTATTGGCAATACAGATACATCCCTGATTATCCTCATAAATTTTTATGGGTATTTCTAAATTAATATTTAAGCTGTTTATTAGAGACTTAAGCCATAACGCTTCTCTTACAGCTTCAAACAGGGCCATATATTCAGCTTCAGTAGATGAAGCTGCTACAGAGTTTTGTTTCTTGGTGTTCCAACAAATCAGATTAGAATCAAATATTTTGAACAAAAAACCAGTGGTACTTTTCCTATCATTCTCGTTACCACCCCAATCAGAATCTACATATCCAACTAGAATATTTTCAAATGATTCATTCTTATTAAGAACCAACTTCATATCGACACTTCCTTTTAAATATCTAAGGACTCTCTTTAAACATTGCCATAATTCTGAGTTATTCTTACTACTATATCTACTCAGAATATTCACTGCAGTAGACAAATCAGGACGTGTACACAGCATGATGTACATTAAACACCCGATAAGATTTCGACATGGTGCTCCACAATCTTCATCTGAATTAAGCAATTCATAATTAATTTTGTTCGGTAAAGGGGTACTTACTGCATTGCAGTTTTCCATATTATATTTACTTAAAATTCTCGAAATATAAGAGGATTGACTTAAGCAAATTTTATTAGGTAACATTTCTATTCTTATGCCAATGAAATGTCGTATTTCTTCTAAATCAGTCATTCGAAATTTATTCTTTAAGTATGTTTTAAAATCAATCATACTTGTCATATCCCCTGTTACTATGACAACATCGTCAACATACAACATATTTGACTTAACATCGCCTTTGTCTAGAATGTAAATACAACGATCTACTGGCGAGTTCACAAACTTGCATTCTTTTAACGCCTGCTCAAAAACCTCAAACCAGCACCTTGCTGCTTGTTTGAGTCCATAAATTGCCTTGTTCAATTTACAAATATTATTACCGTTGCTTGATGCACCTTGAGGAAGTTGCATAAATATTTCCTCTTTTAACTTTCCATTCAAGAAAGCTGTTTTCACATCCATTTGATGAACATATAAATTAAATTGCACAGCTAATGATAAAATGAACCAAAAGCTAGAAATTCTGGCAACAGGGGCAAATGTTTCGTCATAATCTATCTGATATCTTTGAGTAAACCCTCGTGCGACAAGTCTAGCCTTGTACTTCAAAGGATTTTCAAGTTCATCATACTTAATGGAAAATACCCATCTGCTATCGACAATGTTTTTGTTGTATGGCCTTTCCGTCAAGGTCCATGTGTTATTTATTTCATGAGCATTTAACTCCATTTTTACAGCTTCTTCCCAAAGATGTTTGTCATTTCGATGTTTTATTTCATCAAATGTATTTGGAACATCATTAAAAACAGTATGAGCATTCAATATAAACATATTTATATTACAATATTTGTGGTTTGCCTTTTAATCTTTCACTTTTTCTGGTCACTGCTTCGATTGTTTCATGTTCCGTACTCTCGTTCGGGAAACGCTCTTCCTTACTCTCATTCAGGACAACAGATTCATTTCTTTTCCTACTTTCATTCCTTACTATCTTTCAGGATTTTAGTTTTATCACACTCCTTACTTTCATTCAGGACAACAGGGTAATTTCTTTTCTTACTTTCATTCGGAAAATATTCATCACCACTTTTATTACTTTCATCGAGCGAATCTGTATCAGAGTTGACAACCCTTGAATTAACCATATTAGTTTCATCAACGATAACATCTCTTGCAACGATAAATTTTTTATTAATAGCATCCCACAATTTGTATCCATTTGGCTCATATCCCACAAGGATACTCTTAAATGACTTTTCATCGAATTTCCCATTCTTATTTTTATTGTGTACATACACAGTTGAGCCAAACACTCTCAAATGACTCAGATTGGGTTTTCTGCTGTGCCACTTTTCATATGGCGTAATTCTACTTTCATCGAGGGCCCTACTTGGAATTCTGTTAATCAGATATGTTGCTGTTAAGACAGCTTCGCCCCAAAAATGTTTTTCTAGTTTCGCCCCATTTATCATAGCCCGAGCCTTCTCAGTTATATATCTTATCATTCGTTCAGATACACCGTTCAGTTGTGGTGTATGTGGTACAGTTGAATGATAAGATATCCCTTTTTCCACACAAAAAGCACGCATCTCATTTGACAGGTACTCTCTACCATTGTCAATATATAAGTTAACCATTTTCAGATTAAAATGCGCTTCACTCTTCGCTACAAAGTCTTTGAACATATTAAATACTTCTGACTTATATTTGATCAAATAAGTAACACAATAATGTGTATACTGATCTACGAAAATTACGTAGTAGTTTTTATCATTCAGAGTAACTGGAGTAATTGGTCCACATACATCTGAGTGCACTACGAATAAGGGTCTTTTAATATGGCTTTTATCTTTGAAATTGTTAAATGGAAGTCTGTTTTGTTTTCCATTTATACATGGCTCACAAATATCATCGGACAACTCTAAATTATTAAGGACGCTTATATCATTGAATACATTGTATCTTTTTATTTCGAGTAATTTGCCATTGCTTAGGTGCCCAAGCCTCTCATGCCACAATTTATATTTATTTTTCGCATTTAAAGTATATGCGTAAAATTTAAGTATTGGAATATTATTCAACATACCCGAGTTTTTCACCACCAGTACTGCGTTTTTGTTTATGGAGACTCCATCAGCGCCAAAGAGGACTGACATTCCAGCTTCTTGAAGTCTCTTCACTGACATTAAATTACCTGCAGCTTCCCTGCAGTACAAAACATCCTCCAGTGTAATGTCGAATCCATTTTTCAGCCGCACAATACCACGTTTGGTGGCATATATGAATTCGCCTTGTTTAGCCACAGCGATTTTTAGTGGTGGCACCAACTTCACACAGTCAGAAAACAATGACTCATTCGCTCCAGAATCCAATATAAACTCATTTTTATTTAAATTTGTTTTTATTTGTTTAAACATGAATGCAAACCCGGGTTGTGATGTTGCCAATTGCGCTTGATTATTTTCCTTATTTTTTTCTTTTGAAATTCTTTTAAATATATAACAATCTTCTTTTATATGACCTTCTTTACCACAGTGATGACACTTAATACTATTTCCTTGCTTGCCTTTGAAATAATTATTTGGTTTGGTCACCCTGTTTTTAAAATGTACTTGTATGCGTTTGTACTTATTGTTGTTGCTTTTATTTTGCACAACTGCTTTCATCACCTTCTTGCTCGTGTCACCATTGTCGTTATTGAGTTTAACTTCGTGATCTAACAACCTGTTCTTCACAAAAGCTAACGTAAGGTTATCCTCTGATAGCGTTTCTATAGCTGTGATCACTCCGTTATAAGACGATGGCAACGTGAGCAATAAATGTGACACCTTATCCAATTCTTCAAGTTTTGCACCGGCAGCCAACAACTCACTGACCAACTCATCAAAGATGTTGAAGAAATTCAGCAGTGACATTTCACTCGATAACTTGAGTGACAGTAAACGTTTGCGCAACGCCAATTGCGATGCCAAACTTTTGCGTTCATAAATAGCGTCTAAGCTGTCAAAAATTTGACGCGTCGTTTTGTCGCTTGCCGTAAAATTAAGAAACGCATCACTTAAGTGCTCTATGAGCGTACTTTTAGCACATCGCTCTGCCTTTTCCCAAGTGACATCGACTTCGTTGGGCATCACTTGATCAATAACCTTTAACACATCTAATTCTGCAAATAATGCCCTCATCCTAAACTTCCAGATGGAATACTTTTCACCGTCAAAAGGCTTTATATTTCGTTTTGTCTTTTCCATTCTTTTAATTAAAATTTTTTTAACACACACACAGTTACGAATAAGGAAGAAGGAAAGAATCAAAAAAAAACTTGCACGTGGAGTTGAATTTCACAATTATGTTATATTTCAGAGTTAATCAAAATTTGTATTTATATGCATTTACTAGGCATGGACTGGGCCCATAACCTATTGAAAAAAAAAACTAAGTATTAATAAAACACCGCTTTATATCTTTTATATAAGTTATATTTAACTCTATAACTTTAAGCTTTGGCAACACCAGCAACCACGTCTAATCCACACACAAATTTATATCAAAGAGAAAGAAGAAAATTAAGTGTGACCAAACTTCATGTCACCTAAAAAACTTTATATAGTGTTATAAAATGTGATTTTTGTAAGTGGAATAGGGGTATTCCAACATACTCTTTCTCTAGATAATAATATTAAAGAACAAATTCACAATCTTAATAAAACAAGACCATAAGAAAGTATATCTCTTCTCTATATATAATTCTAAAAGATTGAAAATAATCATTCCCATTATGAATTATAGAAACTAAAATTGATAAACCTAAAGCACCTTCACAAACACTAAAAGTTAAAAATATTATTCCAAAATAATTTTTATAATTTATTAAATTTAAATAAATAAATAATATATAAAATAATATTAAAACAATAAATTCTAAACTTAATAATATAGAAAGTAAATGTTTACGATTAGATACAAAACAAAATATCCCTAAAATTAATAAAATAATAGGTAATCTTCAATACAAAAATATAATTATTAGTTTTAATAGTTTAATAAAAACATTGGTCTTGTAAATCAAAAATAAGATAATTCTTGTAAAGTGTCAGTTACTTCTAAATAGTGTACATGTATCGAAGTTAGTATTCTACGTATCGATTGTCAGTAGTTTAAGTTCGATTGTTAGTATTAAGTTAAGTCTAGAAAATATCGATATGCGGCCTAAGGCCACACTGGAGAATGTCTCCTTCTTCTTCCGGCAACATTACCCAAAAGCAGACGCATGAGCTGCTCAACTCTAAAAATAATCTGTTGCCATCGATATTAATTATTCTATATTGCAGAAAATAAATAGGATATTATAACTCAGAAGTGGGATGACTACCCGAAAAGACACATATTTCGGTACAAGGCCACCCGCTCCACATCCAAGGTGGCCGCCCCCACGCCCGCCGCTGACACTGACGCCATTGCCATGTCTACTACGGTGCCTGCTGCTGCGGTGCCGGTTGCCATGGTGCCCGCCGCCGATGTCGTACCCACCGCTGTGCCTGCCGCTGCAGTACATGAGCCCGCTGCGGTACATGTGGCCGCCGTGCCAACCACTGCTGTACCCGCCGCAGCATCTTCTGCTGTACCCGCTGCATCCACTGCTGTGCCCGCCGCATCCTCTGCTGTACCCGCTGCATCCACTGCTGTGCCCGCCGCATCCTCTGCTGTGCCCGCCGCATCCTCTGCTGTGCCCGCATTCACCTCTGCTGTGCCCGCATTAACCTCTGCCGTGCCCGCCGCATCCTCCGCGGTGCCCGCCGCATCCTCCGCGGTGCCCGCCGCGTCCTCTGTGGTGCCCGCCGCATCCTCTGCTGTGCCCGCCGCTGCCGCATTTACCTCTGCTGTGCCCGCCGCATCCTCTGCGGTGCCCGCCGCATCCTCTGCTGTGCCCGCCGCTGCCGCATTTACCTCTGCTGTGCCCGCATTTACCTCTGCTGTGCCAACATTCACCTCTGCCGTGCCCGCCGCATCCTCTGCGGTGCCCGCCGCGTCCTCTGCTGTGCCCGCATTTACCTCTGCTGTGACCGCATTCACCTCTGCCGTGCCCGCCGCGTCCTCTGTGGCGCCCGCCGCATCCTCTGCTGTGCCCGCCGCTGCCGCATTCACCTCTGCTGTGCCAACATTCACCTCTGCCGTGCCCGCCGCATCCTCTGCGGTGCCCGCCGCGTCCTCTGCTGTGCCCGCATTTACCTCTGCTGTGCCCGCATTCACCTCTGCCGTGCCCGCCGCGTCCTCTGTGGCGGCCGCCGCATCCTCTGCTGTGCCCGCCGCTGCCGCGTTCGCCTCTGCTGTGCCCGCCGCTGCATCCACTGCTGTTCCCGCCGCCGCCGCACTCACCTCTGCTGTGCCCGCCGCGTACAGGTCTGCTATGCGGGCTGCTGTCCCGCTGGCTGCACCCGTCACTGACCCTGACGTCCACTGGGCCACGGATCCATGGGAGGATATGCCCGCCTTGATGCCCTCCGTGCCGTCTGCCGCTGTCACACCGGCTGCTTCCGCCTCCAGTCTGGACGAGCAGCTGACAACGCTACGGAAACAGCATGAGCTGCTGCGGTTGCAGCAGCAGATCCTCGAACTGCAGCAAAAAATGGATGAGGGACGAGCGCCAAGGCAGCAGGTCAGTGATTTGAGTGTGATCGAGAGCATGGTGGCCCGATTCTCAGCGGATACTGCATACGACGTGAAAAAATGGTTGAACGATCTGGAGGACGCGTTTGAGATCCTGCAGTTGAACGATCGCCTGCGGTTGATTGCATGCCGTCGCATGCTAAAAGGGACGGCTGCGGTGTTGCTGCGTACGGTATCGGTGCACAGCTATGGAGAACTCAAAGCAATCCTCCTCCGTGAGTTTGGACGCTCGCGCAGTGTGGAGGAAGTGTACCACGCTCTGCGTAGCCGGCGCATTAAGGCAGGTGAAGGATGCTTGAGGTTCGCAATTGAGATGCAGGAGATTGCCATGAATGCTCCGATTCCGGAGAACGAGTTGGTCGACATGATCATCGATGGACTGCGGGACAACTCTACTCGAGTCGGCATGCTGTACTCGGCTCGCACGGTGACCGAACTGAAGCCCCTACTGGAACGTTACGAGCGCTTCCGTATGCAGGGGGCCGCTACCAGGCAAGCCCTCAGTGTGAAGGTGCAGCCAACAACAACTGCCTCGTCATCTGGGAACAAATTCTCAGGCACTGCCTCAAGTGAAACCAGATGTTTCAACTGCTCTGGATGGGGGCATTACAAAAGCCAATGCCCGAAGCCGATCAGACCGCCGAACTCCTGCTTCAAGTGTGGTGTGGTGGGCCACATCTATAAAAACTGCCCGCATCGGATGGGAACTGCCGCCGCCGCCACTGCCGCCACCACTGTCGCCACCACTGCCGCCACTACTGCCGCTGCCGCTCCTGATGATGTAGAAAGTAGATTAAATCATCTACAACTGGTGAGTGTTGCTTTTGTTTGTGATGAAGTGCAAGATAGGAAATTTATAAATATGTTTTCCCTTCTCGACTCGGGCAGTCCGAAGAGTTTTATCCGTGAATCTGAAGTCCCCCCCAACTGCCGTCTTAGTCCCAGTAAATTGAACTGCCGTGGTTTAGGAAATAGCCAGCTTTGGTCTTTAGGCCAAGTACAGTGTAGTGTTCACTTCCGCGGTACGGAGACCATACATATTTTTGAAGTTTTGCCGAACAAAGCAACCGAACTGCCGATGATTATAGGCAGAGATCTCTTGTATAAAATTAATGTTAGACTTTGTAAACTAAAAGAAATCAAATATGAAAAGGAATCTATGTTACTTATGAATAAACCTACTGAATGTAGAAATATGAAACTCACTGATGTTCTGAAGTCCTTTGACATATTGAGAGAAGAGAGAGTGATACTGCCGTATGATAGAAATGAGATTGTATCTGCCGAATTGTTGTCCGATTCTCCCCTTCCGAAAACTTCTGCAGTACCACTTATGGCTATAAATGCTATTGAGGTCCCTGCTGTCAATGATTTAGAGTTTGATATAAAGTCCACTTTACGGGAAGAGCAAGCCGCACACTTAAGGTCTATTATTTCCACTGCATATGTACAGGTTGCCCCTGAGTTAGTTAAGCCCGTGAATTATGAGATGAAAATAGAACTGACGAGCCAAACTCCCATTTTCTGCCGTCCCCGCCGTCTGTCGCACCACGAACGCACGGAGGTGCGGGAGATCTGTGATGATCTCTTGAAAGCTGGCATTATTCGCCACAGTAGTTCCCCTTACGCTGCCGCGATTGTCCCAGTACGTAAAAGGGACAACACCCTGAGGATGTGTGTAGATTACCGCCCGTTGAACAAACTGACTGTTCGGGATCATTTTCCGATCCCCCTGTTAGACGATTGCATCGAACATTTGGGTGGTAAATCATTCTTCACTGTCTTGGATTTGAAGAATGGATTCCACCATGTGAAAATGCATCCCGATTCAATCAAGTATACCGCCTTTGTAACGCCTGATGGCCAATTTGAATATGTACGCATGCCCTTCGGACTCTGTAATGGCCCTTCCGTGTTCGCTAGATTTGTTTATTTTGTCCTTAAGAAATTTATAAACCAAGGTCAACTAGTAATATACATGGATGACATCCTGGTTGCATCGCATGATTTCGAGACCCATCTGGAGATACTGAAGGAAATACTGTATACATTAAGAGTGAATGGGCTATGCCTCAAGCTAACCAAATGCCGTTTTGCGTATAGGGAATTAGAATACTTGGGTTACTTAGCCAATTCTGCCGGTATCACGCCTAAACCAGCTCATCTTCAGGCGATACGAGACTTACCCATTCCAAGGAATAGCAAGGAATTAGAGCGCTGCTTAGGTCTATTCTCATACTTCCGCCGATTTGTACTTGGTTTCGCCAAGATTGCGTATCCGATGTCCCGATTGTTAAGAAAGAATACCCCTTACGTCTTCTCCGAGGAATGCCTCGAATCCTTCCGAACCCTGAAGTTGAAACTGATGGAATCACCAGTGTTATCGATCTACAACCCGAAGTCTGAAACAGAATTACACTGTGACGCTAGCTCAACTGGTTTCGGAGCAGTGCTCCTCCAGAAACAAACCGACGGTAAATTGCACCCAGTGTTCTACTTCTCTAAGATAGCCTCCGCTGCCGAATCGAAACTGCACAGTTATGAACTGGAGACGTTAGCTATCGTGTATGCCTTGAAACGTTTTGAGACGTACCTTAAGTTTATTCCGTTCAAAATCGTGACGGATTGTAATTCCCTGGCGCTGACACTGAGAAATGGTGGGCATTCCGCGAAAATTGCCCGCTGGGCCCTGCTGTTAGAAAATTACAATTACACAATTGTACACCGCTCGGGGGTTAGCATGCCCCATGCTGATGCTTTAAGTAGAATAGAAACCGCCGCATACGTTGATGATTTAAACCTCGACTTCCAACTGCAGTTGACTCAGAACCGTGACCCCGAGATTGTAAAACTCCGAGATGATTTAGAGAAACATGAAATAGCAGATTTCGAGCTGCGTGACGGAGTAGTGTACCATCTGTCCCCGACGAGTGTACCCCAACTTTATGTCCCTCCCGAAATGATAAATCATGAGAAGCTTGGCCATATGGCCACTGAAAAGTGTTGTGCACAAATCAAGAAGCACTACTGGTTTCCGTGTATAAAGTCTTACGTCAACAATTATATTAAAAACTGCCTCAAGTGTATTTATTATTCCGCTTCCGCTCAAGATAACCGTGTCACGCTACACAGTATTCCGAAAGTGCCCCTGCCGTTTGATACCATTCATGTTGATCATCTAGGTCCCCTTCCGTCCATACGTTCTAAGAAAAAATATCTCCTGGTTGTCATTGACGCTTTCACTAAATTTGTGAAGCTGTACCCTGCCGCCACTACTAATTCGCGTGAAGTATGTCAGACGTTAAAATCTCAGTATTTCGCGAATTACAATAGACCCCGACGAATTATCAGTGACCGCGGTACCTGCTTCACTTCTTCCGAATTCGCAGAATTTCTAAGTGCCAATAATATAATTCACGTGCTGAATGCCACTGCCTCACCCCGGGCCAACGGCCAAGTCGAGCGAGTGAACCGTGTCTTGGGCCCTATGTTAGGTAAACTGACGGAACCGGTGGACCACGCGGATTGGGGCCAACAACTGCCGACCATAGAGTTTGCATTGAATAACTCTGTCCATTCCACAACAAAATTTGCCGCTTCCGTACTCCTATTCGGGGTGGAACAACGAGGTGTCGTAGTAGATGAACTAACCGAACGGTTAGGTGAGAGGACGGCAGAGGTAGATGCCTCAGAGGTAGACGTCCGGAGATTAGCCTTCCGTAACATTGTCAAGTCTCAAGAATATAATGCTGAGTATTACGCGAAGCATCACCCCCCTGCTGTTAGTTTTGACAAAGGGGATTTCGTAGTTATTAAGAATGTAGATACTTCGGCAGGTACAAACAAAAAACTTATCAGACGGTATCGCGGCCCATACGTTGTTCATAAAAAACTTCCGAATGAACGATATGTTATCCGAGATGTGGAAGGTTTCCAGATCACCCAACTGCCGTATGACGGGGTACTCGAAGCCTCCAAATTAAAGTTATGGGCAGCCCCCTATCAAGATTGCACTTCAGATATCCAAACAAAGGCGACACCAGCCACTTAATGTTATTATTTTCCCCTTCCGACAGTAACTAGAATCGAGGTCGATTCCTTGTCAGGACGGCCGAGTTGTAAAGTGTCAGTTACTTCTAAATAGTGTACATGTATCGAAGTTAGTATTCTACGTATCAATTGTCAGTAGTTTAAGTTCGATTGTTAGTATTAAGTTAAGTCTAGAAAATATCGATATGCGGCCTAAGGCCACACTGGAGAATGTCTCCTTCTTCTTCCGGCAACATTACCCAAAAGCAGACGCATGAGCTGCTCAACTCTAAAAATAATCTGTTGCCATCGATATTAATTATTCTATATTGCAGAAAATAAATAGGATATTATATTCTTTTAAAACTTCAAGAGAAAAGAATTTCTTTATCATTAATCCTCAAAATTAAAATTTTAAATTAAACTACCTCTTGATATTATTCAATTAATTTTATATTCATTAATTTTCATTATTTCAATTATTTTTATTACTATAAATTATCCTTTAGTTATAGGTTTAACATTTTTAATTCAAACTATTTTAATTTGTTTAATTACAGGATTAATAACAAAAAGATTTTGATACTCTTATATTTTATTGATGCGATGCGATGGTCGAAAGAGTTTGACGATCCTTACACAACCAAAACTCTTTTTATTTCACTGGTCCGCCCCATTTTGGAGTATGGATCATGTGTTTGGTCTCCACAATATGGATCACACCAAGTTAAAATTGAATCTGTTCAAAAACAGTTTCTAATTTTTGCTCTTCGTGGTTTAAACTGGGATCGAAATGTTAACTTGCCCTCTTATTCTAAAAGACTTCTTCTAATTAACCTTCCCTCCTTACTTAATCGTAGAGTAATGCTTGGTACTTTGTTTATTCATAAGCTTCTAAATGGACAAATAGATTGTCTTAATTTACTTAATCAGGTCAATCCATCTTGTCCTAGTTGTCGTCCGTTGTCCACGCGACTTCGTTTTTGCATGCTGTCTGATAGGGTTCGCGCGTAACAGGCTTTGTCCTGGTGTCGCTTGGACCACTTGAACGTACTGCGCATTGTACGCGTCAACGTCCAGAAGAATTTTACTAATAAATTATTTATTAATTACTTTAATTGTATTTATATTATATTTAATTAATGAATAAACCTTTACGAACCTCACACCCTTTATTTAAAATTGCAAATAATGCTCTTGTAGATTTACCAGCTACTATTAATATTTCAACTTGATGAAAATTTGGTTCATTATTAGGAGTATGTTTAATTATTCAAATTCTTACCGGATTATTTTTAGCTAAACATTATACTGCTGATGTAAATTTAGCTTTTTATAGAGTTAATCACATTTGTCGATATGTAAATTATGGTTGATTACTACGAACAATACACGTTAACGGAGCATCTTTCTTTTTTATTTGTATTTATCTTCATGTAGGACGAGGTATATATTATGGATCATATTTATTTACTCCTACACGATTAATTGGAGTAATTATTTTATTTTTAGTAATAGGAACAGCTTTTATAGGTTATGTTTTACCTTGAGGACAAATATCTTTTTGCGGAGCTACTGTTATTACTAATTTATTATCAGCTATTCCATATTTAGGACTTGAATTAGTTCAATAAGTATGGGGAGGATTTGCTGTAGATAATGCTACTTTAATACGATTTTTTACATTTCATTTTATTTTACCATTTATTGTTTTAGCTATAACTACAATTCATTTACTGTTTTTACATCACTCTGGATCAAATAAAAAGGATCAAAATAAAAGGATTAAATTCTAATATTGATAAAATTCCTTTTCATCCTTACTTTACATTTAAGGATATTGTAGGATTTGTAATTATAACAACTTTATTAATTATTTTAGTTTTAATTAACCCCTATTTATTAGGAGATCCTGATAATTTTATTCCAGCTAATCCAGTAACTCCTGCTCATATCCAACCTGAATGATATTTCTTATTTGCTTATGCCATTTTACGATCAATTAATTTAGGAGGAGTTATTGCTCTTGTTTTATCATTTGCAATTTTAATAATTTTACCTTTTTATAATTTAAGAAAATTTCGAGGAATTCAATTTTATCTAATTAATCAAATTTTATTTTGTATTATAGTAGTAACAGTAATTTTATTAACATGAATTGGAGCTCGACCAGTTGAAGAACCTTATGTTTTATTAAGACAAATTTTAACTGTAATTTACTCTTTATATTATATTATTAATCCATTAATTAATCCATTAATTAATCCATTAATTAATGATGATGTTGAAATATTTGAATAAAGGCATTGCGCACAATTGACTAAGAACATAGCATTAGAACTAGTTACCTACGAGTAACCGTTTATGTTAACTCCTAAGAGGACCAGCGCGAAGGGTAAGACTCTTAAAGCAACTTTTCGCCACCAAGATGAGAGAAAACGAAAGCATGGCAAATCATATTAATACGTTTTTTGATGTGATGGAAAAATTAAATGAGATCGGGGTAGAATTACCCGACGAATTCATAGTTATACTCCTCCTGTCATTTTTACCCGATGGGTATGAAAATTTTGTCATTGCCATAGATGCCCGAGATGAGCTGCCAAATTTGACGTCATTAAAAGTGAAGAGGAGGGAGAGAGACGCAAACCGGATATCTGCGTGGATGAAGCAGAAACAAAAATTTTCGGCGCGAGAAACCAAAAGAAGCCACGAAAAAATTGGAAATCGTTTGCAAAAGCTGGCGACAGAAAGGCGGGTTGCTGGAATTGCGGAATTCAAGGTCATAAAGCGGCAGATTGCAAAGCAGAAGGGAAAAATGAGAAGAGATAATTTTCTGCTTATGTGGCAAGGCCATACAAGAAGAAGTTGCCACAACATGTATGGTGCCTAGATAGTGGTGCAACAGCACACTTATGTTCAGATAAGTCTCTGTTCATCGAACTCGAACTTCATACGGAGAGAATTACACTGGCGGGTGATAATTTTATTGAATCACGTGGCCGTGGAATTGTAAGATTGACCTGGAAAAATAGCACAATTGATCTACACAATGTTTTGTTGGTAGATAATTTGCAATGTAATTTTATTTCGGTGGCAAAGGCAGCGGAAAAAGGATTTAAAACTGAATTTTACCAAAAGAAAGCGACCATTAAAGATGTGCATGGCAAAGTGGTATTAGAAGCCACAAGAAATGATGGTCTGTATTTGTTTGAAATTGAAGTCAACAAATGTTTTACCGTGGGTAATGAAAATAAGCAATTGGTAAAATGGCACAATCGGCTGGGACATGTAAACTTCGAATCAATGAAAAAAATGATAAAGCACAATATGGTGCATGGATTAAATGTGAAGTGCAATGGTATTGAGGAACGTCAATGTATGACGTGTGCCAAATGTAAAATTTGTGTCAAGCCATCCCCGAAGGCTTCACAAGGGCGAGCTAACCAAATTTTGGAGGTTATTCATACGGATATCTGTGGACCAATGAATAAGGCCTCAAATGGTGGAGCAAGATATTTCGCCACGTTCATCGATGATAAGACTCGTTATACACATGTATGTTTCATGAAAACTAGAGATGAGATCCTAGTCAAATTTAAAGAATTTGTGACATATGCTGAAAATCAAACTGGAAAGAAGATAAAAGTGCTTAGAAGTGACAACGGCCGGGAGTATTTAAGCGGCGCGTTCGAGAATCTTTTAAAGTCCAAAGGCATTAAGCGTCAACTAACGGTACCGCACACCCCCCAGCAGAATGGTGTGGCGGAGCGCTCAAACAGGACGTTAGTAGAGATGGCTCGAAGCATGTTGGTACATGCAAATCTTCCTGAATCCTATTGGGCAGAGGCAGTAAATACGGCTGCATATATAAGAAATCGTGTGGAGACGTCAACTCTGGAGAAGATGACACCGTTAGAAGCCTGGTCAGGAAGAAAACCATTTGTTTCTCATATGCGAGTGTTTGGGTCAAAGGCTATAGTGCTAAATAAGCAGCATCGCAAGAAGTTCCGTCAAAAAGGAGAGCAATGCATAATTGTTGGCTACTCAGAAGCTGCTAAAGCGTATCGTTTGTATAATCCATTCAAAAGTAAGTTAATTGAAGCCAGAGATGTAATATTTTTCGAGTCTGAATTCACAGAAAATGTCCAAGAAGAAAAGATCGAAAAAGTGAATGGTGGCGATATGAGCTTGATTACGTTTCAGAACGAGCAATTAAATGAAGAATTACAGAGCGCACAAGAAGTCGAATCAGTATCAAATGAGATGATACCCGAGGATGAAGCAATGGATCTTCAAGTACCCAATGGTGAATTGCAAGCAGATGACCAAATAATACGTGCACGCAGAGGACCAGGAAGGCCAAAGAAAATATATACTGGAAGACCAGGGCGTCCACGTTTGCAACATAATGAAGTAAATTTGATATCCAAAGCGGGAATAGAAGTTCCAAATAACGTTAATGAGGCGTTAACTTCCGGATATGCAGATGAATGGAGGATTTCCATGCAGAACGAGCTAGATAGTTTGAGAGCCAACAAAACTTGGAATCTTGTCGATCTTCCAAAAGGAGAAAAAGTCATCGGATGCAAATGGGTGTACGCTATCAAGAAAAATAAGGATGGCGATGGCAGTAGAACATGGTCTGTACATGCATCAGATGGATGTTACTGCAGCATACTAAAACAGCGAGTTGAAGGATACAGTATACATGCGTCAACCAGAGGGATTTGTTGACGAAAATTACCCGGAGCGAGTATTGAAGCTAAATAAGACATTGTACGGTCTTAAGCAAAGCGGACGAGAATGGAATGAGGCGTTAAACAAAAATATTGCAAAAATTGGTTTCAGTCCTTTCGCAAGTGAACCTTGTGTATACACCCGTCGGACTGGTAAGAATATTAATATTTTTTTTTTTTTACGTTTTATTTGTTTGTTGGATCTCTTATATAGGCTTATAAGACTAACAACAATTTTCTAGGTTTATCTTAATCTAACACATAACCTAACATCAGAAAGATGCTACATTGATCTATGGCCCTGATTAATTACTAGAGGGTTGGGAGGTCGTTTCGTTGAAGACGAGTACTTTCACGTACTCGGGTTAATGATTTGGCCAGGGTATTCGGGTGTGCCTGCAGTTTAGCGGTGTACTTAAGCTGTTGTACCTTTATTTCGGTTATTACGCTAGGAATGTGTAGGTCTTTCTATACATTTTCATTTCGGATATACCAAGGTGCTCCCGTGATGGTTCTGAGAACCTTGGATTGAGCCCTTTGTATGGTTTCGATGTTGCTCTTGCTTGCGTTTCCCCATAGTGCAGAGCCATATGTCCAGATGGGTTTTAATACAGAGTTGTAGAGGAGAACTTTGAATTCCAGACATAGGGGAGATCGTGCGTTGATAAGCCAATGTAGACCGATTGCTTTGAGCTTTAGTTGCTTTTTCTTGGCTTCGATATGCCTACGCCAAGTTAATCTTCTGTCCAGGTGAACTCCAAGATATACAACATCGTCGGATTGAGGCACTGGCACATTGTTAAGCGTCAATGATGGGCAGTTTCTTCTATTGAGGGTAAACGTCACGTGTTTGCATTTCTGTTCATTTACACGGATGCGCCAATCTGCTAGCCACTTTTCTACCTCCTTTAGGTGGGTTGCCAGTTGCTCAGCAGCTTTGATCGGTCATTTGGAGCGGCTGAGGATAGCCGTGTCATCGGCGAAAGTAGATGTGATGAGTGTAGGGCTTGTTGGTATGTCCGCTGTGTACAAAAGATACAGAGTGGGGCCCAACACGCTGCCTTGACGTACACCTGCTTTTGAGTCGAAGTCATCAGAGGTGAAGCTATTACATCGTACAGCGAATTTTCTGTTGGATAGATAAGATTCCATTAGCCTGTGTGTATATTGTGGAAGCGACGCTTTTATTTTGCATATTAGGCCGTCAAGCCAAACTCGGTCAAAGGCTTGGGCGACGTCGAGAAAAATTGCTGTGCAATATTCTTTTTGCTCGAATGCTGTGCGCATCTCTGAGGTGATACGGTTGACTTGCTCAATTGTGCCATGCTTTTCACGGAAGCCAAACTGATGATGTGGGATTATAGTTTGGTTTACCAGAATTGTGTTTATACGGAGTTGTAGGACCTTTTCAAATAGTTTTGAAAGACTTGGCAATAAACTGATGGGTCTGTACGATGATGGCTATGTTTTATCCTTTCCGGGTTTTGGGATCATTATGATTACTGATTTTTTCCAGCTTATGGGAAAGTGACCAGTTTTGCTATCGCATTAAAGAGTTGCAGATGTGTCGCACGGCACAGATCGGGAGTTCTCGGATCATTTTCGGGGTTATTTTGTCATGGCCGGGCGACTTTCTTGGGTTAAGATAGTTTTTAATAATTGCAGAAATTTCCTCCGCTTGGAATTTCGGTTGCTCACTTTCCATTGGGGTGCGCAAGGTGGGGAGCTGAAAAGAGTTTGTTGACGGATTTGGCAGAAAGACCGTTTTTAGATGAGCTGCAAAGATGAGTGCTCTTTCTTCGTCTGAACGGGCCCTTTTGCCAGTTGGGCATCTTATAGGTGAAATTATCTCGGCTGGAGCAGTTATGGTTGGGTGTGCTTTCCACAGCGGATATTTGGTGCTGGTAGGGGTGAGCTTCTCGATGTACAGCCGCTGTGTCCTTGCTTCTTCCTGCCTAAGCGCCTTTGCTAGAGTTCGCGAAGCTGCCTTTAGGCGTTGTTTTGCTGCCGGAGATCGAGACATTTGCCATTCTCGCCTGAGCCGTCTTTTGTCTGCTAGAAGTAGTTCAATTAGTCGGTTGTTGGACTTGTGTTTTTCCTGCGTGTGGCTAATAATCGGGGTAGAGATATCTGCGGCTTCAATAAGCGTAGACTCTAGTGCAGAGGTGCAAAGCTCGATGTCTTCTTCGTCGTGCAGTTTGGGATTCAGCTCGATATGGGTGCTTATGTATTTTTTAAATCTGAGCCAGTTTGTTTTACAATTTGTTAGCCCGAGTGGGTGCTTTATTATTTGTGGTTGTGTTAATATAGTGAAAACTACTGGAGAGTGGTCCGATGACAATTCTGCTAGTGACTCTGCCGTTATCAAATTGTGCGCAATTCCCCTGGTGATTGCAAAGTCTATTAGATCTGGGAGCTTGCGTGGATCTGCTGGCCAGTACGTGGGCTTATTCGGTGAGGCATAGCCCATTTTGTTTGCTGGGTTGATGATTGTGTTATACAGCTGTTTGCCTTTTGGATTTACCAGGCGGGATCCCCAATGAGGGTGCTTGGCGTTGTAGTCTCCTGCAGCAATAAATCGTACTCCGAGTGTATTGAAGAAATCAGTAAACTCTATTTCAGAGATTGAGAATCGTGGTGGGCAGTAAAGTGCAGCCACGGTTGTACTGCCGAAAGTGGTTTGGACACTTATTGAAGATGCTTGTAGGTGTTGTTTGGCAAATCCATTGTGCAGACAGTGTTTAATCCGGTTTTTGATTAGGATACCAGTTCCTCCGTGAGCCTTGTCGTCTGGGTGATTTGTTGCGTAGAATACATATTTGGGTATTTGAAAGTTATTTTTGTTTGTAAGGTGTGTTTCTGATAGCAGCATAATATCAATATCATTTGAGTCCAGAAACAGTGACAATTCTTGTTTGTGCTTGGAAATGCCGTTTGCATTCCAGAGGCCTATATGTAGTGCTGACATTATTTGTTATTGTCCATAAGCTTTTGAATAAGCAAGTTCTGATTCCGCATCAGTTCCTGCATGCAATTTTAAATGAACGTCAAGAAATTTGTCATGTTTTGGTTGAGCGAGATTAACAATGTTTCGATCCCGTTGGGGTTCTGGCCAAGTACGGATGGACTTGGGGCCGCGTTAGATTGAATGGTAGCGGGATCTATTGTTTGAGTGTTCTGTGCATTTCCGTTGCGTAGCACGCTTGCAAAAGTTACTGCAGGTGTAGTTGTTATTGGAGTCGCTGATGACCTCACGGCTCTTGAGAAAAATATTCCCGGTGTTGTTTGAGAGGGAATTAGTGTCGAGCCCTGGATACGAGCCGTTGATCTCTTCGCGTTGAGGCGGGCCTTGAGTTCCTTATAAACGGGGCATCCTCTGTAGTTCGCTGTGTGATTACCACCACAATTGCCGCACTTCCTTGTATTTGTATTTGATTTGTCATCGGTGCAGACACAATCTTTTTGAGTTTGTCCACAGCCAACGCAAACTGGGCGAAGGCTGCAGAAGGACTTTGTGTGCCCAAAATCCTGGCAATTAGTGCATTGTACCGGGTGTGTCCTCTTATGCGGCTCTTCGACAGTAATTCTGCGATGTAGCAGAAGTTGAAGATTGTAAATAGGGTGCACTGTGTTGAGTTTAAGTTTTTTATCACATGTGGGCTGTAACTCCACTTTGAATAGAGGTTGCGGCACTTTATTTCTGTTCAGTATGTTTGAGGCGGACTTTACCTCAAAGCCCTTCTCTTCCAATGCTTCAACTATTTCCTGAGTCGGAACCGTTGGTTCAATGCCTTTGATCACCGCTTGAAGGCCTTTGGCACTCTTTAGTTGGAATTTGTAGAAATTCACCCTTTCCTTTCTAAAGTACTTTTCAATAGTACGATAGAATTCTTCACTTTTGGCTTGAACTTTGGTCTCTTTTATGTTTTCCCTATTGAGTGGTGTCACATAAAAGTTGTTTTGACCAACTAGCGCTACCAATTTCGGCACCAAAGAAGTGCAGTTTGCACCACGGATATAGAATGGTGGTGGCTTGGCTACAGAGGGTTTAATTTGGGAATCTCCTTCTTGAGATTCCGGCTGATTTGCCAACATTTGGAATCTATTGCTTTCCAATGCTTTTTGTGCAACAATGTTGTTTTTCGACATCTTGGGAGTGTTGCCCCTTTTTGTCTGAGGGCTAAGCTTTCGCTTGTTTATATTAATGTATCTGTCCATACCAGTCTGAACAGGTGACTTTGGATTCATCGTCACTGGATGGGCAGATTTTATTGAGGTAGTCTGCTGGACGGTGATCGAAGGTATTGCAGACGTTGCTGCTGTTAGAGTTGTTGTTGGAGCAGTAGCTGCAATTGTTGTTGTTGTGAGCGCGCTAACGGCGGTCGGCGAACCCGATGACCCAATTAACACTTCAGGTGTCAGCGAATTTGACGGTGAAGCGCATTGGGCGCTCCAAGACAAATTGTTGTTGCTGGTTGGCGTGAGCAATTTGCTCGTACTTGCACTTTTGGATTCTGCACTTGTTGTTGTTGTGGTGGTCGGAGACACTACTGAGAAATATGCATTGTTGCGTTGTATAGAGAGCCGACGCTCGTTTTGTTGCTGAAGAATTTGTTCTTGTAGTTTCTGCTGGCGAGAGTCTAGTGAAGAAGGGCCCGAGTTAATCTCTTGACGCGTTGGCATTACTAGTAAATTTAGTTATTTACTAAGTATTGCTATTTGTAGATACAAATAACAATATAATTATAGTTGGGCGTCTCTGTGGCGACTGAGAGACCTGTCACTTTGTTTTTTTAGCTTTATTGCGCTGAACTCGCGGAGTGCAATAAAAAGTACGTCCGATCGCGGTGACAGTCAATTGTCAAGTCCATGTCAATATTAATATAATTCTCGTTTATGTAGATGATCTCATTCTAGCAAGCTCCAGTCTACAAGAGTTATCAACTATTAAAAAGCTCATCGCACAAGAGTTTGATGTGGTAGATGGAGGCAAGCTTAAACATTTCCTGGGGATGGAAATTGACCGAGAAGGCGAAACAGGTGACATAGCAGTTGGTCACAAAAACTATATAGAAGAGTTACTTCGCCAGTATGGAATGGATCAGTGCAAGCCAAACGTGGTGCCGTTGGAACCAGGGTTTCAAGTCAAATGCACCAAAGAAGGATGTAAAAAGGTCAATCAAGTGGAATACCAAGCGATGATCGGATCGCTAATGTACTTGGCGTTGACAACTCCTTCGGATATTCTGCATTCTGTGTCAAAGCTAGCTAGAGGAATGCAGAGCCACATGAAGAGCATGTAGTTGGGGCAAAGAGAGTCTTGCGATATCTCAGAGGAACTGCAGATCTAAAGTTGCGGTATGTTCGAACTGGCAAACCAATATTCTGCTATGTGGACGCAGATTGGGCAGGAGATGGCAGTGATCGCAAGTCGTATAGCGGATGGGCATTTATTGCTGCAGGTGCAGCATTTACATGGGAATCGAGAAAGCAGAGTGTCGTGGCCCTCAGCAGCAAGGAGGCTGAATACGTAGCATTATCGTCGGCGGCCAAAGAAGCGACATATATAAAGAAGCTGATGTCAGAGATGGGATTTCAAGATGAAGATCCAATGCTTATTTACAGCGATAATCAGAGTGCACAATGTTTAGTTAAGAATCCAACTTATCATGCACGTAGTAAGCACATTGACATTAAATATCACCATGTAAGAGAAATGTATAAAGACAATGTAATTGAAGTAGTCTATGTACCCACTGAGAATATGATTTCAGATATTTTGACTAAGAATTAAAGTAGAGTAAAACATGTAAATTGTATTAACAATCTGGGTTTGAACTAAAAATAAGTAAAAAGATGCAAAGTCAATTATGTCACGTTGAGAACGAGTGTTGAAATATTTGAATAAAGGCATAACGCACAATTGACTAAGAACATAGCATTAGAACTAGTTACCTACGAGTAACCGTTTATGTTAACTCCTAAGAACAATTCTGTCCCCAAAATGTTATGTTAAGCATTCACAACTGTAATGCCGAAGAGATCGAACGCATAATAAACATTCATAATTATCAGATGAGATAATTTATTAAATTAGTTAATGAGCTTGAATAAGCATATGTTTTGAAAACATAAGATAGAAATTTTATTTTCTATTAACTTTACTAAAATTAATTATATAATAAAGAAAATAATAAAATTTTAAATCCAATAAAAAATAATAAATAATTTAAAGAAAGAGATAAAAAACACTTTCAAGCTGGACGTTGACGCGTACAATGCGCATTACGTTCAAGTGGTCCAAGCGACACCAGGACAAAGCCTGTTACGCGCGAACCCTATCAGACAGCATGCAAAAACGAAGTCGCGCGGACAACGGACGACAACTAAAATAATAATTAAGACTAACTACTAGATAGAAGTTTAAAATAGTAGTTTTTAGAATAGTTATAGAGAACTCTGATACGATTACAGAATAAAGGCGGTTGTAGTCGGAACAGAGAACTCGGAAAGGTTCATGCAAAGAATAGTTAGAAGTACAGCGTGTTAAAGTTAAAGGGACATAATTTCGGGTTAGTCTACAAGGTACAGATAGATTGACCTGATTAAGTAAATTAGGACAATCTATTTGTCCATTTAGAAGCTTATGAATAAACAAAGTACCAAGCATTACTCTACGATTAAGTAAGGAGGGAAGGTTAATTAGAAGAAGTCTTTTAGAATAAGAGGGCAAGTTAACATTTCGATCCCAGTTTAAACCACGAAGAGCAAAAATTAGAAACTGAAGAATTATTATTAATTAGATTTACAAAATTAGATTAATTAGAATTACAAAAGAAATAAATATTAATTTAAAATAAAACAATAAATTAAATACATCACAACCTAAAAAAATTACACAAAATAATATACTTATAAATAAAGTACTCGAATATTCTGCTAAAAAAATTAAAGCAAATCCACCTCTTCTATATTCTACATTAAACCCTGAAACTAATTCAGACTCACCTTCTGCAAAATCAAAAGGAGCTCGATTAGTTTCCGCTAAAAAAATAATTAGTCAAACTAAAGGTAAAGGAAATAATATAATTAAAAATCAAATATAAATCTGATAATAATAAAAATATAAAATATTTTAACTTCCAATTAAAAAAATAAAAGATAACATAATTAAAGCTGAACTAACTTCATAAGAAATTGTTTGAGCAACAGCTCGTAAACCCCCCCCCCTAATAAAGCAATAAAGCTAAGACTAAACAAGGCGATATATGGCTTAAAACAGGCAGGAAGGTAGTGGAACATTACGATAAATGTAGCGTTGTGCAATATGGGATTCACTTCTTGCAAGATCGAGCCATGTCTTTACCAGAAGGATATTGAAGGTAGACTTTGTTTGGTACTAATCTATGTTGACGATTTACTTATAGCTTGCCAAAAGATGGATGACTTAGTCGCAATCAAAGAACAAATATCAATGAAGTTTGAATGCGTCGACAAGGGTCATTTGCGCGAGTTCTTAGGAATGCAGGTAGATCGAGATGGCGATACAGGCAGTATCACGATGAACCAGGCTCGGTATATAAAGGACATGCTCGACAGGCATAACATGCAAATATGCCGGACGGCAGCGACACCATTGGATGCAGGTTTCCAGGTGGCGTGCAATAACGCTAAGTGTGCCAAGGAGGCGACGTAGCAGTCATCAATTGATGTGGATAGCTCTTACGTCGAGGCCCGACATCTACCATTCAGTAATCAAATTGGCGCAAAGAAACAAGGAACCGCACAGCGAACATGTAGCAGGAGTGAAACATGTTATGAGGTATTTGGCAACGACTATGGATTTCAAGTTGCAATATCGTTCTTGTGGCCAAGCACTTGAAGGCTACGCGGATGCGGACTGGGGCGGTGATATCAGCCATCGCAAATCATACACAGGGTATGTGTTTTTCTTAGCAGGAGGTGCTATTTCCTGGAAGTCCGAGAAACAGAGCTGTGTTGCTTTGAGTAGCACAGAAGCCGAATATATGGCAATGTCATCAGCTACGAAGGAGGCAATGTACTTGAGACGAGTGTTGATCGAGATTGGCTGCGGAGATGCTGAAACACCTACAAAGTTATTTGGAGATAATCTGAATGCGCAGTCTTTGGCCAAGAATTCCGTGTTTCATGCAAGATCGAAACATATTGACATCAGGCATCACTTCGTGCGGAAAGCTATCACAAGTGGCGAGGTGGAACTAAGTTATATATCAACTCAGGAGATGATAGCTGATATATAAACGAAAAATTTGCCTAAGCATAATCATTGTCATTGCCTTAAATTATTGAATTTAATATTCACATCTGACTTGCCTATCGCATCCAATGTCAATGTGGCTACATATGCAGATGATACGGCGATAATTGCATCAAGCAGCATTCCCAACAGGACAACAGAATATTTACAGGAAGAAATTTGCTTAATAGAAAAATGGTTACACAAATGGAAAATCAAAGTTAACTCGCAAAAGTCTGTACAAGCAACATACTCCTTAAGACGAGGAAATTGCCCAAAAGTCTTACTAAACAATAGTGAAATTCCCCAAAGTGATTCAGTTAAATATCTTGGGGTTCATCTTGATCGAAGGTTAACTTGGAAGACTCATATCACAGAGAAACAGAAGCAGCTGAATGTTAAAACTAAAAAAATGTACTGGCTATTAGGACATAAGTCCCAGCTTAGCATTGAAAATAAAGTAAGACTATACAAAGCAATTTTAAAGCCTGTTTGGACTTATGCGCTACAACTTTGGGGAACAGCGAGCCAATCAAACATTGAAATTATGCAACGTTATTAATCGCAAACCCTACGCACAATTGTTAACGCACCTTGGTATGTTTCTAATCTTGAAATTCATAAGGACCTTAATATACCATTTGTAAAGGATGAAATAGCAGAGTATAGCATTAGATATATTGACAGACTGCACAACCACCCCAACTCATTAGCTATAAGTCTACTTGATAAAATAACTACAAGAAGACTAAAAAGATTACATATATTAGATCTTCCAGATAGAATTTAACTTTTGTTTTATATATGTACATATACATTATCATAAATATACATATATACCAAATTAAATGAAACTCATGTAATAATGTACATACATATGTATAAATACTTAAGTAGACTTAAATACTGTACAACCTAGAGTTTATATATAATAGTTGACTCAGTGGAGCCGACTATTCCTGTTATGTTTTATGTATCTCCAAATTTACTTATTGTCCAAGGACAGATTGTAAATAAAAAGAACTTTGAAAAAAAAAAAAAAAGTTAAACATGAAATTGTAATTGTTTGTAACAAAATCATTATGAGGAAGGGTGTTGAAATAGCGATATGTTCTGTTAATGATCTAGCCCTGTATCGATTATCGATTGTACTGAATAACCAAAATGTATTGATAGCCTTAAGAACTCAACTCTGTCTTTTGTGCCAAAATGCAAATACGAACGGACGTATAAATAAAAGCTTAATTATTTTAATCAACAAATAAAAGCCAATCTTCAACACGGACAAATTTTAACTGTAATTTATTTTTTATATTATATTATTAATCCATTAATTAACAAATGATGAGATAATTTTTTAAATTAGTTAATGAGCTTGAATAAGCATATGTTTTGAAAACATAAGATAGAAATTTCATTTTCTATTAACTTTACTAAAATTAATTATATAATAAAGAAAATAATAAAATTTTAAAACCAATAAAAAATAATAAATAATTTAAAGAAAAAGATAAAAAACATTTTCAAGCTAAATATATTAATTTATCATAACGAAATCGAGGTAAAGTTCCTCGAACTCAATAATATTAATAATATTCTTATAAATAAAATACTCGAATATTCTGCTAAAAAAATTAAAGCAAATCCACCTCTTCTATATTCTACATTAAACCCTGAAACTAATTCAGATTCACCTTTCGCAAAATCAAAAGGAGTTCGAGTAGTTTCCGCTAAAGAAATAATTAATAAAACTAAAGCTATAGGAAATAAAATAATTAAAAATCAAATATAAATCTTATGATAATAAAAATATAAAATATTATAACTTCCAATTAAAAATATAAAAGATAATAAAATTAAAGCCAAACTAACTTCATAAGGAATTGTTTGAGCAACCCCCTAATAAGGCATAATTTGAATTAGATGATCAACCAGCTACTATAACTGTATAAACACCTAAACTCGTACAACATAAAAAAATAAACCTCCTAAATTAAATGAATATAATTTAATAAAAAAAGGTATACACATTCAAACTAATAAAGATAAAAATAAAGAAAAAATTGGAGAAATATAATATCTTAAATAATTAGATAATAAAGGATAAGTTTGTTCTTTTGTAAATAATTTAATTGCATCACAAAAAGGTTGAGGAATTCCTATTAAACCTACTTTATTAGGACCTTTACGAATTTGAATATAACCTAATACTTTACGTTCTAATAATGTTAAAAATGCAACTCTTACTAATACACAAATATAATAATACTTAAATTTTTAATCGATTATTCAGAAATTAATGGTTTTTAAAATAAAAGTTTTTTAAATTTTATTATCACCCCAATAAAATTTTTTAATTTATTATAATAAAAATAATCTTTATAATTAAAATAAATAGAATATAAAGATTTATAGGGTCTTCTCGTCTTTTAAATAAATTTTAGCTTTTTGACTAAAAAATAAAATTCTAATAAAATTTCAAATGAAACAGTTAATATCTCGTCCAACCATTCATTCCAGCCTTTAATTAAAAGACTAATGATTGTGCTACCTTTGCACAGTTAGAATACTGCGGCCATTTAAAAATTCAGTGGGCAGGTTAGACTTTAAATTTAATTCAAAAAGACATGTTTTTGTTAAACAGGCGAACATTATTTTTGCCGAATTCTTTATTTAAACTTTTCAATAAAATTTATTAATACAATATAATATACTAATTTTATCATAATGACTTGATTTAACAAAATTAAAATCAATATTTCAATAAATAATTAAAATTTAATAAATCATTTTATTTATAAAATAAATTATAACATTTTTTTTTTTAAATTTATTTTATATTTGTAATCTGTCGAAAGACAATGAACAAATTGTTTGATAAATAAGATTGACAGAAATAATATTGAAGCCAGGCACTCCAACTTTAGTTGGTTCCAAGAGCTCTATCAGTCATCTAATGGTCTGAATGGGAGATCAAGTGGGTGGTTTTCTTGAGTCTCCTGATGTGTTGACTATTATCCAGGAGATTAAGTGCTAGATACTTTTCATGGTTGTCAACTCTCTCGCAGTAACGGTCGCTCAGTATTTGGATCTCTGACTTAATAAAAGGCATAATTATAAACAATTGCTAATTCTAAGCATATATTTATTGGATTTATTTATTATTTGTAAAAATTTATTTTATAGCTTATTCTATAAAATATTAGAATTATAAATTATTTTATTAAAAAATTTTTAAAATAAATTTATAATTTCTAAATTAAATTTATTTCATGAAAAACTAGATACCTTTAAAAACAAATAACATTTCATTTCTAATATAATAATAAAAATAATTTTATTACATTACTTTTTATATTATATTAACTCTTTTAAAATCGAGAAAAATATATAAATATTTTTTATTTAATAAACACTGATACACAAGATACAATAAATTAAATTTTCTTTTAAAATAATTTTTTTTTCAAATTATTTCAATTTTCTTTTACAATACTATTAAACTATTATTAAATTTATTTTTTCTTTAAACAATACTAAAACTTTTTATTTTATAATTATTTTTCATACTTTATTTTGAAATGTAAATTAATTAATAAATAAAATCTAATTAATCAATTTATATTGATTTGCACAAAAATCTTTTCAATGTAACTGAAATACTTTACTAAATAAACTTTAAATTGTCATTCTAGATACACTGTCCAGTACATCCAATACTATGTTACGACTTATCTTACCTTATTAATAAGAGCGACGGGCGATGTGTAAATATTTTAGAGCTAAATTCAAATTATTTATCTTTATAATTTTACTACCAAATCCACCTTCAAAAATTTTTTCATAATTTTATCCGTTTAAATAAATTTATTGTAACCCATTATTACTTAATTATAAGCTACACCTTGATCTGATATATATTTTCTTTAAAATTATTGAATATTATTATTCTTATAAAATATTCTAATAACGACGGTATAGAAACTGATTACAAAATTAAGTAAGGTCCATCGTGGATTATCGATTTCAAAACAAGTTCCTCTGGAAAGATTAAAATACCGCCAAATTTTTTAAGTTTCAAGAACATAACTATTACTACTTTAATAAATTTATTTACATTTTAAATAATAGGGTATCTAATCTTAGTTTCTAATTAAAATTTCTTAGTATAAAGTGTCAGTTACTTATAAATTGTGTACATATATCGAAGTTCGTATTCTAAGGATCGATTGTTAGTAGTTTAAGTTTCGATTGTTAGTATTAAGTTAATTCTAGAAAATATCGGTATGCGGCCTAAGGCCACACTGGAGAATGCCTCCTTCTTCTTCCGGCAACGTTACCAAAAGACAGACGCATGAGCTGCTCAACTATAAAAATAAATCTGTTGCCATCGATATTAAATATTCTATATTTCAGAAAATAAATACCATATTACAACTCAGAAGTGGGATGACTACCCGAAAAGACACATATTTCGGTACAAGGCAGGCCACCCGCTCCACATCCAAGGTGGCCGCCTCCACGCCCGCCGCTGATACTGACGCCATTGCCATGTCCACTACGGTGCCTGCTGCTGCGGTGCCGGTCGCCATGGTGCCCGCCGCCGATGTCGTACCCACCGCTGTGCCTGCCGCTGCAGTACATGAGCCCGCTGCGGTACATGTGGCCGCCGTGCCAACCACTGCTGTACCCGCCGCCGCATCCACTGCTGCACCCGCCACCGTCGCATCCTCTGCCGTGCCCTCCGCCGCATCCTCTGCTGTGCCCGCCGCATCCTCTGCTGCACCCGCCGCATCCTCTGCCGTGCCCTCCGCCGCATCCTCTGCTGTACCCGCCGCATCCACTGGTGTGCCCGCCGCCACTGTGCGTGCTGCCGCCTTACTGGCTGAGGTGCCCGCTGCTGCACCCACCTCTGCCGTGCCCGCCGCTGCCGCACTCGCCGCTGCTGCACCCACCTCCGCGAGCTGCTGTCTTTCGGGCCGCACCCGTCACTGACCCTGATGTTCCCTGGGCCGCGGACCCATGGGAAGATATGCCCACCCTGGTGCCCTCCGTGGCGTCTGCCGCTGCCGCTATCACACCGGCTGCCTCCGCCGCCCCCAGTCTGGACGAGCAACTGACGACGCTACGGAAACAGCATGAGTTGCTACAATTACAACAGCAGATCCTCAAGCTGCAGCAGAGCATGGATGAGGCCCGAGCACCAAGGCAGCAGGTCAGTGACTTGAGTGTGATCGAGAGCATGGTGGCCCGATTCTCAGCGGATACTGCATACGACGTAAAAAAATGGTTGAACGATCTGGAGGACGCGTTTGAAATCCTGCAGTTGAATGATCGCCTGGGTTGATTGCATGCCGTCGCATGCTAGAAGGGACGGCGGCGGTGTTGCTGCATACGGTATCGGTGCACAGCTATGGAGAACTCAAAGCAATCCTCCTCCGTGAGTTTGGACGCTCGCGCAGTGTGGAAGAAGTGTACCACGCTCTGCGTAGCCGGCGCAGTAAGGCAGGTGAAGGATGCTTGAGGTTCGCAATCGAGATGCAGGAGATTGCCATGAATGCTCCGATTCCGGAGAACGAGTTGGTCGACATGATCATCGATGGACTGCGGGACAACTCTACTCGAGTCGGCATGCTGTACTCGGCTCGCACGGTGGCCGAACTGAAGCCCCTACTGGAACGTTACGAGCGCTTCCGTATGCAGGGGGCCGCCACCAGGCAAGCCCTCAGTGTGAAGGTGCAACCAACAACAACTGCCTCGTCGTCTGGGAACAAATTCTCAGGCACTGCCTCAAGTGAAACCAGATGTTTCAACTGCTCTGGATGGGGGCTTTACAAAAGCCAATGCCCGAAGCCGATCAGACCGCCGAACTCCTGCTTCAAGTGTGGTGTGGTGGGCCACATCTATAAAAACTGCCCGCATCGTATGGGAACTGCCGCCGCCACCACTGCCGCCGCCACCACTGCCGCCGCCACCACTGCCGCCGCCACCACTGCCGCCTCCACTGCCGCTGCCGCTCCTGATGATGTAGGAAGTAGATTAAATCATCTACAACTGGTGAGTGTTGCTTTTGTTTGTGATGAAGTGCAAGATAGGAAATTTATAAATATGTTTTCCCTTCTCGACTCGGGCAGTCTGAAGAGTTTTATCCGTGAATCTGAAGTCCCCCCCAACTGCCGTCTTAGTCCCAGTAAATTGAACTGCCGTGGTTTAGGAAATAGCCAGCTTTGGTCTTTAGGCCAAGTACAGTGTAGTGTTCACTTCCGCGGTACGGAGACCATACATATTTTTGAAGTTTTGCCGAACAAAGCAACCGAACTGCCGATGATTATAGGCAGAGATCTCTTGTATAAAATTAATATTAGACTTTGTAAACTAAAAGAAATCAAATATGAAAAAGAATCTATGTTACTTATGAATAAACCTACTGTATGTAGAAATATGAAACTCACTGATGTTCTGAAGTCCTTTGACATATTGAGAGAAGAGAGAGTGATACTGCCGTATGATAGAAATGAGATTGTATCTGCCGAATTGTTGTCCGATTCTCCCCTTCCGAAAACTTCTGCAGTACCTCCGGAAACACTGGATGATGCACTTATGGCTATAAATGCTATTGAGGTCCCTGCTGTCAATGATTTAGAGTTTGATATAGAGTCCACTTTACGGGAAGAGCAAGCCGCACACTTAAGGTCTATTATTTCCACTGCATATGTACAGGTTGCCCCTGCGTTAGTCAAGCCCGTGAATTATGGGATGCAAATAGAACTGACGAGTCAAACTGCCATTTTCTGCCGTCCCCGCCGTCTGTCGCACCACGAACGCACGGAGGTGCAGGAGATCTGTGATGGTCTCTTGAAAGCTGGCATTATTCGCCACAGTAGTTTCCCTTACGCTGCCGCAATTGTCCCAGTACGTAAAAAGGACAACACCCTGAGGATGTGAGTAGATTACCACCCGTGTTATCGATCTACAACCCGAAGTCTGAAACAGAGTTACACTGTGACGCTAGCTCAACTGGTTTCGGAGCAGTGCTCCTCCAGAAACAAACCGACGGTAAATTGCACCCAGTGTTCTACTTCTCTAAGATAGCCTCCGCTGCCGAATCGAAACTACACAGTTATGAACTGGAGACGTTAGCTATCGTGTATGCCTTGAAACGTTTTGAGACGTACCTTAAGTTCATTCCGTTCAAAATCGTGACGGATTGTAATTCCCTGGCGCTGACACTGAGAAATGGTGGGCATTCCGCGAAAATTGCTCGCTGGGCGCTGCTGTTAGAAAATTACAACTACACAATTGTACACCGCTCGGGGGTTAGCATGCCCCATGCTGATGCTTTAAGTAGAATAGAAACCGCCGCATACGTTGATGATTTAAACCTCGACTTCCAACTGCAGTTGACTCAGAACCGTGACCCCGAGATTGTAAAACATCCGAGATGATTTAGAGAAACATGAAATAGCCGATTTCGAACTGCGTGACGGAGTAGTGTACCGTCTGTCCCCGACGAGTGTACCCCAACTTTATGTCCCTTCCGAAATGATAAATCATGTCATACGAATAGTGCATGAGAAGCTTGGCCATATGGCCACTGAGAAGTGTTGTGCACAAATCAAGAAACACTACTGGTTTCCGTGTATAAAGTCTTACGTCAACAATTATATTAAAAACTGCCTCAAGTGTATTTATTATTCCGCTTCCGCTCAAGATAACCGTGTCACGCTACACAGTATTCCGAAAGTGCCCCTGCCGTTTGATACCATTCATGTTGATCATCTAGGTCCCCTTCCGTCCATACGTTCTAAGAAAAAATATCTCCTGGTTGTCATTGACGCTTTCACTAAATTTGTGAAGCTGTACCCTGCCGCCACTACTAATTCGCGTGAAGTATGTCAGACGTTAAAATCTCAGTATTTCGCGAATTACAATAGACCCCGACGAATTATCAGTGACCGCGGTACCTGCTTCACTTCTTCCGAATTCGCAGAATTTCTAAGTGCCAATAATATAATTCACGTGTTGAATGCCACTGCCTCACCCCGGGCCAACGGCCAAGTCGAGCGAGTGAACCGTGTCTTGGGCCCTATGTTAGGTAAACTGACGGAACCGGTGGACCACGCGGATTGGGGCCAACAACTGCCGACCATAGAGTTTGCATTGAATAACTCTGTCCATTCCACAACAAAATTTGCCGCTTCCGTACTCCTATTCGGGGTGGAACAACGAGGTGTCGTAGTAGATGAACTAACCGAACGGTTAGGTGAGAGGACGGCAGAGGTAGATGCCTCAGAGGTAGACGTCCGGAGATTAGCCTTCCGTAACATTGTCAAGTCTCAAGAATATAATGCTGAGTATTACGCGAAGCATCACCCCCCTGCTGTTAGTTTTGACGAAGGGGATTTCGTAGTTATTAAGAATGTAGATACTTCGGCAGGTACAAACAAAAAACTTATCAGACGGTATCGCGGCCCATACGTTGTTCATAAAAAACTTCCGAATGAACGATATGTTATCCGAGATGTGGAAGGTTTCCAGATCACCCAACTGCCGTATGACGGGGTACTCGAAGCCTCCAAATTAAAGTTATGGGCAGCCCCCTATCAAGATTGCACTTCAGATATCCAAACAAAGGCGACACCAGCCACTTAATGTTATTATTTTCCCCTTCCGACAGTAACTAGAATCGAGGTCGATTCCTTGTCAGGACGGCCGAGTTGTAAAGTGTCAGTTACTTCTAAATAGTGTACATGTATCGAAGTTAGTATTCTACGTATCAATTGTCAGTAGTTTAAGTTCGATTGTTAGTATTAAGTTAAGTCTAGAAAATATCGGTATGCGGCCTAGGGCCACACTGGAGAATGCCTCCTTCTTCTTCCGGCAACGTTACCAAAAGACAGACGCATGAGCTGCTCAACTATAAAAATAAATCTGCTGCCATCGATATTAAATATTCTATATTTCAGAAAATAAATACCATATTACATTAGTTTCAATTTTTTTATAAATAAATAATTTAAAATTAAAAAACAAAAATTTACATATAAATCAAATTAATAACAAAAAAAAACTTTAAAAATATGATTTTTTAATAAAAAAAAATATATTTAATAATTAATTAATTTTTTAATAATTTTTTATAGTCTAAATTTAATAATTTATAAAATAATATATATATATATATGTAAGGTGGCAATAACGCATGCACCGACGGTGTGGCATCCCTAAAGAGGGCAGGCTTTCGGTCGGAGGTTGCCGTCATGGGAGAAAAAGGAGTCGAGCGTCAGTAGTAGAGCGTCAGTAGTAGAAGTCGTGAGTTGTCGGTCGAGAGTGAAGTAGTCAGTTGAATCAAGTTGCAAGTCGTCAGTTGTTTAAGTTGCCTAAAGTTGTTTAAGTTGCCTACTAGAAGTCGTAAAATATAAATATCCTAAGCTATATATAAACTTAATATAATAAAACTACACAATAATCTACATTTGGGGGCTCAACCCGGTCTAAAACCAAAACACCGCAAAGTTTGTGAAATTCTAAGAAAGATTGCTTCATCCAAAAACGCATAAGTTCCAATATGAGCGACGATGAGGGAGCTACATTCTTTGAGGCAGTGGAAGAGAGACAACATCATAGCGGTGTGCAAACTCGAGCACAGTCGCAGCGACAGAAAAGTAACACCATTAAACAAAATCAGTCTGAACAGATATATAACAAAATAGAATGCAGCGAAAATTCTGGTCAAGGGTGCGACTCAGGAATAAACGAGATGAACAATCAGAGTCTGATGCAGTCAAAAAACAGGTTGAAGAATGGCTAACCAAGGATACAGTGTGCAAATCAAACTCGAATTTTGCCAGCAGAGTGGTTGTAGTCAAGAAGAAGGATGGAAATTATCGAGTTTGCGTTGACTTTCGCCAACTCAACAATATGGTACTCAAAGATTGCTTTCCAGTGCCCTTGATGGACGATGTGTTGGAAAAACTGCAAGCGGCAAAGGTGTATACAGTAATGGATTTAGAAAACAGTTTTTTCCATGTTCCAATAGACGAAGAAAGTCGCAAGTTCACAGCATTTGTCACGAAGGAAGGACTTTTTGAATTCAATCGAGCACCATTCGGATTTTGCAATTCGCCAGCGGTTTTCATCCGTTTCATCAGTTCCATATTTCAAGACTTAATCGCTCAAGATATCATTCACCTTTATATGGATGACATTATAATTTATGCTCAGACGAATGAGGATTGCCTTCGGAAACTGAATATTGTGCTCAAGAAAGCTGCTGAGTACAAATTGATTATCAACTGGAAAAAATGCTACTTTCTCCAAAATAAGGTTAATTTTTTGGGCCATACAGTCGAAAACGGTAGAATTCTCCCAGGAAAGGAAAAATCACATACGATTCAAAGATTTGTAACACCGAAGAATATAAGAGCAGTTCAGTCCTTTTTAGGACTAACAGGTTTTTTCCGCAAGTTCATAAAAGGTTATGCACACATTGCACGTCCGATGACTGACCTGTCAAAGAAAGATGTCGTTTTCAAATTTGAGACTGCTGAGCTAAACGCGTTCAACAAATTAAAGGATTCACTGTCCCATGAGCCAATTTTGAAAATATACTGCAGAGGTGCGCTTACAGAACTTCATACAGATGCATCCAAAGATGGCTTCGGCGCAGCATTGCTTCGGAAGTTCGAACAGCAGTTACACCCGATATTTTTCTGGAGTAAAAAGACTTCGGCGAGTGATTCAAAACGACACAGTTATATACTGGAAGTTAAAGCCGCTTATCTTGCCGTTCAGAAGTTCCGACACTACCTTCTTGGTACGCCCTTTAAGTTGGTGACAGACTGCACCGCGTTCACGCAAACAATTAAAAAGAAGGATGTGCCACGCGAAGTTGCAGAGTGGATATTACACCTTCAGGATTTTGATTTTCAGGTCGAACATCGATCTGCAGAAAAAATGAAACATGTCGATTGTTTAAGTCGATATCCCATCGATGTATTGCCCATTTCGTCGGAAATCTCAGCTCGCATGAAAGTTGCGCAACAAAAGGATCCATACATAAAAGCAGTACTGGAAATTATTAAATCTCAACCATATGATGACTTCAAACTTAAAGGTGAAATATTGTACAAAGTCGTTGAAGGAAATGATTTACTGGTTTTACCCAAAGCAATGGAGCGAGAAATAATCACAGATAGTCATAATGTTGGACACTTTGCGCTACAGAAAACAATTCACGCTCTTCAACAGCAATTCTGGATTCCACATGTCGAGAACAAAGTAAAACAAATCATAGACAATTGCATTTCTTGTATCATCAGCAATAAGAAACTAGGAAAACAGGAGGGATATCTGCACTGTATTGAAAAAA
Organism: Drosophila austrosaltans; assembly: GCA_035045865.1. Lineage (NCBI taxonomy): Eukaryota > Metazoa > Arthropoda > Insecta > Diptera > Drosophilidae > Drosophila > Drosophila austrosaltans. Next base: position 13,798,346 of record JAWNOQ010000003.1, read on the forward strand.
GGGACAGACCATTACACACTCTGCATGTTGAACAGTACAAGTTTATATTCGCTGTAGTCGATGCTTTCTCAAAATTTGTATGGCTATTCAACACTAAAAGTACAGGAACAGAAGAAGTTTTAAAAAAACTTGAGGAGTGTTCGAACGTTTTTGGACAACCCCACCGCATAGTGAGCGACAGAGGAAGTGCATTTACATCAAACGCCTTTGTTGACTACATGGAACAGAATGGAATCGAGCACGTATTGACAACAACTGGAGTGGCCAGGGGTAATGGTCAGATAGAGCGAGTAAACAGGGTTATTCTTTCGATCATTTGCAAGCTGTCGGCTGAGGATCCCTCAAAATGGTATAAATTCGTGGCTCAAGTCCAAAGAGCTATAAATTCGCATGTACACTGCTCAACGAAAAAAACCCCGTTTCAGTTAATGTTTGGAGTAGAGATGCAGAACAAATCAAACGACAAAATTTTATCTATGTTGGAACAGGAGCTTATTGAACATTTTGAAAACGACAGGATGCAAATGCGTGTGGAAGCAAAGAGCCAAATAGAACAAGCACAAAAAATGTATAAGCAGAACCATGACAAAAAACGCAAAGACGATCGTAAATACCAGCTGGGCGACCTGGTCGCAATAAAACGTACTCAGTTTGTTGCTGGTAGAAAACTAGCAACCACTTTTCTTGGACCATATGAAGTAGTTAACATCAAGCGCAACAGCCGATACGAAGTGAGAAAAGCTGCTCAGGTAGAAGGTCCCACAACAACTTCAACAAGTTCAGACAATATGAAACTCTGGAAGTACGTCGAGACCAACAAAGAACTATTGTCGTCTGGGTCAGACGACGAGGATCAGGATGACCGAATGTAAGGTGGCAATAACGCATGCACCGACGGTGTGGCATCCCTAAAGAGGGCAGGCTTTCGGTCGGAGGTTGCCGTCATGGGAGAAAAAGGAGTCGAGCGTCAGTAGTAGAAGAAGTCGTGAGTTGTCGGTCGAGAGTGAAGTAGTCAGTCGAATCAAGTTGCAAGTCGTCAGTTGTTTAAGTTGCCTAAAGTTGTTTAAGTTGCCTACTAGAAGTCGTAAAATATAAATATCCTAAGCTATATATAAACTTAATATAATAAAACTACACAATAATCCACATATATATGTATATATATATATATATTCATAAATATAATTTTTAAAATTAATAAATAATTAATTTTAATTACTAAATCTGATAAAATACTCCCCTATTATTATAATTTACATTTTAAAATTAATATAAAATTCAATTAATTTTATTTTTTTATAATATAAATTTTAAGTTTTAAAAAATCATAAAATAAATTAATAATATATTTATAAATTTAAAATAACTAAATTTAGGTAAATTTATAAAAATTTAAAAAAAAAAATTAAATAATTTAAAAATTAATTTTTTAAATTATAAAAAAAAATTTTTTTATAATAAATTATCAAAAATTTATTATAAAAATAAATAACAAATTTTTATATAAATAAGTAATAAATTTATATAAATAATAAAAAAAAATTAAAATAATAAAATAAATAATAATAATGAATTTTTGATAATTTATTATTATTAAAAAATCATGTAATTTTTTTTTTTTAATAATAATTTAAAAATATAAAAGAAAATTTATTAATAATAATTAGTAAAATTTATAAATTAAAAAAAAAAAATTTTTTTAAAAAGTTTTATACTATATTCAAGATTAATATATATATATATAAATATTTAATATATTTTTATATAGTCAACAATATAGACAAAAACTTTCACAATTCAAAGATCTCTACAATTTATATAGATAATATAATATGTTTTTTATTCTTACCGGGAGCTCAGCGAGTTGCAACTGGTCTTGTGCAGGTCTCTTTCCAAAGTGAGTTTTCTTCTCCTTAGCAGTTTGCCTCGAGACCTTCTTCTTCACTTGTCGTGCTTGACACTCCTGTCACTTTCCTGCCTATCGCCAGTGCACCACACTAGTCCGATACAACCCTGTTTGTCTCGAACCTAGTTCCCAGTAATATTGACATTGATCTCTGTACTGTCCTGTCATGACTTTCATATTGTAACCTGTCCGACTTCTTTAACATGACGTTACACGTTAGTCTTTACATTTTATTTGAATATAGTTAGTTACAATATTTCTTAATTTCCGACACGGCATTCCTGACTATAACACGTCCTCGTGTGCAAAACTCTACATGAACAAACGTATCTTCATCTTTGCAAATCAACTTAAACTTAAACGTATAGCACATTCAGTTGCTTCATTTTTTTGACTGAAACTACATAAATCCATATGTCTTCAAACGTCAGTTTCTTACAAAAACTCGCCCGTTTGGCTCTTCGTAAAATCACAACACAGTTCACAGGCTCTAGGATCTAGCCCCTGTGTGCAATGTCGCCTGTATCTCACATAGCAGAGGTGACTCCTTGACCATCGTCTTTTTCACCGTGGACAACTGCATCAGTATCAAACTCAATGAACGCAAACTCTCATGTGCATACTTATAAGTTCCTTTACTTTTCAATGACTTCAACAAGCCACGATTACTTTCAATTAACATAACCACCACGACAAATGGCTTGTTGCCGTTCTTCATCTTTAACTAAAACGCTACCACCAATCAAATGTCTCTTAAGTTTTTTATACCCTGTACCCATAGGGTAAAAGGGTATATTAAAGTCGCTAAAATGTATGTAACAGGCAGAAGGAAGCGTTTCCGACCCCATAAAGTATATATATTCTTGATCAGCATCACCAGCCGAGTCGATTGAGACATGTCCGTCTGTCCGTCTGTCCGTCCGTCTGTCCGTCTGTCCGTCTGTCCGTCTGTCCGTATGAGCCACGCGATCTCAGAGACTATAAGAGCTAGAGCTACCAAATTTGGTGTGAACATCCGTCTAGTGTCTACACAGGTCAAGTTTGTTTCTAATTTTAGCCACGCCCACTTCCGCCCCCGCAATTTAAAAAAAACGATAACTAGGGCTGCTTTCAAGATATCGTATTCTTACTTGGTACACTTAATTATATACCCAAAGTGGACCAGCTGAGCAAATTTTGTTGAAATCGGACAATAAACATCGGAGATATGCCTATATCCGTTTTGTACTGAAATGCCAAGGCGGCATTGGCAAATAAGAAAGAGCGAGATAGCATGCGCTCGCTGCTGCTGCATGTAAAAGAGAACTTTGTTTTGAATTGATTGCGATTTTGAGGTTGTTCGATCATTTGTCTAGTGACTACGCAGATCAAGAAAGTTTAAAATTTTGGCCACGCCCACTTCCGCCCTCGCAATTCAGAAAAATCGAATTATTAGAGCAGTTTTTGAGGAATCACATTCTTATTTGGCACACCTAATAATGTAGCTAATATGCATCATCTGACCAATTTCAATCGAAATCGGACAATGAATATCGGAGAAATACGAATGTGCATTTTGAACTGAATTGCCAAGGCGACACTAGCTGGAAAGAGTGAGCGAGATAGCATGCGTTCGCTGTTGCGGCATGTTAAAGAAATTTTTTTATGAAATTAATCGCTATTTCGAGGGTGTTTGACTTTATTTAATATAATAACTAGTAGGTACAGGGTATACTCAATGTCGGCAGGGACGACTTGCTTGCTTCATTTTCATTTACGGTTAAGCAGTACGGTCGTTTCTGTTTGTCTCTAGTTGAAATTCCATTCAAAAAAATATTTGATTTTTCAAATCTTTCAATCTGTGTCTATTGGTCATGTTTAATTCTACATTTTTATCAACAAAATCAAAGAGTTCCAAATTCTTCTCATTGCACTCTTCGTTATAAACTGAATTTACTGTTTTAACCTTGTGAATATGAATTTGTGAACACTTTACAGTTGACCAAAAAAGGGGAAATTGCTCCTGGCAATGTTGTCACCCCTTCGTTAAGTTACAAAATTTGTAATCCTGTTGCCATCAAGTTTGTTACACACTCTTTCATTAAAAAACATTAGGTACCCAAATAAAACAAAAATGGAAAGAGCTCACCCAGTTAATACATTTCTTCTTTTAGCTCCAGAACTAAGCACTTCTTCTTTACTCGCCATTTCTGCTGCCTTATGAAGCCGTTCATCTTGAACACGCTGAAGCGATATGACCGATTTTTCCGCACTTGTAACACGTTACGCCTGGTTTGTTGTACTGCTGGTTAGTCCTTTCTTTGAATTTTTCGTATGCTTTCTTCTTGCGGCAATCTATCATCTTGTTCCCGGGCTCCTTGCAATAGAAGCATTTGATTTGGTTTTGTAACTTGTGCTTCTTCCTATCTGGACCCTTTTCCTGCTCGGAACGATGGCTTCGTTTGGAATATGCGTGCGCTTTTAAATTTTGCTGAAGTTCACTGCTCGTTTTCACATTAGTTGTAAACAGCAACTTCTGCAAATTTGTGTCGGTGTTAGCTGTGTGTGCCAACACGAGTGATAACGCAATCTCCTCCAAATCCATCGTTTTCCACGTTGACAGTAATGAAGTCACCAGTCAGCTAGCATACACTGACACACACTCATTTGCCTCCGGCTTCCCGTTCAGAATTTTCAGCAAGATGGCGGCTGGCTTCTCTACTCCACCGAAGCGTTGTGTCAATAACTCCTTAAAAATTTGCCATGTTATCCCAACAAAACAAATTTGGGAGAGCCATTGCGACGCACTTCCAATTAATGCCTTGCTTAGTGACATTATTAAGGCACTTCCTTCCAGTGGATGTTCAGCGAAAATTATATCCACAGTTTTGCACCAAGTGGCAGCATCAGCTCCATCTGCATCTGGATTGAATGTTGGCAATGACGTTTTGCTTTGACTTTTTGCAGTTTGCATTGCCTTCAACATTTCCAAAAATTTGTAGTTCTGCGATCCAAAATTGATCGCAGGTCGCTGGCGGCATCATTTTGAGGCTGAGACAATCCCTCTTCTGATGTCGGAAACGGTGTAATATTGTTCCCATCGGCATTCATATTGTCCGTCATCCTTGTCTTTCAGTATATTTTTTATTCTTACCGGGAGCTCACCGAGTTGCAACTGGTCTTGTGCAGGGCTCTTTCCAAAGTGAGTTTTCTTCTCCTTGGCAATTTGCCTCGAGACCTTCTTCTTCACTTATCGTGCTTGACACTCGCCAGTGCACCACACTAGTCCGATACAATCCTGTTTGTCTCGAACCTAGTTCCCAGTAAGATTGACATTGGTCTCTCTACTGTCCTGTGATGACTTTCATATTGTAACCTGTCCGACTTCTTTAACATGACGTTATACGTTAGTCTTTACATTTTATTTGAATATAGTTAGTTACAATATTTCTTAATTTCCGACATATATATAAATATTTATCTGACATTTATCACATTTATATAAAAATATAAATATTTATTAAATTATTATATATTTATATATTTATAATAAGTTGTACATTTATATACCATATATATATATATATATATATATTTATATATAGAAGAAATTAATTATATATTTTAATTTTATAATTAATATTTATTTTACTAAAATACGTTATTAAAAATAAATGTATTTAAAATTTAATACTGTAAAATTTTAAATTTTTAAGTATAAATAATAAAAAAAAAATGAGAAACATATTAATAATGAATTGCCTGATAAAAACGATTACCTTGATAGGATAAATTATTATAAATAAATCTGGCCTGTGCTTTACAAACGAGTTAACGCGCGTCTAATTCATCATCCATACCCTTTTTCTGGTATTAGAAGTGGGCTCTACCCATTGGAACTCTTCGCCCCACCACAAACAATGTAGTATTCTATATAATATTAATTATATATATATAATAATATTATATAATAATATTATATATATAATAATATTCATTAACCGATTTTATTGTTTTTTTTTTTTTGAACGAATTTATATTTAATAGAATTAAACTATTTCTAAAAGTATCAAAAACTTTTGTGTATCATACACCAAAATATAAAAAGATAAGCTAATTAAGCTACTGGGTTCATACCCCATTTATAAAGGTTATAATCCTTTTCTTTTTAATTTTTAATAATTCTTCAAAAATTTTATTTATTTTAATTATAATTATTGGAACATTAATTACAATAACTTCTAACTCTTGGTTAGGAGCTTGAATAGGTTTAGAAATTAATTTGTTATCTTTTATTCCCCTAATAAGACATAATAATAATTTAATATCTACAGAAGCTTCATTAAAATATTTTTTCACCCAAGCTTTAGCATCAACTGTGTTGTTATTTACTATTCATTTTTTTTGCGGTGCGAATTAAGTACGCCCCGCGCCAACATAGTTAATTATAAGTACGCCCCTGAACATTCCTAAGGGACTAAACTTAATGTACAAGTACTTGCTAGAAATAACTGTTTTTATTTTTGGAGGAGCTCATCGTCCGCCGGTGAGCCAACATTCTGAAATATTTTCTTGGCTCCAGAAATATATTTTTGGATCTGAAATATTTCTTGGCTCCAGAAATATTCGTGCGCAGCAGAATATTTCTTTCGCATAAGAATCGTGGTATTGGAGTACTTGCCTGGCGTCAAGTACCAGAGTGCCATGTGGAGATTCTTCCAGAACTATCTCCGTGAGAGCAATTGCGGCAGACGTGAACAACGAACCGACTTGCTGAGAGAGGAAGCGAAAGGGAGATAGAGAAACACGTGAATAATTTGTGGTTAATTCAACCTAACGCAGCAGCACAATGAAAAACCAAGATGGACAAGCAGCAGTGACCGATGCTAAGAGCCAAGAATATTTGGTGAGCTCTATAGCACCGCACGCTGGAAGGATGTCTAACAACCAGGTGTATTATGTTGGGTGTTATTTGTTCCCAACATTCATGCCAGTGAAATTAAAGATTGCTTGTGTTCAGTTTGGGTGCACTTTATTGAATTATTCTTAAATCTCTAACCATGGTTAATTACAACTAAGACCGCATAGCTGCGCTGCCAGTGACGCCGGCAGAGGAGCGGTCTGCTTATGTATAAATGTTTACGTAAACTAAATATGCATATGTGCAAGAGTGAGGATGTATCATGTTACATTGCTGGTCGCTCGTGTTATAATTGTTAATTCAGCAATATCCAGCAGTATATTATTTATATGCTTCACTGTGTACAGTGACCACTCAATATTACAGAACATGCTACATCCCCCTCCTTTAGAAAAATAACGTAATATATGGAGTTATTTTATAAATTAAAATTTTTTTTTTGTAAAACTTATTTATGATTTTTTTTTTTTAAATTTGATGAAATATATGAATAAAGAAGTATAATATATGTTTTTTTTTTTTTTTTTTTTAGGTTCATGAAACATTGATGTTTGATTAAAAATTATATTATATATTTTTTTTTAAAAGAAAACCTTTTTTTTTTTTTTTACTTTCATAATTGATTTAGAAATATTAACTGATTAGGAAATACAAATTTTTAACCTATCTTTATGTACTACTTGTTTTTTGTTTTTAATATCCCTTATTAGAATATTATCTCTATCTTCTATTTTTTCTATTGTATATGGGCCTAGGTACTTAGGTTCTAACTTATGGCCTGTGTCGTTTTTTAATAAAACTTTATCTCCTATTTTTAGCTCAATGTTATTTACTTTTCTATCATATAACTCTTTATTCTTAGCTTTATGTTGCTCTAACATTATTCTTGCTCTTTTATAAGCTTGCTCTAGTCTAAATTTCGATTCCTTAGTATAATCATCTATGTTATATAGTGGGTTAATCCTATCTACTGTATTAAAATGTTTTGGTAAATTCGAAGTTTTTCCGAATACCAACTCATATGGACAATAATCATGTGCCATAGAGGGTGTTGTATTAAAACAATATGCGAAGTATCGTGCCCATACATCCCAGTCAGTTTTGTCAACTGAAATGTATGAAATGTGTTCAGTGGCTTCGCTCCACAGTACCTACAGTCTGGTGATGATGTGCTGTCGAAGTTATGTTCTTAATATGCAAGTGTTTGCATAGATCTTCAATTATTGAATTTTTGTATTCTGTTCCCATGTCCGTAATGAACGTCTTCATTGGACCGTACTTCAGAATAAAATCTTCAAATATAGCTTTTGCTACTGTTTTTGCACTTTTGTCTTTTACCGGTATTATTACAAGGTATTTTGTTAAATCGCAGATTAAAGTTACTGCATATTCATTTCCTTGTTCTGATTTGGGAAGTCGAAAGCCATTTGTGGCGTTTCAGTTATGATCAATGGAGTTTTTATATGTTTTGTTATTTTCGATTTTTGACACTTATTACATTTTTTTATATATTGAGATATATCTCGTGTCATGTTTTTCCAATAATTTCCAATGCCATTTTATCTTGGCTAGTGTTCTTGTAATTCCCGTATGACCTCCTTGTATTGGATCATCGTGGAACCTAAACAGTGTTGCTTCTTTATCATTATCGTTATTTGATAATAGGGTCACCGGCTTGAGTAGCGCTACTCTCAGAGATTTTAATATTTTATTGCCCATAATTTTAAAAGAATCTACTGAAATGACTTCAAAGATCTTTTCGCTCGGTGCCACTTTGACTTGTCTGATATTTAGTATACCGGCTTCTTTTTCAAGCCTTTGGAAAAATTGACCTAAGTCGAGAAATCCATTGGTGTACATATTGCAGATGTCAATTCTTGCTATAACTTTCTTGCCATGTTTAAATGTGCATAAAGTATCAGTTATTCGCAAGGTCACTACTTTTCGTACTTCATCATTTACAATGACTTCATATACGTTGGGCTTAGAAGCATTAATAGATTGCTTTTGCAAATCTTTTATATCATCATATTTTCCTTTTCCTGCGCAGGAATTTAACTGTTTACTTTGATTTCTGGTAGTCACTTTCAGAATTCTATTATTTACTTGTATATTTTGCAAATCCTTTATGGTTATTCGTGATAGCGCATCGGCTACAAAATTATCTTTACCCTTTAGATACTCTACAGTGAAATTATATTCCTCTAGTTCAAGTCTCATTCTTGTTAGCTTTGAACTTGGATTTGTCATTGAAAACAAATAAGTTAATGCTCTATGATCCGTTTTGACAGTGAAATGTCTACCATAAATGTATGGTCTGAAGTGTGTAATTGCCCAATGAATTGCCGCTAATTCTTGTTCTGTTGTACTTTTATTACTTTCACCCTTTGTGAAAGATCTAGATGCGTATGCAACTGGAAGCTGAAGTCCATTTTTATTTTGGGTTAGGACTGCTCTACATGCGAATTTACTTGCATCCGTGATTATGCAAAATTCTTTGCTAAAATCTGGGTACTGTAACAGAGTTGGATTCATCAATGCTGATTTTAGATGATCGAATGCGTTTTGACAATCAACTGTCCATTCGAATTTTACATCTTTCTTGCATAACCTTGTTATGTGACGAGAATAATCAGCGAAATTTTTTATAAATCTTCGGTAATAATTGCAAAATGCAATGAATCTTCTAGCGCTGTCCGCATCATGTGGGACTGGATAATTTTTAATGACATCATATTTTGTGTCATCAGGCAAGATTCCTTTATCTGTGCACTTATGTCCCAAAAAGGTGACTTCATGCATGAAAAATGAATATTTTTCCGGATGTAACTTTAGGTTGTGCTGCCGACATTTCTCAAAAACATCAGTGAGGTTATTGAGCATATGTTTTTCGGAGCAACCTATGACTATTAAGTCATCCATATAAAGAAAAGCTTGCGAAGGTTCAAGTCCAGTGAAAGCTATAGTCATCATTCTCTGGAACGAATTTGGCGCTATTTTTAAACCGAATGGTAATCGCGTGAAACGATATGAGCCATTACATGTTGAAAAAGATGTAATGTCTCGTGACTCTTTTTCAAGTTCAATTTGATGAAAACCTGACATTAAGTCAAGGCATGAAAAATATTTTGCTCGACCTAGTTGATCTAAGATATCATCAATTCTAGGGAGTGAAAATTTATCGCTTAGTAATTTTTTATTAATTTGACGATAGTCAATTACTAATCGCCATTTTTTATTTTCGGAATTTGGTAACGATTTTTTCGGTACCAATAAAAGTGGGCTATTATAAGCTGATACGGATGGCTCGACAATTTTGTCATTTATTAATTTTTGGACTTGACTTTGAATTTCGTGTTTTTGACTATGAGGATTTCTGTAGTTTTTTATGTAAATAGGTTCATCATCCATCAGTCTTAACTTTTGTTTATAGAAATTATTTATTGTTATTGATTCGGATTCGAGACCGAATACATCACTATATTGTTTACATAGTGTCGTTAGTTGGTTATGAAATTGTGGCGGGAAATTTTTAGATAACGTTGTTAGTACTGCTTTTTGTCGTTGTTTTGGATCTGTATTGACTACTTCGTAGTTCGAAAGTGGTTCATATTTTAGATTATTTATGTTTATAATCTGAACTTTATCTGTTGTATTTAGCAGCCTTATGACCGCATTTTGAGATTTTGTGATGGTATTTGCTATGTAAATACCATGCTGAATTTCTTGATTCGGAATCAATACACTGTCATCTTGTGAGTTTAACTCAACTTCTCGGACAACTTGGGATCTTGCGGGCAGAACTAAGGAATTATTGCCAGCACTGTACGTAATTGGTACGAAAATAGGATATTTTAGATTGTCTGGTCTCCTTATTAACCAGTGTTCAGAGAGATCGAAATCTATTTGACAGTTGTATTTTATCATAAAATCGACTCCAAGTATTCCATCACATGAAATAGCGAAAAGGGAACTCACGATATGAAAATCGTGTGGGATAATATATTTAGACGTTTGTATGTCAACTGAAGTAATTCCTTTGGATTTGAATACTTCTTGACTTATTCCCTGTATGTTGACAGTATGATCTGTCCGGATATTTTGAAATGTATCGGAATTTTCTTTTAGAATGGATATTTGCGCACCGGTGTCTATTAAAAGTACTAACCGTTTTCCGGTTGCTTCATTTGTAAATTTTACGAATGTATTTAAGTCAAGACTGATGCTGTGAATCTTACTGTTTTTTATTACTGGGTATCTAAAGGTATCTGGGAGTTTCCCGAAGTATTCTGTACTACACGGACGTTGCTATTGCCGTTATAGTTATAACCATTTTGTTGGTTATTTCTTCTGTTTCCTCTATTATTATTGTTATTTCTGTTATTTCCTCTATAGTTCCTTCTGTTATTATTATTATTATTATTGTTTTGTTGATAATTCTGGTTACTACGATTATTATAATTATTATAATAACCGCGACCATTTCCTCTACCGCGATAATTATATGTGTTATTATAATTACCGCGGCCCCTCCGGGCATACAGTACATAATTAGATGTTCCAACCACGTCAGTACTATTTTCCAAGTACTTCATGACCGCTTCATCCATGTTTCTGAAAATTCCTGATTTAAGTATGCCTCTGAGTTCAACATTTCCGCAATTCTTTATCATTGTTGAAATGGCCTCTTCAGTACTGTACGTTATAGCAAGTTCTGTTGATAAGCCTTCTCCAATAAACGCGTTTTCTAAGGTTTTTCGTGCATTTTCGATTTCTATAGTAAATTCATCAGCCGTTTTCCCTTTTTGGGCAATCTTTGCTAATCTGGCCTTTACTATTCGCGTTGGTTCGCAAACTATAGTTGTTTCCAATCTATTTATTATTTCCCTGATTGTTTTCAATTCTTTGAATCTACATAGTGTTCCGTTAATAAGTTTTGATTTTATTACCGCAACAGCTATGTCTTCGTGATCTTCTTTTGACATCTCTATTAGCTCCAAGGATGTTATAAATGCATCTAAATTTTTCTTTTGTCCATCGAATTGTGGGATGGAGCCTGCAATCTCTTTTATAATTGTTCCTCTTTTGTTGGAGCCATTTTGGTTTGTGTATCTATTACACTTGTATCTCCAATGTCCGAGTCGTCGTCTTCTTCAGACAACGTATCTATCTCAATTTCTTTATCTTTTTCTGTCAAAGTAAGTGACGCAGGGATTGTTAGATCGTGCAGATCTTTTTCTTCAATTTCTCCCTCGTCAGATTCTTCACTTTCTAACTCTGTTTTCTCTTTACCTTCTATTTCTCGGTCCTCTTTAACATCTATAGTTAAAGGCGAATTCAGTACGGTTGGTACAAATATGTCCAACTCGTATTTTTCTTTTATTAATATTAGATTCGTACGCAACTTGATCAATAGTTTTGAAATCTTTGACCAGTTCGTCTTACCTATATTTACTCTATTTTCATGCACTAATCTTCGTGCCTCATTAAAAGAGTCAACCAGAATTATTGCATGCTTATTCAAAGTTTCTTTTTGGATATTTTTATTTTGCGTTATGCATTTATAAGATTTTTTAAAATTTTCTTTAACCTTTTGGATATGGAGAAATAATTCTTCCCATTCCATGCTTCGGTATTATTTTTATTCTATTATTTCTATATCCTCATCTTCATCTATAATGTCTACTGTCTCTATTTCTGACTTAAATATATTATGTATTTCTTCTGGAATATTTCTACTTTTAGCCTTTCTTATTAGCAATCTGTTATATGCTACCTTTATGGATATTTCCATAAGCTCTACTATGTTTTTCTTAAATTTGCGATTGTTTGCTATCCAGCTTCTTATTTCCTTGTATTTATAATTTGTTTCACCTGACTCTATCAGGTGATCAAGGAACGGTATGTAATTTTGTAGACGTTTAGTCTCTTCTATTTCCATTTATGGATAAGTTTCTATTTATTCTTCATCCATTAAATAAAAACAAAAAGTACCTGTTTTATTTGAAAAACAACAGATATATGGAATTGTTAGGATGAAACTTGCTCGTACCCTACTATTACTTTGGATAGGGAACTTTTCACCTGTTTTTTCAAGGTAAACTATATCAATCTCTGCTAGACTAAGTGCGCGCTGAGGTGAGTTTCTATTTTCACTCTTAAAAACCTCAATTAGGTCGGAAACTATATTTGGATGGTCATCCAATATCTTACTAAAATAGGTATCTAACGTGCTCATTTTATTTGAAAATCAGTTAATATTGTCGTTTATTTCATGGAAAAATTTTTGAATAATTGTTATATTTATGTTTGATAATATATTCTTATTAAAAATGTACTTTCATAACAATTGATACATATGTCTTCTAGATCTTGTCTAGATCATTAGCATGGCTTAAGGCTCTTTTGGTTACACATTTATTGTGTAGTTTATATGCTTTGTATAATACATATGCACACAAAATTATTACAATTATTAGCAAAAGTACATTCGTTAGTTTTAAATCAATGTTTGATGACTCTATTTTGTTTATTACATTAGCAGTGGAATCCACTGTTTTTGAATCTATTAAACCCATTGTGGGTTTTTCAGTTATATCATCAAATTTACTAATACTATTATCAAACATTCAATTTAAGAAAGAGAAAAAAATTTTTCCACGTGTTGAAGAAAATTTTTGTTAATTTATATATATTAAAAAAATTTCCTTTTACAATATCCTGCCTAACGTTTCGTATAGCTTTACGGGCTATACTGCTATCGGGCGGATGAGGTTCCGCTCAATTTTACAATTTTTGTTACAATTTTTTTTTGTTGTGTTTTCTTATGCATATCTTATGAATTATTTTATATTTTAATTTTTAATTTTAAATTAATTAAAATTTTTTTTGTGTATATATAATTATTTCTGTTTTTCTCTTAGTAGTTGCAGCTTCATGTTTGGTATTTTATTGATTGTTGCAGCATCAGTTTTGGTTTTCTCTAGTAGTTCCAGCATCAGCTGGTCGTCGCCAGTTGGCACGCTGATGCTCCCTCGAAGGCATAGAAGGCGGCCTGCCTTCCACACTTGTAGTCACTGCTGCTGATGTCCGGGGCCTATGGCCTCAGGCGGTACCGGTGCCGGTCTTCGCACCAGATTTTTTCCAGCATGTGTATTCACAGAATACACTCCATAGAGGTCCAGGGCAGTCTCCAGGGCACTTCTTTGGCTCAGTTAGGATATCTTTAGGCTTGGGAGGAGCTTGCTTTTTATTGTTAATTGTCTTTAAATTTTGTATTTCTGAGTGAGATTGATTTGGCTTTCCTTGCGACTTCAAATAGTCGAGCTCATGTTGCAGTTTTTGAGATACTGCCCATGGAGGTGGTGGTTGATTTACATATAATAGCCACTTAATGTGCGCTATTCTTTTCTTTATCTTATTTTGTAAACCACCTCTTTTATTTGCCATTTCAATAACACTACTCACTCAGAATATACATTTCCATTTTGTTGTTGTGTCTTCTTTCGTTGTAGCTTTTAATTGTTGTATATTATTTATAGTTGTCCTCCTTTGCAGATGTATTGTTAATTTTTCTCCAGTTTGTTAATTTGTTTTTTTTTTTCACAGGTTCCTTAGGTCGGTTGACCTATGTCACGGTCGCCATGTATTATGTTGGGTGTTATTTGTTCCCAACATTCATGCCAGTGAAATTAAAGATTGCTTGTGTTCAGTTTGGGTGCACTTTATTGAATTATTCTTAAATCTCTAACCATGGTTAATTACAACTAAGACCGCATAGCTGCGCTGCCAGTGACGCCGGCAGAGGAGCGGTCTGCTTATTATAAATGTTTACGTAAGCTAAATATGCATATGTGCAAGAGTGAGGATGTATCATGTTACATTGCTGGTCGCTCGTGTTATAATTGTTAATTCAGCAATATCCAGCAGTATATTATTTATATGCTTCACTGTGTACAGTGATCACTCGATATTACAGAACATGCTACACAGGAGTCGGATGCTCAAACGACATCGACACCTTCAAGAAGCAACGCTTTGCCTTCTGTATCGCACACCGCGATTCTTGACGGAATATTTGCTACTCGCATGGGAGATTGCACAACGATTGAACGGCCAATGGTGCCCGATCCTTCGGCAATGGGCTGCGCCGGCGCCGCCACCAACCTTTGGAGGAGCAAGTTTGCCTTTTTTGGCAAATACGGCTAATTTCAGCAACGAATTTACTAAGCATGCCACGCCAAGTACAGGGTTCCGATTTGGAAATACGGATTGGAGAAAAAATACGCTATCAGCTGATCAGATAGCTGCGCGCCAGGTCCTGAGTAGAGATCTGCCGACATTTTCGGGCAAACCAGAAGAGTGGCTGCTGTTTATTAGCCACTACGAGCAATCCACTGAAAGATGTGGAATGAGCAACGAGGAGAATTTAATTCGTCTTCAAAAGTGCCTTAAGGGAGCGGCTTTGGATGCCGTCCGTGGCAAATTGATGTGTCCTGAGACTGTTCCATACGCTGTTGGAACACTAAGGATGCTGTATGGCAGACCTGAAATTATTTACTCAAGTCTGCAACGGAAATTAAGAGATGAACCACCAGCCCGATTGAATAATTTGGGTTCGGTACAGTTGGCTCTGGCAGTGCAGAATTATTTTGCGACATTAGTTGCAATCAACCTTAAGGATTATTTGCATGACCCTGCATTGTTGGGCGATCTTGTGGAGAAGTTGCCTAGCGATCTGAAACTGGATTGGGGACGTCATCGTTTTGCTTTATCTGGATGTGTTGTCAACTTGTCGAACTTTGACAACTGGCTATTTGGCGTCGCAATGTATGCTTCTATGGTTACGCCATATATTTCACCCGCCAGAGAAGCTACAAGGAAGACAAAGGAAAGAGTATTTATGCACAAAGAACTACATAACGAGCCATACTCCAGTCAGCCAAGGATTGAGAATGGTTCATGTGTAAAATATAGAGGAAATCACCACCTGGCAGCCTGCTACCAATTTCGAGAGATGAGCAGTGGCCAAAGAAGGGATTTCCTAAAGCAGAGACGGCTTTGTTTTTGCTGTTTTGGGTAGCATATTGTACGCAACTGTATAGCCAAAAGGAATTACGGAATTTAGGATTGCAAGTTAATGCGTAATGCCTTGCTTCATCAAACATTTGAAGGCGTCAATAAGCAGTCGACGATGCAGAGCGCCGAGGATGTGAAGAAGAACCAGTCTGCAGTTTTGTTCCATGGTATCGAAACTAAAAAAGCTTTATTTCTGTATATTCCAGTCAAATTATATGGAAGAGAGCGAACTGTGTCCACTTACGCCCTCGTCGATGAAGGAACCGCTTGCACTTTGATGGAAAGAGAACTGGCCGACGAGTTAGAACTGGATGGTCCTGACCAAAACCTATGTTTGAAATGGGCGGGGGATGTAACCAAAACTGAAACTTTATCAAAGAATGTCAGTGTTTGAGTATCAGCAAGAGGTATGGATGCAGCACGGTATAATCTCAAGGGCGTGCGCACAATGGAACAATTGGACTTGCCCACCCAATCAGTCAGCTGTGACTTGATGAAATCAATGTAAAAGCACGTTTAATTATTGGATTAGACAATGTCAAAGCGACCGTACCATTGGAAGTGCGAGAATCTGAGAAGGATGACATAGTAGCCGTGCGTTGCAGATTAGGATGGTCTGTATATGGGCGACACAGTGCCACCGGCCATCAAACACCACACGTGTCGCATGTATGTGAATGCAACGAAGCGGATAGTACGAAAGCATTAGATGAATCGATGAAGATGCATTTCGTACTGGACTCTTTAGGAGTACGTGCTTCAGCAATGCCATTGCGGTCCAAGGATGATGAACGCGCAATGCAAATAATGGAAAAGACGCTGGCAAACAGGCTTGTTATGGAGGTTCGACCAAATGGAGTTGCCTGACTCATTCCAGATGGCGATGAGACGTCTCAAATGCTTGGAGGCGAAAAAGGCAAAGAATGACCAGCTGAGGGATTTGCTCATGACGTTTGGAGCACCATGTTCGCCAGCGTTGGCTTACTACAAAAAAGACCGAAATGCAAGATGATTTACAGCGGAATTTCCAAAGGCTGTGGCTGCAATCTGCAGGTATACGTTCGTCGACGATTGGCTAGAATCGGTCGACAGCGA
The DNA here is from genome assembly GCA_035045865.1 of Drosophila austrosaltans. Taxonomy (NCBI): domain Eukaryota; kingdom Metazoa; phylum Arthropoda; class Insecta; order Diptera; family Drosophilidae; genus Drosophila; species Drosophila austrosaltans. The sequence continues at coordinate 13,815,325 of JAWNOQ010000003.1, forward strand.
GCAGGAGATGATTCAGTTGGCAAAGACAGTACAAAAGATTCATCTAGATGGAGGATTCAACATGAGACGATGGACCTCATATTTTGAGATCGTTGTAAGAGCGCTTGAAAACAAAGATGACGATGCTTTCCCCAGACAAATTGCGGTTCCCGAAGAGGCGCGAGAAAAGGTTCTAGGCATGTGGTGGTTACCTGGCTCAGACTTGATCACATACGTGGCCAAGCCAGAACTACTCGAAAGGGCTTGCGAGGGCGAGCCCACGAAGAGAAGAGTGTTAAGTGTGGTTATGTCAATATTTGACCCACTTGGTCTACTTGGATTTTTCACCGTCCGTGGTAAAATTATTTTGCAGAACATTTGGCACTCTGGAACCAAGTGGGACGAAACACTCTTAAAGGAGGATGAAGTAGACTGGAGGCTTTGGTTACGCTTGCTGCCTCAATGCCTCATGAGATTGGTAAGTTGTACCAGCAGGGTGCAACTTCATACCTTTGTAGACGCCAGCACAAGCGCATACGCAGCGCTTGTATTTCTTCGAGCAGAACTAGACGGTGAAGTGTGCTGTTCACTGGTGGGCTCAAAGACGCGGGTGGCGCCTCCAAAGCCCATCTCAATACCCAGGATGGAATTAATGGGTGCTGTACTAGGCTTACGACTAGCTAGATTAATCGAATCGGAGCTATCGATACCCATTGAGCGGAGAGTTTTCTGGACAGACTCGAAGGATGTTTTGTACTGGATTCAAACAAATATCACCAATTCGTGGCTCTTCAAGTCGGTGAAATTTTAGAAGACTCAGATGTAGGAAGTTGGCGATGGGTGCCAACTGCACAAAATGTGGCAGACGACGGCACAAAATGGTCAAAAACGCCTGAAATGACCAACAAAATACGGTGGTTTGTTGGTCCAGAATTTTTATATAAGAATGAGATGGATTGGCCAAAAGTCGAAAAAATCGTAAGCAGCGATAACGTTGAGGTGCTACACCATGAGGAGAAACATAGTTGGACTTCTTGTCTTGCATGCATAGGTGCCAATCTCGAACGAGTAAGCACTCTGGAGAAGCTGCGGACTGTACAGAGGCGAGTCTTGGATTCCTTACGCATCATATGTTAGAAATCATATGGAGTACAGCTCAGTAGCTTTTTGAGCCTGACACGCGACGTGGAAATGTATACCATACTTCTACGCGTCTGCCAGGAGGAGAAGTTTAATGAAGAAATCAGATGCCTAAGCCAAGGACGCGCTCTGATCAATCGTAAAAGCAGACTATTCAAATGCTCCCCGTATCTGAATGCATGTGGAGTCCTACGCGCTAAGGGGCGAATTGACCAAATGGAATGCGTAGATGTAGGAATAAAGAGACCCATAATCCTAGCCAAATCTCATCGGATGACCTCTTTAATAGTGGAGTTCTACCATAGGAGATATCATCATTTACACAACGAGATTGTCGTAAACGAAATACGGCAACGATATTGGATCGACGGCATGCGCGCTTTAGTGATAAAAGTTGCAAAAGCTTGCCCAGCGTGCTGAGAGAGAGAGCGACTGTCGCTTTATACATCACCTTTTACATACACTGGAGTGGATTGCTTTGGTTAAATCGAAATTGTAGTGGGTCGCAGGAATGAGAAGCGGTGGGGCGTATTATTCACCTGTCTCACGACACGAGCTGTACACCTGGAAATTGCTGTGTCTCTATCAACGGACTCCTTTCTATGTGTGATGAAAGTATTTGTGGCTAGAAGAGGGGTACCACGCCGTATGCTGTAGGACAATGGTACCAATTTTCGAGGAGCTAACCGAGTGTTAAAGGAGCATATTGAGCGAATATCCACATCAGCCATGGAAAAGCAATTCCCAACGTTGGAATTCAAATTTAATCCACCCGGTGCACCACATATGGGAGGCATATGGGAACGATTGGTACGTTCAACTAAATCTATATATATTACAGAATTTTACCTGAGACTGGTGTACGAAAGGAAGCGTTACGAGCTGCGTTCGCGGATGTGGAGCAGGTTCTCAACTCACGCCCGCTGACGTATGTGCCCTTAGACAGCGCTGAGTTAGAGGCGCTGACTCCGAACCATTTCCTGCTGGGAAACTCCAGTGGCTTGCGTGAGGATGGCTGGATTGGCGAAAACATATCGGATTGCAAGCCAGCTGGCAGACCGTTTCTGGAAAAGATTGTTGTGAGAGTATCTTCCTACGATAACAAGGCGTACAAAATGGTTTCAGCCGCCGCTGAAGCCAATTGAAATAGACGACGTGGTGATCATCGTGGATGACGCAGCCAAGCGAGTTACCAACCCAACACCCTGGTCACTAAAAATTGGGAGACGAGACCCAGGAAAGAAGACGTGGCAGCGACTCTTTCCTGTTCCCAGAAATCATCACACATATAAAAAACATACATAAAACATACATACTCACATGCATTAATTCGATTGTAAGAGACACACACAGACATACAAAATGTAGACACTCAAAACATTCTTAATAAAAAGACACTTCTGTTTTAACATTTGAATCGAATGGACGTTTGAGTTGCTCTGGCAAAGTTGGGTACATACACCTTTCACACACACTCTTGTCGAACCATCTTGCTCCCGATGGTAATTGGCGCAGCCGGGTCAGGAATGGATCTACTTATGGCCACATTTTGTATCGTAAGTAAAGTGCATTGAAAATCAATCAAAAATTACCTGTGTCTTAAGTGCATTGCTAATGAAACGGAATCAATTGTTGATAATCGTTTACATGGCGGAACCAATCACACAAAAAAAAAAAAAAAAAAAAAAAAAAAAAAAAATCAATATTTACCTAACTGTGTACATGTACATGTTACACACATAGAAATTGGCCTACAGAATCAATTGCTGATAACTAAAGGTCAATCATAAGTCTAAACAAAATTATTTTAGTAAAAGTGTGGGCTGAAATCATACGTTGATAATCGCCTCATACAAAAAAAAAAAAAAAAAAAAGAAGGGAATATGTATATATGTATGTATATACATGTATGCAAAAATTTTACAATTCAATGGAAATGTTCATATGCTGCAAAGCTACAAGAACTATTTTACGAAATACACATTGTTTGTCGCCCATTCTGCTTCGAATTTTATAATTCAGCGGAATTGCCAAAACGCTACAAAACTACAATAATACGTTTCGGGCGAAATCGATCTGCCAGCAGAGCTACGCTAAAGAGACGACGCTTCAAAGCTAGCAATTTCTGGCGAAACTGATCCGCTAGCTGAGCTGCGATAGACAGACGAAGCAGCAAAAGCGGCAAATTCTAGTGAAATCGATCTTCTAAGCAGAGCTGCAATTGGCAAACGAAGCTTTCATAAGTAGTAGCGTTTTATTGTAGGCTCATTTACAAAAGTGAGCTTGAAGTGCAAAGACGTTGATAAAATTAGAAGTTTTGTTTAAAGTTTCGTGACACCAAGTTTTAATAACAATATACTATTAATACATCCAAATGCTGGCATAACAGTGACATACAAATTTAAAATCAGACTCACGTTGTTAAATCAAATTACCCCAAATGTCAATAAGACACCAAAAATAACAAAGGTTTGTGACAAAATATTTTAAGGAACATTAACAACAATGCAAATGCTACCAAAAAGTGAAAAAAAAAGAAGAATAATGTTTAACAAATTACAGAATTTAGAGTCACTCTCACGTCGCTAATCAAGTTCACTTTAATATCAAGAGGATTAAAGTAATACAGGTTTGTTACAAAATATTTTAAAAGAACATTAACAACAATACAAATGTTGCGATGCCAGTGCCATACAGTGGAACATATGTATAAAAAAAAAAAAAAAAAAAAAAAAAAAAATGTGTATATGCGTATGTGTGTGTTGTATATGTATATAGACAATTATAATAATGTTTAAAACATTGCAAAATTTAGAAACACTCATAAAAAAAAAAAAAAAAAAAAAAAAAGTAATAATAATAAAATATATATATATATATGTATACATATGTGTATGCATATGTGTATATATATGTATGTACGTATGTGTGTATGTGAATGGGTATGTATGTATATATACATATGTGCCTATGTGTATGTATGTGTGTGTTACATATAAGTACATGTATGTAAATAAATATAATAATGTTTAAAACATTGCAGAATTTAGAAGCACTCACGTCGGCAAATCACGTCAACATAAATGCCAAGAAAATCTACATTCCAAGCAGCGACAAAAAGAACATCTGCTAGACAAAAGGCAAGACTCATTTCTAAGGATCCAGTTCATTCACCCATCGAAGTAGCAATGGATTCTGGAAACGCCTCAGCGTCACTGCCCCGAACTATATCGACTCCAAACGTTACGCCTACAATGAGCAGCATGGCCAACAACTCAACATCTTTAAATCCAACTGACATCCTTGCTTTTATTAAGGAGCTGCCTACTTTTGATGGCATCCCTAATAAACTGCAAGACTTCATTGTCAATGTGGAAGAAGTCATCGCATTGATCAGAGGAATTGACCAGACACCATACAGCTCCCTTCTGTTAAGAGCCATCAGGAATAAAATCGTAGGTAGAGCTAATGACGCCTTAAAACTATCTAATACTGCACTCATCTGGGATGACATCAAGGCTAATCTCATCCAACATTATGGTAGCAAGAAAAGCGAAGCTATGCTTATTCGCGATTTACAAAACTTTCCCGATAGCTTGTCATTAGGTCAACTATTTTATAGTATTTTGAAAATAAGATCACAATTGACAGACATTTTACAAAACACAAACCAAAACTCAACTGACAAATCAAAATTATATGACGAGATATGCTTAAATACCTTTTTAATTAATCTACGAGAACCCCTTAAAACTTTAATAAAATCAAAAAATCCACAAAATATCAAGGAAGCCTATGAACATTGCCGTGTCGAAAAGACCTTCTATTCGCAAAAACCAAATACTAGCCAGAATTTTCGAGCACAGGTAACACCATACTCACGTCCCCAAAATATAAGAAATCAACCAAACAACAACCCCTATTCTAACAATAGAAGCCAGTTATATAGAAATAATTCAACCATTTCTCAGCCTAACATTAACAATCAGGCTAATAATAACTACCATAATAGAAATTCAACTGTAAATCCTTTCAATTCAACAGGCCCAACTAGGAACCAATTACACAATATCAATGAGCAGCAACCTTCAACTGAACTTTGTAATATTAATGACGCAGGAAATTTTTTCGAAACTGCCTCCGAGAACCAACAGGGTACCTAACAAAAAAATCACACGGGTCGACACTCCCTTTTATATGGATTAATTCCATTACAAATCAACCCATTAAATTTTTAATAGATACAGGTTCCACAAATTCATTTCTAAGTCCAACCATAGTAAGCAATGTTAATCGCAAAACTCTTGATAGCCCTATTACTGTACAGTCAGTGTTGAACCAACACGTCATAAAAGAAAAAACCACGATTCAATCACTTAAAGAGTTTAATGAACAAATGAAGGTAGACTTACTTCTTTTCGATTTTCATCCACATTTCAAAGGTTTGCTTGGGATGGATGTCCTTAAAAAGTTAAAAGCCAATATTAATCTAAACTGTTTTTGTCTAGAAACTCCGAAATCATGTTTAAAAATTTGTTTACAAGACAACCCAGTAACTGAAGTATATTTTATCCCAGCTTCTTCAAAATCTTTAATAACCCTTCCGGTCCGGATGAAGGAAGGTGATTTCTACTCTCCACAGACAATGTATAATAAGCACTTAGAGATTTCAGAAGGACTATACAATTCGGTTAACGGATATAGCAAGATGGTAATCATAAATAATTCACTCGAAGATCAGCAATTATATTTAGAACAGCCATTAGAAACCATTCCCTATGATCAAAATCACTATATTGAATTATACAATATAAGTTCGGACAATCAAAGTCTTCCACATATCCACAAATACGTTACCAAATTAAAAACCGATCACCTAAACTCCGAAGAAAAAATTGCATTAATGCAACTCTGTAGCAAGTATACAGACCTTTTTTATGACGACAATCAAAAATTAACATTTACCAGCGATATTAAACATTATATACGCACAACTGATGACACGCCAATCTTTGTTAAATCATATCGATACCCCTACGCCTTAAAGAAAGAAGTAAAAGACCAAATAGACTCAATGCTAAAGCAAAACATAATTAAAAACAGTTATTCGCCTTGGAGCGCCCCTGTTTGGGTAGTTCCAAAAAAATCAAACTCCCCCGAAACGCAGAAATGGAGATTAGTTTTAGATTATCGTAAACTCAACGAAAAAACAATTTCAGACCGTTATCCAATTCCAAATATTAATGAGATTTTAGACCAACTTGGTAAATCTAACTACTTCTCAACTCTTGATTTAGCTAGTGGATTTCACCAGATTGAAATGAACCAAGCAGATAGGAGCAAAACAGCTTTCACAGTCGAAGGTGGCCACTTTGAATTCATCCGTATGCCGTTCGGGCTAAAGAATGCACCTGCGACGTTCCAGAGAGTAATGGACCATGTCCTTGGAGATCTAGTAGGTTCCATTTGTTTAGTATACCTAGATGACATTATAATTTTTTCACTATCTCTGCAAAAACACCTGATTGATATAAGACAAGTATTTGATAGACTCAGATCCGCTAATCTTAAGCTACAAATCGCAAAATCCGACTTCCTTCGAAGAGAGGTTAATTTTCTGGGTCATATTGTAACTCAAGACGGGGTCAAACCTAACCCAAATAAAATTAAATCCATTCAGGAGTTCCCTATCCCAAAAAACAGGAGACAAATCAAATCATTTCTTGGCCTCCTTGGTTATTATAGAAAATTTATTAAAGACTTTGCCCGCATAACTAAGCCATTAACACAACAATTAAAAGGTACAAAAGCAGTAACGATTGGTGAAGAATACTGTAAAGCTTTTGAATTCTGTAAGACACTACTTTGTAATAATCCAATATTGAGCTACCCAAACTTTAAAGAACCCTTTATATTAACTACTGATGCAAGCAACTATGCCATCGGCGCTGTTTTATCCCAAAAATTATCTGGAAGTGACAAACCTATTTCTTACGCAAGTCGCACATTATCAGATGAAGAAACCCGTTATTCAGCTACAGAAAAAGAAATGCTTGCAGTCCATTGGGCAGTAAAACACTTCAGGCCCTACTTATTCGGCAAAAAATTTATTTTAGTTTCAGACCACAAACCATTAACATGGAACACAGGACCATTTTCCACCAACGACAAGGTCGCCCGTTGGAAACTACAATTACTAGAATACGAATACGAATTTCAATACAAAAAAGGCTCTCAGAACGTAGTTGCAGATGCACTGAGTCGTATCCGACCCGAAGCAAATATTACCACTAACAATATAGATGTCGAAAATTTTTCAAATAACAAAGTAACATCTTCTCTGTATAATCTTTCGACAAGCATAATAATTGTCGAAAAACCACTTAACGATTTTAATTTGCAGATTGTTTTAGCTGAAGGTTCTCCTGCTTCTTACCAGGTTTCTACTCCCTTTAAGAACAAATTAAGGCGAACAATCACAGAACCCAGACTTAGCTCGGATACTGTACTAGACATTCTAAGAAAAATTTTAAAGCCAAACAGGACATCAGCAATTTACACATCAGACAGTATTTTTCAAATAGTACTAGATGTGTTTTCTAAACATTTTTCTCACAATAAATTATTTAAATTGCTAAGGTGTACAACGCTTTTAAATGATATCACTAATACAACCGATCAAGAAAAAATAATCAATGATTATCACAATAATAACAATCACCGGGGTATTGATGAAACATTTATGCACCTTAAAAGAAAAGTCTACTTTCCACATATGAAAAGCAAAATAGAGCAAATAATAAAGGGTTGTGAAATTTGCCTCACACTTAAATACGATAGACAGCCGCAGAAACCACCTTTTGGAGTACCAGAAACTCCTTGCAAACCAATGGACATAGTCCATATAGACATATACACGATAAACAAAAACTATAATCTTACACTAATAGATAAGTTTTCAAAATTTGCGTGTGCCTACCCTATACCCAACAGGACCTGCATAAACGTCGTTACCGCCATGAAAAATTTTTTCAGTCTTTTTGGAATACCTAAAAAAATAGTTTATGACCAGGGTGCGGAATTTTCTGGCAGTATATTTAAAGATTTCTGTAACCAATACGACATCCAATGTCATATAACTTCCTTCCAGCAGTCTTCCAGCAACTCTCCAGTAGAACGATTACACTCGACACTTACTGAAACCTATAGAATAATCACAGAATTAAAAAAGAAAAATAAACAGATCAACAAACACGAAGAAACTCTTTCGGAAACACTTCTCACATACAATAACGCTATACATTCATCTACAAAATACACACCTTTTGAACTTTTCACTGGACGCACACATATATTTGAACAAACAATTAAATACGACACTAATCATGAATATTTACAAAAATTAAATTTTTTTCAATCAAAATTATACCAAGAGATAAAAGAGATTTTACATAAAAATACTAAAAGCAAACTTGATAAACTCAATGAAGCTCGGAAATCCCCAGCCCCTTTATCAACTAATGATAGCATATTTCGAAAAGAAAACCGTAGAAATAAGTTAACGCCAAGATTTTCTAAACATAAAGTCTTACGAGATAATGGTAACACACTTATCACCACACGCTTACAAAAAATCCATAAATCTAAAATAAGGCGAACAACAAAATAACAATTAGTATAATCTTTGCTTTTAACATATGGCATTCATTGTACCCAAATGCATTGTAAACAAAATACAGAAAAAAAAAAAAAAAAAAAATTTTGTAGCAGAAAATGCTACCAAAACAACTCGGAAAAATTAACTTTTCAGCATACCATTATATCCTTTTGTGTTGCGTTGGAATCACAAGTGGACAACTACAGACCAATGAACAAACCCAAGTCACACAAGGAGAATCAGCGGTATCCACCCTGACACCCCATTCTAAGCGCATTTGTTTCATTTTGGGGAGGGAGGAGTTACCAACCCAACACCCTGGTCACTAAAAATTGGGAGACGAGACCCAGGAAAGAAGACGTGGCAGCGACTCTTTCCTGTTCCCAGAAATCATCACACATATAAAAAACATACATAAAACATACATACTCACATGCATTAATTCGATTGTAAGAGACACACACAGACATACAAAATGTAGACACTCAAAACATTCTTAATAAAAAGACACTTCTGTTTTAACATTTGAATCGAATGGACGTTTGAGTTGCTCTGGCAAAGTTGGGTACATACACCTTTCACACACACTCTTGTCGAACCATCTTGCTCCCGATGGTAATTAGCGCAGTTCATGGCCAAAGGGAAGAGTGGTCGAAGCTCATCATGGAAGTGAGGATCAGGTGCGAAGCGCTGTTGTCCGCACAGTTGACAGACTTGTCACAATACCAGCAGTGAAGCTGGCCAAATTGGACTTAAAAGGGTAACCCACAAAATAAGGATGTTAGTGAGTTACGGGGTGGGGAATGTTGCGGTGCGAATTAAGTACGCCCCGCGCCAACATAGTTAATTATAAGTACGCCCCTGAACCTTTATCCGAAAGTTCCGTTTTATGAAATTGCTCTCTTTGCGTCTTTTTCGGCTCAACTGCAGCCGCTGCGACGGCCCAAGTTAAGAGTTAATTTGGCAAGCAGAAAGGGCAGACGTGAGTGAAAAGAAACACAAATGTAAGACAAAACTTTGAAGAAAAATGAATTGTAAAACAAATGAATTGTTAACTAATTTTTTTTTTTTTTTTTTTAAGTTTTATTTGTTTGTTGGATCTCTTATATAGGCTTATAAAACTAACAACAATTTTCTAGGTTCATCTTAATCTAACATATTACCTAACATCTGAAAGATGCTACATTGATCTATGGCCCTGATTAATTACTAGAGGGTTGGGAGGTCGTTTCGTTGAAGCCGAGTACTTTCACGTACTCGTGTTAATGATTTGGCCAGGGTTTTCGGGTGTGCCTGCAGTTTAGCGGCGTACTTAAGCTGTTGTACCTTTATTTAGGTTATTACGCTAGGAATATGTAGGTCTTTCTGTACATTTTCATTACGGATATACCAAGGTGCTCCCGTGATGGTTCTGAGAACCTTGGATTTCTTTGTATGGTTTCGATGTTGCTCTTGCTTGCGTTTCCCCATAGCGCAGAGCCATATGTCCAGATGGGTTTTAATACCGAGTTGTAGAGAAGAACTTTGAACTCTAAACATAGGGGAGATCGTGCATTGATAAGCCAATGTAGTCCGGTTGCTTTAAGCTTTAGCTGCTTTTTCTTGGCTTCGATGTGCCTACGCCAAGTTAATCTTCTGTCCAGGTGAACTCCAAGATGCCCAACATCGTCGGATTGAGGCACTGGCACATTGTTGAGCGTCAATGATGGGCAGTTTCTTCTATTGAGGGTAAACGTAACGTGCTTGCATTTCTGTTCATTTACACGGATGCGCCAATCTGCTAGCCACTTTTCAATTTCCTTTAAATGGATTGCCAGTTGCTCAGCAGCTTTGATCGGACATTTGGAGCGGCTAAGGATAGCCGTGTCATCGGCGAAAGTAGATGTGATGAGTGCAGGGCTTGTTGGTATATCCGCTGTGTACAAAATATAAAGTGTTGGACCCAACACGCTGCCTTGACGTACACCTGCTTTTGAGTCGAAGTCATCAGAGGTGAAGCTATTACATCGTACAGCGAATTTTCTGTTGGATAGATAAGATTCCATTAGCCTGTGTGTATATTGTGGAAGCGACGCTTTTATTTTGCATATTAGGCCGTCAAGCCAAACTCGGTCAAAGGCTTGGGCGACGTCGAGAAAAATTGCTGTGCAATATTCTTTTTGCTCGAATGCTGTGCGCATCTCTGAGGTGATACGGTTGACTTGCTCAATTGTGCCATGCTTTTCACGGAAGCCAAACTGATGATGTGGGATTATAGTTTGGTTTACCAGAATTGTGTTTATACGGAGTTGTAGGACCTTTTCAAATAGTTTTGAAAGACTTGGCAATAAACTGATGGGTCTGTACGATGATGGCTATGTTTTATCCTTTCCGGGTTTTGGGATCATTATGATTACTGATTTTTTCCAGCTTATGGGAAAGTGACCAGTTTTGCTATCGCATTAAAGAGTTGCAGATGTGTCGCACGGCACAGATCGGGAGTTCTCGGATCATTTTCGGGGTTATTTTGTCATGGCCGGGCGACTTTCTTGGGTTAAGATAGTTTTTAATAATTGCAGAAATTTCCTCCGCTTGGAATTTCGGTTGCTCACTTTCCATTGGGGTGCGCAAGGGGGGAAGCTGAAAAGAGTTTGTTGACGGATTTGGCAGAAAGAGTTTTTAGATGAGCTGCAAAGGTGAGTCCTCTTTCTTCGTCTGAACGGGCCCACTTGCCAGTTGGGCATTGTATAGGTGAAATTATCTCGGTTGGAGCAGTTATGGTTGGGTGAGCTTTCCACAGCGGATATTTGGTGCTGGTGGGGGAAAGCTTCTCGATGTATTGCCGCTGTTCTGTTGCTTCTTCTTGTCTAAGCGTTTTTGCTAGAGCTCGCGAAGCTGCCTTTAGGCGATATATTGCTGCCGGTGATCGAGACATTTGCCATTCTCGCCTGAGTCGTCTTTTCTCTGTTACAAGTAGTTCAATTAGTCGGTTGTTAGACTTGTGTTTTTCCTGCGTGTGGCTGATAATTGGGGTAGAGATATCTGCGGCTTCAATAAGCGTAGACTCTAGTGCAGAGGTGCAAAACTCGATGTCTTCTTCATCGTCGAGTTTGGAACTCAATTCAATATAGGTGGTGCTTATATATTTCTTAAATCTGAGCCAGTATGTTTTGCAATTTGTTAGCCCGAATGGGTGCTTTATTATTTGTGGTTTTGTTAATATAGTGAAAACTACTGGCGAGTGGTCCGATGACAATTCTGCTAGTGACTCTGCCGTTATCAAATTGTGCGCAATTCCCCTGGTGATTGCAAAGTCTATTAGATCTGGGAGCTTGCGTGGATCTGCTGGCCAGTACGTGGGCTTATTCGGTGAGGCATAGCCCAATTTGTTTGCTGGGTTGATGATTGTGTTATACAGCTGTTTGCCTTTTGGATTTACCAGGCGGGATCTCCAATGAGGGTGCTTGGCGTTGTAGTCTCCTGCAGCAATAAATCGTACTCCGAGTGTATTGAAGAAATCAGTAAACTCTATTTCAGAGATTGAGAATCATGGTGGGCAGTAAAGTGCAGCCACGGTTGTACTGCCGAAAGTGGTTTGGACACTTATTGAAGTTGCTTGTAGGTATTGTTTGGCAAATCCATTGTGCAGACAGTGTTTAATCCGGTTTTTGATTAGGATACCAGTTCCTCCGTGATTTGCCATCTGGGTGATTTGTTGCGTAGAATGCATATTTAGGTATTTGGAAGTTGTTTTTGTTGGTAAGGTGAGTTTCCGATAACAGCATGATATCAATATCATTTGAGTCCAGAAACAGTGACAATTCTTGTTTGTGCTTGGAAATGCCGTTTGCATTCCAGAGGCCTATATGTAGTGCTGACAATATTTGTTATTGTCCATAAGCTTTTGAATAAGCAAGTTCTGATTCCGCATCAGTTCCTGCATGCAATTTTGAATGAACGTCATGAAATTTGGCATGTTTTGGTTGAGCGAGATTAACAACGTTTCGATCCCGTTGGGCTGCTGGCCAAGTACGGATGCACTTGGAGCCGCTTTAGATTGTATGGTAGCGGGATCTATTGTTTGAGTGGGCTCTGCATTTTCATTGCGTAGCACGCTTGCAAAAGTTACTCCAGGAGTAGTTGTTAATGGAGTCGCTGATGAGAGGGAAGTGTCGAGCCCTGGATGCGAGCCGTTGATCTCTTCGCGTTGAGACGAGACTTCAGTGCCTTATAAACAGGACATCCTCCGTTGTTCGCTGTGTGATTACCACCAGAGTTGCCGCACTTCCTTGTATTGTTTTTTGATTTGTCATCGGGGCAGACACAATCTTGTTGAGTTTGTCCACAGCCAACGCAAACTGGGCAAAGGCTGCAGAAGGACTTTGTGTGCCCAAACTCCTGACAATTAGTGCATTTTACCGGGTGTGTCCTCTTATGCGGCTCTTCGACAGTAATTCTGCGATGCAGCAGAAGTTGAAGATTGAATATAGGGTGCACTGTTTTAGGTTTAAGTTTTTTATCACATGTGGGCTGTAACTCCACTTTGAATAGAGGTTGCGGCACTTTATTTCTGTTCAGTATGTTTGAGACGGACTTTATCTCAAAGCCCTTCTCTTCCAATGCTTCAACTATTTCCTTTGAAGGCCTTTGGCACTCTTTAGCTGGAATGTGTAGAAATTCACACTTTCCTTTCTAAAGTACTTTTCAATAGTACGATAGAATTCTTCACTTTTGGCTTGCACTTTGGTCTCGTTGTTTTGACCAACTAGCGCTACCAGTGTTGGCACCAGTGAAGTGCAGTTTGCACCACGGTTATAGAATGGTGGTGGCTTCTTGGGATTCCGGCTGATTTGCCAATATTTGGAATCTATTGCTTTCCAAAGCTTTTCGTTCAACAATGTTGTTTTTCGACATTTTGGGAGTGTTGCCTCTTTTTGTCTGAGGGCTAAGCTTTCGCTTGTTTATATTAATGTATCTGTACATACCAGTCTGAACAGGTGATTTTGGATTCACCGTCACTGGTTGGGCAGTTTTTGTTGAGGTAGTCTGCTGGACGGTGGTTGAAGCTATTGCAGACTTTGCGGCTGTTATAGTTGTCGTTAAAGCAGTAGATGCAATTGTTCTTGTTGTGAGCGCGCTGACGGCGGTCGGCGAACCCAATGACCCAATTAACTCTTCAGGTGTCAGCGAATTTGACGGTGAAGCGCATTGGGCGCTCCAAGACAAATTGTTGTTGCTGGTTGGCGTGAGCAATTTGCTCGTACTTGCACTTTTGGATTCAGCGCTTGTTGTTGTTGTGGTGATCGGAGACACTACTGAGAAATATGCATTGTTGCGTTGTATAGAGAGCCGACGCTCGTTTTGTTGCTGAAGAATTTGTTCTTGTAGCTTCTGCTGGCGAGAGTCTAGTGACGAAGGGCCTGAGTTAATCTCTTTACACGTTGGCATTACTAGTAAATTTAGTTATTTACTAAGTATTGCTATTTGTATTTACAAATAAAAATATAATTGTGATTGATGCTTATTCTAATTATAAAAAGTTTTCAGCACAAAATGCTTATACGTACATCTCCGATAATTACTGACATTTTGTGCTGACATTTTTTATTAATAAACGTTATTAATACAGTCACATTTTGATTGAACGAGATCAACATCGTTTCTATCCCGTTGGGTTGCTTGCCGAAACCGTATAGTAGCTAAATTTATCGTTGTATTGGGCTATGATTTTCTATTACACAGTAAACCTGTAAATTCTATTCCAGGGGTATTTTTTGTTTGATTTATTGCTCTAGAGAAGAATTTACCCGATTTGATTTGAGAGGGAATAAGTTTCGCGCCCTGGATTCGATCCGTAGATTTCTTAGCTTTGAGTCAAGCACTTAACTTCTTTTAGAAAGGAAAGCCCCTGTAGTTACCACCAGAGTTGCTTTCTTGTGTCGTCATTTGTTTTATATTTCAGAATAGAAAATAGTCGCTTTAAATTTGGCTTCAGGATTTAGAATGACTTTTTTTGACTAAATTCTTGACACTTGGTGTGCTGCAAAATGTGGGTCCTCCTCTGAGGCTCCTCGACTAGATTTTTGCGATGTGGCTGAGGCTACTTATAATAACGACATGTGAGCTAGGCTGAACTAGAACTGTACGTTACTTTTTTTATTCTTTTAAATGTATATACTGAAATGCATAATTTTATACCGTTTCAACAATTACGGTGCTTAATCTTAAACATTTAGTAAATACGTTTCTTCTTCATCGTGGATTGACGTGTTTTTCTGTGCTCTTGTATACTTTTTTTTATTTCCGGTTTTAAACTCATCGCGCCTGCCTAAAAATTATTACTTAGCAATCGTATTCTCAACATTTTGTTATTTAAACTGTTTACTTTGCGCTTTTTTTTGTTTAAATAAACAAACGCAAAATCAAAGCATTGAACTTATTCTTTGTAATAACAACAAAACTTGTTACAGCAGTGTTGTTGTTTTTGTTAATCTTTGCTCTTGCGTTTGTACTTTTCACCGTTCTTAAAACCACTCTCGCGCTCTCGCCAACGCATTGTTGTTGCATGTGCAGTGCTGTTTGCCTCTCCCGCTCTCTTTTTTCTAACTTCCATTATTCGCGTTCGCACCTATTTCTGTTTCGCGTATAAGTGATACGTAAGTTTGTGTAGTGCTTACCTCTCTTAGAATCAGCATTTATTTTCTCTGCAAGTTTGACCCCAGTGTCGAATTTTCCTAATATAACTGAGTGAGTTTTTTCGTTGGCATTTGTTCTTTGAAGATTTATTTTCTTTTTTAAAGTAAAAACTTAATTGATAATGTCCGTCTGTTCTAGCAAAAAGTGTTTGAACCCCCCTTCGCCCCATAATGTGTTTCTCACTTGCTGGCTGTGTGACAGTGTCATGCACGTCAAATGTGCTGGCTACACGGCCAAAGTGGGGGAAAGTTTGGAGCAAAAAGATGGCCTCAAATGGGAAAGCGACGTATGCCGAGAAGTGGAAATAGAAATGAGGGTATTTATGAGGCAGACCAGGGACAAGTTTAAGAAACTGTCATCTGGATTTCGTAAACTTTAGATTGAGTTTAACGCTGTGGAGATGGAATTCAACCGTTATAAATTGTTATAAACAGTTATAAACTGTTGAATGAGTCCCCAAATCGAAAGAAAACCAGTATGCGGAATCTTTCCTTGCACCTATTCCTGTCTCGGCTGCGGTACCACAATCCCCGTCACTGCCCACAACCAATCCGCCGCAGCTTAAAGCGTTCCGTTTCTCCAGGAAATACTACGGATACTGCCAATAGTCGCCCAATTGGAGGTACACAAGTAATTAGGCCTCTGACTGGTGTACCACCAAAGAAACACATATTTGTTTCAAGGCTTGATCCCGAAAATTCTTCGGATGACGTCTTAAGTTATATTAAGACAAAAGTTCAAGTCTCCAAAATAGCGGTGGAGAAATTTAAATTTAATTATTCAAGGGAGATATCTTCCTTTAAAATCAGTGTTCCCGCTGAACTGTTTATCTGCATTTGTAGTAACAGTTTTTGGCCGGATCGCATTTTGGTAAAAGAATATACGGCCAAAAAGAAATCTAGAGGTCCAGTTACACTTACTATCCCCCCTAATATTTCCTCCTTCGGAACGTCAGCATTTGCTGGTGTTCCAAAAAACTAATCTCGTCCCTTCATCTGACCTATCAGAATGTGAGAGGACTTAAATATAAGCTTCCTAGACTCTATCTAGATAGTCTAGAATTTGAATCTAAAATTTTAGTGTTTATTGAGACATGGTTAAAACCTGATATTAACGATGTATCTGTTCTTTCCGCAAAATGTTCAATTTTTAGTCGTGATCGGACTTCTCGTGTAGGCGGAGGAGTTCTGATTTCTGTTGACTCGGCCTTAACTTCTGATCAAATCCATTCACCGGACACTCTGGAGATTGAGTTTGTTAGTGTTAAAGTTAGATTCAAGCCTTTCTCTGTCTACATTACTTGTTCTAACATTCCGCCACAATCCGACATGGCGGTTTATGCAAAACACTTAGATTCTATTGGACATATTTCCTCATTGCTTTCTGATTGTGATATCTTAATCATCTTTGATGAATGATGAATCTGATTTGTTTCTTCCTTCTATATCTCACTGCTTCGTTAATGGCCTTTTTGAGTTATCATTAGCTCAAATAAACCCTATGCGAAATAACATAGGTAGATCCTTAGATCTGATATTTGTGTTGGATTCCACCAACTGTGCAGTTACTAGAACCGACCCTCTAGTCATGGCGATCTTGCGATTTTTGGCCTGGGTCCAACTGACGATCAATTTCCGTCCTCTTTGGATTGCATGTGAACGTAAAATTTAAATCCGGAGTTTCATAATTCCGTCTTGCCTGAAGATAACTTTCATCCTACTTTGGATTTATCTGTAGATCTGTCGTTTCGTGCACCGATTGTTGGCGCCAGTCCTGTGATTAAATCTCGTAATTTTCGCAAGACTAACTTCATTAAACTGAATGAGCTCATTTTGAGAACTGACTGGTCAGCCTTATACAGTTGCTCAGACATGGATCTTGCTATCTCGTTGTTTTATGATACTCTTGGTTCGCTTTTTAAGGTTTGTGTTCCACTGAGAACTCCAGTGTCGTCTCACCGGTCTCCCTGGTTTTCTTGTGAGCTACCCAAGTTGAAAAATGTTAAATCCAGATGTTATAAAAGATACAAGAAGTCGGGACGTTCTTCAGACTTTGCTCTTTACGCAGTTGCTCGCTCCAATTTTATGTTGCTTAACACGCACTGCTATAATAATTACCTCGAGCGTTGTAAGCCTGAGTTTTCCCGTGATCCTAAACAGTTTTATAGCTTTGTGAATTCTAAACGTAAGATGGTTGTCCACCCATCAATGTTATCGTTTGAAAATAATATAGCGGACTCTGATCAAGCGATTGCTGATTTGTTCGCTGATTTCTTCACAACAACATATTCCTCAACGGAATACCGAGCGAATCTTTCGTATCCTTATCAGATAAAAAGGTCTAATTGTATTTGTAGTCCTTCGATCGATGAAAGTTCGCTTCTTAGTGTGCTTAATTTAGTAAAACCTGTGTACACACCTGGTCCTGATGGAATACCTGGTTGTGTACTCAGATTTTGTGCAGAGGCTCTATGTAAGCCACTTCAAAAACTTTTTTTGTTGTCCGTTAAATCATGTCATTTCCCATCTATATTGAAGGAATCTTATATAATTCTTCTTTATAAGAACGGTAAAAAGTCTGAAGCGTCTAATTATAGGGGTATTTCTAAATTGTCCGCCATCCCTAAAGCTTTTGAAAAGTTAATTACTTCTCAACTGCAACATGTAGATCTATTATTTCACCATCTCAATATGGGTTTATGAAACGTAGATCTACTACCACTAACCTATTAGAATTTACATCTTTAACGATCTAAGGATTTAGGAATGCAAGACAAACTGATGTCATTTATACTGATTTCAGAAAGGCTTCTGATTCTGTTAATCATACACTTCTTATTTAAAATAAAACAAAATTGGCTTCCCAAGCCCTTTAATTTGTTGGATTCGTGAATACCTGACAGACAGAACACAGAAAGTTCTATTCAAGTCTTCAAGTTCAAGGAGCATCCAAGTAACTTCAGGGGTGCTTTACCTCCCTTCCTTACCTCACCTTCATGGTTACAGTGTGACCTCCAAAACTTTGAGTCTTGGTGTCGACACAACTTATTAAACTTAAACACATCTAAATACAAAGTCATGACTTTTTTCAGAAATACTCCTCAGTTAATTACCTATTCTCTTAACATTCCATTAACTAGACTTAACGAGATGATCGACTTGGGAGTACTTATGGACCATAAATTGACTTTTAAGTCCCATATATCTACTACCGTCGGTAAAGCCATGGGTGTTCTTGGATTCGTAAAGAGATGGTCAAAGGAATTTGAAGATCCATACACAACCAAGATTCTTTACACCTCATTGGTTCGTCCAGTTTTAGAATATGCAACCTGCATATGGCCACCCCAATACGATTCACATAAAGCAAGAATAGAATCAGTTCAAAAACAGTTCTGTCTCTTTGCTTTTCGTGGTCTAAACTGGGATCGTAATATCAACATGCCTTCGTACTCTAGTAGACTTCTTTTACTTGACCTTCCTTCTCTTACTAATCGTAGATTAACGCTTGGCGGCGTATTTATGCACAAGCTCCTTAATGGGGATATAGACTCTCCCGAGCTATTGAACCGAGTAAAACTAACAGTTCCTTGTAGACCTACTAGAAACTATATTCCTCTATCACTTCCACGATATATGACTAACTACCTAATGCATGAACCTTTTCGAGTTCTTTGTTCTGATTACAATCGTCTTTATTATGTCATCAGCTCAGAGCTCTCTATTCCTTTACTAAAAACTTCTATCGAGCCGTGCGTTATGCTGCTTGCGCCCCTCGGTCGGTTGGGCTGGAGGTGCGGGCAATTAGTGCTCCCGTTGGGATTAGCGCGTATAAGTCTATTTTATGGATTTCTTAATATTGTAAGTAAAATTGGAATTCCAATCTCTTTTATTGTTTTGTTAAATGATTTTTTTTTATAACCTGTACCCAAAGGGTAAAAGGACAAACAGGCAGTAGCGTTTCCGGCCCCATAAAGTACATATATTCTTAATCAGCAGAAACAGAGTCGATTGAGGCATGTCTTACCGTATGAACGCCTAGATCTCGGAGACTGTAAAAGGTAGAGCTACCAAATTTGGTGTGAACATCCGTCTTAAGTCCAGGCAGGTCAAGTTTGTTTCAGATTTTAGCCACGCTCTTTTCCGCCCCAAAATGGAAAAAAAAAAAATTCTAGAGCTGTATTAAAGGTATCGTATTCTTAGCACACCTATTCATATAGCCAAACTGCATCAACTGACCAAATTTGGTCGAAATCGGACAATAAACATTTGCAGATAAGAAAGAGGGAGATAGCGTGCATTAGCTGTTGCTGCATGTAAAAGGGAATTTCGTTTTCAATTGATGGCAATCTTCGTCTTCGAACATTTGTCTAGTGCCTACGCAGATCAAGAGAGTTTAAAATTTTTGCCTCTCCTTACGATTGTGCGTTTTGTCCTGTAACGCCATAGGCGACATTGGCTGGCAAGTGTGAGCGAGATAGCATGCGTTCGCTGTCGCTGCATGTTGAAGGAAGTTTTGAATTAAATTGATGCCGGACTTTATTGAATATAACTAGTTGGTACTGGGTATACTAAATGTCACAGGGACGAATTGCTTGCTTCATTTATATTCGCGTCGATACATTCAAGTATATCATATTGGCTACTTCTACAAACAAACATTAGATTTAGGGCAGCATATTTCGCTCCGACTCTGTTTTATATTTGTAACTAAAATTGCACATGTATGTTAATATAAATTAACGTAAATGTACCACGCCCAATTCCAATTGGGTCGATGCAGCTTTCGCTTGTTACGCGAGCAGGTATTCAATAGCTGCTAGCTTAGCTTAGCAATGAAACTCAATTATTACGGTGAAGCCGGAGCAAGGTATTTATTATTAAACTGTTAGGTTTAGCTGTTAAAACAGAACTGAATATATACATAATACTAGAATGAATCTTAAGCTACTACAAAATCAAAATATAAATGAAATATTTAAGACTTATCGTAAGCAAATTATTATTTATGCAAAGGCTCCATGGTAGACAGAGCACACATGAAATGACCAATCAGCGCCGGCAACTGGGAAAACATTTCCAATAAGAGCTTATTGAGAGTCTACAAATTGTCAAAAGTCGTTGGTAAGAGTAATTAATCCACTTGTCTCATCAACTGGCTTTTTTCCATTCCCAACTGCTAACAATTGTTTGGAAAATTGTGCAGCACTTTGATCATTTTGAAGTTAAGGGGGTATTCTAGTCGAGGATTTTGAAAAAATCGAAAAATTTTTTTTTGCACATTTCGATAGTTTAGGTATTTAAGAATATCTCCCTAAGAATTTTTCAAAATTCGAATTATATCTGGAGTTATTGTCATTTCAGTGGCGTAGCACCCAGACTGGTTTCGGCTAACCGTAAAACTTTGAACGCGTTTATCTCGAAACAGTTTTTTTCGATGCAACCGTCATAATATCTCAAGATCTAGTAGATCGATTTAGTTGAAATTCGGCATGAATATTCCTTACACATTCCTTTATGGCATGAAACTATAAAAAAATTTTTATTTTCAATATTTAAAAAAAAATTGTTTTTCGTCATATTTTTGGTTTATACCATAATGGCATTTATATAGACCAAAAATAACTCAAAATTTTTTTTTCAAATGAACAGGAGGATTGATGTCGTGACAGTTGTGACATGTCTATTTTTTCCCCACCTCTACTTCAAGGACGCATAACTTCCTGAAATTTTCATATTTATTTATTTTTTATTTGTTTATGTACTCTACAAATAAAAAATGAAGCAAGCAAGTCGTCCCTGCCGACATTGAGTATACCCTGTACCAACTAGTTATATTAAATCAAGATCGGCATCAACTTAATTCAAAATTTCTTTTAACATGCAGCAACAGCTACCGCATGCTATCTCGCTCACTCTTTCCAGCTAGTGTCGCCTTGGCAATTCAGTTCAAAATGCATATTCGTATATCTTCGATATTTATTGTACGATTTCGACTAAATTTGGTCAGATAATGCATTTTGGCCACATTGTTGGGTGTGCCAAATAAGAATGTGATTGCTTTAAAACTTCTCTAGTAAATCGTTTTTTCCAAATTGCGGGGGCGGAAGTGGGCGTGGCAAAAATTTTAAACTCTTGATTTGCGTAGGCACTAAACAAAAGTTCGAACACTCTCGAAATCGCAATCAATTCAAAACAAAATTCCCTTTAACATGCAGCAGCAGCGAAAGCATGCTATCTCGCTCTTTCATATCTGCCAATGTCGCCTTGGCAATTCAGTACAAAATGCAAATGGCTATATCTCCGATGTTTATTGTCCGATTTGAATAAAGTTTGGTCAGTAAGTGCATTTTGACTATATAATTATGTCTACCAAATAACAATTGGATATCTTTATTACGGCTCTTGTAAATTGATTTAAAATTTTTTTTTTTTCATTTGCGGGGGCGGAAGTGGGCGTGGCTAAAATTTGAAACAAACTTGACCTGCTTTGACACTGGACGGATGCTCACACCAAATTTGGTAGCTCTAGCTCTTATAGTCTCTGAGATCGAGTGGCTCATACGGACAGACGGACAGACGGACATGTCTCAATCGACTCGTCTGTTGATGCTGATCAAGAATATATATACTTTATGGGGTCGGAAACGCTTCCTTCTGCCTGTTACATACATTTTAGCGACTTTAATATACCCTTTTACCCTTTGGGTACAGGGTATAAAAACTAGAAGGATGGGCTAACTTCGGCCGTGCCGAAGTTCGTATACCCTTGCAAACTGTTATTTAACAATTACATATTTACAAATACATTAGAAAGCATATAAAAGAAGTCAAATCTTCATTAAATGTTCGTGGCTTAAGAAAACAATGTAATTCGACAGAAAAAATTTTTTTATCTGATTGGTCCTATGGAAATGAAACTTAGCACAGCCATTTCTATATATACTAAACTTCCAAATACAAAATTTCGTAACAATCGTTTTAAAAACACCAAAGTTATTGCTCTAAAACAATATTCTTGACTGATCGTTCCTATGGGAGCTATAAGATATAGTCAACCGATTCTAATGAAACTTGGTGGATATGCTAGAAAGTATACCAAACTCATAAACAACATTTGTAATATTTGATTGAAAAACAACAAAGTTATGGAGGTTTAACTCTATTCTCGACCGATCGTTCCTATGGGAGCTATATGATATAGTCATCCGATCGGGATGATTCCGAGATATACAATGCCTGCAGCAAAAAGAAGCCTAGGTGCAAAATTTCAGCTCTGTAGCTTTAAGGGTTTCGGAGGAGAAGCTGTTGATCCAGACAGACAGACGGACAGACGGACGGACAGACGGACAGACGGACATGGCTACATCAACTCAGCTCGTCGTGCTGATCAATAATATATATACTTTATATAGTCGGAGATGCGTCCTTCTATGCGTTGCAAACTTCTGACCAAAATTAATATACCCTTTTTGCAAGGGTATAATGAATAAATAAGTCATAAAAAATTTATAGTAAAAATATCAATTGCTTCTTATTTATTTATTCCATAAAAACGCTCAAAATTTGGTATTCTATATCATCAAGCCGCCAAAGATGTTGTTTTTTCGCCGAAGATCCTTCAGTTAAGTGCTTCAATTGACTTCAAATGTGCCATTGTGCACTCATCCAAAACAATGAGCTTGCAATGCAACAACAATTTTCTCATTGCACTGGATCGGAAAATATTGCATGTTGGAGTATCAATTGTGTTTAAATTGAGTGGCAACTTAAGCGCAAAATGTGCAGAAAGACTGCCATCTAAAAGAGTTGCGGCAATTCCAGATGATGCTAACGCCAAAGATATATCACATCTTGAAATGACAAATTTTTTTCCTGTTCCTCCAGGTGCGTCCAGAAAAAATAGACCACCAGTATTATTGTCCACCGCTTCCATTAGCGTTTCGTATACTTGTTTTTGTTGTTCATTCAGCAACGGCATATTATTTCAAACGAATTCCTGCAATGTATGAATATTGTGTTTGCAATAGTTAAGCATTGATTCTCAATCAGAATCAATCCTTTATTGTAGATTTCATCGGTTATTTGCATGTTGGGATTATTCGCAAGCGCAAGCAATACAAGATACCTTCACGTATCTCGTCTTTGTATTTGTTCCATAACTGAATTGGTACGCATTTGATGAAGTAACTGAATCCGCCAGTGTTAAATCCCAATGAGAATCGTTCTCCAGCAAACCCAATAGTGTATATGCATCAGTGGAAAATACGTGTGGCCAATCTAGAACTGGGGTTCCTTGTTTGCAACGTTGGAATTTCTTTCTTGATTGATTCCAAGTGTAATACTTGGGCATTTCAAAGTACATCAGCGTCGCTGCCAATGGATCTGCTTCACACATTGCAAAGAAGCTAGTCAATGTTGTCGATGGTGGTCTCTTGGTGAAGTAAATTCTTTGTCCATTTTCCAAATGCACTGCTAAATGTACAACTGTGGAATATCTTTCGTGAATATGAAATGAGAATAATCGGCACACTGCTTCATTATCACTGACGTATCTGCCCATTTGGAAGTTGCTGATTACGTCATTCGCGTTTTCAGACGCAATAACAAACACCGTCGCTACCTTTTATGACGAACTTGCACAAATATTTGATTGATTTGGCCGAATGACAACTCTCAACTTTCACATGTGTTTTGAAAATTCGTGATAGCAGCGGGTAATTTCAATCTCTTGATTTTGAACTTTAACTTTGATCGTTCGACCATTATTTACTTTTGATCGCCGACGGTAAACTGGATATCCATACTATGGATGGGCATGGGCCGAAATGTCGCACCCAACCCGACCCAGCCCATGGGCCGAAGAGCAAAATTTTAGCCGCACCCGAAAGCTCAAAAAATTTTGCAACCCGAACCCAACCCGCCCGCGCGAAAAAAATTAAAAAAAAAAAAAACAGTACTTACATCAAATATATTCATTAAGTACCTAATAGTAGAAATGAAAATTATATTTTTATAAATATATTTACTAAGTAATAGTAGGAATGAATAAAAAATTAGCCATTCTTCAAAACAGCAGCACTAAAATTACATATTTTTATACAAAAATATCAAAGAAGCTAACTTCGGCTCTGCCGAAGTTTGTATACTCTTGCAGCAAAATAATTGGTATAAATGTTTAACAAAATCAAAAAAAAAAAAAAACAAAAAAGAAAAAAAACACATCTAAAAATTTTCACTCTTTCACCGAGCATTGAACCATCAAACACCGAGCCGTATCGTGCCATTGATCTCTACACACTACGCCACCATCCTTACTTAGCTGACATAAGCTAATTCGACATATATGCAAACCCATTGCATCTCGCTCTTTCAATTTCGTTCTGTGTAAGAACACAACTAAAATATTTCTGTCTCTCTCACACAACGCGTGGTGGTTGAATTTTTGCATATGTATGTATGTATGTGCGTGCGTGAGCATTAAAATACATTTAATTTCTATCAAATATGATTATTGATTTGTAACCTTAATAATTATCCGATCTTGTTCAACCTTGGTGTAGGGTGTATGGGTAAAAATTGAATTTAGATGCAACAACAAAAAAACAATAATTTTATATATTTCTTATTTGGTGCCGCGCGGATTCGAACTCAGGTCTTTTGTGTTTGTACGGCAGATTTCTTGGAATTTGTTTTTGTTTCTTTGCTGCCAAAGAAAATTGCTTATTTTACTCGAGGTACCTCCACGTTTTAGTTAATAGCTCCGGTGATAATTATCCGATCCGACTAATTTTTAAACTCTGCCTACACAAAGGATTGAGGAACTTAACTTTTCATGTTTCAACTATGTAGCTTAAAATTTTACTATCTAAAACTTGATAGAAACAGACAGACGGACATGTCTCAATCGACTCGGCTATTGATGCTGATCAAGAATATATATACTTTATGGGGTCGGAAACGTATATTTCTATGCGTTACAAACATCTGACCAATTTTATAATACGCGCTAATCCCAACGGGAGCACTAATTGCTCACACCTCCCGCTCATTCGACCGAGGGGCGCAAGCCGCATAACGCACGGCTCGAGTCGCGGGGACAATCCACAAAAAAACAGACAAAAAGCGAAACTATAACTAGTTACGTGCTAAATGGGAAAGGATAGAAGTTTTTAGTAAAGGAATAGAGGGGTCTCAACTGATTACATGATAAAGACGATTATAATCAGAACAAAGAACTCGAAAAGATTCATGCATTAGGTAGTTAGTAGTACATCGTGGAAGTGTTAGAGGAATATAGTTTCTAGTAGGTCTACAAGGAACTGTTAAATTTACTCGGTTCAATAGATCAGGTGAGCCTATATCCCCATTAAAAAACTTGTGCATGAATATGACGCCAAGCATTTATCTACGATTAGTAAGAGAAGGAAGGCCAAGTAAAAGGAGTCTACTAGAGTACGAAGGCAAGTTGATATTACGATCCCAGTTCAGACCACGAAGAGCAAAGAGAAGGAACTGTTTTTGAACTGATTCTATTCTTGCTTTATGTGAATCGTATTGGGGTGGCCATATGCAGGTTGCATATTCTAAACCTGGACGAACCAATGAGGTGTAAAGAATCTTGGTTGTGTATGGATCTTCAAATTCCTTTGACCATCTCTTTACGAATCCAATAACACCCATGGCTTTACCGACGGTAGTAGATATATGGGACTTAAAAGTCAATTTATGGTCCATAAGTACTCCCAAGTCGATCATCTCGTTAAGTCTAGTTAATGGAATGTTAAGAGAATAGATAATTAACTGAGGAGTATTTCTGAAAAAAGTCATGACTTTGTATTTAGATGTGTTTAAGTTTAATAAGTTGTGTCGACACCAAGACTCAAAGTTTTGGAGGTCACACTGTAACCATGAAGGTGAGGTAAGGAAGGGAGGTAAAGCACCCCTGAAGTTACTTGGATGGTCCTTGAACTTGAAGACTTGAATAGAACTTTCTGTGTTCTGTCTGTCAGGTATTCACGAATCCAACAAATTAAAGGGCTTGGGAAGCCAATTTTGTTTAATTTTAAATAAGAAGTGTATGATTAACAGAATCAGAAGCCTTTCTGAAATCAGTATAAATGACATCAGTTTGTCTTGCATTCCTAAATCCTTAGATCGTTAAAGATGTAAATTCTAATAGGTTAGTGGTAGTAGATCTACGTTTCATAAACCCATATTGAGATGGTGAAATAATAGATCTACATGTTGCAGTTGAGAAGTAATTAACTTTTCAAAAGCTTTAGGGATGGCGGACAATTTAGAAATACCCCTATAATTAGACGCTTCAGACTTTTTACCGTTCTTATAAAGAAGAATTATATAAGATTCCTTCAATATAGATGGGAAATGACATGATTTAACGGACAACAAAAAAAGTTTTTGAAGTGGCTTACATAGAGCCTCTGCACAAAATCTGAGTACACAACCAGGTATTCCATCAGGACCAGGTGTGTACACAGGTTTTACTAAATTAAGCACACTAAGAAGCGAACTTTCATCGATCGAAGGACTACAAATACAATTAGACCTTTTTATCTGATAAGGATACGAAAGATTCGCTCGGTATTCCGTTGAGGAATATGTTGTTGTGAAGAAATCAGCGAACAAATCAGCAATCGCTTGATCAGAGTCCGCTATATTATTTTCAAACGATAACATTGATGGGTGGACAACCATCTTACGTTTAGAATTCACAAAGCTATAAAACTGTTTAGGATCACGAGAAAACTCAGGCTTACAACGCTCGAGGTAATTATTATAGCAGTGCGTGTTAAGCAACATAAAATTGGAGCGAGCAACTGCGTAAAGAGCAAAGTCTGAAGAACGTCCCGACTTCTTGTATCTTTTATAACATCTGGATTTAACATTTTTCAACTTGGGTAGCTCACAAGAAAACCAGGGAGACCGGTGAGACGACACTGGAGTTCTCAGTGGAACACAAACCTTAAAAAGCGAACCAAGAGTATCATAAAACAACGAGATAGCAAGATCCATGTCTGAGCAACTGTATAAGGCTGACCAGTCAGTTCTCAGAATGAGCTCATTCAGTTTAACGAAGTTAGTCTTACGAAAATTACGAGATTTAATCACAGGACTGGCGCCAACAATCGGTGCACGAAACGATAGATCTACAGATAAATCCAAAGTAAGATGAAAATTATCTTCTGGCAAGACGAAATCATGAAACTCCGGATTTAATTATTACGTTCACATGCAATCCAAAGAGGACGGAAATTGATCGTGAGTTGGACCCAGGCCAAAAATCGCTAGATCGCCATGACATAATCGCCAGAGTTTTTCAGCAAAAACTCAAGGTTATGATGGATTTGCTTTCTAAGTATCGAGTTTTTGGTGACATACGTCACCATACATACCATATGGACTCGGTGGAATGGCAAAAGCGTGGATTACCACATGCTCATATCCTAATTTGGTTGCTGAACAAATTACATTCAAATAAAGTGGATGATATCATATCAGCTGAAATTCCAGATCCATTCACTGATGGAAAGTGCACAAAACCATATCCGCCGACCGTTAGTTGCTGAAACAGTCATTGGACACTTCCAATCATCATCTATCACTATGGATTAGACGTGGGCATGGGCTGGGTTTTTCTCGGGTATCCGTGGGTACTCGCGGGTACCCGTGGGTATGAGCTGGAAAATCTTATTTCGGGTTGAGTGCAGGCGGTTATGGGTTAGGTCGCTCAACCCGAAAATTCATTTAGAAATACATATGAGAACGAAATTCTGAAATATTTAAATATTTTCTTTTTAAATATATATATGTATATATTTCACTTTTAAAACCGTTTGAAGATTGTTCCTACAAATTTGTAGGAACAAGGAACAAACGATAATTATCGTCTGAAAAAGAGACAACAATTCATTTAAATGCATTATGGTATAAAAAGCTTAAAAACCAATGTAAAGTAGAAAAATTTAGTTCCAATATTGTAGAACAACTAAATCAAAAAACTTCAAGTTCTTTGGAAATGCGTTTTCAGCAAACTTCAGTGCATTTGATTGGGTTATTTTTAAACCCTGCATTCAAATAACTAAATTTTTTGCCTAATGAAAAAATAATCATGTTTTGGAAACCGTCAAAAGCATGATGCTTGAAATTTATGAAATTGCAAGTGGCACAGCAGACGACCCGAAAATTAAAAACTCTTCGCCAAATACGAACTATGAATTCCAAGAGTATTTTGATACAAATCAACCAAAAAAACTGAAACTTGAAAAAAAACTAAGAGATAAAAAAATATTACGCCACAACTACTTGTTCAAATATGGGAATTTAAGATTTTTGGAAGCTGGCAACTAACATGAAATTGTTACAAGTGGTGACCAAACATATCTTATGTATCCCTGTGAGTTGTGCGACAAGCGAGAGAGTTTTTTGTCATCGGACAAAATAATAAACGAAAAAGCGCACAAGATTGTCAAGCGCAAATCTCGATAAGTTGCTTTTTATACCCTTACATTTTGTTATTTGAATTGTTAATTTTGCGCTTTTTGTTTGTTTAAATAAACAAACGCAAAACCAAAGCATTGAACTTATTCTTTGTAATAACAACAAAACTTTTTACAGCAGTGTTGTTGTTTTTGTTGATCTTTGCTCTTGCGTTTGTACTTCTTACCGTTTTTAAAACCGCTCTCGCCAACTCATTGTTGTTGCATGTGCAGTGCTGTTGGCTCTCCCGCTCTCCTCTTTTCTAATTTTCTGACTATTCTATTATTCGCGCTCGCATCTATCTGTGTCTCGCGTACAAGTGATTCGTGTATTTGTGTAATGCTTAATTCTCTTCTGCACTAATTTTCTCTTCTGCGCTAATTTTCTCTGCAAGTTTGACCCCAGTGTCGAATTTTCTTAATATAACTGAGTGAGTTTTTTCGTTGGCATTTGTTCTTTGAAGATTTATTTTCTTTTTTAAAGCAAAAACTTAATTGATAATGTCCGTCTGTTCTAGCAAAAAGTGTTTGAACCCCCCTTCGCCCCATAATGTGTTTCTCACTTGCTGGCTGTGTGACAATGTCATGCACGTTAAATGTGCTGGGTACACGGCCAAAGTGAGGGATAGTTTGAAGCAAAGAGGTGGCCTCAAATGGGGGTGTGACGCATGCCGAGAAGTGGAAATAGAAATGAGGGTATTTATGAGGCAGACCAGTGACAAGTTTAAGAAACTGTCATCTGGTTTTAGTAAACTTTATGATGAGTTTAACGCTTTGGAGATTGAGTTCAACAGCTACAAACTGTTGAATGAGTCCCCTAAGCGTAAGAAAACCAGTATGCGGAATCTCTCCTTGCATCTGCCGGTGCCTAATCCTGTCTCGGCCGCGATACCACAATCCCCTTCACTGCCCACAACCAATCCGCCGCAGCTCATTTCGTTTAATACCCCCGTTCCCCAGGAAGGGCGTAAAGATGAGGCTATTTCCGTTTCTCCAGGAAATGGTCTCTCTTTGCAGACGAATTAAGCCGTAGTTTCCGATCAGTCCGGGCAAATCCCAAATAATATTGTATTGCCAATAGTTGTCCAGTTAGAGGTACACAAGTACTTAGGCCTCTAACTTTCGTACCACCAAAGAAACACATATTTGTTTCAAGACTTGATCCCGAAAATTCTTCGGATGACGTCTTAAGTTATATTAAGACAAAAGTTCAAGTCTCCAAAATAGCGGTGGAGAAATTTAAATTTAATTATTCAAGGGAGATATCTTCCTTTAAAATCAGTGTTCCCGCTGAACTGTTTATCTGCATTTGTAGTAACAGTTTTTGGCCGGATCACATTTTAGTAAAAGAATATACGGCCAAAAAGAAATCTAGAGGTCCAGTTACACTTACTATCCCCCTAATATTTCCTCCTTCGGAACGTCAGCATTTGCTGGTGTTCCAAAAAACTAATCTCGTCTCTTCATCTGGCCTATCAGAACGTGAGAGGACTTAAATCAAAGCTTCCTAGACTCTATCTAGATAGTCTAGAATTTGAATCTAAAATTTTAGTATTTACGGAGACATGGTTAATACCTGATATTAACGATGCATCTGTTCTTTCCGCAAAATTTTCACTTTTTTGAGATGTGATCGGACTTCTCGTGTAGGCGGAGGAGTTCTGATTGCTGTTGACTCGGCCTTAACTTCTGACCAAATCCATTCACCGGAAATTCTGGAGATTGAGTTTGTTAGTGTTAAGGTCAGATTCAAGCCTTTTTCAGTCTACATTACTTGTTCTTACATCCCGCCACAATCCGACATGGTGGTGTATGCAAAACATTTAGATTCTATTCGACATATTTCTTCATTGCTTTCTGATAGTGATATCTTAATCGTCTTTGGTGACTTTAATTTACCAGAAATAGCATGGTCTCAATCTGATGAATCTACTTTGTTGCTTCCTTCTATATCTCACTGCTTCGTTGGTGGCCTTTTTGAGTTATCATTAGCTCAAATAAACCCTGTGCGAAATAACATAGGTAGATCCTTAGATCTGATATTTGTGTTGGATTCCACCAACTGTGCAGTTACTAGAACCGACCCTCTAGTCACGGCGATCTAGCGATTTTTGGCCTGGGTCCAACTCACGATCAATTTCCGTCCTCTTTGGATTGCATGTGAACGTAATAATTAAATCCGGAGTTTCATAATTTCGGACGTACGTCATTTCATCTTGAGCGTATTCGTGCATGTGGCGTGGGCTACCTATATAACATGTTGGGAGAACCATCAGGCGTCCAATATTCTGAACATTACCTTCTCAATGAATAGCATCACGCAAGTGTATATTGCGCTTAGATTTTTATTCTTTGATACGCCTGAAAAAGCAAAATTAAATAGATCGTTAATGGAAACCAGTAAGAGCAATAATTAGTGTGTGAATATTGTACCTGTAATTGGATCGACCATCTTCAACGTGATGTCCTATCCGTCTTGCCCTTACCAATAATTGATTGGATATTGTAACACATCGTTCAAACGATGTGTCTCATTTACACGATGCATGATACTGCTTCTTCGCTGAATGACAATGTCTGGTATACAAGTGGCCACTAATGCCGGACACACCAACATTGCCATCGCGCATATAGCTGTATCAATTGGCGACATTTAATTCTTTTGCCAGAGCTCTCAGCTTGACGGTGGTACAAGCACTGCTAAAGGACACCTATGCAGCAGTGGTTGCAGCCGATGGTCACGCCAACTATGAGCCACATATTGGCTGCTCCTCCGGAAGTCACGTCATCTCTCAGTTACCTAATTATATCCGGACTATGCTAATTCATTTGAGCAGTGGTAGGGTGAGTACTTAATCAAATTGGCAGCTACAATATTATAAGTGAGTGAGAGGCGAGAGTGTAGTGACATGTTTGGTCACTCATTCCTGGTGTGATCAGAATGGAAGCTCAGAATATTTAGGCTGGCTTGCCCAGCACAGTTTATTTTTGTATGTATAAACACCTCACGAAATGTTAGTTTGCAGCTGCACAACAACTACTTTAAATGACTAAATTTCACTTATACGATGTCCAACTGGCAAATGGGCCCGAACAGACGAAGAACACTCACATTTGCAGCTCATCCAAAAACGGTCTTTCTTCCGTCATTAAACTCATTTCAGCTTCCCCCTCTGAGCATCCTAGTGGAATGAGAGCCATAGAAATTTCAAACGGAGGAAATTTCTGCAATTATTAAAAATTATCTTAACCCAAGAAAGTTGCTCAGTTATTACAAAATAACTCTGAAAATGATCCCTGAACTCCCGATCGGTGCTGTTCGACATATCTGCAAACTGCAAAAAATCAGTAATCATAATGATCCTAAAACCCGGAAAGGACAAAACACAGATATCATCGAGCAGACCCATCAGTTTATTGCCAAGTCTTTCAAAATTTTTTGAAAACTCCGTATAAACACAATCTTGGCACATTAAAACATAATCCCACATCATCAATTTGGTTTTCGTTTAAAGCAAGGGTGGGAAGCTAAATTTCGCAAGTGAGCCAAACAACAAAAGAAAAAATCGCATTCGCTAGTAAGGCAAAGAGACGCAGAAATAAATGCAGGACGCGCAATTAGCTGAAGGACGCACAAGCAGGGGCGCACAAGTAAGGATTCCAAGATCGAAAAAGGCACTAAAATGTGCGAGTTCGTTGATGGAGCGACGCACAAGCAAATGAGGGACTCACATTCAACTGAGTGAGTTTATTGACAAAGGGACGCACAAGGAAATTTCGCGATCGCGGGAGTTATCTCTTTTGCTTCTGTGATTTCAGGTATTGCAGATGTAGCCAAGTTGGTTAAATCCTATACCTCTATGATTTCAGGATATAAGTTACATTTCCAAATTGTTTCAATGTTGATTAATTAAAACTACGTCTGGTTCTTCTCTTTACCAAAATTCAAGTGGTATTTTATTTTATTTTCAAGCTTGTTTAAACCTTCGCAGAGGCTCTTTACTAGTATAAGTATATATGCGAGAAACCGCTGGATCTGCATTCTGCATTGTTATTTCTATATCTGTCTTACGCAGAGGCTCTGGGTTAGTTTCGAGAAAATGTATATATGTAAGTGTATTCTGTGTTGGGGCTCAATGTATACAAAACTCGCTGTGCCGGCATTATGCCGGATGTTGGATTTCATCATTAGTCTGGAAGATGTTGCAATGTCAAATGTCCGGGTTGACTGGCATTATTGGGACATTGACATTGCACGGGATAGTTTTGGTGGGGGTAGTAGATTACTGTTATGTAACTTGGGCTCGAATTTGTAGATCTATATTATAGAATATAAATTTGTGTCCGTCAGTTGAGAGTATGTCCCGCATTTACCCGAGCGTCTCTCTGATAACAAACTCGCACATTTATAACCTCTGTTTGTAGTGGGGCGAAGCTTCTGATCTGAGAGCCCAGACTTATTACCCAAGTGTTGAAGGAGTGAATG
Organism: Drosophila austrosaltans; assembly: GCA_035045865.1. Taxonomy (NCBI): domain Eukaryota; kingdom Metazoa; phylum Arthropoda; class Insecta; order Diptera; family Drosophilidae; genus Drosophila; species Drosophila austrosaltans. Next base: position 13,848,760 of record JAWNOQ010000003.1, read on the forward strand.
AATTAAACGCGCGTTAACTCGGTTGGAACACAGGCCAGTTTTATTGATAAAAATAGTAGCGGATCGGTTCACAAAAGTTATGGCGTTAACGAAAATAGGTGTATTTGTAGAGCTAAGAGGCCAAGAAAATAATCTCGGGTGACAAATGTAGTTGCCGGGGATGAAAAAATCCAACCTTCTAAGTTGGAGTTTACCATGGAACTTTCCAGTCATGGGCGGAGTGTGGCCGTTCTACACTAGTGGATTTTTCCCCCCGATAATTCCTGCTGGTCACCCTTTCTGGAGTGAACATACCGCCCCCCTTACAACAAGATGCAATAGCCCTGGTGGACTGGAAAGGAAGGGAAGTGGCTGCGTTCTCGAGCGCCTAGATGCCACAGGAGCCGGACAGGATCCATCCGAATACGGTGCTTTGAGCTGCGGGAGTGTCACTATGACCCGGAACACAACCGTGCTGGATGACCTGAGGATACAGGTCAGCTCCAAGCACGACGAATACGGACGCTGGACGATGAAAATTTGGGTCTGGAAAAGTTTTTGCGGACGCCGCCAGAGTTGCCGATTTTAACTACAACGGTCCGCATCACCGTTGTCACCTTTAGCTGGAGCAGCGAGGACAGCGTGAGAGCTCGAGATGAGTCGCCGGCTGACCTGAATTGCCTGGGTTTGGACGAGCTGCGTGCTCGCGTGGGTGAGGGAGACGACCTCCGAGCGTTATCTGCTTGTGCCTGTTGAGGTGCCCGTTTCCGTTTCGAAAACTCCGTGGAGCGCAGCAAGGTGTGATGCGCCTCTCCAGAACGCCGACATCTGCCAAACTTCTGACACGACCCGAAAGAGTGCTCCTGCGCTAGACAGTTGGTGAAGTATTTGTTGATGAGAACTGCCCTGAACCGCTTCTTTCCGCGCAGGTTTAGGAAACGCTTGCACTGGCGGAGCGCGTGGGCTCCGCGGCAGACTCGGCACGGGTAGGCACCTGTCCGCGACCTTGGCGGGCCTCGAAGCGGTCGGAACGAGGACCTCTGGGAGCCATGACAACAGAAAGTGGATTCTAGGCGAAGAAAGGAACAAAAAGCGAGGATTAAGCATGGCAGAAAACAATTTAAGGTCACACGAAGCGAATGATCATATATGGAGAAGAAAAAGGACAGTGAGAAGAAAAGCCCGCCACAGCTTCACTACTGGGAGTAAGCGGGGTCGGAGTCGCTGACAAGCAGAATGATCGTACCAAACCGTCAGCGCCAGGATGGACGAGCTCTACTCTCCTCAACCGCCACTTTGTAGGCGGTCCTCAGAAATGATTACGAGTTCGCCAACTTGGAGATTTTGGCTGGGGAGCTTCCATTTGTTTCGCTTATGTAGCTCCTTGAGGTACTCGACCTTTCACCACTGACAGAAATGGTGGAGAAGAGCCTTCATCCGCGGCCAGCGATTGATCAACATCATGGGCTCCTCTGTCAACGCTGGTTCTGCGATGGATACTAGGGACCCACCCACCAAGAAATGACCAGGACTCAAGGCCCAAAGATCCCCCGGATCTTCACTCATGGGCGAAATGGGACGCGAGTTCAGGCACGCCTCTATCCAGCACAGCATGGTAGAGAGCTCCTCGAAGTTGTAGCGCACATGGGCCGTGCACTTGTAAAACAGAGCCTTAAAACACTTCACCCCCGCTTCCCAGAATGAAATTCCAGGACACGATCTGCTGATCATGGAATTTAGGATTCAGCATTTGGTCGCTTCTGGAAAATCCTTCTCTCATACCTTTGACGCGCCAACAAATGTTTTGCCATTCTTCGCGATACGAAGCGGGAAAAAGCCGCCAGAAATTTTTCGGTCGTCAGATTGGACGTAGCTTCAAGATGGATGGCCTTGGTACTGAAGCAGACGAAGACACATACGTATCCTTTCGTATATAGGCAAGCCCTTCCAGTGTAGTTTTTGATCTCAAAGGCACCGTCGAAATCAAGACCAGTATACCTGATGGGTCTGGAGAAGGTTATCCGTCCTCGGGGTAGATCACCCATCAGTTGCATTTGCTGACGGCGCTAGTGCAGGATGCCGGCCTTGCATCCACGGATGAGGGCTTTGACAGCATTTTTAATCCCCGCAGGAATCGGATCATTAGTTGGTTGCCTCCATGCAACGTAATACGGTGCATGAGATGAGCGCCGTACGGGAGTAGAATTGGGTGACGTTCATCGTAACTTAGAGATTCGGAGGCTCGTAATCGAACGCTTGCACGCAGGACGCCGTGCTGGTCGAGAAACGGATGCAAGCGAGCTCGATGAGGGAACTGGTTGAACCTTTGACAGACATCGGATATCTGTCGGATACTCACGTTGCTGAGTAGCTAGAACCAGGCCTTTTCGGCCTCGAATAACTCCTGTTGGATGAGAATTAGTGTTGGGGGGAGAGACTTTCTCCTGCTGAGGAACCTCCGGACATAGGCGATCACCCACAGAGCTCGACCGAAATCGGAAAAACGTTCTATGATCTCGATCGTATTTGACGTGGTGACGATGTGACAGAGGGTTCGTTGCTCCACTTGTTTCGGAAACAGTGCACAGGAGATGCAGGCCAGTACCCACGGGGTAGTCGGAGCCACTCCGGCCAGTGCCACCATAATTGGCTTACCGACAAGTCTGCTGCTGTCACACCTCGGCTGGCTAGGTCAGCTGCATTGTCTTCGGAACAGTTGAGCACAATCACCCACCGTAGTGATGCTGGAAATGGATGACACGCGATTCGCAACAAATGTCGACCAATTGCACGGTGGTTTGTTGAGCCAAGCCAGAACGATGGTGGAATCCGTCCAGAAGAAGGATTGGGCGTTACGGATCGGCAGGTTAGGAATTACCGCTGCATACAAGTCAGCTAGGAGCACAGCGCCGCACAGTTCTAGCCGGAGCAGAGAGACGGTCTTCACTGGAGCTACCCGAGTCTTCGCAGTAAGGAGGTGGACGCTCACGTGATCATGATGCGTCACGCGTACGTAGAGCGCAGCACCATAGGCTCGTTGAGACGCGTCGCAAAAACCATGGAGTTGCCAGTCGAAGTCAGGTCTGGTTTCCACCCACCTCGGAATGCGAATATGACCTAGTCCTGGGTAATCCTGCAGGAAATCGTGCCATTCTTGTAAGAGGAATCCCAGCCAAGTTCGGTCAGCCAAAGCTGCTGCATGAATATTTTTGACCAGACTACGAAGGGGGCCAACCATCGAACAACTTGGCGATGTAGGGTAGGACCTCCCTCTTGGTGACAGACGCTTGCAACGGTGGGTCAGCAGTCACGAAGAAGAAATGATACTGCGTACCTTTTTTAATGCCATCCTCTAACTCAAGGAAGTCGGCATTAAGTAAATGCTCTCGTGGGCTAACAACACATCTTTCTCGTTCGATGTCCACTTCCGGAGAGCGCAACCGTTGGAAGTCAGGGTGCCTTGGAGTTCTTCAATCGCCTCACGCGACTCCATCTTAGTGTGGGACCCAGAAAGAACGTCATCCACGTACATGTAGCCACGCAGAATTTCGCTTAGAAGAAGCTTATAGGAACCAGGCCGCCAATCAATCAATTAAGCGATTGAATACGCCTGAGCTTATTATTAAAACTCTCACTGGACGACTATCGGCAATTTCAACAGATTTTGATAATTGCCCAGACTTTTCGGAAATTATAGCTATATTTGTCTGCAATTAGAGACCATTTCCTGGAGAGACAGAGATAGCCTCATCTTTGCGACCGCCCTGAGAAATGGGGGTGGTAAACCAAATAAGCTGCGGAGGATTTGTTTTGAGCGGTGCAGATAATGGTGGAACCACGGCCAAGACGGTATTGGTCATAGGCAAAAGCAAGAACAGATTGCGCATACTGGTTTCCAGCAAGAATGCGTTATTGGGTGGAGGGGAGTTTAACACTTTTTGCTTGATTAAATTAGGAACTCAAAAATTTGTTAAAAAAGAAAAATCAAAAAGGCCAACAAAAAATCTCACTAAGTAAATTTGAGACTTAGGTCAAACTTGCAGGGAAACATTGGAAAAAATTTAAGAGAAATACAAATACATGTACCACTTTTACACGGAACAGAAAGATATTCGAGTGCGAATAAAAGAAATTAAGGAAGAGCTGGAGAGCCACACTGCACATGTGTACTCCACAAAAGTACAAACCCAAGAGCAAAGACTAACAAGAGCAACAATAGTGCAGTAAATATTGCTGTTGTTTTTTAAAATATTAATGTCAAAGTCAAGTTCGTTAATTCCGTTTGGCGCAAATAATTGAACACTTAATGCATGTGTGCCCATGGAAAGTACTTTATTGAATATTTCTTATCCTAAAAATATGAAACTAAAAATATTTTATTTTGAAATTATGACGATTTCGATATTTTAATACCCCCTTATATAGGGTAAAAGGGTATACTAAAGTCACTAAAATGTATGTAACATATAGAGGCATCAACAGCGGAATCGATTTGAGACAAGTCCGTCTCTCCGTCCGTCCGTATGAACATAAGATCAAATTTATTTCAAATTTTAACCACGTCCACTTCCGCCCCCGAAATTTAGAAAAAATGAATAACTAGAGCAGTTTTAAGGAAATTTTATTTGGCACACCTAATATTGCTGCCAAAATGCATCACCTGACCAAATCGTCGAAATTGGACAATAAATATCTGAGTTACATAAATGTGCGTTTTGTACTGAAACGCCAAGATTGGCGGTGGTCATGGTCTTATAGCTTCCCTGAAGATTACAGCAAGAGGTCATATTAATTTTTATGACAATCAGTTAAACGGGGCAGACGTGGCGGACACGACTATTGTAATATAATCGAGTGTCACTAAGAAAGCTAGCTTTAATTGAATGTGTAACCGCACGAGTATTAAACTTAGTTTAAATAAAGTATTAAATAAATTAATAGGAATCGTTAGTTTCGATTCCCAAAGTGGTGACCCCGACGTGATGAACACACTGGTTTATTGAAGTTTGTGAAATAACAAACCAACTCGCCAAAATTACATGTTTACAGAGAATGTTGGCGCGGACGCAGATTCCAACTTCTAAGTATTGGTGATGGCAAACTATACTTTACGTTCATCTGAGGACATCCAAGCCAATCTACAACAGCTCGGCACTGTTACGCTTCAACCATCAACAAATATGAGTCTGTCATAAGTTCGGTTTGACATTATGGCGATCCATTTGGACAGCGTCGTCATTTTGGAGAATGATCTGATTACAACACCACCATCCAACAATCGTTATGGCGAACTAAAATCAAGGCTTCCCAACAAGTATGCACAATCTGACGAAAACAAAGAGCGGCGATTACTGCATGGTGGTGTAACTACAGGCATGACACCAAGGGACATTTTAACTTACATGAAGCGTCTAGCTCCCGGATTGGGTAATCACTCGATAATACGTATCTTATTCATGAATCAAATGCCTCCAGCGATAGATCACTCTTATCATTTTGGAAAGAGGATGATCTCAATAGCCTGGCTAAAGTGGCTGATTAAATGTAGAAAGCTGAAAAAGATAATTGAATTTTTATGCTTACACAAGCCAGTTATTTTACATCTGGAGACAATTCAGTGGAAGCTCTATCGTACACATACGCGAAAAGTAATGATTCAAAGACTGCCATACAGAAGCTAACCGAAGCAGTGCGTAAATTTCAATGTAACTCGTCTGAAGGATCCAAAAGGTTCTCACATGCTAATACCCCAGAGCGCAATAAGGACAAAGGGCAAAGTCATTAATGCACAAATCTGTTTTTATCATTAAAAGTTTGGCAGTGCAGCTAGACGATGCATACCTGGTTGCCCAAAATCTTATCTGTTAAACTAAAGCGGAAAAAAACAAAGCTGACGGGCGGTGGCCAACCGACTATCAGCAAATCAACGAACTCCGCTACGTACAGTAAGAAAACTAGATTGCTTGAGACTCGGCTCCATATCAAAGACAGACGATCTAAAATCCGCTTCCTCATCAATTCCGGATCTGTAGTATCAGTCATACACTTCTACAAGATCGAATTTAAAAGTCAATGATCTTCAATTTTTAGCAGCAAATCAGACGCTAATTCAATCATTTGGGACGTCGATCCTTTACATGGCCATTCATCGTTGCAGATGTTCAAAGCGCAATTATAGGATCCGATCACCAACGTGTTCACAAGCTGCAGCATGCTGAAAGCCACCGATTTTTCAGTTTCTACAGTAAATTAAAATCATGATTTTCGTGGAATTTTAAAACAGTATATGGCAATGGCGTACGTCAAACGCGACGGTAGAAAAATGTCCTTCGTAGTCCATCACATAGAAACATCAGGAAATCCTATTGGAGAGGGTCCACGCCATCTGAGTGGAAACAAGCTGGATGTCGCAAGGAAGGAAGTAAACTAATTGATTGACCAAGGAATATGTCGATATTTAAAAAGCCCTTGGGCTAGTCCGTTACACATGGTTGCAAAAAGCGCTGGTTCTGCGATGGATACTAGGGACCCACCCACCAAGAAATGACCAGGACTCAAGGCCCAAAGATCCCCCGGATCTTCACTCATGGGCGAAATGGGACGCGAGTTCAGGCACGCCTCTATCCAGCACAGCATGGTAGAGAGCTCCTCGAAGTTGTAGCGCACATGGGCCGTGCACTTGTAAAACAGAGCCTTAAAACACTTCACCCCCGCTTCCCAGAATGAAATTCCAGGACACGATCTGCTGATCATGGAATTTAGGATTCAGCATTTGGTCGCTTCTGGAAAATCCTTCTCTCATACCTTTGACGCGCCAACAAATGTTTTGCCATTCTTCGCGATACGAAGCGGGAAAAAGCCGCCAGAAATTTTTCGGTCGTCAGATTGGACGTAGCTTCAAGATGGATGGCCTTGGTACTGAAGCAGACGAAGACACATACGTATCCTTTCGTATATAGGCAAGCCCTTCCAGTGTAGTTTTTGATCTCAAAGGCACCGTCGAAATCAAGACCAGTATACCTGATGGGTCTGGAGAAGGTTATCCGTCCTCGGGGTAGATCACCCATCAGTTGCATTTGCTGACGGCGCTAGTGCAGGATGCCGGCCTTGCATCCACGGATGAGGGCTTTGACAGCATTTTTAATCCCCGCAGGAATCGGATCATTAGTTGGTTGCCTCCATGCAACGTAATACGGTGCATGAGATGAGCGCCGTACGGGAGTAGAATTGGGTGACGTTCATCGTAACTTAGAGATTCGGAGGCTCGTAATCGAACGCTTGCACGCAGGACGCCGTGCTGGTCGAGAAACGGATGCAAGCGAGCTCGATGAGGGAACTGGTTGAACCTTTGACAGACATCGGATATCTGTCGGATACTCACGTTGCTGAGTAGCTAGAACCAGGCCTTTTCGGCCTCGAATAACTCCTGTTGGATGAGAATTAGTGTTGGGGGGAGAGACTTTCTCCTGCTGAGGAACCTCCGGACATAGGCGATCACCCTCAGAGCTCGACCGAAATCGGAAAAACGTTCTATGATCTCGATCGTATTTGACGTGGTGACGATGTGACAGAGGGTTCGTTGCTCCACTTGTTTCGGAAACAGTGCACAGGAGATGCAGGCCAGTACCCACGGGGTAGTCGAAGCCACTCCGGCCAGTGCCACCATAATTGGCTTACCGACAAGTCTGCTGCTGTCACACCTCGGCTGGCTAGGTCAGCTGCATTGTCTTCGGAACAGTTGAGCACAATCACCCACCGTAGTGATGCTGGAAATGGATGACACGCGATTCGCAACAAATGTCGACCAATTGCACGGTGGTTTGTTGAGCCAAGCCAGAACGATGGTGGAATCCGTCCAGAAGAAGGATTGGGCGTTACGGATCGGCAGGTTAGGAATTACCGCTGCATACAAGTCAGCTAGGAGCACAGCGCCGCACAGTTCTAGCCGGAGCAGAGAGACGGTCTTCACTGGAGCTACCCGAGTCTTCGCAGTAAGGAGGTGGACGCTCACGTGATCATGATGCGTCACGCGTACGTAGAGCGCAGCACCATAGGCTCGTTGAGACGCGTCGCAAAAACCATGGAGTTGCCAGTCGAAGTCAGGTCTGGTTTCCACCCACCTCGGAATGCGAATATGACCTAGTCCTGGGTAATCCTGCAGGAAATCGTGCCATTCTTGTAAGAGGAATCCCAGCCAAGTTCGGTCAGCCAAAGCTGCTGCATGAATATTTTTGACCAGACTACGAAGGGGGCCAACCATCGAACAACTTGGCGATGTAGGGTAGGACCTCCCTCTTGGTGACAGACGCTTGCAACGGTGGGTCAGCAGTCACGAAGAAGAAATGATACTGCGTACCTTTTTTAATGCCATCCTCTAACTCAAGGAAGTCGGCATTAAGTAAATGCTCTCGTGGGCTGACAACACATCTTTCTCGTTCGATGTCCACTTCCGGAGAGCGCAACCGTTGGAAGTCAGGGTGCCTTGGAGTTCTTCAATCGCCTCACGCGACTCCATCTTAGTGTGGGACCCAGAAAGAACGTCATCCACGTACATGTAGCCACGCAGAATTTCGCTCACTCTGGAGTACCTTTGTTCCACATCCTGAGCTAACTGGAAAACTTAAATGTAAGTCCTCTCACATCCTAACAGGCCAGATGAAAAGACGAGATTAGTTTTTTTAAAGAACTGAGAGGGAAAGTAAGCCTAACCGGACCACGATTTTTCTTTTTGGCCTTATACATACTCTTTTACTAAAATGTGATCACTTCAAAAGCTGCTATGACATATACAGTCAAACTGTCCAACTGGGACACTTATTTAGAAGGAGTATGTCTTCCTTGAATATTGAAAATTAATTTTTTTTTACCTTTCTCCTTAGGAGCTTGAATTTCTGCCTTAATAAAAACTAAGACATCATCAGACGAATGTTCAGGATCATCCATTAAAACAAATAAATGTTTCTTTGGTGAAACTCCAGTTAGAAGCTTATAGGAACCAGGCCGCCAATCAATCAATTAAGCGATTGAATACGCCTGAGCTTATTATTAAAACTCTCACTGGACGACTATCGGCAATTTCAACAGATTTTGATAATTGCCCAGACTTTTCGGAAATTATAGCTATATTTGTCTGCAATTAGAGACCATTTCCTGGAGAGACAGAGATAGCCTCATCTTTGCGACCGCCCTGAGAAATGGGGGTGGTAAACCAAATAAGCTGCGGAGGATTTGTTTTGAGCGGTGCAGATAATGGTGGAACCACGGCCAAGACGGTATTGGTCATAGGCAAAAGCAAGAACAGATTGCGCATACTGGTTTCCAGCAAGAATGCGTTATTGGGTGGAGGGGAGTTTAACACTTTTTGCTTGATTAAATTAGGAACTCAAAAATTTGTTAAAAAAGAAAAATCAAAAAGGCCAACAAAAAATCTCACTAAGTAAATTTGAGACTTAGGTCAAACTTGCAGGGAAACATTGGAAAAAATTTAAGAGAAATACAAATACATGTACCACTTTTACACGGAACAGAAAGATATTCGAGTGCGAATAAAAGAAATTAAGGAAGAGCTGGAGAGCCACACTGCACATGTGTACTCCACAAAAGTACAAACCCAAGAGCAAAGACTAACAAGAGCAACAATAGTGCAGTAAATATTGCTGTTGTTTTTTAAAATATTAATGTCAAAGTCAAGTTCGTTAATTCCGTTTGGCGCAAATAATTGAACACTTAATGCATGTGTGCCCATGGAAAGTACTTTATTGAATATTTCTTATCCTAAAAATATGAAACTAAAAATATTTTATTTTGAAATTATGACGATTTCGATATTTTAATACCCCCTTATATAGGGTAAAAGGGTATACTAAAGTCACTAAAATGTATGTAACATATAGAGGCATCAACAGCGGAATCGATTTGAGACAAGTCCGTCTCTCCGTCCGTCCGTATGAACATAAGATCAAATTTATTTCAAATTTTAACCACGTCCACTTCCGCCCCCGAAATTTAGAAAAAATGAATAACTAGAGCAGTTTTAAGGAAATTTTATTTGGCACACCTAATATTGCTGCCAAAATGCATCACCTGACCAAATCGTCGAAATTGGACAATAAATATCTGAGTTACATAAATGTGCGTTTTGTACTGAAACGCCAAGATTGGCGGTGGTCATGGTCTTATAGCTTCCCTGAAGATTACAGCAAGAGGTCATATTAATTTTTATGACAATCAGTTAAACGGGGCAGACGTGGCGGACACGACTATTGTAATATAATCGAGTGTCACTAAGAAAGCTAGCTTTAATTGAATGTGTAACCGCACGAGTATTAAACTTAGTTTAAATAAAGTATTAAATAAATTAATAGGAATCGTTAGTTTCGATTCCCAAAGTGGTGACCCCGACGTGATGAACACACTGGTTTATTGAAGTTTGTGAAATAACAAACCAACTCGCCAAAATTACATGTTTACAGAGAATGTTGGCGCGGACGCAGATTCCAACTTCTAAGTATTGGTGATGGCAAACTATACTTTACGTTCATCTGAGGACATCCAAGCCAATCTACAACAGCTCGGCACTGTTACGCTTCAACCATCAACAAATATGAGTCTGTCATAAGTTCGGTTTGACATTATGGCGATCCATTTGGACAGCGTCGTCATTTTGGAGAATGATCTGATTACAACACCACCATCCAACAATCGTTATGGCGAACTAAAATCAAGGCTTCCCAACAAGTATGCACAATCTGACGAAAACAAAGAGCGGCGATTACTGCATGGTGGTGTAACTACAGGCATGACACCAAGGGACATTTTAACTTACATGAAGCGTCTAGCTCCCGGATTGGGTAATCACTCGATAATACGTATCTTATTCATGAATCAAATGCCTCCAGCGATAGATCACTCTTATCATTTTGGAAAGAGGATGATCTCAATAGCCTGGCTAAAGTGGCTGATTAAATGTAGAAAGCTGAAAAAGATAATTGAATTTTTATGCTTACACAAGCCAGTTATTTTACATCTGGAGACAATTCAGTGGAAGCTCTATCGTACACATACGCGAAAAGTAATGATTCAAAGACTGCCATACAGAAGCTAACCGAAGCAGTGCGTAAATTTCAATGTAACTCGTCTGAAGGATCCAAAAGGTTCTCACATGCTAATACCCCAGAGCGCAATAAGGACAAAGGGCAAAGTCATTAATGCACAAATCTGTTTTTATCATTAAAAGTTTGGCAGTGCAGCTAGACGATGCATACCTGGTTGCCCAAAATCTTATCTGTTAAACTAAAGCGGAAAAAAACAAAGCTGACGGGCGGTGGCCAACCGACTATCAGCAAATCAACGAACTCCGCTACGTACAGTAAGAAAACTAGATTGCTTGAGACTCGGCTCCATATCAAAGACAGACGATCCGGATCTGTAGTATCAGTCATACACTTCTACAAGATCGAATTTAAAAGTCAATGATCTTCAATTTTTAGCAGCAAATCAGACGCTAATTCAATCATTTGGGACGTCGATCCTTTACATGGCCATTCATCGTTGCAGATGTTCAAAGCGCAATTATAGGATCCGATCACCAACGTGTTCACAAGCTGCAGCATGCTGAAAGCCACCGATTTTTCAGTTTCTACAGTAAATTAAAATCATGATTTTCGTGGAATTTTAAAACAGTATATGGCAATGGCGTACGTCAAACGCGACGGTAGAAAAATGTCCTTCGTAGTCCATCACATAGAAACATCAGGAAATCCTATTGGAGAGGGTCCACGCCATCTGAGTGGAAACAAGCTGGATGTCGCAAGGAAGGAAGTAAACTAATTGATTGACCAAGGAATATGTCGATATTTAAAAAGCCCTTGGGCTAGTCCGTTACACATGGTTGCAAAAAGCGCTGGTTCTGCGATGGATACTAGGGACCCACCCACCAAGAAATGACCAGGACTCAAGGCCCAAAGATCCCCCGGATCTTCACTCATGGGCGAAATGGGACGCGAGTTCAGGCACGCCTCTATCCAGCACAGCATGGTAGAGAGCTCCTCGAAGTTGTAGCGCACATGGGCCGTGCACTTGTAAAACAGAGCCTTAAAACACTTCACCCCCGCTTCCCAGAATGAAATTCCAGGACACGATCTGCTGATCATGGAATTTAGGATTCAGCATTTGGTCGCTTCTGGAAAATCCTTCTCTCATACCTTTGACGCGCCAACAAATGTTTTGCCATTCTTCGCGATACGAAGCGGGAAAAAGCCGCCAGAAATTTTTCGGTCGTCAGATTGGACGTAGCTTCAAGATGGATGGCCTTGGTACTGAAGCAGACGAAGACACATACGTATCCTTTCGTATATAGGCAAGCCCTTCCAGTGTAGTTTTTGATCTCAAAGGCACCGTCGAAATCAAGACCAGTATACCTGATGGGTCTGGAGAAGGTTATCCGTCCTCGGGGTAGATCACCCATCAGTTGCATTTGCTGACGGCGCTAGTGCAGGATGCCGGCCTTGCATCCACGGATGAGGGCTTTGACAGCATTTTTAATCCCCGCAGGAATCGGATCATTAGTTGGTTGCCTCCATGCAACGTAATACGGTGCATGAGATGAGCGCCGTACGGGAGTAGAATTGGGTGACGTTCATCGTAACTTAGAGATTCGGAGGCTCGTAATCGAACGCTTGCACGCAGGACGCCGTGCTGGTCGAGAAACGGATGCAAGCGAGCTCGATGAGGGAACTGGTTGAACCTTTGACAGACATCGGATATCTGTCGGATACTCACGTTGCTGAGTAGCTAGAACCAGGCCTTTTCGGCCTCGAATAACTCCTGTTGGATGAGAATTAGTGTTGGGGGGAGAGACTTTCTCCTGCTGAGGAACCTCCGGACATAGGCGATCACCCTCAGAGCTCGACCGAAATCGGAAAAACGTTCTATGATCTCGATCGTATTTGACGTGGTGACGATGTGACAGAGGGTTCGTTGCTCCACTTGTTTCGGAAACAGTGCACAGGAGATGCAGGCCAGTACCCACGGGGTAGTCGGAGCCACTCCGGCCAGTGCCACCATAATTGGCTTACCGACAAGTCTGCTGCTGTCACACCTCGGCTGGCTAGGTCAGCTGCATTGTCTTCGGAACAGTTGAGCACAATCACCCACCGTAGTGATGCTGGAAATGGATGACACGCGATTCGCAACAAATGTCGACCAATTGCACGGTGGTTTGTTGAGCCAAGCCAGAACGATGGTGGAATCCGTCCAGAAGAAGGATTGGGCGTTACGGATCGGCAGGTTAGGAATTACCGCTGCATACAAGTCAGCTAGGAGCACAGCGCCGCACAGTTCTAGCCGGAGCAGAGAGACGGTCTTCACTGGAGCTACCCGAGTCTTCGCAGTAAGGAGGTGGACGCTCACGTGATCATGATGCGTCACGCGTACGTAGAGCGCAGCACCATAGGCTCGTTGAGACGCGTCGCAAAAACCATGGAGTTGCCAGTCGAAGTCAGGTCTGGTTTCCACCCACCTCGGAATGCGAATATGACCTAGTCCTGGGTAATCCTGCAGGAAATCGTGCCATTCTTGTAAGAGGAATCCCAGCCAAGTTCGGTCAGCCAAAGCTGCTGCATGAATATTTTTGACCAGACTACGAAGGGGGCCAACCATCGAACAACTTGGCGATGTAGGGTAGGACCTCCCTCTTGGTGACAGACGCTTGCAACGGTGGGTCAGCAGTCACGAAGAAGAAATGATACTGCGTACCTTTTTTAATGCCATCCTCTAACTCAAGGAAGTCGGCATTAAGTAAATGCTCTCGTGGGCTGACAACACATCTTTCTCGTTCGATGTCCACTTCCGGAGAGCGCAACCGTTGGAAGTCAGGGTGCCTTGGAGTTCTTCAATCGCCTCACGCGACTCCATCTTAGTGTGGGACCCAGAAAGAACGTCATCCACGTACATGTAGCCACGCAGAATTTCGCTCACTCTGGAGTACCTTTGTTCCACATCCTGAGCTAACTGGAAAACTTAAATGTAAGTCCTCTCACATCCTAACAGGCCAGATGAAAAGACGAGATTAGTTTTTTTAAAGAACTGAGAGGGAAAGTAAGCCTAACCGGACCACGATTTTTCTTTTTGGCCTTATACATACTCTTTTACTAAAATGTGATCACTTCAAAAGCTGCTATGACATATACAGTCAAACTGTCCAACTGGGACACTTATTTAGAAGGAGTATGTCTTCCTTGAATATTGAAAATTAATTTTTTTTTACCTTTCTCCTTAGGAGCTTGAATTTCTGCCTTAATAAAAACTAAGACATCATCAGACGAATGTTCAGGATCATCCATTAAAACAAATAAATGTTTCTTTGGTGAAACTCCAGTTAGAAGCTTATAGGAACCAGGCCGCCAATCAATCAATTAAGCGATTGAATACGCCTGAGCTTATTATTAAAACTCTCACTGGACGACTATCGGCAATTTCAACAGATTTTGATAATTGCCCAGACTTTTCGGAAATTATAGCTATATTTGTCTGCAATTAGAGACCATTTCCTGGAGAGACAGAGATAGCCTCATCTTTGCGACCGCCCTGAGAAATGGGGGTGGTAAACCAAATAAGCTGCGGAGGATTTGTTTTGAGCGGTGCAGATAATGGTGGAACCACGGCCAAGACGGTATTGGTCATAGGCAAAAGCAAGAACAGATTGCGCATACTGGTTTCCAGCAAGAATGCGTTATTGGGTGGAGGGGAGTTTAACACTTTTTGCTTGATTAAATTAGGAACTCAAAAATTTGTTAAAAAAGAAAAATCAAAAAGGCCAACAAAAAATCTCACTAAGTAAATTTGAGACTTAGGTCAAACTTGCAGGGAAACATTGGAAAAAATTTAAGAGAAATACAAATACATGTACCACTTTTACACGGAACAGAAAGATATTCGAGTGCGAATAAAAGAAATTAAGGAAGAGCTGGAGAGCCACACTGCACATGTGTACTCCACAAAAGTACAAACCCAAGAGCAAAGACTAACAAGAGCAACAATAGTGCAGTAAATATTGCTGTTGTTTTTTAAAATATTAATGTCAAAGTCAAGTTCGTTAATTCCGTTTGGCGCAAATAATTGAACACTTAATGCATGTGTGCCCATGGAAAGTACTTTATTGAATATTTCTTATCCTAAAAATATGAAACTAAAAATATTTTATTTTGAAATTATGACGATTTCGATATTTTAATACCCCCTTATATAGGGTAAAAGGGTATACTAAAGTCACTAAAATGTATGTAACATATAGAGGCATCAACAGCGGAATCGATTTGAGACAAGTCCGTCTCTCCGTCCGTCCGTATGAACATAAGATCAAATTTATTTCAAATTTTAACCACGTCCACTTCCGCCCCCGAAATTTAGAAAAAATGAATAACTAGAGCAGTTTTAAGGAAATTTTATTTGGCACACCTAATATTGCTGCCAAAATGCATCACCTGACCAAATCGTCGAAATTGGACAATAAATATCTGAGTTACATAAATGTGCGTTTTGTACTGAAACGCCAAGATTGGCGGTGGTCATGGTCTTATAGCTTCCCTGAAGATTACAGCAAGAGGTCATATTAATTTTTATGACAATCAGTTAAACGGGGCAGACGTGGCGGACACGACTATTGTAATATAATCGAGTGTCACTAAGAAAGCTAGCTTTAATTGAATGTGTAACCGCACGAGTATTAAACTTAGTTTAAATAAAGTATTAAATAAATTAATAGGAATCGTTAGTTTCGATTCCCAAAGTGGTGACCCCGACGTGATGAACACACTGGTTTATTGAAGTTTGTGAAATAACAAACCAACTCGCCAAAATTACATGTTTACAGAGAATGTTGGCGCGGACGCAGATTCCAACTTCTAAGTATTGGTAATGGCAAACTATACTTTACGTTCATCTGAGGACATCCAAGCCAATCTACAACAGCTCGGCACTCATTGCGTATTATGATTTAAATAAGTATTTGGAAGAAGTCGAGTCATATGCCGACGGAGTAAACCGAGTAGGAGACATGTGTTTCCAACTATATCCACCGGAACCATGTTTTGCGATGCACCGGCACTTGCACCATTGGAAATCGTTGGATCCAACGCCAAAGGAATATTTGGCATTCTGGAAATGTCCGAAAAGTGAAAGTCAATGAAGATTTTTTACTGAAATTGATGCGAAATCAGACATTAATCATTGACTCAACTATAAACGTATTTAAAAGAGATGAAATTGTGATTTGGACGATTTGGTAACTTCTCATCTGGCATACTACCAAATGTAACGAAAATGTAATGATGTACTGTGCTGACTTAGCAGTTACGCAATGAAAGGTGGAGCTAAAATGACCTATACAGCGGAGCCCATATAAGTAGAGTCTAGTTCTTAGGCTAATCAGAATTTAATATAATAATAAATTATAATAAAATTATAATAAATTATATAAGCAACGAATATGCATCGCTGTGTCTTTGGCACCCAATTACAATTACAATTCTCATCCTTCGTGGTCCGCCCAATTCAAGTGTTGGTTGCGACAGCCCTATACCACTAGAGTATATTCTAGGGGCATTTATATTATAAACAATAAAGAAATAAATAAATATATACATCTTGCAATTCTTCTTGCGTTTTTACTGAAACAGCACTAATAGGCGTTTTTGTAATTGTTAATAGGGTCTTTGTATATTTGGTCGTTTTCGACTTTTTTCATTTTGGACAACTACCTTTGTACTCTTTTACTTGCCTCGTAATTTTTCCAATAGTAGTGTCTTTTTATTTTTATTATTATTATTCTTGTAATGCCATTGTGACCACCTTGAACTGGATCTTCATGATTTTTAGACAAAATTGCTTCTTATTCTTTTTTATTATTTTATTACCCATTTCTTTAAAGGAATCTATTGAAATAAATTGAAAGACCTTTCCATGGTGCCGTCTTGATTTGGCTTCTTTGATATATACCTGCCTGCTTTTCAAGCCTTTGAAAGAACTGACCTAAGTCAAGTTTTTCATTAGTATATAGGTCGCCAATATCAATTCTTGCTATTACTTTATTTCCGTGTTTCAAGTAACACAATTTATTTGTTATAGGAAAGGCCACTAGTTTTCGTAACTCGTCATTATTAACGACTTGGTAAACATTGGGCATAAAAGCTTTTGAAGTACTTTGCCTTGGCAAAGACTCTTGTTTATTTTCTGCACAGGATTTATTTTGTCTTAATTGTTGCCTGGTAGTGACTTTCAGGACTTTGCTTTGTAAGTCTTTAAGCTCGGTTATGGTTACCCGAGATAGGGCATCTGCCACGAAGTTGTCTTTTCCCCTTAGATACTAGATGGATAAGTCGTACTCTTCCAATTCGAGCCGCATTTGTGTTAATTTCGAACAAGGATTTATTATGGAAGATAAATAAGTTAACGGTTTGTGGTCTATTTTATTGTGAAATGTTGTCCATAAATATGATTATGCAAAATTCTTTTTTAAAATCTGGATATTGTAAAATAGTTGGAAGCATTAGGTTTTCTTTACGGTATTAGAATGCGTTTTGGCATTTAAGTGTCAACTCATATGGAACATTCTTTTTACATCATCGAGTTAAGTGCCGGGAATAGTCTGCAAAGTATTTCATAAAACGTCTATAATAGTTGCAAAATGCAGCGAATCGTCTAGCTCTGTCCGCATCATGTGGGGCTGGATAATTTTTGATGTTTAAGATTAAACACCGTAATTATTAAAACGACATAAAATATACACAATTAAAAGAATAAATAACACATCCGGGTTTCCGTAATTAATGCATGCATTTAGAATTAAATTACCACCACCAAATATGTGACCTTTAGAATCTAATACATTTCCTAACAAATATTTTCAGAAATAAAAGTCAGTTGAGATTGTGAATTCAACAAATAAAGATCGGGTTAATTATTTTTGCTCCTCGGAAGCCCTATTCATTTTGGTCCTTCGAGCTCCTCGGAGATCCTATTCATTTTGGTCCTTCGAGTAAAGACTGTGTTGTTTTCCCCCACCAGTGGTAAGAGACATGGAAGTTGACCAGTTCCCTAAAGTCTGCGATGTAACTACGTTATATGCTAAGAAGGTAGCAAAGTAAAAAACTCCTGTTTTCCCCCACCAGTGGTAAGAAACGGAGTATAATTGAAAATATATAAAAAAATATTTAATTAGAAAAAAAGTGCGTCCGTATTTAAAAGGCAGTTTGCTGTGGAGCAATGGCAGAAATTCGTGTCGGCAAAAATTTGGTGTGGCGTGTTCGAAGCCAATATATCGAACTCGTAAAAAAAAAAGTTTTCGCAAAAGAAAATCTCAACTCACGACTCGGTTCAACATTCCGGCGTAAGTGAGCAAAAATAAAAAGAAAACTAGAAGGCTGAGCTAACTTCGGCCGTACCGAAGTTTGTATACCCTTGAAATACACGGCCGATGAAATATTTTATATTATTATTGAAAATTCTCAAATTTGGTAAGGAATCATATCAAATAGACGGATTAAATAAAATTACACCTGGATTGTTGCTAGTTTCCGTGATATTTATTGAATACTATGATTTTTGTTCCACAATATTTTCATAAACTTAGCCTCCCAACCACGACAAGGTCACAATCCCCGGGGAGGGTTATTTACAATTTATTTAAACACTACAATTTTATTACAATCAATTATCTAAGTGTCTACGGTTTATATTTGAGAAAGATTACGTCATGATGGCTATAAGGTTTCGCATATGGAATAGCCATGGCCTCTGGTAAATTGTTATTACACCAAATCCAATCAATTTGAGTTGAATGTGTTGTTGTAGGTTCATTCAACATTGCACAGAGACCCCTTCTATTAAGTTGGACTGATCTGTGTTTGTTGATCGGCAAATGTGGAAGTCTCCTATTACCACTGCTTTATTAGTAGCTTGCAGAGTTTGAACTCTATCCAAATCATTTATAATTTCAGTTCGAAATCTTGTTATAGGAAACTGTGAATTCCTATAAAAAATTAAAAATTAAGTGTTGAAGTATGTGAAGGCAATCGACTGATCAACTTGTCTTGGGTTTAATAGATTTTGGGTTTCAAATAGGAACTCTATATTTTGCAAAACTCCATGTTTTGCATAAACTAACATTCCATTCTTTGAAATACCATCAACTCGATTGCCATCAATTCTCTTAATAATGTCGAAATTTCTAAGAGAATAATCTTCAGCTGGAAGAGTCCAAGTTTGGACTAAGCATAGAAAGTCTGAAAGTCTTTGATCATTGGCTATGTCTTTGTAGTGTGCACGAAGAGATTCCACGTTATGGTAAAATAAGCCTACAGATTCCGATCTAGTCTTCAAGCAATTATAGTGCGTATGCAAAGCCTTTTCAACTAAAAGCGTATGAAGCTCCGTTTGTACATTCCTAGCTCCAAATCTAGTTGGAGCATGAAAGTCACCAATCAAGAATAGGCCTGATGCGCATGTTGCCCTGCTACAACCCAAATAAAGAGAAGCTCGACTAATGTTTCTTTGCAGGTGCACTGCAACTTTGCTGTAGGTTGCACCTTGGCTTTTATGAATGGTAATAGCCTCAGCAGGAACAACTGGAAATGGCTTCCGATCAATTGAAGCATGCTCTGATCTTCCACACTGGAAAACCAGAGATACTTTTTGAATTGGAGTCCAATTAGGATGGGGAGTGTCTCGGAATTTGGATCTGGCAAGCGAACCAACCGATGTTTCTGTGAAATGTATCCATGAAGTAGTAACTACTACTTTGCCATTTATTCTGTTTTGATCAATCTGCATCAACTGACCAGTCGCTCCATTTACAAGACCATCACTTGTGTCAATATTCACAGTCACCATGTACTTAGCTAACGTTTTTAAGTGCAGGGAAAAGACAAGACCTTGAGTCTTCGCTGGTTTCATATTTTGCGCGTGTCTCAAACAAATTCCTCTGTGTTTAATTGATCAAGTTTGATGCTGTTGTAATTACTGACTTCATCGTTGGAATAAGATAAATGAATACCATCAGAAGGAACTTCACTTAGGGGGACAACTCTTTGTTCGAAGAGCTCAATGTCTGAATTTGTCATATTGGCTTCGGACATATTTTGGCATACACATTGTGCATCACATGAGCATAGTAGTGATGTTGCTTACAATTAAGAGAGCGAACAAGGGCGAACAAATCACTTTTGGGCACCAATGGGGGAAGCTTGATTAGGCGAATTCCGCCTGCTTCTTCTAAGTCAGTAGAAACATTTTCCTCATGCAACGTTTTGATCAACACTTGGCACTGCGAGAGCCTAGCTCGAAGCTTAACAGAGCCATTTCCTCCATCTTTGCCTCCATCTTCTTCAATTTCTTCGTAATTCTCTTTTTCTGGTGCTCGTCTTGTTGATTTCTTCAAATCGTAAAAGGCTGCATATTTCGCCAAGCATATTTCATTCAAGGAAGCATGTCGCTGAACATATCGGTCTATTAAACTTGGCACAAAGATAAAAGTTCAGTTGGGGTGGGACGTGTTGATAAATATTTCCGCACTATCTGCCTCGGACATATGCAGTCCCAAAATATTATAGGCAGCTTCCTGTGCTGTGCCATTAATAAATTTGATATCAAAATGTTGTAACTTTCTTTTAATAGAGATATTTCTGTGGCCAATCTCAGCCATGGCTTCACACAGCAATTGAGACACGCCCCTGTTTGACTTTGTTATTGAATTTTATAATTTTATTATTTATAAAAATGTTTGCCTCTAGAACATAAACTAGTGACATAGACACAGCGATGCTCACCCGTTGATTGTAGAGTACTGAATAGAAAAGAGTTGCTTGAATACTGATTTTATTAAGAAACAGGTTGAGTTTATATACACGATTCTAGGATCTAGGGGTCACATGTATGTATATACATTTGGGGGTCTTATTCATAGTGTAAATGTGATTGTGTGTGTAAACATAATGTGGGGGACAATTTTGTGTTGTAGGAAAATATAGTGTGAGTACAGTGTATACGAAAATATGTAAGGGTTAATTCAATTCTAAGCAAAGCCTGCTTTGGTCTTTACTGTGAGAAATTCATATTTTGTGTTTTAAGCATTCATTTATACCAACAAATATGATGGATGTATTCCAAAGATCTATGGACTCTTCGGATCCCCTCGCAGCTCGAGGTAGCTCGACATAGTAAAAACTCCCTTTCTCGAGATGTCATTGAACTTTTACAAACACCACATTATAATATGCGTTTAAATTAGCTATGCAAAATAACTTAGTGATGATTTTTACTTAAATTTTTAGAAATAGTTAGTAATTAAGACCTGTCAATAAGTAAGAGCTTAATCATAATAAATATTATATTACTATTATCACTTATAAATAAAAAATATTAAAATTGTTGTACTTTACTTATAGTTCTCATACTTTCCTTTGTGATCACGTATACGCATTTATGCCTTATATGGTCTATTGGGGTAGGCGTGGTCAAATAAACTTTAAATTTTGTTTACATATTTAAAGTGCTATTCTTATAAAATATACCAAGTTTCAACACGATATCTGCGTTATTCGACTTTATGCCACTTATTTGGTAATTCCGCCCAGTGTGCACTGGTAACAGTGAACTTTCTCTATGATTTATTTGGTCTTGTATCTGTAAATTAAAAAAAATGATTTGACCAATACAAATAATATTTGTTCTTAAAAAGTATATCTATCTCCTAATAACTTATGTTGCCAATACTAAATCACCAAATAATATTATTACTAAGTAATATATTAATAATGATTAACTGTTATAATATATACCTTAAATGTTGGCATGAAATTTTCTCGAACTATGTTTGTTGCCCCAAACAACGTCATTTGAAAGCAATTATTATACTGTTGGATATTTGACATAAAGTGTATGGAATCTCGTCCTATTCCTGAAACCAATGAGTACAATGGCGCTGTTGGTGATCCAATGGTATCAATTTCACTTTTCTATTTGCGCAACACAATCCATTGGCTTCATCTTTGTATTTCAAGTTTATAGATACAATAGTAAGACATTGGTAGTTATAGTAACATTCAATTGACACATCGTAATCGAAATCAGCTCGATTTAAACTTGTGCAATTATTAGTTGAATCTCTCGCAGATTAGATCGGTTATTAGTTTGGTTTGTAGCATTAAACTTCCAAAACTGCATTTGTCCTCATTTAGAGGAAAATAAAGATCTTATAAAAATCTTTTATTTATATAGATAAATATAAAAAAAAAATTATTATTAATCTATGTATAAGCCTCTGTGTATGTGGAATATTATACTATAAGATTGTTGAAATGATGTTTGCAAAACTCTTTGAGAATTACACCAGAAAACACCACCTTGATAGCAAACTAATTTTTGTGATATGCAGTATTTACAATATTCGCACGTTGAATTTATTTCAAAAGCGTAGTATTTTATTCAACAGGTTAACACTGTCGATGACATTTACTTCCGTGACCATTCTACTAAGGGCGTCGGCTATGACTTTTTGATTCCCTTCCCAATAAACGACAGCAAAGTGAAATTCCAACACTTGGAGTTTCCAGCAGACTTTTTTTAAGCTTCTTAAAACTTATAAGCCAATTTAAAGGTGGGTGGTCTACGACAATGATTAACTTTTGATGTAGGCAACAGATCTATCTTTGCTTAAACGTCGATACGATAGTAAGGAAGAATGGCTTGCTGTTATGTGTATAGCAGAAGAACATGTCCTTTGGCTAATTCCGAAGCGTAGAAATTGACACATTAATAAAGTTAATGCTGCTCAACTTAAACACTGTGTAGATCTTATCTGCTGGGGCAGACAAGAGAGAGCCAAATATAGATGTTGCGATCCTTAACGAACTACAGTTTTTTGGTAGTACAGTTCTTACTTTCTACCCAGTCTCTGTCTCAAAGAATTTTCGATAACCTTGTTGTGGATGTCAGAGGTCATAATTGCCGGCGATTTCATTGACTGGTCGTACCCTACTATAAACACTTGCTAGTCACGACATGACACTGTTCAACTCGGGTACAGTAGACATTATGCTTTAGTATATTAGTGAAATGGAGACTTTGCTGAGGCATACGCCAGGCCCTAGTCAGGCGCAATTTCAAAATTTCAACAGATTACATATTTTCAGACCTCAAAAATATAATTAGAGAAAGTAAAAGGAAGTATTTTCTGACACCGTGTGACGAACCATAAAATTATATTGGGGGTCTTGCATACAAAGTTAATATGAAAAGGTAAAAGTAACAATCCAGCAGCATGGTTTCCAAACACATCCAATATAGAGCCAAATAAATAGGACCCAAGTCTCCCCTACCAACGCTTGCATTATTAACTCGGAGGAGGTTACCTTAATCGTTATGTAAATACAGGACTACAAGGGTTAAGGCCCAGACAAATCCCAAACAAGGCGCTGAAGTTAGAGGTTTGTCTGCAATCTTTTAAATTTGAAGATGTTTTTGTCAGATACGTTCCACATGGCTCAGTCCTTGGTCATATTCTCTGGAACAATATGTATAATAGTATCGAGTTGAATTTTGCTCAATTTAAGAGGTCCAAGGCAGGGACACCGAAAAATATCGATGAACGTCATTAAATCGAGCATGCTGTAGAGTTCCAGTCAGGTCAGAGCCAGTGCAACAAAAATTCCATGGACGAGGACTCGGGTCAACCTATAGACTTGCTGCCCTGTGCGTGTGCTGTGGCTTTGGAACCATGCTGCCACAAGATTTATTGACACTTTCTAGAAGAGCCAGACCAGTGAAAAGCCTTCACTAAATGTTGCCTGAATGTTTGTTTTCACCTACAAGCTCATTCCAGACCTTGAAAAAACAGGAGTCGTAGGGATATCACGTTTCACCTGAATCAGCTTTACCGGTCATGGCTGTTTTATATCCTTCCGGTCTACACCGGTTTGGTCACAAGATAAATCCGAATTGACGATAGGCACAATCTTGAGGTGACAACTGAATAATACCAACTGCCATAAACATGATGCTAGCAGACAGGCATAGTGAGCCATGTGTGATTTTGCAAGGCAACTAAGGCGGAAGCTGCGCTTGCTGAAGAGAGCGAGATTCCGGAGGAGCATAAGCATAGGCAGCTTGAGCTGCTTATCAAAGCTCTCACGATGCAATGCAACCAAGCGATCCCGCAGGCTACTTCCTTCTTGACTACCTCATTCACCACAATTTCTTCTCTTCTGTTCGATATATTATTAAATTCATTCCTGCCCCACTGATAGTACCACTCATGTTTTATTTTTTGTTTCTATGAGTAAAAAAAAAAAAAACATATTCATATTTTATTTCAAGTTTTGGGGAAAAAATTTAATGTTATTAAACATTTTTAATTTTAAGAAATGTTTGTATAAATATTACGATTACTTCCGAATTGCTTTATTGGGACGGTATTCAAACGCACTAATTATAATAACGAAAAACTTAGCTGGTATCAAATGCAAAGCAATGAAACAATCACTCACGCAGATTTCTAAGACAAATAGTGCGTACCTACGTTAATTTGTACATGTGTGTGCTTTTAGAAAATTGTATACATTTCCCTAAGCTCGTTTGGTTATCTTGAAAAGGACGGTTCTTTTATGATTTAGTTGGTATGGCGTAAATACAAAGTTGTTAATTTGTGTTGAAGGGAATATTAATTGATGTATAAGTTCATTTCTGCTTTTGACACCATGGTTACACCAGAGAGCAAATTGTCGTTGCGAATAGCCAATTGTAGATGATGGGGAATAAATATTTTTTTTCCAGAAGAGGCAATAATTCCAATTCCAGAACTTCAGCTGTCCAGTATTCCAAAACGGTGGCCAAATAAACGGGAGATGATGTTGATATGGGCTATTGTCGTTTTTCTTCTGGACGTTTTTTTTTCTTCTGAACGTTGACAATGCGCAGTACGTTCAAGTGGTCTAAGCGATACCAAGACAATGCCTGTTACGCGCGAACTCTAGCAGACAGCATGCAAAAACGAAGTCGCGTAGGCACCGACGGCAACTCAAATAATAATTAAATCTAATTACAAGATAGACAACTTAAAATACAAGTTGTTAGGATAGGTCTAGAGAACTCTGATCCAATAACAGAATATAGGCGGTTGTAGTCGGAACAGAGAACTCGAAAAGGTTCATGCAAGGAATAGTTAAAAGTACACCGTGTTAAAGCTAAAGGGACATAATTTAGGCACAGATAGATTAACCTGATTAAGTAAATTACGACAGTCTATTTGTCCATTTAGAAGCTTGTGAATAAACAAAGAGCCAAGCATAACACTACGGTTAAGTGAGGAGGGAATATTAATTAGAAGAAGTCTTTTAGAATACGAGGGTAAGTTAACATTTCGATCGCAGTTTAAACTGTTTTTGAACAGATTCAATTTTAACTTGGTGTTATCATCAATCATTTTCACATTTCATCGTGGATTGACGTGTTTTTCTGTGCTCTTGCATACTTTCTTTTATTTTCGGTTTTAAACTCATCGCGCCTACCTAAAAATTCAGCTAATTACTTAGCAATAATAATAAACATTTTGTTATTTGAATTTTAATTTTGCGCTTTTTGTTTGTTTAAATAAACAAACGCAAAACCAAAGCATTGAACTTATTTTTTGTAATAACAACAAAACTTTTTACAGCAGTGTTGTTTATTTATTTATTTATTTATTTATTAAGAGCTAACTTACAATTAAAATTATATGTTAGCTTATTCTTTTTTTTTTGGCTATGGCATCGTAGGCCTTCAGCTCATATAGTCTAGGTTTATATTTACATATTTACAGAGAAGCTAGTTATATTTGAATATAATGTGTGTGTTGTGTGTCTTAAATATGACTGTACAGGTGTGTGTTTTTTAAATATTCTAGGATTTTTAGTATGTTAGGAAGTGTGGGGTTTGAGAGGCATTGCAATGGGTTACTATTTTGGAATATTGTGTATCTTTGTGTTTTGAAGTAGTTGCAGGTGACGAGAATGTGTTCTATTGAACTGTTTTGGTTGCAGTAAGGGCATACACTGGGAGTGCGGTCGAAGTAGGATTTGTGGGTGATTTTTGTGTGACCGAGTCTAAGTCTAGTTATTTTTACTTGATCTTCACGTGTTAGGAAAAGGTGATTGCTTTTGAATAGGTGGTAGCTGTTATATTTCTTGTAATTCATGTTTTGGTACCAGATAGAGGTATCTGAAAAATGTGTTTGTACTTTTAAATGGTGTGTATTTTTGATGTGTTTTAGTATGTCCTTTATGTTATGGTAGTTTTTGACTATAAGCGGTTCTTTGGCTGCATTTTTTGCAGTGTTGTCTGTTTTCTCGTTTCCTGTAATTCCTACATGGCCTGGTATCCAGAGTAGTTTGAATTTTGGAAATGTTTTTTGTAAGGTGTTGCGTATGTATGAGCTGTAGTATTCGCTGTTGTTTGTGTTACTTATGGCGTCTATAGAGGATAAGGAATCCGAGCATATGCAATATTTTCCCTTTTTGTTTTTAAAAATGTCTATTGCTTCGGCTATTGCGATTATTTCGGCAGAGAAGACCGATGAGTAGTGTGGCAAAAGGCTTGACTTAATAGATTTTGCTTCAGATGTTATAGCGAAAGTTGTAATTGCGTGGGTTTGGGACCCGTCGGTATATATATATGTGTATTTGTCGGCGTCTTCCGTTTTCTTTTTGCAAAATTCTGCCCTGTATATTTCTGGAGAGGTATTTTTTTTATTCCAGTTGCTAAGTGTTGTATCAATGTTTATTAGTGTTGTGTTCTAGGGTGGTGTAGTTTGTTGCCAAAGTGTTGTTGGTTGGCAAGGAATGTTCAGTAATTTGCTATATTCTATTATATAGTCTATTGTAGAGTTGTGGATTTGTTTTTTTGGTGGGCGATATGTTTTAAGTATGTTGCTGATAGGTGAGTTTTTTGCAGTGATCAGTGATTTTATAAGGTTGGCTGTTAGAAGTTCTCTTCTATCCTCTAACGGGGCAGCTCGTGCCTCGTATAAAATATTTTGGGTGCGAGTTGTTTTAAATGCTACAAGAGCGATTCTAAGGCCTGTGTTAATTGTCGACTTGATGGTGCGCAGAGCTGACTTTGGGCTCTTACCATATATGGGAAGCCCGTAGTCTGCTTTTGCGATTAGAATTGCTTTGGGTATGTCTAGAAGGGTGGATGTATTGCAGTTAAATTTTGGATTTGATAGGCATTTTATTATGTTTGTTGCTAGTTTAAGATTGTGTGTGAGTTGTTCTGTGTGAGCGTTCCATCTGTATTTGTTGTTAAAGAGTATGCCTAGAATCTTTACTGATGTTTCGTTTTTGATTTGTATATGACCTGTAGTAAGTGTGCAGTTGCAATTATGTTTTCTGCAAACATGCAGGTGTTTGCACTTTGTGTTGGAGAGCATAGCGCCTGAATAGTCGCCCCAGTTAGTTATTGTGTTTAGAATGGGGATAAGGTTTATGTTAATGTTTTTTCTGTTATCTAGTTTTAGAATAATATTGAAGTCGTCCGCATACGCACTTAAGCTGGTATTAGGATGTTGGGTAAGAATTTGTGAGAGTTTATTGTAAGCTATGACAAAAAGTACAACAGAGAGCGGTGATCCTTGGGGGATGCCGTTGGGAATCGGACAGAAGGATGAGAACTTATTCTTTGTAATAACAACAAAACTTTTTACAGCAGTGTTGTTGTTTTTGATCTTTGCTCTTGCGTTTGTACTTCTTACCGTTTTTAAAATCGCTCTCGCCAACTCATTGTTGTTGCATGTGCAGTGCTGTTGGCTCTCCCGATCTCCTTTTTTTCTAATTTTCTGATTTCTATTATTCGCGCTCGCATCTATCTCTGTCTCGCGTACAAGTGATTCGTGTATTTGTGTAGTGCTTAATTCTCTTAGATTCCACATTAATTTTCTCTGCAAGTTTGACCCCAGTGTCGAATTTGCTTAATAAAACTGAGTGAGTTTTTTCGTTGGCATTTATTCTTTAAAGATTTATTTACTCTTTTAAAAAAAAAATAATTTATTATGTCCGTCTGTTCGAGCAAGAAGTGTTTGAACCCCCCTGCGCCCCATAATGTGTTTCTCACTTGCTGGCTGTGTGACAATGTCATGCACGTTAAATGTGCTGGGTACACGGCCAAAGTGAGGGATAGTTTGAAGCAAAGAGGTGGCCTCAAATGGGGGTGTGACGCATGCCGAGAAGTGGAAATAGAAATGAGGGTATTTATGAGGCAGACCAGTGACAAGTTTAAGAAACTGTCATCTGGTTTTAGTAAACTTTATGATGAGTTTAACGCTTTGGAGATGGAGTTCAACAACTACAAACTGTTGAATGAGTCCCCTAAGCGTAAGAAAACCAGTATGCGGAATCTCTCCTTGCATCTGCCGGTACCAAACAGTTTTTGGCCGGATCACATTTTAGTAAAAGAATATACGGCCAAAAAGAAATCTCGAGGTCTAGTTAGGCTTACTATCCCCCCTAATAGTTCCTCCTCCGGAACGTCAGCATCTGCTGGTGTTTCAAAAAACTAATCTCGTCCCTTCATCTGACCTATCAGAATGTGAGAAGACTTAAATATAAGCTTCCTAGACTCTACAACATTTAGATTCTATTCGACATATTTCTTCATTACTTTCTGATAGAGATATCTTAATCGCCTTTGGTGACTTTAATTTACCAGAAATAGTATGGTCTCAATCTGGTGAATCTGCTTTGTTGCTTCCTTCTAAATCTCACTGCTTCGTTGATGGCCTTTTTGAGTTATCATTAGCTCAAATAAACCTTGTGCGAAATAACATAGGCAGATCCTTAGATCTGATATTTGTGTTGGATTCCACCAACTGTGCTGTTACTAGAACCGACCCTCTAGTCTTGCCTGAAGACAATTTTCATCCTACTTTGGATTTATCTGTAGATCTGTCGTTTCGTGCACCGATTGTTGGTGTCAGTCCTGTGATTAAATCTCGTAATTTTCGCAAGACTAACTTTGTTAAACTGAATGAGCTCATTCTGAGAACTGACTGGTCATCCTTATACAGTTGCTCAGACATGGATCTTGCTATCTCGTTGTTTTATGATACTCTTGGTTCGCTTTTTAAAGTTTGTGTCCCACTGAGGACTCCAGTGTCGTCTCACCGACCTCCCTGGTTTTCTCGTGAGCTATCCAACTTGAAAAATGTCAAATCCAGATATTATAAAAAATACAAGAAATCGGGACGTTCTTCAGACTTTGCTCTTTACGCAGTTGCTCGCTCCAATTTTATGTTGCTTAAAAAGCACTGCTATAATAATTACCTCAAGCGTTGTAAGCTTGAGTTTTCCCGTGATCCTAAACAGTTTTATAGTTTTGTGAATTCTAAACGTAAGATGGATGTCCACCCATCATATGTATCGTTTGAAAATAATATAGCGGACTCTGATCAAGCGATTGCTGATTTTTTCGCTGATTTCTTCACAACAACATATTCCTCAACGGAATACTGAGCGAATCTTTCGTATCCTTATCAGATAAAAAGGTCTAATTGTATTTGTAGTCCTTCGATCGATGAAAGTTCGCTTCTTAGCGTGCTTAATTTAGCAAAACCTGTGTACACACCTGGTCCTGATGGAATACCTGGTTGTGTACTCAGATTTTGTGCTGAGGCTCTATGTAAGCCACTTCAAAAACTTTTTTCGTTGTCCGTTAAATCTTGTCATTTTCCGTCTATATGGAAGGAATCTTATATAATTCCTCTTCATAAAAATGGTAAAAAGTCCGAAGCATCCAATTATAGGGGTATTTCTAAATTGTCCGCTATTCCTAAAGCATTTGAAAAGTAAATCACTTCTCAATTGCAACATTTTTGTAGATCTATTATTTCACCATCTCAATATGGGTTTGTGAAACGTAGATCTACTACCTATTAACCTATTAGAATTTACATCTTTAACGATCGAAGGATTTAGGAATGCAAGACAAACTGATGTCATTTATACTGATTTCAGAAAGGCTTCTGATTCTGTTAATCATACACTTCTTCTTTTAAAATTAAACAAAATTGGCTTCCCAAGCCCTTTAATTTGTTGGATTCGTGAATACCTGACAGACAGAACACAGAAAGTTCTATTCAAGTTTTCAAGTTCAAGGACCATCCAAGTAACTTCGGGGGTGCCTCAGGGTAGTCATTTGGGACCACTGCTATTCACACTTTTTATTAACGATCTTCCATCCGTTATAATACATTCTCGTGTCCTCATGTATGCAGATGATGTAAAGCTTTGTCTCAGCTACAGAGACATTATATCACCTTCACGGTTGCAGTCTGACCTCCAAAACTTTCAATCTTGGTGTCGACACAACTTATTAAACCTAAACACATCTAAATGCAAGGTCATGTCTTTTTTCAGAAACACTCCTCAGTCGATTACCTCCTTTTTAATAACGTTCCATTAACCAGACTGAATGAGATGATTGACTTGGGAGTACTTATGGACCATAAATTGACTTTTAAGTCCCATATAAGCACTACTGTCGGAAAAGCCATGGGTGTTCTTGGGTTTGTTAAAAGATGGTCAAAGGAATTTGACGATCCATATACAACCAAGGTTCTCTACACCTCATTGGTTCGTCCAATTTTAGAATATGCAACCTACATATGGTCACCCCAATACGGTTCACATAAAGCAAGAATAGAATCAGTTCAAAAACAGTTCCTTCTCTTTGCTCTTCGTGGTCTGAACTGGGATCGTAATATCAACTTGCCTTCGTACTCTAGTAGACTTCTTTTATTTGACCTTCCTTCCCTTTCTAATCGTAGATTAATGCTTGGCGTCATATTTATGCACAAGCTTCTTAATGGAGATATAGACTCTCCCGAGCTATTGAACCGAGTAAAACTAACAGTTCCTTGTAGACCTACTAGAAACTATATTCCTCTAACACTTCCACGATGTACTACTAACTACCTAATGTATGAACCTTTTCGAGTTCTTTGTTCTGATTATAATCGTCTTTATCATGTAATCAGTAAGAACTTTTATCCTTTCCTATCTAGCACGTAACTAGCTATAGTTTCGATTTTTGTCTGTGTTTTGTGAATTGTCCCCGCGACTCGAGCCGTGCGTTATGCCGCTTGCGCCCCTCGGTCGGTTGGGCGGAAGGTTTGAGCAATTAGTGCTCCCGTTGGGATTCGCGCGAATAAAACTTGGTGTGATCCATATTGTGGAGACCAAACACATGATCCATACTCCAAAATGGGGCGGACCAGTGAAATAAAAGGGGTTTTGGTTGTGTAAGGATGGTGAAATTCCTTCGACCATCCCTTAACGAAACCAAGAACACTCATGGGTTTACTGACAGTGATATTAATATGACGAGTAAAATTTAAATATTAATGTAATTATGGTCCATGAGTACACCGAAATCATGTATCTCGTTCAAAAGTTCTAGTGGGGTATTATTAAGATAATACACCACTAATTGCAAAGAGGATCTATGAAATGACATGATATTACATTTCGAAGAATTAAGGATTAATAAGTTAATTTCACACCAAGTTTGAAAGTTATTAAGATCTTGAAGCTTGAAGCAGACGTGGAGAACTTAAGTCTTTAAAACGAATACAAAGAGTGAACTACAACTGATGGAAGGTCATTAATGAAAAGCGTAAAAAGCAGTGGTCCTAGATGGCTACCTATCGGCACCCCCGAGGTCACATTAATGGTCTTTGAAAACAAGTTTTAAATGAAACTTTTTGTTTTCGGTTATTTAGATAATGTGAAATCCATTTAGGCAAATGGCTTGGAAGGCCAAATTCGTTTAGCTTGAACAAAAGCAGTGAATGTTTAACAAAAACAAAAGCCTTACTGAAGTCAGTATAAATGACATCAGTTTGCAATACATTCCTGAATCCTTCGATCGCTAAAGAAGTAAACTCTAAAAGGTTAGTGGTAGTGAATCTACGTTTCATGAACCCATGTTGATAAAATGAAAGAAAAGAACTTCAGAAATGTTGCAGTTGGGAAGTTATAACTTTCCCAAATGTCTTTGGAATAGCGGACAATTTGGAAATACCCCATACCATATTTGAAGCTACTGGTTTATTACTCTTTTTATGCAAAGGAATAATAAAAGATTCCTTCCAAATGCTTGGAAAAAAGAAGGTTCAACGGACAAAGTAAATAATTTAAGAATTGGGGAAATCAAAGTCTCAGCGCAAAACCTGACTACACAACCAGGTATCCCATCAAATCCTGGTGAGTAAACGGGCTTCACTAAACTAAGCACACTGAGAAGCGAACTTTCATCGATCACAGGATTAAAGACGGAATTGGACATTTTTAACTGATAGGGATATAAAAAGTTAGCCCGATGCTCTTTGGAGGAATAGGTTGTTTTGAAAAAATCAGCAAACAAAAAAGGGCAGGTGCACTGCCACCTTGCGTTTGGCGTTAACGAAGTTATAAAATCGCTTAGGATCCTGGGAGATCTGAAGTTTACAACGCCTAATGTAATCCTTATAGCATAGTGTATTAAGCACTAAAAAATTAAATCGATCGCATGAAAAGAGAAATCTGACAACCGACCCAATTTTTGAACTATCTATAATTTTTAGACTTCACATTTTTCAAATTAGTTAACTCACTTGTAAACCAAGGCGGCTTGTTAGACAAGACATGGGCCACTCGTGGAACACAAGCATCAAAAAGTGAAAACATAGTACTATAGAAAAAACAAATGACAGCATTCATATCATTACAGGAGTACAGATTAAACCAGTCTGTGGCAAGAATTAGCTCATTGAGCTTGAAAAAGTTAGTTTTTCGAAAGCAACGGGTACGAGACGTCGAACTGGTACCAGCATTTGATAACCGAAAAGGTAGATCAATAGTTAAGTCCAAAGTTCGATGGAAACGTCGAACTGGTACCAGCATTTGATAACCGAAAAGGTAGATCAATAGTTAAGTCCAAAGTTCGATGGAAACTGTCTTCGGGTACGACTAAGGGATCAATCTTCGAAACAGTACAGTTAGAAGAATCTAACATAAATATAAGATCTAGTGATATCTCATTTTTATTATGCACTGGATTAACTTGGGTTAAGGATAACTCAAGGAGACCGTCAACAAAGCAAAGTGAGGAAGAGGGCATCAATAAGGAAGACTCGCCCGATGGAAGCCATGAGACGCTAGGTAGATTAATATCTCCCAAAACGATAAATATGTCTGCATCCGAAAGAAGTGAAGAAACAAAGCGAATAGCTCCTAAGTGGCTAGCATATACCGTCATGCCAGAACTCGGTGGAATATACGAGCAAGTTAGAAAGAATATGACTTTAAACAAATTTTGATACTAACAAATTCAATGTCAAGAACAGCAGGTGGCAGATTTATTTTGAGAAGAAAATTATAAAATTACGGCAATGAGAATTACGGTTGAGAATGCTGTGGGAAAAACAGAAGCATCGTAAATGTATGACTTTAATCACGTTTCTGTAAAGACTAAGATATGAAAGTCAAAAGATTGACATCTACAAAAAGTTTAGAAAGTTTGGATTTTAGTCCTCTATCATTTTGATAAAAATTAGTTTTTTGGCCCCAGTAGGGAAGGATTAATTGTGTTAGGCAGATGAATGAATGAGGCCGATTTCTCTTTTTCTTAGCCGTATACTCCTTTATAACTAAATGTTCCGGCCAAAAATCTTTATGACAAATTTGGTCAAAGACATTCGGAGGGACACTAAATTTAAATGGCGAAATGTCACGGGTATATGAAACCCTAAACTTTTCCACTACTATGTTTGACGCTACGACTTTTGCCTGGATATGGCCTATGACATCATCTGATGAAGTATTAGGGTCGAACCGCGTTACAAAAATATGATTTTTCGGTGGAATCGCTACAAGAGATCTCAATGCGCCAACCGCAACCGCAGCAACAGCTGCGCTTTGGGAGCTCTTCTAGATACAATTTTATTGAGAATATCCCTGGGAGAGGATACATCGGAAACTACAACCGATATCGTATCAGCATGCGGGGCACTACTACCAGGGGAACTGCTGGACTCCCAAACGATATCAGTTGCTGTGCATTTGGAGTTATGGGGTCATTCAACGATGCCGGAACCGGTAGAAGCAGAGATGCCGGCGGATGGGGAGAGAAATCTCGAGGGATAGATTTCTTCCGCTTCGATGATTCGTTTAATAGTTTATAACTATTAAACTGAGTTTCTAGAGACGAAAACTCATCACGAAGTTTTAGAAAACCAGAAGAATTATTTTCGAAGAACAGACAACCATTGTAAATCTAATTATTTTTTTTTAATTGAAAAAAAAAAAAATTAAATTCCAAAAATATGAATAAATTTAAAATGAGAGTAATTTAAAATGTGCAATGCAATATATATACGAACCGAGAAAAAAGACAAGATTCAAAGATTTAAGATCACAAGAAAAAACTGAAGAGTAAGAAATCAAGAGAATTAGTAAACACACTTAACAATAAAGACTGGTACAAACGCGTGAGTAACGGTAGCGCTCGCGGGCAATGTAAAAACGCGAGAGCAAGCACTACACAAACAACAACACTAATGTTAACGCGAGAGAGCGAATGCGAGTAAAAGAGATTAAAAACACAAAATCAAAGTCTATACAGACAAAAAAAGAAAACTTTGAGTTTTTTTTATTAAGTAAAACAATATGTAATAATCGCTTTGAGTAAATGTTTAAGAACAAGTTACAATAGGATAATCACGTAATAGGTTGTATCGGAACTAGATTCCGCGGAAAATAATTTTTATTTGTGAGATTAAATGAAAAAATTAGATTAAGGCGAGAGCGCAAAAAAAAACACGACCGATATATTATACTTTTTCCATCTAATCATGAAAAGTGAATGATGAACTGTGTAATGTGAAGTTAAAACAAAATGAACCATAGTAAGCTAAGTGCAAAGACAAAAACAACATTATTGAAGAGCCAATAAATCAAATAAAGTGACAGTTGAGTGCATATAAAAAGGTAAAGTGACTCAACGAAACACAACGAACCAACTAAATACCAAACTTCAAAGCAAGTAATATCGTTTAAATACGCAATCCAACAATAAAAATTAATCCCACGACAATGGATTTTGAGACTAATTCTATCAAGCGAAAGCATGCATCAAGTGAAAACAGTCCACTCACAACACTACCAACTGGGATGAAGATGACGATGAAACCCACGAACAAGAACAGTAAAGTCACACCTGTCCCCAAATCCAACACAAGCCCTCATCAACTCTGTTGCTACAGACCAATTACCCTACTATCCGCAATAAGCTTGCTCTTTGAAAGCGTATTAACGTTACGAATAAAGAACCACCTAGCTACAAACAATACTTTAAACAGCTTCCAATTCGCATTGGGAGAAAATTCTTCAACTAACCATGCACTTGTTGCGGCGAATGACTTCATGATTCGGAATATTTGCTCCAGACGAGCCACAGTAGCACGCGCGCTGGATTTAGAAAAAGCAGTATGGAGTAATGGACTCATCTATAATCCGCACGGATCGGAAAAATCAATCATGAGATATATTACAGCAGGAGTACCCCAAGGCTCTCTGCTTGCACCCATGCTACTTAAAATCTATTTGGCAGAAATGCCTATATGGAACTCCCAAAACCCAATCTCAAACACAAATATTGAACAACTCATATATGCAGATGACATACTAATTTTGGGCTCAGGCTCATTAAAAATGTTGAGAACGAGCTAAACAAACACCTTGACAGTCTCGGCAAATACTTCACAAGTTGGCAACTTAAACTAAACCCAAGTGAATGTACTAGCTGTATATTTAAAGGACTCAAATTAACGCGCTTGTTCCGAAATTCGAGACAGTTCAAACCAAAACGCGTACCGAAAACTCATCCAGCCGATATTAACATACGATCACGCAGACTCCTCGAAAGACGAATATTGCACAACATGATAGGTCAACAAAGTTGGAACCAGATAACGAATCGTTTCACATCCAATAAACAACTATATGTAATAACAAAAACCAAGAAAATAGACAAGTTAGCATTCGAAGCATTAGTTAAATTTATACATAAAAATGATATTCTGCAGGTTACAATCCCACACAATCACCCAACTGAGTAGGGGTACCGATCCGAATAAATAAATTCTGCGCCAATGTATGTATATCATAAGTCTCTTCTTAGACATCAATAAACTTAAGGTTTTCTTTTAATATGTATGCACTAGAATGTACATACACACATACGTGGGAATGCAACAAGTATTATGAAAAAAAAACATATGTTGTAGGTAGTTTTAATTTGCGCGAAAGTAAATATTTTCGATCTAGGCAAATAAACATCAAACATGCTTTCTACTCAACAATGTGCAGGATAGAAATAGTGATGGCACGATTAATCATATGATGTGCATTAATCGATTATTTGGCTTCAAACCAATGTGGAAAATGTGTTGGTTCCAGTGCTAGAAAAAAAACAGGGGATGTAGTGATATCGATGCTAATTTTTCTAAAGAGTGTAGGAATATGCATGGTAGTTCATACGATTAAGCGTGATTTTCTCTATATTTTAGCTATATTTTATATTTCCAGATAAATGAAAAGCTCAATTGTTAATTTTTGATAATTGACAAAATTACTGGTTATGTACAACGGTCCAAAATTCAAAAAGGAATTAAAATTCTTCTCGGTCTAATACATTTTTGTCAACTTACAGTTATTCTATGACTCCCGCTAACAAAAAAAAATTATCATCCAGTTTTCATGAAGAGGGGTCGAAAAAATATACATATGTACATAAATTGATCATGATTGATTTTTCTTTATTTTGCATACAATGGTGGAAGATATTTAAATGTGGCGTATAAACAAAACTATTCTTGACCATTCCCCCTGAAAAAGTGACTGCAAAGTGCGTGTGCTGGGTCAATGAAGAAGTTTGCTTTGAATATGGGTTTTTGTATACAAATACATATGTAAGCTAACTTTGTATCACCAGTCAGGCCTTGTACCCGCGGCCACGATACACAAATCTTACCCACTCACACTTTCATACTCCCTGATTACACTCCGACCTCTTCGCTGACTCTAACTCTTCTGCCAAGATCAGTTGCTCGCGCCTCGGCCAACGCTGATGCTGCTGCCGCAACTGTCGCCGCTGCCGCTGCTCCTCAATATATTTGCCACTGGGCATAATTGAGGGGAACGCCAAGCGGTGTTAACTTGTATGTACATAATGAATGGTGGGTTCCCGACTTTACCCAATTGCACTGAACTGGGGCTTTTCTCATCAATATGCATACATTTTGTTAACAGATATAATAATACAGTATACTCATACAAATGTAAACTACACAGTTGCGTAGTGTAGTAAAAAATAGTCCTAAAATTAGCAGTTAACTAGGAGTAAAATATGGTATTTAAACTAATTTAATTCATTAGTATATCGTATTATAATTTTCTTATATGTTAATATAACTAGTTGGTACAGGGTATACTGAATGTCGGCAGGGACGACTTGCTTGCTTCATTTCTATTACGCACTGGATTAACTTGGTTTAAGGATAACTCAAGAAGAGAAGAGGGCATCAACAAGGAAGACTCGCCCGATGGAAGCCATGAGACGCTAGATAGATTAATATCTCCCAGAACGATAAATATGTCTGCATCCGAAAGAAGTGAAGAAACAAAGCGAATAGCTACTAAGTGGCTAGCATATACCGTCATGCCAGAACTCGGTGGAATATACGAGCAAGTAAGAAAGAATATGAGTTTAAACAAATTTTGATACTAACAAATTCAATGTTAAGAACAGCAGGTGGCAGATTTATTTTGAGAAGAAAATTATAAACTCCACCACCATTTCTGGATATTCGATTGCATCTATAGGTTGAGAATGTTGTGGGAAAAACAGAAGCATCGGAAATGTATGACTTTAATCACGTTTCTGTAAAGACTAAGATATGAAAGTCATATCATAGACTATCTACAAAAAGTTTAGATTTCTAACATTCTGATGGAAATTAGTTTTATATATATATATATATATATATAGTTTATGAAACCCTAAACTTTTCCACTACTATGTTTGGCGCTACGACTTTTGCCTGGATATGGCCTATGACATCATCTGATGAAGTATTAGGGTCGAATTTTGCGCTGCAACTGCTGAGGCGGATGACGCTTTGAGAGCTCTTCTAGTTACAATTTTATTGAGAATATCCCTGGGAGAGGATACATCGGAAACTACAACCGATATCGAATCAGCGTGCGGGGCACTACTACCAGGGGAACTGCTGGTAGAGATGCCGGCGGATCGGGAGAGAAATCTCGAGGGATAGATTTCTTCCGCTTCGATGATTCGTTTAATAGTTTATAACTATTAAACTGAGTTTCCAGAGACGAAAACTCATCACGAAGTTTTAGAAAACCAGCCGACAGGGACTTAAATTCCTCTCTCGTCCACCGCATAAATAGACGCATATCCATTTCTACGTCCCGGCACGCTTCACAACTCCATTTAAGGTCCCCATCATTTCCTATACTATCCTTTATTCTGGCTGTGTAACCAGCGCATTTACACAGCCAACACAAAAGATAGTCATCTTGAACTTTTTGGGGATGAGGGCACTTTTTCGAAGAACACACAACCATTGTAAATCTAATTATTTTTTTTATTGATGAAAAATTAAATAAACAATTAATTTCAAAAATATGAATAAATTTAAAATGAGAGTAATTCAAAGTGTGCAATGCAATATATATACGAACCGAGAAAAAACACAAGATTCAAAGATTTTAAATCACAAGAAAAAACTGAAGAGTAAGAAATCAAGAGAATTAGAAAGCACATAACAATAAAGACTGGTACAAACGCGTGAGTAACGGTAGCGCTCGCGGGCAATGTAAAAACGCGAGAGCAAGCACTACACAAACAACAACACTAATGTTAACGCGAGAGAGCGAATGCGAGTAAAAGAGATTAAAAACACAAAATCAAAGTCTATACAGACAAAAAAAGAAAACTTTGAGTTTTTTTTATTAAGTAAAACAATATGTAATAATCGCTTTGAGTAAATGTTTAAGTACAAGTTACAATAAGTTAATCACGTAATAGGTTGTATCGGGACTAGATTCCGCGGAAAATAATTTTTATTTGTGAGATTAAATGAAAAAATTAGATAAAAGCGAGAGCGCAAAAAAAACACGACCGATATATTATACTTTTTCCATCTACATGCTTACTTAACAATATATAATATTTGCGAAAAACGCATTTAATCAAGTTATCATGAAAAGTGAATGATGAACTGTGTAATGTGAAGTTAAAACAAAATGAACCATAGTAAGCTAAGTGCAAAGACAAAAACAACATTATTGAAGAGCCAATAAATCAAATAAAGTGACAGTTGAGTGCATATAAAAAGGTAAAGTGACTCAACGAAACACAACGAACCAACAATAAAAATTAATCCCACGACAATGGATTTTGAGACTAATTCTATCAAGCGAAAGCATGCATCAAGTGAAAACAGTCCACTCACAACACTACCAACTGGGATGAAGATGACGATGAAACCCACGAACAAGAACAGTAAAGTCACACCTGTCCCCAAATCCAACACAAGCCCTCATCAACTCTGTTGCTACAGACCAATTACCCTACTATCCGCAATAAGCTTGCTCTTTGAAAGCGTATTAACGTTACGAATAAAGAACCACCTAGCTACAAACAATACTTTAAACAGCTTCCAATTCGCATTGGGAGAAAATTCTTCAACTAACCATGCACTTGTTGCGGCGAATGACTTCATGATTCGGAATATTTGCTCCAGACGAGCCACAGTAGCACGCGCGCTGGATTTAGAAAAAGCAGTATGGAGTAATGGACTCATCTATAATCCGCACGGATCGGAAAAATCAATCATGAGATATATTACAGCGGGAGTACCCCAAGGCTCTCTGCTTGCACCCATGCTATTTAAAATCTATTTGGCAGAAATGCCTATATGGAACTCCCAAAACCCAATCTCAAACACAAATATTGAACAACTCATATATGCAGATGACATACTAATTTTGGGCTCAGGCTCATTAAAAATGTTGAGAACGAGCTAAACAAACACCTTGACAGTCTCGGCAAATACTTCACAAGTTGGCAACTTAAACTAAACCCAAGTGAATGTACTAGCTGTATATTTAAAGGACTCAAATTAACGCGCTTGTTCCGAAATTCGAGACAGTTCAAACCAAAACGCGTACCGAAAACTCATCCAGCCGATATTAACATACGGTCAGATAACGAATCATTTCACATCCAATAAACAACTATATGTAATAACAAAAACCAAGAAAATAGACAAGTTAGCATTCGAAGCATTAGTCAAATTTATACATAAAAATGATATTCTGCAGGTTACAATCCCACACAATCACCCAACTGAGTAGGGGTACCGATCCGAATAAATAAATTCTGCGCCAATGTATATCATAAGTCTCTTCTTAGACATCAATGAACTTAAGGTTTTCTTTTAATATGTATGCACTAGAATGTACATACATATGTATGTATATATAATGCACAGCTGCAATATGCACACGCATTCTTTTATACAAGTACATATGTACATACACACATACGTGGGAATGCAACAAGTATTATGAAAAAAAAACATATGTTGTAGGTAGTTTTAATTTGCGCGAAAGTAAATATTTTCGATCTAGGCAAATAAACATCAAACATGCTTTCTACTCAACAATGTGCAGGATAGAAATAGTGATGGCACGATTAATCATATGATGTGCATTAATCGATTATTTGGCTTCAAACCAATGTGGAAAATGTGTTGGTTCCAGTGCTAGAAAAAAAACAGGGGATGTAGTGATATCGATGCTAATTTTTCTAGAGAGTGTAGGAATATGCACAGTAGTTCATACGATTAAGCGTGATTTTCTCTATATTTTAGCTATATTTTATATTTCCAGATAAATGAAAAGCTCAATTGTTAATTTTTGATAATTGACAAAATTACTGGTTATGTACAACGGTCCAAAATTCAAAAAGGAATTAAAATTCTTCTCGGTCTAATACATTTTTGTCAACTTACAGTTATTCTATGACTCCCGCTAACAAAAAAAAATTATCATCCAATTTTCATGAAGAGGGGTCGAAAAAATATACATATGTACATAAATTGATCATGATTGATTTTTCTTTATTTTGCATACAATGGTGGAAGATATTTAAATGTGGCGTATAAACAAAACTATTCTTGACCATTCCCCCTGAAAAAGTGACTGCAAAGTGCGTGTGCTGGGTCAATGAAGAAGTTTGCTTTGAATATGGGTTTTTGTATACAAATACATATGTAAGCTAACTTTGTATCACCAGTCAGGCCTTGTACCCGCGGCCACGATACACAAATCTTACCCACTCACACTTTCATACTCCCTGATTACACTCCGACCTCTTCGCTGACTCTAACTCTTCTGCCAAGATCAGTTGCTCGCGCCTCGGCCAACGCTGATGCTGCTGCCGCAACTGTCGCCGCTGCCGCTGCTCCTCAATATATTTGCCACTGGGCATAATTGAGGGGAACGCCAAGCGGTGTTAACTTGTATGTACATAATGAATGGTGGGTTCCCGACTTTACCCAATTGCACTGAACTGGGGCTTTTCTCATCAATATGCATACATTTTGTTAACAGATATAATAATACAGTATACTCATACAAATGTAAACTACACAGTTGCGTAGTGTAGTAAAAAATAGTCCTAAAATTAGCAGTTAACTAGGAGTAAAATATGGTATTTAAACTAAATTTAATTCATTAGTATATCGTATTATAATTTTCTTATATGTTAATATAACTAGTTGGTACAGGGTATACTGAATATCGGCAGGGACGACTTGCTTGCTTCATTTCTATTACGCACTGGATTAACTTGGTTTAAGGATAACTCAAGAAGAGAAGAGGGCATCAACAAGGAAGACTCGCCCGATGGAAGCCATGAGACGCTAGATAGATTAATATCTCCCAGAACGATAAATATGTCTGCATCCGAAAGAAGTGAAGAAACAAAGCGAATAGCTACTAAGTGGCTAGCATATACCGTCATGCCAGAACTCGGTGGAATATACGAGCAAGTAAGAAAGAATATGAGTTTAAACAAATTTTGATACTAACAAATTCAATGTTAAGAACAGCAGGTGGCAGATTTATTTTGAGAAGAAAATTATAAACTCCACCACCATTTCTGGATATTCGATTGCATCTATAGGTTGAGAATGTTGTGGGAAAAACAGAAGCATCGGAAATGTATGACTTTAATCACGTTTCTGTAAAGACTAAGATATGAAAGTCATATCATAGACTATCTACAAAAAGTTTAGATTTCTAACATTCTGATGGAAATTAGTTTTATATATATATATATATATATAGTTTATGAAACCCTAAACTTTTCCACTACTATGTTTGGCGCTACGACTTTTGCCTGGATATGGCCTATGACATCATCTGATGAAGTATTAGGGTCGAATTTTGCGCTGCAACTGCTGAGGCGGATGACGCTTTGAGAGCTCTTCTAGTTACAATTTTATTGAGAATATCCCTGGGAGAGGATACATCGGAAACTACAACCGATATCGAATCAGCGTGCGGGGCACTACTACCAGGGGAACTGCTGGTAGAGATGCCGGCGGATCGGGAGAGAAATCTCGAGGGATAGATTTCTTCCGCTTCGATGATTCGTTTAATAGTTTATAACTATTAAACTGAGTTTCCAGAGACGAAAACTCATCACGAAGTTTTAGAAAACCAGCCGACAGGGACTTAAATTCCTCTCTCGTCCACCGCATAAATAGACGCATATCCATTTCTACGTCCCGGCACGCTTCACAACTCCATTTAAGGTCCCCATCATTTCCTATACTATCCTTTATTCTGGCTGTGTAACCAGCGCATTTACACAGCCAACACAAAAGATAGTCATCTTGAACTTTTTGGGGATGAGGGCACTTTTTCGAAGAACACACAACCATTGTAAATCTAATTATTTTTTTTATTGATGAAAAATTAAATAAACAATTAATTTCAAAAATATGAATAAATTTAAAATGAGAGTAATTCAAAGTGTGCAATGCAATATATATACGAACCGAGAAAAAACACAAGATTCAAAGATTTTAAATCACAAGAAAAAACTGAAGAGTAAGAAATCAAGAGAATTAGAAAGCACATAACAATAAAGACTGGTACAAACGCGTGAGTAACGGTAGCGCTCGCGGGCAATGTAAAAACGCGAGAGCAAGCACTACACAAACAACACTAATGTTAACGCGAGAGAGCGAATGCGAGTAAAAGAGATTAAAATCACAAAATCAAAGTCTATACAGACAAAAAAAGAAAACTTTGAGTTTTTTTTATTAAGTAAAACAATATGTAATAATCGCTTTGAGTAAATGTTTAAGTACAAGTTACAATAAGTTAATCACGTAATAGGTTGTATCGGGACTAGATTCCGCGGAAAATAATTTTTATTTGTGAGATTAAATGAAAAAATTAGATAAAAGCGAGAGCGCAAAAAAAACACGACCGATATATTATACTTTTTCCATCTACATGCTTACTTAACAATATATAATATTTGCGAAAAACGCATTTAATCAAGTTATCATGAAAAGTGAATGATGAACTGTGTAATGTGAAGTTAAAACAAAATGAACCATAGTAAGCTAAGTGCAAAGACAAAAACAACATTATTGAAGAGCCAATAAATCAAATAAAGTGACAGTTGAGTGCATATAAAAAGGTAAAGTGACTCAACGAAACACAACGAACCAACTAAATACCAAACTTCAAAGCAAGTAATATCGTTTAAATACGCAATCCAACAATAAAAATTAATCCCACGACAATGGATTTTGAGACTAATTCTATCAAGCGAAAGCATGCATCAAGTGAAAACAGTCCACTCACAACACTACCAACTGGGATGAAGATGACGATGAAACCCACGAACAAGAACAGTAAAGTCACACCTGTCCCCAAATCCAACACAAGCCCTCATCAACTCTGTTGCTACAGACCAATTACCCTACTATCCGCAATAAGCTTGTTCTTTGAAAGCGTATTAACGTTACGAATAAAGAACCACCTAGCTACAAACAATACTTTAAACAGCTTCCAATTCGCATTGGGAGAAAATTCTTCAACTAACCATGCACTTGTTGCGGCGAATGACTTCATGATTCGGAATATTTGCTCCAGACGAGCCACAGTAGCACGCGCGCTGGATTTAGAAAAAGCAGTATGGAGTAATGGACTCATCTATAATCCGCACGGATCGGAAAAATCAATCATGAGATATATTACAGCGGGAGTACCCCAAGGCTCTCTGCTTGCACCCATGCTATTTAAAATCTATTTGGCAGAAATGCCTATATGGAACTCCCAAAACCCAATCTCAAACACAAATATTGAACAACTCATATATGCAGATGACATACTAATTTTGGGCTCAGGCTCATTAAAAATGTTGAGAACGAGCTAAACAAACACCTTGACAGTCTCGGCAAATACTTCACAAGTTGGCAACTTAAACTAAACCCAAGTGAATGTACTAGCTGTATATTTAAAGGACTCAAATTAACGCGCTTGTTCCGAAATTCGAGACAGTTCAAACCAAAACGCGTACCGAAAACTCATCCAGCCGATATTAACATACGATCACGCAGACTCCTCGAAAGACGAATATTGCACAACATGATAGGTCAACAAAGTTGGAACCAGATAACGAATCGTTTCACATCCAATAAACAACTATATGTAATAACAAAAACCAAGAAAATAG
This sequence comes from Drosophila austrosaltans, assembly GCA_035045865.1. Taxonomy (NCBI): domain Eukaryota; kingdom Metazoa; phylum Arthropoda; class Insecta; order Diptera; family Drosophilidae; genus Drosophila; species Drosophila austrosaltans. Next base: position 13,893,649 of record JAWNOQ010000003.1, read on the forward strand.
ACAAGTTAGCATTCGAAGCATTAGTTGAATTTATACATAAAAATGATATTCTGCAGGTTACAATCCCACACAATCACCCAACTGAGTAGGGGTACCGATCCGAATAAATAAATTCTGCGCCAATGTATATCATAAGTCTCTTCTTAGACATCAATGAACTTAAGGTTTTCTTTTAATATGTATGCACTAGAATGTACATACATATGTATGTATATATAATGCACAGCTGCAATATGCACACGCATTCTTTTATACAAGTACATATGTACATACACACATACGTGGGAATGCAACAAGTATTATGAAAAAAAAACATATGTTGTAGGTAGTTTTAATTTGCGCGAAAGTAAATATTTTCGATCTAGGCAAATAAACATCAAACATGCTTTCTACTCAACAATGTGCAGGATAGAAATAGTGATGGCACGATTAATCATATGATGTGCATTAATCGATTATTTGGCTTCAAACCAATGTGGAAAATGTGTTGGTTCCAGTGCTAGAAAAAAAACAGGGGATGTAGTGATATCGATGCTAATTTTTCTAAAGAGTGTAGGAATATGCATGGTAGTTCATACGATTAAGCGTGATTTTCTCTATATTTTAGCTATATTTTATATTTCCAGATAAATGAAAAGCTCAATTGTTAATTTTTGATAATTGACAAAATTACTGGTTATGTACAACGGTCCAAAATTCAAAAAGGAATTAAAATTCTTCTCGGTCTAATACATTTTTGTCAACTTACAGTTATTCTATGACTCCCGCTAACAAAAAAAAATTATCATCCAGTTTTCATGAAGAGGGGTCGAAAAAATATACATATGTACATAAATTGATCATGATTGATTTTTCTTTATTTTGCATACAATGGTGGAAGATATTTAAATGTGGCGTATAAACAAAACTATTCTTGACCATTCCCCCTGAAAAAGTGACTGCAAAGTGCGTGTGCTGGGTCAATGAAGAAGTTTGCTTTGAATATGGGTTTTTGTATACAAATACATATGTAAGCTAACTTTGTATCACCAGTCAGGCCTTGTACCCGCGGCCACGATACACAAATCTTACCCACTCACACTTTCATACTCCCTGATTACACTCCGACCTCTTCGCTGACTCTAACTCTTCTGCCAAGATCAGTTGCTCGCGCCTCGGCCAACGCTGATGCTGCTGCCGCAACTGTCGCCGCTGCCGCTGCTCCTCAATATATTTGCCACTGGGCATAATTGAGGGGAACGCCAAGCGGTGTTAACTTGTATGTACATAATGAATGGTGGGTTCCCGACTTTACCCAATTGCACTGAACTGGGGCTTTTCTCATCAATATGCATACATTTTGTTAACAGATATAATAATACAGTATACTCATTCAAATGTAAACTACACAGTTGCGTAGTGTAGTAAAAAATAACTAGGAGTAAAATATGGTATTTAAACTAAATTTAATTCATTAGTATATCGTATTATAATTTTCTTATATGTTAATATAACTAGTTGGTACAGGGTATACTGAATGTCGGCAGGGACGACTTGCTTGCTTCATTTCTATTACGCACTGGATTAACTTGGTTTAAGGATAACTCAAGAAGAGAAGAGGGCATCAACAAGGAAGACTCGCCCGATGGAAGCCATGAGACGCTAGATAGATTAATATCTCCCAGAACGATAAATATGTCTGCATCCGAAAGAAGTGAAGAAACAAAGCGAATAGCTACTAAGTGGCTAGCATATACCGTCATGCCAGAACTCGGTGGAATATACGAGCAAGTAAGAAAGAATATGAGTTTAAACAAATTTTGATACTAACAAATTCAATGTTAAGAACAGCAGGTGGCAGATTTATTTTGAGAAGAAAATTATAAACTCCACCACCATTTCTGGATATTCGATTGCATCTATAGGTTGAGAATGTTGTGGGAAAAACAGAAGCATCGGAAATGTATGACTTTAATCACGTTTCTGTAAAGACTAAGATATGAAAGTCATATCATAGACTATCTACAAAAAGTTTAGATTTCTAACATTCTGATGGAAATTAGTTTTATATATATATATATATATATAGTTTATGAAACCCTAAACTTTTCCACTACTATGTTTGGCGCTACGACTTTTGCCTGGATATGGCCTATGACATCATCTGATGAAGTATTAGGGTCGAATTTTGCGCTGCAACTGCTGAGGCGGATGACGCTTTGAGAGCTCTTCTAGTTACAATTTTATTGAGAATATCCCTGGGAGAGGATACATCGGAAACTACAACCGATATCGAATCAGCGTGCGGGGCACTACTACCAGGGGAACTGCTGGTAGAGATGCCGGCGGATCGGGAGAGAAATCTCGAGGGATAGATTTCTTCCGCTTCGATGATTCGTTTAATAGTTTATAACTATTAAACTGAGTTTCCAGAGACGAAAACTCATCACGAAGTTTTAGAAAACCAGCCGACAGGGACTTAAATTCCTCTCTCGTCCACCGCATAAATAGACGCATATCCATTTCTACGTCCCGGCACGCTTCACAACTCCATTTAAGGTCCCCATCATTTCCTATACTATCCTTTATTCTGGCTGTGTAACCAGCGCATTTACACAGCCAACACAAAAGATAGTCATCTTGAACTTTTTGGGGATGAGGGCACTTTTTCGAAGAACACACAACCATTGTAAATCTAATTATTTTTTTTATTGATGAAAAATTAAATAAACAATTAATTTCAAAAATATGAATAAATTTAAAATGAGAGTAATTCAAAGTGTGCAATGCAATATATATACGAACCGAGAAAAAACACAAGATTCAAAGATTTTAAATCACAAGAAAAAACTGAAGAGTAAGAAATCAAGAGAATTAGAAAGCACATAACAATAAAGACTGGTACAAACGCGTGAGTAACGGTAGCGCTCGCGGGCAATGTAAAAACGCGAGAGCAAGCACTACACAAACAACACTAATGTTAACGCGAGAGAGCGAATGCGAGTAAAAGAGATTAAAATCACAAAATCAAAGTCTATACAGACAAAAAAAGAAAACTTTGAGTTTTTTTTATTAAGTAAAACAATATGTAATAATCGCTTTGAGTAAATGTTTAAGTACAAGTTACAATAAGTTAATCACGTAATAGGTTGTATCGGGACTAGATTCCGCGGAAAATAATTTTTATTTGTGAGATTAAATGAAAAAATTAGATAAAAGCGAGAGCGCAAAAAAAACACGACCGATATATTATACTTTTTCCATCTACATGCTTACTTAACAATATATAATATTTGCGAAAAACGCATTTAATCAAGTTATCATGAAAAGTGAATGATGAACTGTGTAATGTGAAGTTAAAACAAAATGAACCATAGTAAGCTAAGTGCAAAGACAAAAACAACATTATTGAAGAGCCAATAAATCAAATAAAGTGACAGTTGAGTGCATATAAAAAGGTAAAGTGACTCAACGAAACACAACGAACCAACTAAATACCAAACTTCAAAGCAAGTAATATCGTTTAAATACGCAATCCAACAATAAAAATTAATCCCACGACAATGGATTTTGAGACTAATTCTATCAAGCGAAAGCATGCATCAAGTGAAAACAGTCCACTCACAACACTACCAACTGGGATGAAGATGACGATGAAACCCACGAACAAGAACAGTAAAGTCACACCTGTCCCCAAATCCAACACAAGCCCTCATCAACTCTGTTGCTACAGACCAATTACCCTACTATCCGCAATAAGCTTGTTCTTTGAAAGCGTATTAACGTTACGAATAAAGAACCACCTAGCTACAAACAATACTTTAAACAGCTTCCAATTCGCATTGGGAGAAAATTCTTCAACTAACCATGCACTTGTTGCGGCGAATGACTTCATGATTCGGAATATTTGCTCCAGACGAGCCACAGTAGCACGCGCGCTGGATTTAGAAAAAGCAGTATGGAGTAATGGACTCATCTATAATCCGCACGGATCGGAAAAATCAATCATGAGATATATTACAGCGGGAGTACCCCAAGGCTCTCTGCTTGCACCCATGCTATTTAAAATCTATTTGGCAGAAATGCCTATATGGAACTCCCAAAACCCAATCTCAAACACAAATATTGAACAACTCATATATGCAGATGACATACTAATTTTGGGCTCAGGCTCATTAAAAATGTTGAGAACGAGCTAAACAAACACCTTGACAGTCTCGGCAAATACTTCACAAGTTGGCAACTTAAACTAAACCCAAGTGAATGTACTAGCTGTATATTTAAAGGACTCAAATTAACGCGCTTGTTCCGAAATTCGAGACAGTTCAAACCAAAACGCGTACCGAAAACTCATCCAGCCGATATTAACATACGATCACGCAGACTCCTCGAAAGACGAATATTGCACAACATGATAGGTCAACAAAGTTGGAACCAGATAACGAATCGTTTCACATCCAATAAACAACTATATGTAATAACAAAAACCAAGAAAATAGACAAGTTAGCATTCGAAGCATTAGTTGAATTTATACATAAAAATGATATTCTGCAGGTTACAATCCCACACAATCACCCAACTGAGTAGGGGTACCGATCCGAATAAATAAATTCTGCGCCAATGTATATCATAAGTCTCTTCTTAGACATCAATGAACTTAAGGTTTTCTTTTAATATGTATGCACTAGAATGTACATACATATGTATGTATATATAATGCACAGCTGCAATATGCACACGCATTCTTTTATACAAGTACATATGTACATACACACATACGTGGGAATGCAACAAGTATTATGAAAAAAAAACATATGTTGTAGGTAGTTTTAATTTGCGCGAAAGTAAATATTTTCGATCTAGGCAAATAAACATCAAACATGCTTTCTACTCAACAATGTGCAGGATAGAAATAGTGATGGCACGATTAATCATATGATGTGCATTAATCGATTATTTGGCTTCAAACCAATGTGGAAAATGTGTTGGTTCCAGTGCTAGAAAAAAAACAGGGGATGTAGTGATATCGATGCTAATTTTTCTAAAGAGTGTAGGAATATGCATGGTAGTTCATACGATTAAGCGTGATTTTCTCTATATTTTAGCTATATTTTATATTTCCAGATAAATGAAAAGCTCAATTGTTAATTTTTGATAATTGACAAAATTACTGGTTATGTACAACGGTCCAAAATTCAAAAAGGAATTAAAATTCTTCTCGGTCTAATACATTTTTGTCAACTTACAGTTATTCTATGACTCCCGCTAACAAAAAAAAATTATCATCCAGTTTTCATGAAGAGGGGTCGAAAAAATATACATATGTACATAAATTGATCATGATTGATTTTTCTTTATTTTGCATACAATGGTGGAAGATATTTAAATGTGGCGTATAAACAAAACTATTCTTGACCATTCCCCCTGAAAAAGTGACTGCAAAGTGCGTGTGCTGGGTCAATGAAGAAGTTTGCTTTGAATATGGGTTTTTGTATACAAATACATATGTAAGCTAACTTTGTATCACCAGTCAGGCCTTGTACCCGCGGCCACGATACACAAATCTTACCCACTCACACTTTCATACTCCCTGATTACACTCCGACCTCTTCGCTGACTCTAACTCTTCTGCCAAGATCAGTTGCTCGCGCCTCGGCCAACGCTGATGCTGCTGCCGCAACTGTCGCCGCTGCCGCTGCTCCTCAATATATTTGCCACTGGGCATAATTGAGGGGAACGCCAAGCGGTGTTAACTTGTATGTACATAATGAATGGTGGGTTCCCGACTTTACCCAATTGCACTGAACTGGGGCTTTTCTCATCAATATGCATACATTTTGTTAACAGATATAATAATACAGTATACTCATTCAAATGTAAACTACACAGTTGCGTAGTGTAGTAAAAAATAACTAGGAGTAAAATATGGTATTTAAACTAAATTTAATTCATTAGTATATCGTATTATAATTTTCTTATATGTTAATATAACTAGTTGGTACAGGGTATACTGAATGTCGGCAGGGACGACTTGCTTGCTTCATTTCTATTACGCACTGGATTAACTTGGTTTAAGGATAACTCAAGAAGAGAAGAGGGCATCAACAAGGAAGACTCGCCCGATGGAAGCCATGAGACGCTAGATAGATTAATATCTCCCAGAACGATAAATATGTCTGCATCCGAAAGAAGTGAAGAAACAAAGCGAATAGCTACTAAGTGGCTAGCATATACCGTCATGCCAGAACTCGGTGGAATATACGAGCAAGTAAGAAAGAATATGAGTTTAAACAAATTTTGATACTAACAAATTCAATGTTAAGAACAGCAGGTGGCAGATTTATTTTGAGAAGAAAATTATAAACTCCACCACCATTTCTGGATATTCGATTGCATCTATAGGTTGAGAATGTTGTGGGAAAAACAGAAGCATCGGAAATGTATGACTTTAATCACGTTTCTGTAAAGACTAAGATATGAAAGTCATATCATAGACTATCTACAAAAAGTTTAGATTTCTAACATTCTGATGGAAATTAGTTTTATATATATATATATATATATAGTTTATGAAACCCTAAACTTTTCCACTACTATGTTTGGCGCTACGACTTTTGCCTGGATATGGCCTATGACATCATCTGATGAAGTATTAGGGTCGAATTTTGCGCTGCAACTGCTGAGGCGGATGACGCTTTGAGAGCTCTTCTAGTTACAATTTTATTGAGAATATCCCTGGGAGAGGATACATCGGAAACTACAACCGATATCGAATCAGCGTGCGGGGCACTACTACCAGGGGAACTGCTGGTAGAGATGCCGGCGGATCGGGAGAGAAATCTCGAGGGATAGATTTCTTCCGCTTCGATGATTCGTTTAATAGTTTATAACTATTAAACTGAGTTTCCAGAGACGAAAACTCATCACGAAGTTTTAGAAAACCAGCCGACAGGGACTTAAATTCCTCTCTCGTCCACCGCATAAATAGACGCATATCCATTTCTACGTCCCGGCACGCTTCACAACTCCATTTAAGGTCCCCATCATTTCCTATACTATCCTTTATTCTGGCTGTGTAACCAGCGCATTTACACAGCCAACACAAAAGATAGTCATCTTGAACTTTTTGGGGATGAGGGCACTTTTTCGAAGAACACACAACCATTGTAAATCTAATTATTTTTTTTATTGATGAAAAATTAAATAAACAATTAATTTCAAAAATATGAATAAATTTAAAATGAGAGTAATTCAAAGTGTGCAATGCAATATATATACGAACCGAGAAAAAACACAAGATTCAAAGATTTTAAATCACAAGAAAAAACTGAAGAGTAAGAAATCAAGAGAATTAGAAAGCACATAACAATAAAGACTGGTACAAACGCGTGAGTAACGGTAGCGCTCGCGGGCAATGTAAAAACGCGAGAGCAAGCACTACACAAACAACAACACTAATGTTAACGCGAGAGAGCGAATGCGAGTAAAAGAGATTAAAAACACAAAATCAAAGTCTATACAGACAAAAAAAGAAAACTTTGAGTTTTTTTTATTAAGTAAAACAATATGTAATAATCGCTTTGAGTAAATGTTTAAGTACAAGTTACAATAAGTTAATCACGTAATAGGTTGTATCGGGACTAGATTCCGCGGAAAATAATTTTTATTTGTGAGATTAAATGAAAAAATTAGATAAAAGCGAGAGCGCAAAAAAACACGACCGATATATTATACTTTTTCCATCTACATGCTTACTTAACAATATATAATATTTGCGAAAAACGCATTTAATCAAGTTATCATGAAAAGTGAATGATGAACTGTGTAATGTGAAGTTAAAACAAAATGAACCATAGTAAGCTAAGTGCAAAGACAAAAACAACATTATTGAAGAGCCAATAAATCAAATAAAGTGACAGTTGAGTGCATATAAAAAGGTAAAGTGACTCAACGAAACACAACGAACCAACTAAATACCAAACTTCAAAGCAAGTAATATCGTTTAAATACGCAATCCAACAATAAAAATTAATCCCACGACAATGGATTTTGAGACTAATTCTATCAAGCGAAAGCATGCATCAAGTGAAAACAGTCCACTCACAACACTACCAACTGGGATGAAGATGACGATGAAACCCACGAACAAGAACAGTAAAGTCACACCTGTCCCCAAATCCAACACAAGCCCTCATCAACTCTGTTGCTACAGACCAATTACCCTACTATCCGCAATAAGCTTGCTCTTTGAAAGCGTATTAACGTTACGAATAAAGAACCACCTAGCTACAAACAATACTTTAAACAGCTTCCAATTCGCATTGGGAGAAAATTCTTCAACTAACCATGCACTTGTTGCGGCGAATGACTTCATGATTCGGAATATTTGCTCCAGACGAGCCACAGTAGCACGCGCGCTGGATTTAGAAAAAGCAGTATGGAGTAATGGACTCATCTATAATCCGCACGGATCGGAAAAATCAATCATGAGATATATTACAGCGGGAGTACCCCAAGGCTCTCTGCTTGCACCCATGCTATTTAAAATCTATTTGGCAGAAATGCCTATATGGAACTCCCAAAACCCAATCTCAAACACAAATATTGAACAACTCATATATGCAGATGACATACTAATTTTGGGCTCAGGCTCATTAAAAATGTTGAGAACGAGCTAAACAAACACCTTGACAGTCTCGGCAAATACTTCACAAGTTGGCAACTTAAACTAAACCCAAGTGAATGTACTAGCTGTATATTTAAAGGACTCAAATTAACGCGCTTGTTCCGAAATTCGAGACAGTTCAAACCAAAACGCGTACCGAAAACTCATCCAGCCGATATTAACATACGGTCACGCAGACTCCTCGAAAGACGAATATTGCACAACTTGATAGGTGAACAAAGTTGGAACCAGATAACGAATCGTTTCACATCCAATAAACAACTATATGTAATAACAAAAACCAAGAAAATAGACAAGTTAGCATTCGAAGCATTAGTTAAATTTATACATAAAAATGATATTCTGCAGGTTACAATCCCACACAATCACCCAACTGAGTAGGGGTACCGATCCGAATAAATAAATTCTGCGCCAATGTATATCATAAGTCTCTTCTTAGACATCAATGAACTTAAGGTTTTCTTTTAATATGTATGCACTAGAATGTACATACATATGTATGTATGTATATATAATGCACAGCTGCAATATGCACACGCATTCTTTTATACAAGTACATATGTACATACACACATACGTGGGAATGCAACAAGTATTATGAAAAAAAAACATATGTTGTAGGTAGTTTTAATTTGCGCGAAAGTAAATATTTTCGATCTAGGCAAATAAACATCAAACATGCTTTCTACTCAACAATGTGCAGGATAGAAATAGTGATGGCACGATTAATCATATGATGTGCATTAATCGATTATTTGGCTTCAAACCAATGTGGAAAATGTGTTGGTTCCAGTGCTAGAAAAAAAACAGGGGATGTAGTGATATCGATGCTAATTTTTCTAGAGAGTGTAGGAATATGCACAGTAGTTCATACGATTAAGCGTGATTTTCTCTATATTTTAGCTATATTTTATATTTCCAGATAAATGAAAAGCTCAATTGTTAATTTTTGATATTTGACAAAATTACTGGTTATGTACAACGGTCCAAAATTCAAAAAGGAATTAAAATTCTTCTCGGTCTAATACATTTTTGTCAACTTACAGTTATTCTATGACTCCCGCTAACAAAAAAAATTTATCATCCAGTTTTCATGAAGAGGGGTCGAAAAAATATACATATGTACATAAATTGATCATGATTGATTTTCCTTTATTTTTGCATACAATGGTGGAAGATATTTAAATGTGGCATATAAACAAAACTATTCTTGACCATTCCCCCTGAAAAAGTGACTGCAAAGTGCGTGTGCTGGGTCAATGAAGAAGTTTGCTTTGAATATGGGTTTTTGTATACAAATACATATGTATGTACATTCTTTCACCCATACATATGTAAGCTAACTTTGTATCACCAGTCAGGCCTTGTACCCGCGGCCACGATACACAAATCTTACCCACGCACACTTTCATACTCCCCGATTACACTCCGGCCTCTTCGCTGACTCTAACTCTTCTGCCAAGATCAGTTGCTCGCGCCTCGGCCAACGCTGATGCTGATGCTGCTGCCGCAACTGTCGCCGCTGTCGGCGCTGCCGCTGCTCCTCAATATATTTGCCACTGGGCATAATTGAGGGGAACGCCAAGCGGTGTTAACTCCTCCCCTTCTTCGAGATCTGCGTCCCGTAGATCAAATAGTCTAACATATCTGACTTCAACGCGACAGTGGATGGTTTTTTCTGATGAACGCCAACCAAGTGAAAGAGCGCGTCGTCAAATCATCAAAGCGTCAAAGCGACAGTGGATGATTTTTCTGGTGAACACCAATACTATCACCCAAGCGATCGTATTTCTTGGTATTGTGACAATTAGTTTGCGCGTGAACTGCCTAATGCCATGCCCCCCTATGCTGGTTGTGGGAGGTTCCCATTTTCCTTTTTGTTCCACTAAGGACCTACTAAGGTGGGAATGACTCCACATCCTCCATCCAAAGGATACCCTCGGCAGAAGACACGACTGGCGGCCAATACTCACGCGTCTTTCGTTTGTTTTTTTTCTTTTTTTGTTTTAATTTTTTGCTTGTTTCATTTCGTTTTGAATTTTCTTACAACTATAACTGCCACTCGCAAACTTTTGTTGCCGCAGTGGTTTAAAATTATGAATTTTGCTTCTTTTTTTTTCATTTTTCTTAAAAAAAGAAAAACGCCGCCTCCGGTCGCGAGGGTCTCGCAAAAAATATTCTCGAACGCCAATCAGAGACAATTACCTACACTCTCACTCTTATTGGCGTTCGCTTTCCATATTTCTTTGGACAACGCCCCCGACAGAAAGCGGTCCCTGCTTGGGCGCCAGTTAACTTTGTATCACCAGTCAGGCCTTTTACCCGCGGCCACGATATACAAATCTTACCCACTCACACTTTCATACTCCCCGATTACACTCCGACCTCTTCGCTGACTCTAACTCTTCTGCCAAGATCAGTTGCTCGCGCCTCGGCCAACGCTGATGCTGCTGCCGCAACTGTCGCCGCTGTCGGCGCTGCCGCTGCACCTCAATATATTTGCCACTGGGCATAATTGAGGGGAACGCCAAGCGGTGTTAACTTGTATGTACATAATGAATGGTGGGTTCCCGACTTTACCCAATTGCACTGAACTGGGGCTTTTCTCATCAATATGCATACATTTTGTTAACAGATATAATAATACAGTATACTCATACATACCCATGATATTGTTACTTGTGCGGGATAGTATTCGTTTTTTGAGTCGCTCCGTGGCCTTTGACAAAAGGGCCCAAAGAATCCTAGTTTTGACTCACCACCTGTAAGGCATAAGACTTTTAACGGGTGCAACTAGGGCAAGGAGGACTTACTTTGTGCTGCAACATCGGCAGAGGGCTCAAGACGAACTTTTGTGGCTGGGCCAGTTTTCTGGCTTCTGGGCAGAGGGGTGAGCGGGACTTTCTCCTCCTGTTTCTATTTCTACTTTTTTTCGCGCCTCTCACTCTCATTCTTTGGCTGTGTGGGTGCAAAATTATAATCCACGCTACTGGAACTCTCTAATATTACAAATACTTCTTCTTCCAATTGATACTGATCAGCTGTTTGGAGCTAGTGTTGATCAGCGGAGGAGGCATAAGGGGCCCCCTGACCCTAACACGGCAGGTGGCGCCGCTGGGCATTTTCAAATTCAACCCGCTAACGACTTTTCAAACTTAGAATGGAAAAATTCGTGGCTTCCATGGACCAGCAATATCGTCTAGATGCAGAAGTGCTGAGCGAAGAGGCTGTTTTCGGGAGAAGATCAAGATTGAGGGAGTCCCCGCTGACCACGATGGCGTCAAGTGACCCCCAAACCGATCTGGCAGCAGCAGCGCCAGAAAAAGAAAGCCGTGAAGATTGCTCGAGTACTTATGGTGACCAAGTACACACCCAAATCCAGGAGTTGGAAGAGCTGGGAAAACTCTTGCATGAGATGGCAAATCTATTTAATAAAAAAGAAGACGGCAAACCCCCTGTGCGTCATATCAACATGAGCACAAAACAGGCTATTGCACGCATGACAGAATTACATGAGCTACTCTGCCGGAAAATTTATGCCGCAGATTTCCCCAAAAAATGGGCAAAAAAAGAAAAAGAAATGGCAACTCAGACCTCTCCAAAACCTCAATACCATGGCAAAGGTAGGCTACGGTCAGTACAAAACGAGACTCCCAAGCGACCCAGAGAGGAAACCGCAGTGCAAAGAACCACCCCACCCAAACGTCAAAGGGGCGGTGCACAACCAGGGCTTTCATATGCTGCTCAATTGAAAGATGCGATGCGCAAGCCTGAGCTTAACGTCGCAAACAGGCAGCAAACCGCTGCAGATAATCAAAAATGGCAACTTGCCACGCATAGAAAGCCAAAATAACCACAAGCTCGCAAGGCAAAGACGGAGGCAATACTCATCAAAGCAAATGATAACTATTCATATGCACAAATACTTGGAATGGTCACCAGAAGAGAAGATGGTAAGCTGAACGACGCACAGTGGGGCCTCTGCCCGAATAGCTGACCGAAAATCATTTTTTTCACCATCGCGTTTGGCAAAAATGAAAAGTGGAATCGACAGATAATACTTCAGATTTTATGGATCCAAAATATTATTGAAATCCGATAAGAGTTGTGGGTGCTACATCGTCTCAAAGTGGAGACATTTTTCATGAAAAAAAAAAATTTTGAATTTTAAAAAAAACTTGCAACTTTGAAACTGTATATTGGCCGAATTAAACAACTGATCTCGAAAATTTTTACTTTATTCGAAAAGTAGATCATTTTTTAGTTATTTGTTGTAACAAATTTAATGTAATTTGAAATACTCAGTAAATTGGAGACGTTTCAAAAATACACTAAATTTTCGCATTTTTTAAACTTTAGCGAAGGAAAAACAACAGAGATTCACGGAGATTCACGATATAATTATATACACGTGATAGAGGGAATATTCACCTATCAGGCCTATATAGTGTAGTCTTGCGCTTTTTTGCGCAAATTTGTCAAAAATTCAAAAAACTAATGCAACCTCGCGTTAAAAACGCGTTCCAGGTGCAGGGAAGACGAAGAGCGCATGCAAAATTGGCAAACTGTTATTTGATATTTACATATTTATAATGTAACAAAATCATTGGAGAGCACATAAAATAAGTCAAACCTACATTAAATGTTAATGGCTTAAGAAAAAAAATGTAATTTGAGAAAAAAAAAATTTTGGATCCGATTGTTCCTATGGGAGCTATAGCGTATAGTTGACCGATTTGGCTGAAACTTAGCACAGACATTTTGATATGTACTAAACTTCCAAATAGAAAATTTCGTGACAATCGCTCAATAAACACTCAAGTTATTGCTCTAAAACTATATTCTTGACCGATCGTTCCTATGGGAGCTATATGATATAGTCAACCGATTCTGATGAAATTTAGTAGATATGTTAGAAAGTATATTAAACTAATAGGGTACAAATTTCGTAGTATTCGATTGAAAAACAACAAAGTTTTGGAGGCTTCACTTTATTCTCGACCTATCATTCCTATGGGAGCTATAAGATATAGTCAACCGATTCTGATAAAACTTGGTGAATATGTTAGAAAGTATATTACACTAACAGAATCCAAATTTCTTATAAATTGATTAAAAAACAACAAAGTTGTGGAAGCTTATTTTTATTCTCGACCTATCGTTCCTATGGGAGCTATAGGATATAGTTATCCGATCAGGATGATTTCTAGATATATAATGCCTACAGCTAACAGAAGCCTATGTGTAAAATTTTAGCTCTGTAGCATTAAGGGTTTTGGGGGAGACCAAAATGAATATTCCCTTTTAATGGTATATTTTTTTTTGCAATTACAATAAAAAATTAAAACAAAACATTAAAAAATCTGACTTAGTCATCAAATCTAATATAATAAGGTTCATTTGTGATCAAAAAAGCGTTTTTAAAGTGAATTTTATGGGTAAAATATGCTTAGAAATATTTTTCAACTTTGACCTTGAATATCTAAGCAACCCGAGCACGTGGCACCTCGGTAATAACTCCATTTGAAGCTTGAACAATTAGCTATCAAATGCTTTTTAAATTTTGAAAATCGCTTCACTACTTTAGAAGATATGATTTTTGATAAGCGAAATGAGAAAAGGCCCCACTGTGCGACGTCAAGGAATGCGTAAAACGGGCGAGAAAAACAGCTAGAGGAGAACTACTGCTCGAGCTGAATGATTCAGGAGGGAAAGCAAGCAGCAAGATAAAGGATGAAATCAGCCTAGTCCTGGGATCACAAGCCTCAGTGAGATCAGTCGGCGACGAGGCATGGCTTGAACTAAGAGATCTAGATTTTCTAGCCACCAAAGTGGACATAATCGCGGCAATTAGATCAGCAACGAACAATGATTTCGGCGAGGTCCAGGTAAGAAGCCTTCGGCAAACTTTCGGCGACACTCAAATGGCAATTCTAAGCATGCCGCATGCAAATGCCTCTGCCCTGCTCAAACTGAAGAGACTCAAAGTGGGCTGGTCAAGTTGCCGAATTAAAGAGAGACAGGCAAAGAGACGTTGCTATAAATGCTTAACTTTTGGTCACGTAGCATCAAACTGCAACAGCACGGTAGACCGCACAAACTGGTGCTTTACATGTGGCAGCACAGATCACAAAGCTGCAGCATGCAAAGGAAAGCCTGTATGCTTCAACTGCATGGCCAAAAAACTAGTAAATACAGACCACTTCACTGGTAGCAAGCGTTGCCCACTGGAACTCACAGAAGAGCATCCAAATCAAAACTTATGAAACTGTTTCAGATAAACTTGAATCATTGCGAAGCGGCACAGGATCTGTTGCTGCAAACTGTAAGAGAGCTAGATATAGACGTAGCTATATTAAGCGAGCCATACAAAACTCAAAACGGGCTTTCTTGGGCAGTCGACTCTACTGGTAAGGCGGCGATCTGGACGTGTGGAATACGCGCACCAGCGCTAGAGGCCATACATCCTTCAAATGGATTTGTACGAGCAAAAATGGGCGATACTTGGTTTTACAGCTGCTACCTACCACCAAGTCTGCAAATATACGAGTACGAGGCTATCCTAGACAACATTGCCGCTGATGCTAGGACAAAAAATAAAATACTCATTGCAGGTGATTTCAACGCGTGGTCAGAGGAATGGGGTAGTACCACAACAAATCAAAGGGGACGCATCTTACTAGAAGCTTTTGCCACACTCGACCTTGGCGTACTAAATACAGGAACAGAGTACACCTTCAACAGAGCCGGTTACGGATCAGTCATCGACATCTCGCTTGCGAGCAGACACATGTTCAACTGCATCCAATGGGAACTCTGCACCCATTACACCGCTAGTGACCACTCTGCCATACTGTGCATAATCGGAAATCGACCAGTTCAGCACCAACTAAAACCTCAGAAGCAGAAAATGTACAAGGTGGACACCCTAAACATATCATCTTTTACCGAGGCATTACAGATTCCGGACATGTATGGTGATGCAAATAACCATGCCCAGATATTAATGAAAGCCGTGACGGCAGCTTGTGACAGCAGTATGGTCATCCGAAGAGGCCACAGTAAACACAAACCGCCCGTATACTGGTGGAACAACGCCATTGCTGAAGCCAGAAGAATGTGCCTAAGTGCTAGACGCATTTACCAGAGGGCAAGAGGCAAGGAAAACTTCTATCTCCTACAGCAAAAATACAGAGATGCACGAATATCACTCAAGCGTGCGATTAAGGAAAGTAAAAGGAAATGTTTCCTTGATCTATGTGAGGAGGCGGCAAACGACATATGGGGCACGGCATACAAAGTTGCTGCCAAAAAGTTAAAAACAGTTAAGCCAGCGGAACCACCCGAACACTGCATGGGAGATATTGTTAAAGCGCTCTTCCCTGATACGTCAAACATGCCACCGAGGGACGACCGCATAATCCCACCTAGCCACGCTTGTGAGGTGAGCATCCAGGAGGTGATAATGGCTGCATCGAATTTAAAAGACCAAAAGGCTTCCGGTCCTGATGCCATTCCCAATAAAGCGCTAAAACTAGCTGTGTGCCTACACCCGAATAAATTCGCTGATGTCTTCAGTAAATGTTTGGCCGAATGCACATTTCCAAATATCTGGAAAAAGCAAAACCTAGTGCTCCTACCCAAACCAAATAAGGCACTCGATGATCCCTCAGGCTACAGGCCAATATGCCTACTAGACTCAACTGCCAAAATATTGGAAAAAATTATCTGCACGAGACTGGAGTCTGCTATTGTACAAGCCGGCGATCTGTCATCCATGCAATTCGGGTTTCGGAAAGCCAAGTCTACAATACATGCATTAAAAACCGTAACTGACATTGCAGCGAAAGCCATAGCGGGGCAGCGCTGGAAAGGCGGAGAAAAGAAATACTGTCTGGTAACCACACTGGATGTTAAAAATGCTTTTAATACAGCAAATTGGAGCCAAATCATTAATGCTCTGCAGGGATTTCAAGTACCAGGCCACCTCATCAGCATAATTGAGGACTATTTTCGGGAACGTATTCTACAATACAACACCAAAGATGGAGTACGCACACACGTGGTCAGAGGAGGAGTTCCGCAAGGCTCTGTTCTTGGTCCGCTGCTGTGGAATATTATGTATGACGGCATCTTGCGCATACACCTCCCACCAGAGTGTCATATTATAGGATTTGCCGATGACGTAGCGTTGGTCACAGTTGCAAAGGAACTAGGCGAAGCCGAGGCTAAAACGGTGCAATCGATATGCACAGCGAAAAGATGGTTGGAAAAAGCAGGACTTCAACTTGCAGATCAAAAAACCGAAGCGGTATTGATCAGTAGCCGCAAAAGGGTCGAAGTGGCAAAAATCGCCTTGGAGTCTTGCGATATTTATTCAACAAGATCAATCCGATACCTGGGGGTCCTTTTGGATACCAGACTCTGTTTCAAAGAGCACTTGGCGTATGCCAGCAGCAAAGCAGCGGGTCTAGGAAGATCGCTAAATAGAATGTTGCTAAACACAAAGGGACCGAGTCAAGCCCAAAGGACGCTGTGGATGAGCGTTGTTCGTTCAATAATGTTATATGGCGCTCAAGTTTGGGCTGAAGCCATGAAAATAAAATCGTACAGACGTGGTCTTGAAACAACATATCGACTCGGAGCCCTACGGGTATGTCGCGGATTTAGAACCATTTCGGACGAGGCTGCTCTGGTCATTGCTGGAATGACACCAATCGACTTGCTAGCTAAAGAAGCTCAATCAATCTTTGATAAACGCCAAGATGGGGACTGGACACCGGCCAGGAAAAGGGAGATTACCGAGAGTGCAAAGAAAGCAAGCATAATGGAATGGCAAGCCCGATGGACAAACTCGAACAAAGGCAGATGGACGTACTCACTTATACCAGATATTAATGTGTGGCTCAGTAGACGTCATGGCGAGGTCACTTTTGAGCTGACACAAATTCTCAACGGCCATGGCTGCTTTAGATCGTATCTACATCGATTTGGACATGATACCTCACCTGAATGCCCCTCGTGCAGAAATGGCGTAATAGAAGACACGGAACATGTACTCTTCAGCTGTTCTCAATTTCATCCAGAGCGACAGAAACTTCGGGAAGCACTTGGAGTTAAACCTACAGTGGCGAATTTTGTAACCCTTATGACCGATACACAGGCAAATTGGTCAGCAGTCTGTTCTTTTGCGGCAGAGGTCACAAAAAAACTTAGAGTGCTCGAAAGAGAGCGCAATACTGGAGGGCCATGAGTGGCCAGCCATAGCCCTGCGACGCAATACCACTAGGCAGTTCCGCAGGATAAATATGGCAAATCCTACACCTTATCTCCTACACCTTATCCCCTATACTTGTATATATCTACCTAGTTATCTCTATCTTATTTTTACTGTTCTATAACTTAAATAAATGAATTAAAAAAAAAAAAAAGTATACTCATACAAATGTAAACTACACAGTTGCGTAGTGTAGTAAAAAATAGTCCTAAAATTAGCAGTTAACTAGGAGTAAAATATGGTATTTAAACTAAATTTAATTCATTAGTATATCGTATTATAATTTTCTTATATGTTAATATAACTAGTTGGTACAGGGTATACTGAATGTCGGCAGGGACGACTTGCTTGCTTCATTTTTATTACGCACTGGATTAACTTGGTTTAAGGATAACTCAAGAAGAGAAGAGGGCATCAACAAGGAAGACTCGCCCGATGGAAGCCATGAGACGCTAGATAGATTAATATCTCCCAGAACGATAAATATGCTTGCATCCGAAAGAAGTGAAGAAACAAAGCGAATAGCTTCTAAGTGGCTAGCATATACCGTCATGCAAGAACTCGGTGGAATATACGAGCAAGTAAGAAAGAATATGACTTTAAACAAATTTTGATACTAACAAATTCAATGTTAAGAACAGCAGGTGGCAGATTTATTTTGAGAAGAAAATTATAAAATTACGGCAACCAAAACTCCACCACCATTTCTGGATATTCGATTGCATCTATAGGTTGAGAATGTTGTGGGAAAACAGAAGCATCGGAAATGTATGACTTTAATCACGTTTCTGTAAAGACTAAGATATGAAAGTCATATCATAGACTATCTACAAAAAGTTTAGATTTCTAACATTCTGATGGAAATTAGTTTTATATATATATATATATATAGTATATGAAACCCTAAACTTTTCCACTACTATGTTTAGCGCTACGACTTTTGCCTGGATATGGCCTATGACATCATCTGATGAAGTATTAGGGTCGAATTTTGCGCTGCAACTGCTGAGGCGGATGACGCTTTGAGAGCTCTTCTAGTTACAATTTTATTGAGAATATCCCTGGGAGAGGATACATCGGAAACTACAACCGATATCGAATCAGCGTGCGGGGCACTACTACCAGGGGAACTGCTGGTAGAGATGCCGGCGGATCGGGAGAGGAATCTCGAGGGATAGATTTCTTCCGCTTCGATGATTCGTTTAATAGTTTATAACTATTAAACTGAGTTTCCAGAGACGAAAACTCATCACGAAGTTTTAGAAAACCAGCCGACAGGGACTTAAATCCCTCTCTCGTCCACCGCATAATTAGACGCATATCCATTTCTACGTCCCGGCACGCTTCACAACTCCATTTAAGGTCCCCATCATTTCCTATACTATCCTTTATTCTGGCTGTGTAACCAGCGCATTTACACAGCCAACACAAAAGATAGTCATCTTGAACTTTTTGGGGATGAGGGCACTTTTTCGAAGAACACACAACCATTGTAAATCTAATTATTTTTTTTATTGATGAAAAATTAAATAAACAATTAATTTCAAAAATATGAATAAATTTAAAATGAGAGTAATTCAAAGTGTGCAATGCAATATATATACGAACCGAGAAAAAACACAAGATTCAAAGATTTAAAATCACAAGAAAAAACTGAAGAGTAAGAAATCAAGAGAATTAGAAAGCACATAACAATAAAGACTGGTACAAACGCGTGAGTAACGGTAGCGCTCGCGGGCAATGTAAAAACGCGAGAGCAAGCACTACACAAACAACAACACTAATGTTAACGCGAGGGAGCGAATGCGAGTAAAAGAGATTAAAAACACAAAATCAAAGTCTATACAGACAAAAAAAGAAAACTTTGAGTTTTTTTTATTAAGTAAAACAATATGTAATAATCGCTTTGAGTAAATGTTTAAGTACAAGTTACAATAAGTTAATCACGTAATAGGTTGTATCGGGACTAGATTCCGCGGAAAATAATTTTTATTTGTGAGATTAAATGAAAAAATTAGATAAAAGCGAGAGCGCAAAAAAACACGACCGATATATTATACTTTTTCCATCTACATGCTTACTTAACAATATATAATATTTGCGAAAAACGCATTTAATCAAGTTATCATGAAAAGTGAATGATGAACTGTGTAATGTGAAGTTAAAACAAAATGAACCATAGTAAGCTAAGTGCAAAGACAAAAACAACATTATTGAAGAGCCAATAAATCAAATAAAGTGACAGTTGAGTGCATATAAAAAGGTAAAGTGACTCAACGAAACACAACGAACCAACTAAATACCAAACTTCAAAGCAAGTAATATCGTTTAAATACGCAATCCAACAATAAAAATTAATCCCACGACAATGGATTTTGAGACTAATTCTATCAAGCGAAAGCATGCATCAAGTGAAAACAGTCCACTCACAACACTACCAACTGGGATGAAGATGACGATGAAACCCACGAACAAGAACAGTAAAGTCACACCTGTCCCCAAATCCAACACAAGCCCTCATCAACTCTGTTGCTACAGACCAATTACCCTACTATCCGCAATAAGCTTGCTCTTTGAAAGCGTATTAACGTTACGAATAAAGAACCACCTAGCTACAAACAATACTTTAAACAGCTTCCAATTCGCATTGGGAGAAAATTCTTCAACTAACCATGCACTTGTTGCGGCGAATGACTTCATGATTCGGAATATTTGCTCCAGACGAGCCACAGTAGCACGCGCGCTGGATTTAGAAAAAGCAGTATGGAGTAATGGACTCATCTATAATCCGCACGGATCGGAAAAATCAATCATGAGATATATTACAGCGGGAGTACCCCAAGGCTCTCTGCTTGCACCCATGCTATTTAAAATCTATTTGGCAGAAATGCCTATATGGAACTCCCAAAACCCAATCTCAAACACAAATATTGAACAACTCATATATGCAGATGACATACTAATTTTGGGCTCAGGCTCATTAAAAATGTTGAGAACGAGCTAAACAAACACCTTGACAGTCTCGGCAAATACTTCACAAGTTGGCAACTTAAACTAAACCCAAGTGAATGTACTAGCTGTATATTTAAAGGACTCAAATTAACGCGCTTGTTCCGAAATTCGAGACAGTTCAAACCAAAACGCGTACCGAAAACTCATCCAGCCGATATTAACATACGGTCAGATAACGAATCATTTCACATCCAATAAACAACTATATGTAATAACAAAAACCAAGAAAATAGACAAGTTAGCATTCGAAGCATTAGTCAAATTTATACATAAAAATGATATTCTGCAGGTTACAATCCCACACAATCACCCAACTGAGTAGGGGTACCGATCCGAATAAATAAATTCTGAGCCAATGTATATCATAAGTCTCTTCTTAGACATCAATGAACTTAAGGTTTTCTTTTAATATGTATGCACTAGAATGTACATACATATGTACATATGTATATATAATGCACAGCTGCAATATGCACACGCATTCTTTTATACAAGTACATATGTACATACACACACACGTGGGAATGCAACAAGTATTATGGAAAAAAAAACATATGTTGTAGGTAGTTTTAATTTGAGCGAAAGTAAATATTTTCGATCTAGGCAAATAAACATCAAACATGCTTTCTACTCAACAATGTGCAGGATAGAAATAGTGATGGCACGATTAATCATATGATGTGCATTAATCGATTATTTGGCTTCAAACCAATGTGGAAAATGTGTTGGTTCCAGTGCTAGAAAAAAAACAGGGGATGTAGTGATATCGATGCTAATTTTTCTAGAGAGTGTAGGAATATGCACAGTAGTTCATACGATTAAGCGTGATTTTCTCTATATTTTAGCTATATTTTATATTTCCAGATAAATGAAAAGCTCAATTGTTAATTTTTGATAATTGACAAAATTACTGGTTATGTACAACGGTCCAAAATTCAAAAAGGAATTAAAATTCTTCTCGGTCTAATACATTTTTGTCAACTTACAGTTATTCTATGACTCCCGCTAACAAAAAAAATTTATCATCCAGTTTTCATGAAGAGGGGTCGAAAAAATATACATATGTACATAAATTGATCATGATTGATTTTTCTTTATTTTGCATACAATGGTGGAAGATATTTAAATGTGGCGTATAAACAAAACTATTCTTGACCATTCCCCCTGAAAAAGTGACTGCAAAGTGCGTGTGCTGGGTCAATGAAGAAGTTTGCTTTGAATATGGGTTTTTGTATACAAATACATATGTATGTACATTTTTTCACCCATACATATGTAAGCTAACTTTGTATCACCAGTCAGGCCTTGTACCCGCGGCCACGATACACAAATCTTACCCACTCACACTTTCATACTCCTCGATTACACTCCGGCCTCTTCGCTGACTCTAACTCTTCTGCCAAGATCAGTTGCTCGCGCCTCGGCCAACGCTGATGCTGCTGCCGCAACTGTCGCAGCTGTCGGCGCTGCCGCTGCTCCTCAATATATTTGCCACTGGGCATAATTGAGGGGAACGCCAAGCGGTGTTAACTTCTCCCCTTCTTCGAGATCTGCGTCCCGTAGATCAAATAGTCTAACATATCTGACTTCAACGCGACAGTGGATGGTTTTTTCTGATGAACGCCAACCAAGTGAAAGAGCGCGTCGTCAAATCATCAAAGCGTCAAAGCGACAGTGGATGATTTTTCTGGTGAACACCAATACTATCACCCAAGCGATCGTATTTCTTGGTATTGTGACAATTAGTTTGCGCGTGAACTGCCTAATGCCATGCCCCCCTATGCTGGTTGTGGGAGGTTCCCATTTTCCTTTTTGTTCCCTAAGGACCTACTAAGGTGGGAATGACTCCACATCCTCCATCCAAAGGATACCCTCGGCAGAAGACACGACTGGCGGCCAATACTCACGCGTCTTTCGTTTGTTTTTTTTCTTTTTCTGTTTTAATTTTTTGCTTGTTTCATTTCGTTTTGAATTTTCTTACAACTATAACTGCCACTCGCAAACTTTTGTTGCAGCAGTGGTCTAAAATTATGAATTTTGCTTCTTTTTTTTTTTCATTTTTCTTAAAAAAAGAAAAACGCCGCCTCCGGTCGCGAGGGTCTCGCAAAAAATATTCTCGAACGCCAATCAGAGACAATTACCTACACTCTCACTCTTATTGGCGTTCACTTTCCATATTTCTTTGGACAACGCCCCCGACAGAAAGCGGTCCCTGCTTGGGCGCCAGTTAACTTTGTATCACCAGTCAGGCCTTTTACTCGCGGCCACGATACACAAATCTTACCCACTCACACTTTCATACTCCCCGATTACACTCCGACCTCTTCGCTGACTCTAACTCTTCTGCCAAGATCAGTTGCTCGCGCCTCGGCCAACGCTGATGCTGCTGCCGCAACTGTCGCCGCTGTCGGCGCTGCCGCTGCACCTCAATATATTTGCCACTGGGCATAATTGAGGGGAACGCCAAGCGGTGTTAACTTGTATGTACATAATGAATGGTGGGTTCCCGACTTTACCCAATTGCACTGAACTGGGGCTTTTCTCATCAATATGCATACATTTTGTTAACAGATATAATAATACAGTATACTCATACAAATGTAAACTACACAGTTGCGTAGTGTAGTAAAAAATAGTCCTAAAATTAGCAGTTAACTAGGAGTAAAATATGGTATTTAAACTAAATTTAATTCATTAGTATATCGTATTATAATTTTCTTATATGTTAATATAACTAGTTGGTACAGGGTATACTGAATGTCGGCAGGGACGACTTGCTTGCTTCATTTTTATTACGCACTGGATTAACTTGGTTTAAGGATAACTCAAGAAGAGAAGAGGGCATCAACAAGGAAGACTCGCCCGATGGAAGCCATGAGACGCTAGATAGATTAATATCTCCCAGAACGATAAATATGCTTGCATCCGAAAGAAGTGAAGAAACAAAGCGAATAGCTTCTAAGTGGCTAGCATATACCGTCATGCAAGAACTCGGTGGAATATACGAGCAAGTAAGAAAGAATATGACTTTAAACAAATTTTGATACTAACAAATTCAATGTTAAGAACAGCAGGTGGCAGATTTATTTTGAGAAGAAAATTATAAAATTACGGCAACCAAAACTCCACCACCATTTCTGGATATTCGATTGCATCTATAGGTTGAGAATGTTGTGGGAAAACAGAAGCATCGGAAATGTATGACTTTAATCACGTTTCTGTATGAAAGTCATATCATAGACTATCTACAAAAAGTTTAGATTTCTAACATTCTGATGGAAATTAGTTTTATATATATATATATATATAGTATATGAAACCCTAAACTTTTCCACTACTATGTTTAGCGCTACGACTTTTGCCTGGATATGGCCTATGACATCATCTGATGAAGTATTAGGGTCGAATTTTGCGCTGCAACTGCTGAGGCGGATGACGCTTTGAGAGCTCTTCTAGTTACAATTTTATTGAGAATATCCCTGGGAGAGGATACATCGGAAACTACAACCGATATCGAATCAGCGTGCGGGGCACTACTACCAGGGGAACTGCTGGTAGAGATGCCGGCGGATCGGGAGAGGAATCTCGAGGGATAGATTTCTTCCGCTTCGATGATTCGTTTAATAGTTTATAACTATTAAACTGAGTTTCCAGAGACGAAAACTCATCACGAAGTTTTAGAAAACCAGCCGACAGGGACTTAAATCCCTCTCTCGTCCACCGCATAATTAGACGCATATCCATTTCTACGTCCCGGCACGCTTCACAACTCCATTTAAGGTCCCCATCATTTCCTATACTATCCTTTATTCTGGCTGTGTAACCAGCGCATTTACACAGCCAACACAAAAGATAGTCATCTTGAACTTTTTGGGGATGAGGGCACTTTTTCGAAGAACACACAACCATTGTAAATCTAATTATTTTTTTTATTGATGAAAAATTAAATAAACAATTAATTTCAAAAATATGAATAAATTTAAAATGAGAGTAATTCAAAGTGTGCAATGCAATATATATACGAACCGAGAAAAAACACAAGATTCAAAGATTTAAAATCACAAGAAAAAACTGAAGAGTAAGAAATCAAGAGAATTAGAAAGCACATAACAATAAAGACTGGTACAAACGCGTGAGTAACGGTAGCGCTCGCGGGCAATGTAAAAACGCGAGAGCAAGCACTACACAAACAACAACACTAATGTTAACGCGAGAGAGCGAATGCGAGTAAAAGAGATTAAAAACACAAAATCAAAGTCTATACAGACAAAAAAAGAAAATCGCTTTGAGTAAATGTTTAAGTACAAGTTACAATAAGTTAATCACGTAATAGGTTGTATCGGGACAAGATTCCGCGGAAAATAATTTTTATTTGTGAGATTAAATGAAAAAATAAGATAAAAGCGAGAGCGCAAAAAAAACACGACCGATATATTATACTTTTTCCATCTACATGCTTACTTAACAATATATAATATTTGCAAAAAACGCATTTAATCAAGTTATCATGAAAAGTGAATGATGAACTGTGTAATGTGAAGTTAAAACAAAATGAACCATAGTAAGCTAAGTGCAAAGACAAAACCAACATTATTGAAAAGCCAATGGAAACGGCAAAAATGCTTAATGGTGCGAATCAAATAAAGTGACAGTTGAGTGCATATAAAAAGGTAAAGTGACTCAACGAAACACAACGAACCAACTAAATACCAAACTTCAAAGCAAGTAATATCCTTTAAATACGCAATCCAACAATAAAAATGAATCCCACGACAATGGATTTTGAGACTGATTCTATCAAGCGAAAGCATGCATCAAGTGAAAACAGTCTACTCACAACACTACCAACTGGGATGAAGATGACGATGAAACCCACGAACAAGAACAGTAAAGTCGCACCTGTCCCCAAATCCAACACAAGCCCTCATCAACTCTGTTGCTACAGACCAATTGCCCTACTATCCGCAATAAGCTTGCTCTTTGAAAGCGTATTAATGTTACGAATAATGAACCACCTAGCTACAAACAATACTTTAAACAGCTTCCAATTCGGATTGGGAGAAAACTCTTCAACTAACCATGCACTTGTTGCGGCGAATGACTTCATGATTCGGAATATTTGCTCCAGACGAGCCACAGTAGCACGCGCGCTGGATTTAGAAAAAGCAGTATGGAGTAATGGACTCATCTATAATCCGCACGGATCGGAAAAATCAATCATGAGATATATTACAGCGGGAGTACCCCCAAGGCTCTCTGCTTGCACCCATGCTATTTAAAATCTATTTGGCAGAAATGCCTATATGGAACTCCCAAAACCCAATCTCAAACACAAATATTGAACAACTCATATATGCAGATGACATACTAATTTTGGGCTCAGGCTCATTAAAAATGTTGAGAACGAGCTAAACAAACACCTTGACAGTCTCGGCAAATACTTCACAAGTTGGCAACTTAAACTAAACCCAAGTGAATGTACTAGCTGTATATTTAAAGGACTCAAATTAACGCGCTTGTTCCGAAATTCGAGACAGTTCAAACCAAAACGCGTACCGAAAACTCATCCAGCCGATATTAACATACGGTCACGCAGACTCTTCGAAAGACGAATATTGCACAACATGATAGGTCAACAAAGTTGGAATCAGATAACGCATCATTTTACATCCAATAAACAACTATATGTAATAACAAAAACCAAGAAAATAGACAAGTTAGCATTCGAAGCATTAGTCAAATTTATACATAAAAATGATATTCTGCAGGTTACAATCCCACACAATCACCCAACTGAGTAGGGGTACCGATCCGAATAAATAAATTCTGAGCCAATGTATATCATAAGTCTCTTCTTAGACATCAATGAACTTAAGGTTTTCTTTTAATATGTATGCACTAGAATGTACATACATATGTATGTATGTATATATAATGCACAGCTGCAATATGCACACGCATTCTTTTATACAATTACATATGTACATACACACACACGTGGGAATGCAACAAGTATTATGGAAAAAAAAACATATGTTGTAGGTAGTTTTAATTTGCGCGAAAGTAAATAATTCATACGATTAAGCGTGATTTTCTCTATATTTTAGCCAACTTTCATCATTTGGCAGGAATTTTGATAAAATTTAATTTTTTATTATTATTTTTTCCTTAAAGTTATTGTTGCCCGCCCAAGCAATTTCCAGATAAATGAAAAGCTCAATTGTTAATTTTTGATAATTGACAAAATTACTGGTTATGTACAACGGTCCAAAATTCAAAAAGGAATTAAAATTCTTCTCGGTCTAATACATTTTTGTCAACTTACAGTTATTCTATGACTCCCGCTAACAAAAAAAATTTATCATCCAGTTTTCATGAAGAGGGGTCGAAAAAATATACATATGTACATAAATTGATCATGATTGATTTTCCTTTATTTTTGCATACAATGGTGGAAGATATTTAAATGTGGCATATAAACAAAACTATTCTTGACCATTCCCCCTGAAAAAGTGACTGCAAAGTGCGTGTGCTGGGTCAATGAAGAAGTTTGCTTTGAATATGGGTTTTTGTATACAAATACATATGTATGTACATTCTTTCACCCATACATATGTAAGCTAACTTTGTATCACCAGTCAGGCCTTGTACCCGCGGCCACGATACACAAATCTTACCCACGCACACTTTCATACTCCCCGATTACACTCCGGCCTCTTCGCTGACTCTAACTCTTCTGCCAAGATCAGTTGCTCGCGCCTCGGCCAACGCTGATGCTGATGCTGCTGCCGCAACTGTCGCAGCTGTCGGCGCTGCCGCTGCTCCTCAATATATTTGCCACTGGGCATAATTGAGGGGAACGCCAAGCGGTGTTAACTCCTCCCCTTCTTCGAGATCTGCGTCCCGTAGATCAAATAGTCTAACATATCTGACTTCAACGCGACAGTGGGTGGTTTTTTCTGATGAACGCCAACCAAGTGAAAGAGCGCGTCGTCAAATCATCAAAGCGTCAAAGCGACAGTGGATGATTTTTCTGGTGAACACCAATACTATCACCCAAGCGATCGTATTTCTTGGTATTGTGACAATTAGTTTGCGCGTGAACTGCCTAATGCCATGCCCCCCTATGCTGGTTGTGGGAGGTTCCCATTTTCCTTTTTGTTCCACTAAGGACCTACTAAGGTGGGAATGACTCCACATCCTCCATCCAAAGGATACCCTCGGCAGAAGACACGACTGGCGGCCAATACTCACGCGTCTTTCGTTTGTTTTTTTTCTTTTTCTGTTTTAATTTTTTGCTTGTTTCATTTCGTTTTGAATTTTCTTACAACTATAACTGCCACTCGCAAACTTTTGTTGCAGCAGTGGTCTAAAATTATGAATTTTGCTTCTTTTTTTTTTCATTTTTCTTAAAAAAAGAAAAACGCCGCCTCCGGTCGCGAGGGTCTCGCAAAAAATATTCTCGAACGCCAATCAGAGACAATTACCTACACTCTCACTCTTATTGGCGTTCACTTTCCATATTTCTTTGGACAACGCCCCCGACAGAAAGCGGTCCCTGCTTGGGCGCCAGTTAACTTTGTATCACCAGTCAGGCCTTTTACTCGCGGCCACGATACACAAATCTTACCCACTCACACTTTCATACTCCCCGATTACACTCCGACCTCTTCGCTGACTCTAACTCTTCTGCCAAGATCAGTTGCTCGCGCCTCGGCCAACGCTGATGCTGCTGCCGCAACTGTCGCCGCTGTCGGCGCTGCCGCTGCACCTCAATATATTTGCCACTGGGCATAATTGAGGGGAACGCCAAGCGGTGTTAACTTGTATGTACATAATGAATGGTGGGTTCCCGACTTTACCCAATTGCACTGAACTGGGGCTTTTCTCATCAATATGCATACATTTTGTTAACAGATATAATAATACAGTATACTCATACAAATGTAAACTACACAGTTGCGTAGTGTAGTAAAAAATAGTCCTAAAATTAGCAGTTAACTAGGAGTAAAATATGGTATTTAAACTAAATTTAATTCATTAGTATATCGTATTATAATTTTCTTATATGTTAATATAACTAGTTGGTACAGGGTATACTGAATGTCGGCAGGGACGACTTGCTTGCTTCATTTCTATTACGCACTGGATTAACTTGGTTTAAGGATAACTCAAGAAGAGAAGAGGGCATCAACAAGGAAGACTCACCCGATGGAAGCCATGAGACGCTAGATAGATTAATATCTCCCAGAACGATAAATATGCTTGCATCCGAAAGAAGTGAAGAAACAAAGCGAATAGCTTCTAAGTGGCTAGCATATACCGTCATGCAAGAACTCGGTGGAATATACGAGCAAGTAAGAAAGAATATGACTTTAAACAAATTTTGATACTAACAAATTCAATGTTAAGAACAGCAGGTGGCAGATTTATTTTGAGAAGAAAATTATAAAATTACGGCAACCAAAACTCCACCACCATTTCTGGATATTCGATTGCATCTATAGGTTGAGAATGTTGTGGGAAAACAGAAGCATCGGAAATGTATGACTTTAATCACGTTTCTGTAAAGACTAAGATATGAAAGTCATATCATAGACTATCTACAAAAAGTTTAGATTTCTAACATTCTGATGGAAATTAGTTTTATATATATATATATATAGTATATGAAACCCTAAACTTTTCCACTACTATGTTTGGCGCTACGACTTTTGCCTGGATATGGCCTATGACATCATCTGATGAAGTATTAGGGTCGAACCGCGTTACAAAAATTTGCTTTTTTGGTGGAATCGCTACAAGTGATCTCAATGCGCCAACCGCAACCACAGCAACAGCATTTTGCGTTGAAACTGCTGAGGCGGATGACGCTTTGAGAGCTCTTCTAGTTACAATTTTATTGAGAATATCCCTGGGAGAGGATACATCGGAAACTACAACCGATATCGAATCAGCGTGCGGGGCACTACTACCAGGGGAACTGCTGGACTCCCAAACGATATCAGTTGCTGTGCATTTGGAGTTATGGGGTCATTCAACGATGCCGGAACCGGTAGAAACAGAGATGCCGGTGGATCGGGAGAGAAATCTCGAGGGATAGATTTCTTCCGCTTCGATGAGTCGTTTAATAGTTTATAACTATTAAACTGAGTTTCCACAGACGAAAACTCATCACGAAGCTTTAGAAAACCAGCCGACTGGGACTTAAATCCCTCTCTCGTCCACCGCATAATTAGACGCATATCCATTTCTACGTCCCGGCACGCTTCACAACTCCATTTAAGGTCCCCATCATTTCCTATACCATCCTTTATTCTGGCTGTGTAACCAGCGCATTTACACAGCCAACACAAAAGATAGTCATCTTGAACTTTTTGGGGATGAGGGCACTTTTTCGAAGAACACACAACCATTGTAAATCTAATTATTTTTTTTATTGATGAAAAATTAAATAAACAATTAATTTCAAAAATATGAATAAATTTAAAATGAGAGTAATTCAAAGTGTGCAATGCAATATATATACGAACCGAGAAAAAACACAAGATTCAAAGATTTAAAATCACAAGAAAAAACTGAAGAGTAAGAAATCAAGAGAATTAGAAAGCACATAACAATAAAGACTGGTACAAACGCGTGAGTAACGGTAGCGCTCGCGGGCAATGTAAAAACGCGAGAGCAAGCACTACACAAACAACAACACTAATGTTAACGCGAGAGAGCGAATGCGAGTAAAAGAGATTAAAAACACAAAATCAAAGTCTATACAGACAAAAAAAGAAAACTTTGAGTTTTTTTTATTAAGCAAAACAATATGTAATAATCGCTTTGAGTAAATGTTTAAGTACAAGTTACAATAAGTTAATCACGTAATAGGTTGTATCGGGACAAGATTCCGCGGAAAATAATTTTTATTTGTGAGATTAAATGAAAAAATTAGATAAAAGCGAGAGCGCAAAAAAAACACGACCGATATATTATACTTTTTCCATCTACATGCTTACTTAACAATATATAATATTTGCGAAAAACGCATTTAATCAAGTTATCATGAAAAGTGAATGATGAACTGTGTAATGTGAAGTTAAAACAAAATGAACCATAGTAAGCTAAGTGCAAAGACAAAACCAACATTATTGAAAAGCCAATGGAAACGGCAAAAATGCTTAATGGTGCGAATCAAATAAAGTGACAGTTGAGTGCATATAAAAAGGTAAAGTGACTCAACGAAACACAACGAACCAACTAAATACCAAACTTCAAAGCAAGTAATATCCTTTAAATACGCAATCCAACAATAAAAATGAATCCCACGACAATGGATTTTGAGACTGATTCTATCAAGCGAAAGCATGCATCAAGTGAAAACAGTCTACTCACAACACTACCAACTGGGATGAAGATGACGATGAAACCCACGAACAAGAACAGTAAAGTCGCACCTGTCCCCAAATCCAACACAAGCCCTCATCAACTCTGTTGCTACAGACCAATTGCCCTACTATCCGCAATAAGCGTGCTCTTTGAAAGCGTATTAATGTTACGAATAATGAACCACCTAGCTACAAACAATACTTTAAACAGCTTCCAATTCGCATTGGGAGAAAACTCTTCAACTAACCATGCACTTGTTGCGGCGAATGACTTCATGATTCGGAATATTTGCTCCAGACGAGCCACAGTAGCACGCGCGCTGGATTTAGAAAAAGCAGTATGGAGTAATGGACTCATCTATAATCCGCACGGACCGGAAAAATCAATCATGAGATATATTACAGCGGGAGTACCCCAAGGCTCTCTGCTTGCACCCATGCTATTTAAAATCTATTTGGCAGAAATGCCTATATGGAACTCCCAAAACCCAATCTCAAACACAAATATTGAACAACTCATATATGCAGATGACATACTAATTTTGGGCTCAGGCTCATTAAAAATGTTGAAAACGAGCTAAACAAACACCTTGACAGTCTCGGCAAATACTTCACAAGTTGGCAACTTAAACTAAACCCAAGTGAATGTACTAGCTGTATATTTAAAGGACTCAAATTAACGCGCTTGTTCCGAAATTCGAGACAGTTCAAACCAAAACGCGTACCGAAAACTCATCCAGCCGATATTAACATACGGTCACGCAGACTCTTCGAAAGACGAATATTGCACAACATGATAGGTCAACAAAGTTGGAATCAGATAACGAATCATTTCACATCCAATAAACAACTATATGTAATAACAAAAACCAAGAAAATAGACAAGTTAGCATTCGAAGCATTAGTCAAATTTATACATAAAAATGATATTCTGCAGGTTACAATCCCACACAATCACCCAACTGAGTAGGGGTACCGATCCGAATATGCACTAGAATGTACATACATATGTATATATAATGCACAGCTGCAATATGCACACGCATTCTTTTATACAATTACATATGTACATACACACACACGTGGGAATGCAACAAGTATTATGGAAAAAAAAACATATGTTGTAGGTAGTTTTAATTTGCGCGAAAGTAAATAATTCATACGATTAAGCGTGATTTTCTCTATATTTTAGCCAACTTTCATCATTTGGCAGGAATTTTGAGAAAATTTAATTTTTTATTATTATTTTTTCCTTAAAGTTATTGTTGCTCGCCCAAGCAATTTCCAGATAAATGAAAAGCTCAATTGTTAATTTTTGATAATTGACAAAATTACTGGTTATGTACAACGGTCCAAAATTCAAAAAGGAATTAAAATTCTTCTCGGTCTAATACATTTTTGTCAACTTACAGTTATTCTATGACTCCCGCTAACAAAAAAAATTTATCATCCAGTTTTCATGAAGAGGGGTCGAAAAAATATACATATGTACATAAATTGATCATGATTGATTTTCCTTTATTTTTGCATACAATGGTGGAAGATATTTAAATGTGGCATATAAACAAAACTATTCTTGACCATTCCCCCTGAAAAAGTGACTGCAAAGTGCGTGTGCTGGGTCAATGAAGAAGTTTGCTTTGAATATGGGTTTTTGTATACAAATACATATGTATGTACATTCTTTCACCCATACATATGTAAGCTAACTTTGTATCACCAGTCAGGCCTTGTACCCGCGGCCACGATACACAAATCTTACCCACGCACACTTTCATACTCCCCGATTACACTCCGGCCTCTTCGCTGACTCTAACTCTTCTGCCAAGATCAGTTGCTCGCGCCTCGGCCAACGCTGATGCTGATGCTGCTGCCGCAACTGTCGCAGCTGTCGGCGCTGCCGCTGCTCCTCAATATATTTGCCACTGGGCATAATTGAGGGGAACGCCAAGCGGTGTTAACTCCTCCCCTTCTTCGAGATCTGCGTCCCGTAGATCAAATAGTCTAACATATCTGACTTCAACGCGACAGTGGATGGTTTTTTCTGATGAACGCCAACCAAGTGAAAGAGCGCGTCGTCAAATCATCAAAGCGTCAAAGCGACAGTGGATGATTTTTCTGGTGAACACCAATACTATCACCCAAGCGATCGTATTTCTTGGTATTGTGACAATTAGTTTGCGCGTGAACTGCCTAATGCCATGCCCCCCTATGCTGGTTGTGGGAGGTTCCCATTTTCCTTTTTGTTCCACTAAGGACCTACTAAGGTGGGAATGACTCCACATCCTCCATCCAAAGGATACCCTCGGCAGAAGACACGACTGGCGGCCAATACTCACGCGTCTTTCGTTTGTTTTTTTTCTTTTTTTGTTTTAATTTTTTGCTTGTTTCATTTCGTTTTGAATTTTCTTACAACTATAACTGCCACTCGCAAACTTTTGTTGCCGCAGTGGTTTAAAATTATGAATTTTGCTTCTTTTTTTTTTCATTTTTCTTAAAAAAAGAAAAACGCCGCCTCCGGTCGCGAGGGTCTCGCAAAAAATATTCTCGAACGCCAATCAGAGACAATTACCTACACTCTCACTCTTATTGGCGTTCACTTTCCATATTTCTTTGGACAACGCCCCCGACAGAAAGCGGTCCCTGCTTGGGCGCCAGTTAACTTTGTATCACCAGTCAGGCCTTTTACCCGCGGCCACGATACACAAATCTTACCCACTCACACTTTCATACTCCCCGATTACACTCCGACATCTTCGCTGACTCTAACTCTTCTGCCAAGATCAGTTGCTCGCGCCTCGGCCAACGCTGATGCTGCTGCCGCAACTGTCGCCGCTGTCGGCGCTGCCGCTGCACCTCAATATATTTGCCACTGGGCATAATTGAGGGGAACGCCAAGCGGTGTTAACTTGTATGTACATAATGAATGGTGGGTTCCCGACTTTACCCAATTGCACTGAACTGGGGCTTTTCTCATCAATATGCATACATTTTGTTAACAGATATAATAATACAGTATACTCATACAAATGTAAACTACACAGTTGCGTAGTGTAGTAAAAAATAGTCCTAAAATTAGCAGTTAACTAGGAGTAAAATATGGTATTTAAACTAAATTTAATTCATTAGTATATCGTATTATAATTTTCTTATATGTTAATATAACTAGTTGGTACAGGGTATACTGAATGTCGGCAGGGACGACTTGCTTGCTTCATTTTTATTACGCACTGGATTAACTTGGTTTAAGGATAACTCAAGAAGAGAAGAGGGCATCAACAAGGAAGACTCGCCCGATGGAAGCCATGAGACGCTAGATAGATTAATATCTCCCAGAACGATAAATATGCTTGCATCCGAAAGAAGTGAAGAAACAAAGCGAATAGCTTCTAAGTGGCTAGCATATACCGTCATGCAAGAACTCGGTGGAATATACGAGCAAGTAAGAAAGAATATGACTTTAAACAAATTTTGATACTAACAAATTCAATGTTAAGAACAGCAGGTGGCAGATTTATTTTGAGAAGAAAATTATAAAATTACGGCAACCAAAACTCCACCACCATTTCTGGATATTCGATTGCATCTATAGGTTGAGAATGTTGTGGGAAAACAGAAGCATCGGAAATGTATGACTTTAATCACGTTTCTGTAAAGACTAAGATATGAAAGTCATATCATAGACTATCTACAAAAAGTTTAGATTTCTAACATTCTGATGGAAATTAGTTTTATATATATATATATATAGTATATGAAACCCTAAACTTTTCCACTACTATGTTTGGCGCTACGACTTTTGCCTGGATATGGCCTATGACATCATCTGATGAAGTATTAGGGTCGAACCGCGTTACAAAAATTTGCTTTTTTGGTGGAATCGCTACAAGAGATCTCAATGCGCCAACCGCAACCACAGCAACAGCATTTTGCGTTGAAACTGCTGAGGCGGATGACGCTTTGAGAGCTCTTCTAGTTACAATTTTATTGAGAATATCCCTGGGAGAGGATACATCGGAAACTACAACCGATATCGAATCAGCGTGCGGGGCACTACTACCAGGGGAACTGCTGGACTCCCAAACGATATCAGTTGCTGTGCATTTGGAGTTATGGGGTCATTCAACGATGCCGGAACCGGTAGAAACAGAGATGCCGGTGGATCGGGAGAGAAATCTCGAGGGATAGATTTCTTCCGCTTCGATGAGTCGTTTAATAGTTTATAACTATTAAACTGAGTTTCCAGAGACGAAAACTCATCACGAAGCTTTAGAAAACCAGCCGACTGGGACTTAAATCCCTCTCTCGTCCACCGCATAATTAGACGCATATCCATTTCTACGTCCCGGCACGCTTCACAACTCCATTTAAGGTCCCCATCATTTCCTATACCATCCTTTATTCTGGCTGTGTAACCAGCGCATTTACACAGCCAACACAAAAGATAGTCATCTTGAACTTTTTGGGGATGAGGGCACTTTTTCGAAGAACACACAACCATTGTAAATCTAATTATTTTTTTTATTGATGAAAAATTAAATAAACAATTAATTTCAAAAATATGAATAAATTTAAAATGAGAGTAATTCAAAGTGTGCAATGCAATATATATACGAACCGAGAAAAAACACAAGATTCAAAGATTTAAAATCACAAGAAAAAACTGAAGAGTAAGAAATCAAGAGAATTAGAAAGCACATAACAATAAAGACTGGTACAAACGCGTGAGTAACGGTAGCGCTCGCGGGCAATGTAAAAACGCGAGAGCAAGCACTACACAAACAACAACACTAATGTTAACGCGAGAGAGCGAATGCGAGTAAAAGAGATTAAAAACACAAAATCAAAGTCTATACAGACAAAAAAACGAAACTTTGAGTTTTTTTTATTAAGTAAAACAATATGTAATAATCGCTTTGAGTAAATGTTTAAGTACAAGTTACAATAAGTTAATCACGTAATAGGTTGTATCGGGACTAGATTCCGCGGAAAATAATTTTTATTTGTGAGATTAAATGAAAAAATTAGATAAAAGCGAGAGCGCAAAAAAAACACGACCGATATATTATACTTTTTCCATCTACATGCTTACTTAACAATATATAATATTTGCGAAAAACGCATTTAATCAAGTTATCATGAAAAGTGAATGATGAACTGTGTAATGTGAAGTTAAAACAAAATGAACCATAGTAAGCTAAGTGCAAAGACAAAACCAACATTATTGAAAAGCCAATGGAAACGGCAAAAATGCTTAATGGTGCGAATCAAATAAAGTGACAGTTGAGTGCATATAAAAAGGTAAAGTGACTCAACGAAACACAACGAACCAACTAAATACCAAACTTCAAAGCAAGTAATATCGTTTAAATACGCAATCCAACAATAAAAATGAATCCCACGACAATGGATTTTGAGACTGATTCTATCAAGCGAAAGCATGCATCAAGTGAAAACAGTCTACTCACAACACTACCAACTGGGATGAAGATGACGATGAAACCCACGAACAAGAACAGTAAAGTCGCACCTGTCCCCAAATCCAACACAAGCCCTCATCAACTCTGTTGCTACAGACCAAATGCCCTACTATCCGCAATAAGCTTGCTCTTTGAAAGCGTATTAATGTTACGAATAAAAAACCACCTAGCTACAAACAATACTTTAAACAGCTTCCAATTCGGATTGGGAGAAAACTCTTCAACTAACCATGCACTTGTTGCGGCGAATGACTTCATGATTCGGAATATTTGCTCCAGACGAGCCACAGTAGCACGCGCGCTGGATTTAGAAAAAGCAGTATGGAGTAATGGACTCATCTATAATCCGCACGGATCGGAAAAATCAATCATGAGATATATTACAGCGGGAGTACCCCAAGGCTCTCTGCTTGCACCCATGCTATTTAAAATCTATTTGGCAGAAATGCCTATATGGAACTCCCAAAACCCAATCTCAAACACAAATATTGAACAACTCATATATGCAGATGACATACTAATTTTGGGCTCAGGCTCATTAAAAATGTTGAGAACGAGCTAAACAAACACCTTGACAGTCTCGGCAAATACTTCACAAGTTGGCAACTTAAACTAAACCCAAGTGAATGTACTAGCTGTATATTTAAAGGACTCAAATTAACGCGCTTGTTCCGAAATTCGAGACAGTTCAAACCAAAACGCGTACCGAAAACTCATCCAGCCGATATTAACATACGGTCACGCAGACTCCTCGAAAGACGAATATTGCACAACATGATAGGTCAACAAAGTTGGAATCAGATAACGAATCATTTCACATCCAATAAACAACTATATGTAATAACAAAAACCAAGAAAATAGACAAGTTAGCATTCGAAGCATTAGTCAAATTTATACATAAATATCAAAGAAGCTAACTTCGGCTCTGCCGAAGTTTGTATACCCTTGCAGCAAAATAATTGGTATAAAAGTTTAACAAAATCAAAAAAAAAAAACAAAAAAGAAAAAACAAATATAAAAATTTTCACTTCTTCACCGATCATTGAACCATCAAACACCGAAGCCCATCGTGCCAACGATCTCCACATACTACGCCACCGTCCTAATTCGATATATATGCAAACCCATTGCATCTCGCTCTGTCAATTTTGTTCTGTGCAACAACACAACGCAAATGTTTCTGTCTCTCTCACACACCGCGTGGTGACGAATTTTTGCATATGTGTGTGTGTGCGTGATTGCTTGGAATTTGTTTTTGTTTCTTTGCTGCCAAAGAAAATTGCTTATTTTACTCGAGGTACCTTCACGTTTTAGTTAATAACTCCGGTGATAATCATCCGATCCGACTAATTTTTAAACTGAACCTACATCATCGATTGAGGAACTTAACTTTTCATGTTTCAACCATGTAGCTTAAAATTTAAGCTCGAAAACGTCTGGCTAAACAGACAGACGGACGGGCGGACAGACGGACGGACGGACATGTCTCAATCGACTCGTCTATTGATGCTGATCAAGAATATATATACTTTATGGGGTCGGAAACGTATATTTCTATGCGTTACAAACATCTGACCAATTTTATAATACCCTCTGCAAGGGTATAAAAATGATATTCTGCAGGTTACAATCCCACACAATCACCCAACTGAGTAGGGGTACCGATCCGAATAAATAAATTCTGAGCCAATGTATATCATAAGTCTCTTCTTAGACATCAATGAACTTAAGGTTTTCTTTTAATATGTATGCACAGTGCTGGAAAAAAAAACAAGGGATGTAGTGATATCGATGCTAATTTTTCTAGTGTAGGAATATGCACGGTAGTTCATACGATTAAGCATGATTTTCTCTATATTTTAGCCAACTTTCATCATTTGGCAGGAATTTTGAGAAAATTTAATTTTTTATTATTATTTTTTCCTTAAAGTTATCGTTGCCCGCCCAAACAATGTCCAGATAAATGAAAAGCTCAATTGTTAATTTTTGATAATTGACAAGCTTACTGGTTATGCTATTGTGGACAATTATCTGTACAACGGTCCGAAATTCAAAAAGGAATCTCTTCTCGGTCTAATACATTTTTGTCAGCTTACAGTTATTCTATGACTCCTGCTAACAAAAAAAATTCATCATCCAGTTTTCATGAAGAGGGGTCGAAAAAATATACATATGTACATAAATTGATCACGATTGATTTTCCTTTATTTTGCATACAATGGTGGAAGATATTTAAATGTGGCATATAAACAAAACTATTCTTGACCATTCCCCCTGAAAAAGTGACTGCAAAGTGCGTGTGCTGGGTCAATGAAGAAGTTTGCTTTCAATATGGGTTTTTGTATACAAATACATATGTATGTACATTCTTTCACCCATACATATGTATTTACATAATGAATGGTGGTTTCCCGTTTTTACCCAATTGCACTGAACTGGAGCTTCTCTCATCAATATTCATACATTTTGTTAACAGATATAATAATACTGTGTACTCATGCAAATGTAAACTACACAGTTGCGTAGTGTAGTAAAAAATAGTCCTAAAACTAGCAGTTAACTAGGAATATAATATGGTATTTGAACTAAATTTAATTTATTAGTATATCGTGTTATAATTTTCTTATATGTTTGTATTGTGAAGATTCTCATATACATGAAAATTTATATATTCTAATGAGATACCTGACGTACACTGTGTGATGCTGTTCATCGACCAAACATATTAGCAGTAAGAATAATC
Source organism: Drosophila austrosaltans (assembly GCA_035045865.1). Classification (NCBI taxonomy): domain Eukaryota; kingdom Metazoa; phylum Arthropoda; class Insecta; order Diptera; family Drosophilidae; genus Drosophila; species Drosophila austrosaltans. The sequence goes on from JAWNOQ010000003.1 coordinate 13,933,204, forward strand.
AAACTTCACCCTCAGCGACCAGTTGTTCTGCCAGAGCTTAGAACGTTTTCATTTACATATATGGACATTTGCTTGAACGGTCTAACGATAATTTAAAGAAAAAAATATATAATATAACTAGTTTAGAGTCCTCAGTATGCCGTTTACCAGCAACGTATTGAGTCTGTCCAAAAGCAATTTCTTTTGTCTGCCCTACGTGGCCTAAACTGGGTCCCAATTAGGCCCCTCCCACATTACTCAAGTAGGCTTCTTCTCCTTAATCTTCCTTCTTTAGTAAACCGTAGACGCTTCAGTGGTATTGTATTTCTCCAAAAACTGTTATTATTGGAAGTAGACTCTCCCTTTTTATTAGGGAAAATAAATTTTGCTGTTCCATGTCGTCCTACACGTAATTTTGTTCCTCTTCAATTAAGTACATACGCCTTCAATTTTAGTCGTCATGATCCTCTTCGAGTTTTGTGTAGTGACTATAATGAGTTTTCCCACATTATTTCTCCTCACTTTTCCCCTTCTTCTTTACGTATTGTACTCTTTGACTTCCTTCGAACTGTTCTTCACTCCAAATTGTCTTATTTGCATCTTTTTTCTTCTTCTTTTTGTTCTCGCCTTCGGCCACCTTACTTTTTAATTTACTCCTTAGTTTGTAATTATAATATTTTAATTAGTTTAAGTCATTTGCACCAGTTAAGTTGACTTTAAAAAATTAAATCAATAAAATATGCATATAAATTCATGTTTTATAATACGCATGTAAAATTTAAGAAAAATAACTCTACAAGAATAGACACAGCTTTATGATTAAATAATATTTGAAAAAACTTAGCGACAAACGTTATCTGGTCACATTAAATAAAATAAAGGGGGCAACCTTTATTCAATGCCGCATTGATTTTGAAATAAGGTTCTCTCAAAGTTTCTGCGGTAGATTTTGATGAAAATTTAATAAAACATATAAAAAATCATGCGAACTCGAAAAAGTTAGTGACGAACGCTGTCTGGTCACATTGCATATACTGTCACACTTTTATTAATCATTTTAACCCACTTGAGGCGCTCGACACATTTGAGTATCTATGAAGGGAGGTCTGCTCCAAAATATAAAAAGACAATTTTTCATTTGCAATGACCAAAACAGATGCTAATTGTCCAAGTAATTAAAATATATAAAATAAAGTTTCAAACTCCACCGTTCCGACCATCACTAATTTTATTGGCATGCTACCTCATCAATGATAATCGATTGCACTGTCGGTATATCGATTGTTTTGTATAATTGGAAATCATCTGTTTGACCAGAACTGTCGATAGTTTTCTATCTAGTGATGGCAAAAAATATTTATTAAACGTTTATTGAATCATATGATTAATTTTAGCTGGGCGATTATAAATCGAATTTAATCGAACAGAAATGGAAGCAGTCGATTAATCAAACGATTGTGTATTAAAAAGGAGTAGTTATTTTTATTATTCATTTAATATATTTATTACTATTGAATATTACTTATTTGTTTAAATATAGTTATTATTATATAGTATGGAATTCTGGAACAGTAGTAATTTAGTTAGTTATTCCGTATTGAATTCAGGAACAGTAGCTCAGAAAAATTTTGTAATAAACTAAAGCAGTGTCATGAAGTTTTTCATTTATTCAACACATAACTATTAAATTATCTCTAATTTAAAAAAAATGGATCGCTATCTTTATTGGTTGGGGAGCAGAGTGTTATGGAAAACTTACGTTGGAGATGTCCTATTCAAATGATGAGGAGTGTATATGTATAATACATAATCACTGTCAAAAACAATTTTACGTAAAACACAGTTTAAGGAAAAGCAACTTTATTATTGGAAAAAAATCGAAATATGAAAATTAATATTTTGTAGTCATGAAATTTTGGAATAAATAGAAGCAATGTATGTAGAAGCAATATGAGTACATTTTCAACTCTTGTGCAGTGCTTTTATAGTGAAAATGTGGACTGGAAAATAATATATGACTGGCCGCGGTAAAAGTGGAAAGCGATTGTGCAAGGGTGGTGCTAAACGTCATTGTAAGGTGTTGCGTGATAATATCCAGGCTATCACTAAGACCGCTAGCACTGAATCTCCAGGGACAAGGCGCCCACTAGTCACCGAAATTGCTAAGCTTGATAAATTGGGCAAACTCCAACACGAGTCAGCATATTCAACAAAAAGGAGGATGTCAAAAACTACAATCGGGTGAGATGCCGGAAAATGGATCTCGTATTGGCAGAGCAATACAGTCCAGTAATATCTAGCGATTTTGCTAGAAATGCGTCCATTCTCAACCAAAGATGAGGCGGCGGCCCAACAACGCATTACTTTACCCAAACAAATGCGTGGCGGAATTCAGACTAAGTCGTCATATGCAGCGCAGGTTGGGCTTCAACAAGTCAGATTAGTAAGCAACAAAATCGCAAAGGCATGCAAGAGGCGCTTTAAATGAAGATTGTTACTTGAAGACATTACGAGAAACTAAATAGCGTAAAAAATGTGAAGCTGATAAGGAAACGGATCTTGGGGCTAGAAGCGTCAGAGCTCTAGTTAACTTCCGGGGAGTTAAATTACAGGTGTTTCAATATATTTTTGGATTTCGTCTGTTCTCCTTTATAATTAGTTTGTTAAAAAGTCGTGTTCGTAGCTGAATCTAATATGTAGTCTGATTAAAGATGCTGATAAATGGTGCTGCCAGTAAAAGGTTCAAATGGGGTAAGATTAGTGGATAACTGTATTGCGTCAATATATGTATATTATGAGTACTTGTGAAGTTACTTTTTTATTAGTTGAGTTTTTCTGTTTATCTATGAATAAAGAAAAAAGAACTGTTCAACCGTCATCACGTTCGGACGTATTTTTATTGCGCTCCGCAAGTTCTTCGGTGTCAGCTTTCAAACAGAGTTGAATAAGTAAAGTGGCAGGGCTCTCAGTCGAGACAGAGACGCTTAATCACAATTATATTGCTATTTGTAGTTACAAATAACAATACTTGGTAAATAACTTAAGGTATAATTAATGTAAACGTGTAAAGAGACCAACTTGGGCCATTCTTGTCCATGAGTCATTGGGTTCACCGGCGCGCTTACAATAACAACAACAATTGAATCTACTGCTCTAACAAGAACTGTAACAGTCGCAACGTCGGCAATAGCTTCGATCGTCGCCCAACCGATTACCTCAATAAAATCTGCCCAGCTAGTGACGATGGACTCAAAGTCATCTCTTCAGATTTCAGAACAGATATATTAACAAACCCAGCGAAAGCTTAGCCCTCAAACAACACACCGAAAGTGAACAAAAATATTATTATTCAACGCAAAGCATTGGAGGGCAATAGAATCCAATTACTGGCAAATCAGCCGGAATCTTAAGAAGGAGAATCCCAAAACAAACGATCTGAAGCCAAACCGCCACCATTTTACATCCGTGGTGCAAACTGCACTTCACTAGTATCATAGTTGGTAGCCCTAGTTGGTCGAAATAACTTTTATGTGACTCCACTCAACAAGGGGAACATAAGAGAGCCTAAAGAATAAACCAAAATCGAACAGTTCTATCGTACTATTGAGAAGTACTCCAGGACGGAGAATGTAAGCTTCTACACATTCAATCTAAAGAACCGCCAAAGATCTTTAAGTCATAATTAAATACGTTAAACAAATGGTTCCAACTCAGGAAATTGTAGAAGCATTGATTGAGAAGGGTTTTGAGGTTAAGTCTGTCTCAAATATTCTGAACAAAAACAAAGTGCCAAAACCTCTGTTTAAAAATGAATAAAGTGGAGCTACAGATCGATGCACAAACATTAGAAGTCAATGCAGAGCCATCCTATCTAAAACCAACTACAACTGCAATATCGCAGTCACTGTCGAATCACCTGTCTATAATGCACAATGTGCCAGGAAGTTGGTCACACAAAGTCGTTCTGCAGGCTTCGCCCAGTTTGCGTTAGCTGTGGACAACTACAACACGATTGTCTGTTCCAACAATAAAACGAATGCCAATACAAGGATGTGCCAAAACTCTGGCACATCCGAATTAGAGAGGATCTTATCTATAAGGAACTGAAGGCCCGTTGTAAGGAAGTTTTCCGGCTGGGGTACAACTCTCAGTCTCCCCAGGGTCTTCCATTATAGATTATTTATAATAGAATGCCGAGACCGGAGATCTGATCGAGCTACAGTGAGTGTTAATACTGCATATCTATGCTATCGCTGGGAATGCACTACAGGAAGAATAAGAGATAGAAAGAGACAGAAACTTGAAACAAATACATGCGGACATACAGTTCGGTTAGGGTACAACCCGGACACCGAACTACAATTAAGCTACTAAAATACAAGGTCACGATAGGGAAACATAAAGCTAAGTCGGTTAAGGTATAACCTGGACACCGACTTAACCCAACATAACATATGGATGTCCCAGGACTTAAGTTGAGGTCGATTAGGGTACAACCCGGACATCGATCACAACATAAATCCTGGTCCCATGCCAATGGATATCAGTCGCCATCACAGTCAACAAGGGTACAACCAGGACGTTGGCTGTGTGGCGACCTAATACCCCGGCACACTACAAATAAACACTACACTCTCCTCGGCATTGGGTAGGGTACAACCCGGATGCCAATGCCAGAGGAGAAACACATACTATAGTGACACACACACACACCAAGGAATGGGATCAGGGAAAGGATAGGAGATGATGTTAGTCCCAGTCTAGTTTCACCCCAATAATTGTGACATCTTTGCTTTAACACTTTACAAACTTTATTGTAGATTTATTCATTATAATTCTTTGGCTAAATGCCACCTAACCACACTCTAAATAGGTATCTATAGGTATGGGATCAAAGTGGAGGGCAGCTATTGACGCGACATGCGTCGGCGTCAGAATCGTCACGTACGCATTTTTCGGTCCCGTTGCAACCAAAATAATAGAAACTGCGCAAAAGCAACGTCGACAAATTCGTGCAAGTCCCGTTGGGCTTGCATGTGTGTGTGTGTATGTGTATATATGCGGCCGGCTAAATGCCACTTCGCAATTAATTTTGTATATAAGCGGGCATACCTAAAGAGAAACTTATGTACCTATGTATATATATACGCATGTGTACATGGCAATGAGCGTATACATAAATAGTAATGTACCTAGAGATGAGACGATTAATTAAGACACAAGTCAGAGTATTTAGGGTTGAGCTTAATGACTTATTATTATCTATTGGTTTGAAATAATAATATGAGATTTTCTGAGCCTCGTAATTGTGGCGTGGTGCCAAATTGGCACTTCGTCACACCCCCCCCCCCCCCTTACTTAGGGTAAGCAGGGCCGATGTAGTTGATGGTGACCTGCTGGGTCTTGGTCACCCGTACCCCGTACACGCTGCCGGCTGCTTCACACTTAAACTTTCGTTCTCGTTGTCGTTTTTGGCACTCCTCCACTTGCTGAACGAGTTGGCGTGGTAGTAGCTCCTGCACGCCCCTAGTTCACCATCCCAATGGGATAGCCTGCCAGGCGTGGATACGGCTAACACTCGGAACGCTGTCGGCATCCGTCGGTTGATTTGAGCTTGAGTCACCCTGCAGGCTCATCGGCTGAGGTGACGGTGACTGAGGTGGCGATATATCCTCAAAGTGGGGATAGGTTGATGGCTGGGCGCCCCCTCCCTCTGACAAGCCGTCTGAGTCGTAGCTGACGGGGTTGTATGGCCGTGACATGTCCCCGAAGTCGGGTTCGATGTTGGGCGGTGGCAGCTGTACCGTTTCGCCGGTCTCTGGGTCCGTATAGTCCAGGTGCGATGGGCTACGGTTATTCCTCCATAGCTCGGAGATAGATGTGGTGTCGTCTTCTGCTTTCTGGGGGTCGGCTGCTTCGTTTGGCGATACGAGACGCCGGGGAGAGTTGACCCTCTGGGGATCAGGAGGCGCGGCGCTCTCTTCATTCTTGGTGGCCGGTGGCGACGGGACCCAGCCCCTATAGCCGGGGAAATGCCCCGGGTCGAAGCACGCTATATCGGATAGCTCCATGGCTCGACTCAACACGTCCACCCTAGTGACCACGGCTCTTTCGGGTGCATCCACTATCCGCCAGCAATGGATAGGCTCCTGTGGAGGTAAATTGCTGGACGAAAATGCTGAGGGGTCCTTGTTGCTCTCTACCTCGGTTACCGCTGAGAGGATGTGCGGTATTGGAGGATCGTGTTCCCTTGCCGGTTCAATGGTGGCTGACGTCTTGGCGACTTCAGCTTCCCAAGCTGCTACCACGTCTTCGATGACACCCACTATTTCATTGACGCTGAATTGGTGTGCCATCGTACGACTGGGGAAAAGAAAGGTGTTAGATACTCTGATTTGAGACGGTGCCCTATATTGGGTTGGTGGGGGGCCTAACAGACTAACGTGTGTGGTTTACATGAATGGGATGCTTATGACTATGATACAATGTGAGCTTAAATGTAATAATATGAATGAGTATTTTGCGTGTGTATGCATGGTCAGACTTGCCGTGACTTTGAGACCCCCCAACGGGGGACAGGGACGTTGGGAAGGCGCACCTTCCATCAAGTGGCCCCTGCGTCTCTGTTAGGATGACTCCGGCGGTCTTCTGTGTTTAGTTGCTGACGCCCATGGGCTGGCTCAACGCGATCGTAGATTTAATGTGCTCTTCCTCTTGGCTGCTGGGTCGTCTGGTTGTATAGACTTCAGGTCGTCTATGTTCGCCGTGCGTCTGCGTCTGCTGTTGATTTCTTGTAACCGGACGATGTTTCTGGAAATAAACTTGATTACCTTGTAAGGCCCGTCGAACTTTGGGGCTAATTTAACTGAAAAGCCCTCGGAGGCCTTGGACAAGTGGTGTTGCTTCAGGAGGACCAGATCTCCAATCGCTGGTCGCCAGTCTCTACGTCGCAAATTGTAGTGACGTCCTTGCTCCATTGCAGCTCGTTGCATGTTCTCTTGGGCCATGGTAAAAACGTCTGCCATGCGTCGTGTTCGTACTTCCGGGGACCAGGGTGTGGTGCCAAGTCCTGGTGTAACCTCGTCGTACAGTGCTCCAGGGATGCGGGGTTCCTTGCCCAGCACGAGGAACGCTGGTGTAAATGCTGTCGAATCGCATACGCTTGAATTTATTGCCAATGTAAATTCGGGTAGAAAGTGATCCCAGTTACTCTGCTTTTCGCCCAGGTATTGAGCTATCATGGTTTTCACGGTGCGATTGGCTCTCTCGGTAGGATTTTGACGTGGTGTGTACGGTGCGGTGTACTGAATTTCTACTCCAGCTCGTTGACAAAGTTCTTTGAAGGTGCGACTGGTGAACTGTGTCCCATTGTCGCAGACCAAAGTGCGTGGGGCTCCAAAGTGTCCGATAATTCGCTCCCGAAATGCGTTTTCTAATGAAGCGGCGGTGGCTTTACGCAGAGGTACCAGCTCCACCCATCTGCTGTATGCATCTAAGAAAACCAATAGAACAGTGTTACCTTGCTTTGATCTGGGGAGAGGTCCAACAAAATCTGCACACACTGTGTTGAATGGCTCTGACACTTGACGAGTGAACATTTTCCCAGCTGGCTTCATTTGGTTCACTTTATATTTTTGGCATTGAAGACGTGTCGCTTTACATCGCGGAAAAACCCAGGCCAGTAGTATTTCTGGGAAACTCTGAGTACTGTCTTGCGGATTCCCAGATGGCCTGCGGTGGGCTTGTCGTGACACTCGCATAATACTCGCTGGCGAGCTTCCTTCGGCACGCATAGTTTCCATGGTATGGATTCATCTTCGTCGGGGTGATAAATTCTCCTTCGCTATAGTTGCCCACCTTCGTAGTGAAAATCAGGGAACTGCTCTGGTTGTGCTTCTATTTGTAGCTTTATTTTATTCCACCATGGACGCTCCGGCAGAGTATCCTGAATTGAATTTAGTACTTCCAATGGTTGTCGAGACAAAGCGTCGGCCACGACGTTTAACTTTCCTCGGCGGTATTGTATGTCGAATTCATACTGTTGTAGTTCGAGTGCTCATCTCGCTATACGACCTGTGGGATTATCTATTGAGTTGAGCCACTTCAAGGCTGATGATCCGTGATGACTTCGAATTTATATCCTTCCAGATAACAGCGTAGTTTGCGAATTGCCCAGACTATAGCGAGACACTCCTTCTCGGTGGCTGAGTAATTCTCTTCAGGAGCAAGGAGGCGTCTGCTGGCGTAGGCGATGACCCGTTCTGTTCCTTCTTGATACTGGGTTAATACTGCGCCCAAACCATAGTTGCTGGCATCTGTCTGCAAGTAGAATTTAGAGTTAAAATCGGGGCAGGCCAAGATCGGGGCTGATGTCAATCGTAATTTCAATTCGTCGAAGGCTTGTTGTTGTTCTGCATCCCATTTCCATTTAATGTTTTTCTTCAGCAAAACGGTGATAGGCTGTATTATGCTTGAAAACTCTGGAACAAATCTGCGATACCAAGACGCGATGCCCAAACATCGTCGAAGTTGGCGTACATTGGTCGGCGGAGCCAATTCCCGAACAGCTGCTATTTTCTCGGGGTCAGTATGGATGCCGTGCTCACTGACCACATGTCCTAAGAATTGTATTTTGCGTCTAAAGAATCTACACTTGGCTTTGTTGATCCGTAACTTGGCTTCTCTGAGGCGTCGAAAAACTTCTTGCAGGTGAGTTATATGTTCTTCCAATGTCCTTCCGATGACGATGATGTCGTCTAGATACGCGAAGGCAAATGGATCTATCTCGGGTCTAATCACGCTATCCAAGGCGCGTTGGAATGTTGCTGCCGCGGAATAAAGCCCGAAAGGCATAACTTTCCATTGAAACAGGCCACGACCTGGGACTGTGAACGCTGTGCATTTCCGACTTGCTTTGGCCAGTGGTATTTGCCAATAACCACTTTTGAGGTCCAGTGTAGAGATAAACTGAGCGTTGCGAAGTTTTTCCAGAATATGATTGATCCTGGGCAGAGGGTATGCATCTCGTATAGACTGCGCGTTGAGCTGCCTGAAATCGATAAACATACGCGTCTCTCCGGTTTTCTTGCCAACTAGCACTATGGGGGCTCTTTGATGGTTCGATGCGGTCTTCGGCTAGTAACTGGTCCACGGTGTCATTGATGATCTTCTGCTGTGCCGGATTGCGAGGGTAATAACGTTGCTTGATTGGTTTGTCATCCTTCATAGTGATGACGTGCTCCGCGATGTGGGTGACACCTTGTAATGTGTCGAACTTTGGTAATTCCTGTGATAGAAACTCGTTGATGATTTTATTTACTCTCGCGTCTTCGGAGTATTCTGGCTCTGGAGATATCATGGTGCTTTCCATCCTTGTCATGGGCTTGGATGCTATTAAGTTGAGTTTGTCTATTCTGACTGGTGATTTCTCGATGACTGGTTGACGAAATGGGTTATTAATGACGGCTTTATCTGAAACAGGAGGTAGGGCCGTGTTTCGGATCCGTTTTTCCTCCGGTAACACTTCCATTGGAGAGCTTGGGGATTCATTGATGATTGACTGAGTCTGGTTGTTGCTGGTTAAGGTACTCGATGGTTGTGAGGTAGCGCTGCCACTGGCGAATGATCCAAGCAGGGCGTTTTGCATAGGTTTTAACTGTAGATAGCTTTCCCCGCACTGGATTATGGTCCGAGTGCCGCGCAGGAAATCAGTGCCTAGGATCAATTGGTCCATAATACCTGGTAATACCAGCAATGGTATTTTTACTTGTGTCGTCCCCAGGCATATCTCAGCTTCGATAGCCTGGGTGATTTCCTTTCTTGATCCATCGGTTAAGTTGATAGGGGTGTGTATTTGTTTCCAGTTCCCATTGGTACCGATCTGCTGAGCCAGTGAACTGTGTATGAAGCTCCTAATGGCTCCAGTGTCGAGGGTGGCGCTCACTTCCAATCCGTTGACCTGGACTAAGGCGACGAGGCGACCCTTGTCGAATTGAAGTCTACTTACATTTGGGGCTGGCTCGGCGCTTTCTTCGTTCGATCCCCTGTCGAACGTAGGCGCCCGGCGTTTCCCGACCGGCGACAGCAGTCGATGGTTCGTATATCGCGTTTTCCGCATTCCCAACAGAACAGTATCCTTGGATTGTTGCATAGCTTTGCGAAGTGGTCTGGTTTGCCGCAGTTACGGCAAGCACGGTAAGTATCTACTGGTGCCTCCGATACTTGGTAGAAGTGTGAATAACTGGTTGATTTTTCAGTAGAGGGCAAAGCTGGCTTATGGGTGCTTCTGTTATTAACGGGGTTAACTTTACTTCCACTGGTAAATTGTTGCCCATGGTTGCTTGATGTGTACGAAGTGTTTGCCTGGCCGGAAAAAGATGAGTCGAATCTCTTAGAACTTTGACCACACAGGGTCTCGAAATTCACTATTAACTGGGTTAACTTCTGCAGGTTATGAAAATCCATACGGCGGGTGTGCAATTGGTAGTCCGGCAATAAATTGTCATATATACGCTGTAACTCCTGTTCTTCTGTATAATGAGCTCTTCTCATCATTAAACGTAGTTCTATCAAGTATGCCTTGAATGGGTCGCCAGGGCGCTGTCTCCGCGTACGGATGGCATCTTCCAGTTGTTCAAAGTTTCTGGGCGGCAGAAAGAAATCTAAAAATTCTCTTCTAAAATTAGCCCATGAGGCGTCTAGCAGACCGCTAGTTTGCCACCATCCTTCGGCTCGTCCCGAAAATGAGATGGGCATCATATTAGGGAGCCATTCGGTGCTGATGCGATATGTACTAGCCCTTGCTTCAAGTGTTTCCAAGAAATATAATGGATCTGCGGTCCCATCAAAATGAAGACCCCATTTGGGCACTTTCTCTATGAGATTAGTGTAACTGGTATTCTGAGCCTGTGGGGGTAGACCTGTTGTAGCCAGGCTGCTAGTGAACGCTGGTATCTGTAATAATTTTCCCTCTGTGTCTTGGTTAAGAGATACGTGTCTCTCCGTTGAATACTCCTTGTCAGTATGTCGGGCGGGCAACACAGGACGTGAACGTGGTTTAACTTCGAGACCTTTATCGAGGCTGGCTGCTTGTCCGTATTGTGACTCTAGTTCTGCTAGCCGGGAAAGTACATCTGGTTTATGGTCTTCTCTGGATGCAAAGCTAGAGAACCGGCTTCTCATTTCCTCAACTGAACCGCCAGGGGTCAGTCCGAACTCGGCGAAGAAGCTTTCAAGCTCGGTTTTACGACGATATGTTATCCATTTGACTCCCATGTTACTAATGTTTTTTCTTTTTTTTTGTAGAAAAGCGTTGCAAATAAACACTAGCTGAAAGTGAAGGATTAATTCAAAGGGCAATAAATCAAATTCGGGACAACAAAAATAATTGTATTATCACTGAACGAGGTATTATTGCATGCTGCTGCACCGTAGTCGATATACTTTTTAATTGTTAGTTGGAAGATTGCAGATGAGTTATTATTATGTGCTGAATATCCTTGTATTATCCTGGTTGGCCGAGTAGGCTGTGCGATGGTCAACACTCCTAGTATTTGAACATTGCTTAGTTCGATCCTTGCTATGCTCAATCGTCGTTGGTTATCCTTACTGCTGAACGTCGGGTTAGTTATGCTTGGGTATAGTTGAATATCCTTGCCAGTGAACGTTGGTTGTAATTATCCTTGCTGTATATCCTTGCTGTATATCCTCGGTGAACGTTGGTTTTTAATTATCCTTGCTGTATAACCTCGGTGAACGTTGGTTTTTAATTATCCTTGCTGATGTTGTTATAATTATCCTTGGTTATCGTTGAATATCCTTGCTGATGAACGTTGGTTTAATTATCCTTGGTTATATCTTTGCTAGTAAACGTTGGTTTGATTATCCTTGCTGGTAAATATTGGTTTGATTATCCTTGCTGGTATCCTTGAATATCCTTTGTAAAGGATCGCGGTTGACTGTCGGTGTTCATTCGTTGAAGGCTCGCGGCTGACTTTTGTTGTTGACTCGTTAAAAGCTCGAGGCTGACTGTCCTCTCTGATACTGTGGCTCGCCTTTTATCCGCTTCAAAATCAGATTAAAGAAACTTGTGCCGTTATTAAACGTTCGTATTCCTTCATTCTTCGTCTCATTTGGTGCATTCTGGTCTTAACGCCAAGCTCGTCGACCAATGAGAACCCAAAAGCAAACCTCTCCCTTTCTCTCCCAGGCGATAGAACTGCCGTTGCAGTTGCTACTGTTGCTTTGTCTAACTTCTTTGTAAAAAATTTTTTTCTCTGTGCCTGCGTTGTTTTGCTGTGGCTGTACCTGAACGGCGTCATGGAAAATTTCCCTCGATGTTTCTTTCTTCTGAGCATTTATGAACGGTGCTTTTTTTTTTTCTTCTATGCCTATGCTGCTTGCTGTGACTGTACTTGAACAGCGTCATGGAAAATTTCCATCGTTGTTTCTCTTTCTGCTTGTTTCTTAACGGTGCTTTCTGTCGCTGATTCTACTGCTTCGGCTGCCGTAACTCTGCCGGGTCCATAGGCTATGTCATTGGCTATGCGAATGGTTCTATCGCTGACTAACTAGTTATAATTTTCTGTCGCTGATTCTACGTGTACTCTACCGTAACTCTGCTGCATTAATTAGCTATGTTGATGGTTATGTACGCCGTTCTATCGCTGACTCTAGAAATATAATTTTCTGTCGCTGATTACACTGTCTACTCTATCGTGATTCTGCTGAACATATTAGCTCTATCGGTGATTATGTCGACGGTCCTATCGCTGACTAACAAACTGCTGAGTTGCTTTGCTGGATTTCGTTTGGGATAAAGGAAACAAATGGGGATATGTGCAAATATGGGAACACAGGGATACATGTATGTGGGCCAACATATACGGTGAACACAAAATGATAGATATACACATATACATATATAAAAAAAAATTCTTTTTATATAAATAAAATTTTACACTTTCCAATGCGGGTATACAAGCATTCCTGTGGCATATGAAACTCCCGCGATATGGGTTATGGTGGTTCTTTACGCCACGCAGATGACAGGCTCGTGAAACAATTATATATGCATGCATATATATATATGCATAAATAAAAATTTAAATTTCACCTTGTTACATTACAAAAAAAATATTTGGTGTATTAAATGATTTTTTTCTTACATTTTCTCTCTCTTGTAATGCAACAAAATTAGGCAAAATTTTCCCAAAATATATATACGATGTTCTCTTCAAATCTCGGGTCCCTGCTCGGGCGCCATCTGTAAGGAAGTTTTCTGGCTGGGGTACAACTCTCAGTCTCCCCAGGGTCTTCCATTATAGATTATTTATAATAGAATGCCGAGACCGGAGATCTGATCGAGCTACAGTGAGTGTTAATACTGCATATCTATGCTATCGCTGGGAATGCACTACAGGAAGAATAAGAGATAGAAAGAGACAGAAACTTGAAACAAATACATGCGGACATACAGTTCGGTTAGGGTACAACCCGGACACCGAACTACAATTAAGCTACTAAAATACAAGGTCACGATAGGGAAACATAAAGCTAAGTCGGTTAAGGTATAACCTGGACACCGACTTAACCCAACATAACATATGGATGTCCCAGGACTTAAGTTGAGGTCGATTAGGGTACAACCCGGACATCGATCACAACATAAATCCTGGTCGCATGCCAATGGATATCAGTCGCCATCACAGTCAACAAGGGTACAACCCGGACGTTGGCTGTGTGGCGACCTAATACCCCGGCACACTACAAATAAACACTACACTCTCCTCGGCATTGGGTAGGGTACAACCCGGATGCCAATGCCAGAGGAGAAACACATACTATAGTGACACACACACACACCAAGGAATGGGATCAGGGAAAGGATAGGAGATGATGTTAGTCCCAGTGTAGTTTCACCCCAATAATTGTGACATCTTTGCTTTAACACTTTACAAACTTTATTGTAGATTTATTCATTATAATTCTTTGGCTAAATGCCACCTAACCACACTCTAAATAGGTATCTATAGGTATGGGATCAAAGGGGAGGGCAGCTATTGGACTCACCCGCTATCCTGTTCCACACACACTTAACACGTATCTCTTGGTATGATCGGCAGCGTCGCTCTTTCCTTGCGGATTTTCTTTGCACTAACTTTGTTTGTGACTTGTCCTTAATTATCCTTCTCTGATAAGGGCCGGCTGTGGGTCCTTGCACTTTATTAATTACACTTTGACACTTCTTTGCACTTTTATTCTCCCGACTGTCTCCTTTAAGGGTGGTTTGCGTAATGATTTTTTGCTCTCCCATTCAGTGTTGCCGTTTCGGCTTATTTTCGGCCAGATCTGGCTTATTTGTAAGAGCGATTGCGGAAAAAATTCAGAAGTTGCGGATAGCGGAAAATCTGGCTTTTAGCTTATTTAATATTTCGATTAAGTTGTCATAATAAAGTTTATCAAAAAGTAACAGTCTGGCATCTATTGAAGACTTACATCACTAATTTCTGCAATACTTCCATCTTTTACTGCCTTGTTAAAATAGATTGGCTAATTTCAAAAATGCCTAAAGAAAATTACAAACAGAAAGTTAGAGACGTCTGGCTACAGAGCTCAGAATTCAAAGAATGGCTGAGAAAGGACCTTACAGATTTGACGAGGGCTTATTGCAGCTATTGCAAGTGTACCATCAACGCTAAGTTGTGTGATTTGCGGGCACATGCGATTTCCAAGAAGCACACCGGATCCCTTAATGCTTTCGCCCAAAAAAATAAAATTGAATTTAAAAAAATGCCGACCAAGACCATAGAACAGGAAGTAGCACTGTGTCTTTTTGTGGCAAAGCATACGGCAATAAGTCCTGTTGACCATCTGAGCAACATATGCTCCACAAAATTTGATGACAGCAATAGTGCTTCTCGCATTAAACTTCATCGAACGAAGTGCACACACATTATAAAAAATGTTTTGGCTGTCCATTTTTATGATAACCTTCATAGAGATATTGGAGACAACAAATTTAGTTTGCTTCTGGATGAATCCACTGACATAAGCTTTACAAAACTTCTTGGTAAGATAATATATGTACATACATATGTATATAAGTAAATGTATATTACATATGTATATACCGTTTTACATTTAAATATTAATTGTATTTGTATGAATATTATATGTACACATATAAATATTGTATGTATGTATGTATATAGGTGTGGTAGTTAACTACTTTTCTGCAGAACGTGGAGTAGTTGTATCTACGTTCCTTAGTTTGATACGCCTAGAAAGTGGAGATGCATTGTCATTGGCTGATGGTTTAAGAAAAGAACTGAAACGTTTAAAATTAAATATTAAAAATTTAATTGGTATCGGAACTGACAACGCCAGTGTAATGATTGGCACCAACAATAGTTTGTACACACAATTAAAGAAGGATGCGCCGTCCCTAATTTTAATAAAATGTGTTTGTCATTCGGTGCAATTGGCAGTAAACCACTCGTGTAAGCACTTCTTTCCCGAAAGCCTGGAGTTCTTAATTTATGAGACTTATAACTGGTTCTCTAAAAGTTCTGCTAGGCAAATTGTTTACAAGAAAATATATGAGTGCATAAACAACGAGAAGGTACACCAAATCATTAGATCTATTTAAATGTGTTCGTAGTTCCCAATGTTGCTGTGTATTAATACTTGTTTACTTGAAAGGCCCCTCTTAAAATTCCAAGGGTGTGTGACACGAGGTGGTTATCCATCGAAATGGCGGTCACGAGAATTTTGGACCAATGGCATGAGCTTAAGACTCATTTTGGTATTGCTGCCAAGGAGGAGAAATGTCAGAAAGCAATCATTTTATATACTTTGTTTCAAGATAATATTAATTACTTATATTTATTGTTCTTGAAACCAATTTTGCAAGATATGCAAAAAGTTAACAAATGCTTCCAAAGCAATACTTCAAATCCATCGAAACTGTTAAACGAGCTAATATTTGCCATCGATTCACTAAAAATCTACATAATACCTCCAGATAAAAGTGTAGATTGTATAAACGATGATGGATTTGAAAAGTATGTGGCTAGAGACTTATATCTTGGATATGCTTTTGAGAAACATATGAAATCTGTGAGTTTATCCAATGATGAGGAAAAATCGATCCGAGAAAGTTGCACGAACTTCGTAGTTGATCTTGTTAAGCAACTAAAGCAGAGGTAAATAGTTTGTTCTTTTTATTTATCTTACAATTATAAGGTATATATCTTTCTCATTTAGGTTACCCGACAATTTTAAAATTTTAAAACAAGCCGATGCATTTGCTGTCGAAAATGTTTTAAAAATTAAAAAACAAAACATCATTCCAATTTTGGAGTTTTTCGGAATTCCTAATATTGACGAAATTGAACGTCAATATAATGAATTGTCACTAATCGTTTGGGAGAATACTGAGGACACCATTAACTTTTGGGTTGAAGTTATGAACTACAGAGACTCCGGTGGAAACAACCGGTTTTCTAAGCTGAGTTCTATCGCGCTTGATATACATTCCTTACCTTGGTCGAACGCCGAAGTGGAAAGGGTTTTTAGCCAAGTTAATTTAATAAAAAATAAATTAAGAAATAGGATGAACGTTGATACGTTAAATTCAATATTAACCATAAGGTAATGTTTCAAAAAGTGATAGTCTGATCAGAACAAAAATTAATATTTTTAAATTCTAGATCCGGATTGCGCCGACACAACAAATGTTGCTTTGACTACAAAGTTTCTCCAAACTGCCTCAAATCTATAGAAACTGAGGAACATTTAGATAATGAGCCCGAAGAGTCTGTAGACAATCTAATAGCAGATTTATTGTCTTTTCAATAAATGTATAAAGTTAAAATTTCTTTTGTTTTCGTATTATTTTTCTAAATATGAAACTTCCTTAAAATAAGTCCCGTTGGGCTTGCATGTGTGTGTGTGTATGTGTATATATGCGGCCGGCTAAATGCCACTTCGCAATTAATTTTGTATATAAGCGGGCATACCTAAAGAGAAACTTATGTACCTATGTATATATATACGCATGTGTACATGGCAATGAGCGTATACATAAATAGTAATATACCTAGAGATGAGACGATTAATTAAGACAAGTCAGAGTATTTAGGGTTGAGCTTAATGACTTATTATTATCTATTGGTTTGAAATAACAATATGAGATTTTCTGAGCCTCGTAATTGTGGCGTGGTGCCAAATTGGCACTTCGTCACACCGTCTTAAGGGGAAGAAATCTACGGTTACTACCCTTGGAGTAACCTTTGCAAGTGTACTGCGGCCTGAAAATTCACATTTCAAAGGTAGATTCTGTTATTATTCCATCTAAAGCGGCCCTAAATTCAACCGTACTCTGCTCAAGCAAAAAGTGTTTGAACCCCCCTCACCACAAAACGCATTTTTTTCTTGTTGGCTGTGCGACAATGTCATGCACGTTAAATGTGCTGGCTACACGGCCAGGGTAAGGGATTGTTTGGAGCAAAAGGGGGGTCTCAAAAGGGGTTGTGACTCATGCCGAGAGGTTGAGATCGAAATGAGGGTGTTTAAGAGGCAAACCAGGGATAGATTGAAGAAATTGTCATCTGGTTTTCGTAAACTCTGCGATGAGTTCAATGCTGTGGAGAGTGAATTTAACAGCTATAAGCTGTTAAATGAGTCTCCAAAGCGTAAGAAAACCAGTATGCGCAATCTATCTTTGCATTTGCCTGTACCCAATCCCGTCTCGGCCGTGCTTCCACAATCTTTTTCACTGCTCACTGTGACAAATCCTTCGCAGCTTATTTCATTTACCACGCCCATCTCTCAAGGCGGTCGCAATGATGAGGTTATCTCCGTCTCTCCAGGAAATGCAGACGAATAAAGCTGTAGTTTCCGAAAAGTGCGGAATATCAGCATCGGCTGGTGTTCCAAAAAACTAATCTCGTCCCTTTATCTGGCCTATCAGAATGTCAGAGGACTTAAATCTAAGCTTCCTAGACTCTATCTAGTTAGTCTAGCATTTGAATTTAAAATTTTAGTGTTTACTGAGACATGGTTAAAACCTGATATTAACGATGCATCTGTTCTTTCCGCAAAATTTTCAATTTTTAGACGTGTTCGGACTTTTCGTGTAGGCGGAGGATTTCTGATTACAGTTGACTCGGCCTTAACTTCTGACCAAATCCATTCACCGGACACTCTGGTGATAGAGTTTGTTAGTGTTAAGGTCAGACTCAAGTCTTTCTCTGTCTACATTACTTGTTCTTACATCCCGCCACAATCCGACATGGCCACGTATCCAAAACATTTAGATTCTATTCGATATATTTCTTCATTGCTTTCTGATTGTAATATCTTAATCGTCATTGGTGACTTTAATTTACCAGAAATAGCATGGTCTCAATCTGATGAATCTGCTTTGTTGCTTCCTTCTAAATCTCACTGCTTCGTTGATGGCCTTTTTGAGTTATCATTAGCTCAAATGTGCGATATAACATAGGCAGATCCTTAGACCTGATATTGTGTTGGACCAACTGTGCAGTTACTAGAACCGACCCTCTAGTCTTGCCTGAAGGCAATTTTCATCCTACTTTGGATTTATCTGTAGATCTGTCGTTTCGTGCACCGATTGTTGGTGTCAGTCCTGTGATTAAATCTCGTAATTTTCGCAAGACTAACTTTGTTAAACTGAATGAGCTCATTCTGAGAACTGACTGGTCATCCTTATACAGTTGCTCAGACATGGATCTTGCTATCTCGTTGTTTTATGATACTCTTGGTTCGCTTTTAAAGGTTTGTGTCCCACTGAGGACTCCAGTGTCGTCTCACCGACCTCCCTGGTTTTCTCGTGAGCTATCCAACTTGAAAAATGTCAAATCCAGATATTATAAAAAATACAAGAAATCGGGACGTTCTTCAGACTTTGCTCTTTACGCAGTTGCTCGCTCCAATTTTATGTTGCTTAAAAAGCACTGCTATAATAATTACCTCAAGCGTTGTAAGCTTGAGTTTTCCCGTGATCCTAAACAGTTTTATAGTTTTGTGAATTCTAAACGTAAGATGGATGTCCACCCATCATATTTATCGTTTGAAAATAATCTAGCGGACTCTGATCAAGCGATTGCTGATTTTTTCGCTGATTTCTTCACAACAACATATTCGTCAACGGAATACCGAGCGAATCTGTCGTATCCTTATCAGAAAAAAAGGTCTAATTGTATTTGTAGTCCTTCGATCGATGAAAGTTCGCTTCTTAGCGTGCTTAATGTAGTAAGACCTGTGTACACACCTGGTCCTGATGGAATACCTGGTTGTGTACTCAGATTTTGTGCTGAGGCTCTATGTAAGCCACTTCAAAAACTTTTTAAATGTTGTCATTTCCCGTCTATATGGAAGGAATCTTATATAATTCCTCTTCATAAAAATGGTAAAAAGTCCGAAGAATCCAATTATAGGGGTATTTTTAAATTGTCCGCTATTCCTAAAGCATTTGAAAAGTTTATCTGAGTTAATACTTCTCAATTGCAACATTTTTGTAGATCTATTATTTCACCATCTCAGCATGGTTTTGTGAAACGTAGATCTACTACCACTAACCTCTTAGAATTTACATCATTAACTATCGAAGGATTTAGGAATGCAAGGCAAACTGATGTCATTTATACTGATTTAAGTAAGGCTTTTGATTCTGTTAATCATACACTTCTTTTTTAAAAATTAAACAAAATTGGTTTAATTAGCTGGATTCGTGAATAGCTGACAGACAGAAAACAGAAAGTTCTTTTCAAGTCTTTAAGTTCTAGGTCTATCCAAGTCACTTCGGGGTGCCTCAGGGTAGTCATCTGGGACCTCTGCTATTTACCCTTTTTATTAACGATCTTCCATCCGTTATAATTCATTCTCATGTCCTTATGTATGCAGATGATGTTAAGCTTTGTCTCAGCTACAGAGACATTTTATCTCCCTGACGGTTGCAGTCTGACCTCCAAAACTTTCAGTCTTGGTGTCAACACAACTTATTAAACCTAAACACATCTAAATGCAAGGTCATGACTTTTTTCAGAAATACTCCTCAGTTAATTACCTACTTTCTTAATAACGTTCCATTAACCAGACTTAATGAGATGATTGACTTGGGAGTACTTATGGACCATAAATTGACTTTTAAGTCCCATATATGCACTACTGTCGATAAAGCCATGGGTGTTTTTGGGTTCGTTAAAAGATGGTCAAATGAATTTGACGATCCATATACTACAAAGGTTCACTACACCTCATTGGTTCGTCCAATTTTGGAAAACGGAATATGGTCACCCCAATACGATTCACATAAAGCAAGAATAGAATCAGTTCAAAAACAGTTCCTTCTCTTTGCTCTTCGTGGTCTGAACTGGGATCGTAATATCAACTTACCTTTGTACTCTAGTAGACTTCTTTTATTTGACCTTCCTTCCCTTATTAATCGTAGATTAATGCTTGGCGTCATATTTATGCACAAGCTCCTTAATGGGGATATAGACTCTCCCGAGCTATTGAACCGAGTAAAACTAACAGTTCCTTGTAGACCTACTAGAAACTATATTCCTCTATCACTTCCACGATGTACGACTAACTACCTAATGTATGAACCTTTTCGAGTTCTTTGTTCTGATTATAATCGTCTTTATCATGTAATCAGTTCAGAGCTTTCGATTCCTTTACTAAAAACTTCTATCCTTTCCCATCTAGTACGTAACTAGCTATAGTTTCGCTTTTTGTCTGTGCGGCTTGCGCCCCTCGGTCGTTTTTGCAATTAGTGCTCGCGTTGGGATTCTCGCGTTAAAAGAATAGATGAGCAGTCGGTCGATACTCGTCGACGATCAACTTGCAGAAGACATTCAGAGTAAAGGGTAAATGAACAGGCTCAGAATACAGTAGAACATAGGGAAAAACAAATGAATCTAGAAGTGAGGCAGGCGGAACAGGCAGCTGACTCTCGTCGTCGATCTACGCGGAGAAGAGATTAAGGCTATAGGGTAAATGAACAAGAATGTGACACAAATCGTAGGTCTACTCGCAGAAGAAATTCGGGCTATAGAGTATTTGACCAGGCTCTAAATAGCGTGCAACATAGGGAAAGGCGATTCAAAGACGTATAAATATAAATCAAAGGAAGCAAAACAGAGTTAGCAGATCACAGAATATGATGAATTTAGAACGAAGAGCCATAGAGTGTGCGAGAAATACATTGGCGCGCCGAAGTGCTCGAATTGCAGTCCAGCAAGCGAATCGCTATGCCATTAGAAACCTTAGCCAGCGAGTAGAACACCATAGAAGTAGTAGTTAAAATAGAATAGAAGCCTGCGTTGATCGTTAAATGTTTCGCTGAATGCATCGGCTGAAGCATAACTATATTCACGTCACGTGAGGCAAGCTGCATTTGAATTATACTTTAATTTATTTATTCTTTTAATTGTGTATATTTTATGTCGTTTTAATAATTACGGTGTTTAATCTTAAACAAGGACCTTAATCCCGGTAGGCAAGAGACCATGCTCGAACATATTCAGATAGACGATGCCAGCATACAAAGAGTAACAATAGCACCAGGTGAAGGGCAAAGGCCGTTAGATATGAATTTAGACTCCGATTGTGAATAATAAGCATTTCCCACTATTTATGCAGGCAATAAAAGAAGGACTTCTGCAATTTATGCAACCATAGTTAGATCTGAACTTAGAAATGTAGATAGAGGAGGTTGCAGAACAGACAATTTATTTTTCAACTAAAAAAAGTTAGAGCTGATAACGATACGATACTTCCATATGTTTTAATTTAATTTGACACGATGAGGGTTATAGGGTCCTGAACGGTATTCACACGTCTCCTGCTCATTGAGAGGATGAGAAGTAAAGGTTACGACAATGATTAGGCAATTTGGACTCCCCACTTTTTTCATAACTTTGTCGGCAGCCGAAACAAAGTGGACAGAGGTTTTAGTCATTCTAAGAAAATCAGCAGATAGGGTGGATATCACAGAAGAAGCGTCAAATTTACAGTTTCATGAAAAGGCTCATCTCATTAGATCTGATCCAGTTACTTGTGCAAGGTATTTCGAACGTAGGTATAGGGAGTTGTTAAAGGTAATGAAAAGTGCTCTACAATTAGATTTAGGAAATTTAATATTAACACTGATAGGCGGAACTATTTTAGGGAACTAGTTATGTTGTATATTCCTTGGAGAGACGAACAGATAGAGTTAGTTCAGAGAAATTGTGAGGAGTTTTACAGTCAGCATAAGGAAATTATTACGGCTGGTTTTAATAGATACAATGTTTTAGATGATTTAGATGAGGAGTTGAGGGTTCTAGCCTTTCCGGAAATTAGCTCTCAACTTAATTTATTTAATTTCAATGCCAATGAACAACATGCAGATTCAGAAAATGATATCCGCGTATTAAACTTCCACCAATTATTTCGCCAGAAAATTTGGCAAATATTGTTAGGTCCCTAAATTTAAAACAAAAACTTTTCTTACACATGTTCTTCACAATGTGAAGAACAATGAGATGTTTTATGAATTCGTAGGTGGCAGAGCAGGTGTTGGCAAAGATAGGCTTATTTCCGCAATTTTCAGTCCCTTTCTATGGAGTATAGTCGCAGGACAGGAAACGACCTATCAACTGTTAAGATCCTCTTGTGCGCTCACACAGGAAAAGTAGCTTTCGGTTCTATCCTCCATTCTATGTTCTCCCTTCCCATTAACCAGTCTGGGTCTTCTTTTAGGGATTTCATTTGCTAAATACTCTTCGTACTAAGTTTATAGATCTCAAACTTTTTATGATAGATGAAATTTCTATGGTCGGTGAAAAAATTTTTTCTTATTTGGACTCTCGCCTTAAACAAATTTTTCGTAATCATGATATTTCCTTTGGGGGCACTTCTGTTATCGTGTTTGGCGATCTCAGACAACTACGCCCTGTAGGTGATCATTGGATATTCCAATCCACATCATCCTCGCATGACCCTTACTGCATTCTTGTTGGACCTTCTCTGTGTGAGATCATGCGACAGCGACAAGACCAACCTTTTGTAATCGCACTTAATAACATGGCATCCGGCCAAATGTCGACAGCAGATGTAGAATCATTTAGGAGTAGAATTTTCGACGCAAGTCAACTACCAGTAATAGGGACACAGATTTTTACAATAGCTCAAAATTATCCTCCATTCCAACTGAGAAACATATTCCAGTTGCGGTAAATTTTATTAAAGCTGCTCATTTAAGTGTTGTAGCCAAAAGAAAGTATTTGGAAGATGTCAAAGGTTTCAAAACTTCTGATACACAAGGTTTGTGTAGTCAACTCATTTTAAAAACCACTGCCAAGTATATGATGACAGTCAATGTAGTTACGGCAGATGGTCTCGTGAATGGAGCCACGGGTACTTTAATGGACATCGAATTAGATTCATCCAATATACCCTCAGTTCTTTGGATAAAGTTAGTGGTAGATGATAGTGTAGGAGTGAATGCTCTATCTAAATTTCGCCACAGTGCACAAAATTCCTTGACCCCAATTCAGAAAACTGTCAAAAGTTTTCAATTCAGATCCAATGAGCAAGTCACAATTGATAGAAAACAGTTTCCGGTTATAGCTGCAGAAGCTATAACTATTCATGAGAGTCAGGGTGCTACGTATGATAAAGTGGTGGTTCACACAAGTTCAGGTATGCAACGTGAAGCATTATATGTAGCATGTAGTAGGGCCACTAGTACCGCAGGACTTTTTATTGTCGGACAATTCGTCCCCCCAAATCACGCCAAGATTCTGCAGCTGAACAAGAGTTGCAAAAATTACGCACCGAAAAAGCTCTCCAGTTTACGAATTTGCCCTTTTGAAATATAGGTCCCTAGGTATTTTAGTTATTTATCCTAGTCCGACCTACCCATGGGCAAAATTTAGGGATGAGTTGCAGAGATTACTTCAGGATTCCCAAAATGTTTTTGGTAGTACTTCCATTATTTTAGGAGATTTGAATATAAACCTTCAGTCCCTTTCCTTGAATGCGTCCACCACCAATGGTAATACCAATATTGATTGGGCGTTTTCAAATATTTTTATACCCTGTACCCATAGGGTAAAAGGGTATATTAAAGTCGCTAAAATGTATATAACAGGCAGTAGAAAGCGTTTCCGACCCCATAAAGTATATATATTCTTGATCAGCACCACCAGCCGAGTCGATTGAGACATGTCCGTCTGTCCGTCCATCCGTCCGTCTGTCCGTCTGTCCGTCCGTATGAACACCTAGATCTCAGAGACTATAAGAGCTAGAGCTACCAAATTTGGTGTGAACATTCGCCTTATGTCAAGGCTGATCAAGTTTGTTTCAATTTTTAGCCACGCCCACTTCCGCCCCCGTAATTTGAAAAAAAAGGATTACTAGAGCTGTATTAAATATATCGTATTCTTACTTGGCACACCTAATTATATACCCAAACTGCACCAGCTGACCAAATTTAGTCGAAATCGGACTATAAATATTGGAGATATTCGGAAATGCGTTTTGTACTGAAGCGCTTAGGGCGACATTGACTGGCAAGAGTGAGCGAGACAGCATGCGTTCGCTGTTGCTGCATGTTAAAGAGAATTTTGCATGAAATTAATGGCGATTTCGAGGATATTCTATTTCATTTAATATAACTAGTTGGTACAGGGTATACTCAATGTCGGCAGGGCCGACTTGCTTGCTTCATTAGTAGTATAGCCAGTGCGCGCACGTTTGAATCCATTTACAGTTATCATAGAGGAATTGCCGTTAGCATTAGGGATTTTGAATAGTGAATTTAGTAGGACTTTTTGTATTAAATATTTCTTATTTAATATTAATCACGCAAAAAAAAAAAAAAATGGGGAACTGCCTAATAGTTCAAGTCGACTCGCAGGTTTCCAATATTTTGCTATGTACATTTGGCAACCCCATTCATTTTTTCAAAATCCTCCACGTGGTGTTCTCTGAGTACCGTCACAATTAATTAGTCGATAGCAAATTCGAGCGACGTTTGACAATTACTAAATACTCAAGTTTATGACTTCATTTAGTTTTTCTTGTTTTTATAGACCAACACAACATTTTTTTTAAAGTTTTATATACCGAACTTTAAGCTGCCCTTACATCTTTTACAGGGTATAAATATATGATCGAAGCTATTGCAGCCGTTGGGACTGTTACAGTCCTTGTTAGAGCAGTAGATTCAATTGTTCTTGTTGTTGTGAGCGCGCCGGTGAACCTAATGACTCAATTAACACATGAGGTGTAAGCGAATTTAAGGGTGAAGCAGTTCTTTCGAGCTTGCATTGTGGTTGTCGGATACCCTAGTTAAAAATATGCATTGTTGCGTTCAATAGAGAGTCGGGAAGAATTTGTTCTTATAGCTGCTGCTGGCGATAGTCTAGTGAAGAAGGGCCCAAGTTGGTCTCTTTACACGTTTACATTAATTATAACTTAAGTTATTTACCAAGTATTGTTATTTGTAACTACAAATAACTACAAATAAATACCATAAATAACTTATTGTTATTTGTAACTACAAATAACAATATAATTGTAATTAAGCGTCTCTGTCTCGCCTGAGAGCTTTGTCACTTTACTAGTTCAACTCTGTTTGAAAGCTGACACCGAAGAACTTGCGGAGCGCAATAAAAATACGTCCGAACGTGATGACGGTTGAACAGTTCTTTTTTCTTTATTCATAGATAAACAGAAAAACTCAACTAATAAAAAAGTACCTTCACAAGTACTCATAATATACATATATTGACGCAATACAGTTATCCACTAATCTTACTCCATTTGAATCTTTTACTGGCAGCACCATTTATCAGCATCTTTAATCAGACTATTAGATTCAGCAACGAACACGAGTTTCTTAACAAACTAAGTTTAAAGGAGAACAGACGAAATCCAAAAATATATTAACACAACTGTAATTTAACTACCCGGAAGTTAACTCGAGCACTGAAGCTTCTAACCCCAAGACCCGTTTCCTAACCTGCTTCACATTTTTTACGTTGTTTAGTTACCTGTTTTGTATGTGGGGTTATAAGTCACATGGGCGGTTTGGCATCCTCCTTTTTGTTGAATATGGTGACTGTCAAGCTCAGCAATCCCAGTGACTATTGGGCACCTTGTACGTGGAGATTCAGTGCTAGTCTTTGTGATAGCCTGGATATTATCACGCAACACCTTACGATGACGTTTAGCACTACCCTTGCTCAATCTCTTTTCACCTTTGCCGCGACCAGTCATATATTATTTTTCACTCTACACTTTTCACTACAAAAGCACAGCACAAGAATTGAAAATGTACATTGCTTCTATTTATACCAAAATTCATGAAAACACGTGCGACAGAAGAGGAATCGAATATTTTTTTCTTTCCCTTTCTCTTTCTAGCCCACCCCATGTTTTGAATAATAAAGGCACCAAATGAGTGGGCTAGTTTAATGTGTTTTAAACAGTGAAGAGTGAACAGTGATAAATTAAAGTGTAGAAAACGTGGCTCGCACTAAGCAAATTGCCCGTAAATCGACTGTTGGCAAGGCGCCCAGAAAACAGCTGGCTACCAAAGCAGCACGTATGAGCGCGCCAGCAACTAGTGGCGTAAAAAAGCCCCATCTTTAACGTCCCGGTACTGTTGCCCTGCGCGAAATCCGTCGCTATCAGAAAAGCACAGAGCTGCTTATTCGCAAGTTGCCATTCCACCATTTATTACGCAAAATCGTTCAAGACTTCAAGACCGACTTGAGATTCCAGAGTTCGGCAGTTATGGCTTTGCAAGAAGCTAGCGAAGCCTATCTGGTTGGCCTCTTTGAAGATTCCAACTTGTGCGCTATACACCCAAAACAAGTGACTATTATGCCCAAGGATATACAATTATCCAGACGCATTCGTGGCGAGCGCGCTTAGATTGATGCTCTATGTAATGGAACCGATGTTTTTGTTGTTTCCAATACCCAATACCATTGCACCGCCATTCGCATATTTAATAAAACTCGGTCCTTTTCATGACTACAAAATAATAATGTTCATATTGAGATTTTTTTTTTCACAAATTTTTTTTCTAATTTTTTTAAAGATTTTTTAATACTTATGTTTTAAACATATGAAAAATGATTAGTTTATAACAAAATTTTTTTTCAGTATACACCAAATTTCGGCAATCAAATTGTATGTCTCTTGAATGCGACTCAACAAAAATATATTTTAAAGTCGTTTTAATGTTTGAACATATGCATAACTTCGTTTACATACAAAATAGAGAAAATGAAAGAAAAAAAAAAGATTTAATAATGACGAGCCACCTTTCTGTTCCAAGATTCAATTTAATTCAATTTTTCAATTTTTGGAAGGCATTCAAACAATTTGTAAAAATAATTTAAAGAAATGGAATTCCGAGCCAATTCGATTGCTTTTATGAATTCCGGAATACTTGAATATTGTTTTCCTTAACTATGAATCTCCCGTATCAGCCATCCCCACACATTTTCGATTATATAGCTGTATGTATTGGCGCATTATCTTGCTGATAGATCCAAGGGAGAGGCCCAAAAAGGGTTCGGAAACTTGGAAAAGCCTCTATTAACTGGTTACATGGGTTTCACGGTTTCAAAAAATGAAAGTAAATGTTTTCGATTAGATACAAAACAAAATATTCCTAAAATTAATAAAATAATAGGTAATCTTCAATATAAAAATATAAGCATTAGTTTTAATAGTTTAATAAAAACATTGGTCTTGTAAATCAAAAATAAGATAATTCTTTTAAAACTTCAAGAGAAAAGAATTTCTTTATCATTAATCCCCAAAATTAAAATTTTAAATTAAACTACCTCTTGATATTTTTCAATTAATTTTATATTCATTAATTTTCATCACTTCAATTATTTTTATCAATATAATTCATCCTTTAGCTATAGGTTTAACATTATTAATTCAAACTATTTTAATTTGTTTAATTACAGGATTAATAACAAAAAGATTTTGATACTCTTATATTTTATTTTTAATTTTTTTAGGAGGAATATTAGTTCTATTTATTTATGTTACTTCTTTAGCTTCAAATGAAATATTTAATTTATCAATTAAATTAACTTTATACTTATTATCTTTAGCTATTTTATTATTATTAATTTCATTTTTTATTGATAAAATAT
This sequence comes from Drosophila austrosaltans, assembly GCA_035045865.1. Lineage (NCBI taxonomy): Eukaryota > Metazoa > Arthropoda > Insecta > Diptera > Drosophilidae > Drosophila > Drosophila austrosaltans. Next base: position 13,961,388 of record JAWNOQ010000003.1, read on the forward strand.
AGCTATAACATTTTTTTCTATTAATAATGAAATAGAATCAATTTTTAATATAAATTCTTATTTTTTAGAAAATTCTTTATCTTTAAATAAACTTTATAATTTTCCAACAAATTTTATTACAATTTTATTAATAAATTATTTATTAATTACTTTAACTGTTATTGTACAAAATAATATTGTATATTACAAAATTATTTAAAGGTCCTTTACGAATAATAAATTAATGAATAAACCTTTACGAACCTCACATCCTTAATTTAAAATTGCAAATAATGCTCTTGTAGATTTTCCAGCTCTTATTAATATTTCAACTTGATGAAATTTTGGTTCATTATTAGGATTATGTTTAATTATTCAAATTCTTACCGGATTATTTTTAGCAATACATTATACTGCTGATGTAAATTTAGCTTTTTATAAAGTTAATCACATCTGTCGAGATGTAAATTATGGTTGATTATTAAATAAACGCTAATGGAGCATCTTTCTTTTTTATTTGCATCTATCTTCATGTAGGACGAGGTATATACTATGGATCATATTTATTTACTCCAACATGATTAATTGGAGTAACTATTTTATTTTTAGTAATAGGAACAGCTTTTATAGGTTACGTTTTACCTTGAGGAGAAATATCTTTTTGAGGAGCTACTGTTATTACTAATTTATTATCAGCTATTCCATATTTAGGACTTGAATTAGTACAATGAGTATGAGGAGGATTTGCTGTAGATAATGCTACTTTAACACGATTTTTTACATTTCATTTTATTTTACCATTTATTGTTTTAGCTATAACTATAGTTAATTTATTATTTTTACACCAAACTGGATCAAATAATCCAATAGGATTAAATTCTAATATTGATAAAATTCCTTTTCATCCTTATTTCACATTTAAGGATATTGTAGGATTTGTAATTATAACAGCTTTATTAATTATTTTAGTTTTAATTAACCCTTATTTATTAGGAGACCCTGATAATTTTATCCCAGCTAATCCATTAGTAACTCCTGCTCATATCCAACCTGAATGATATTTTTTATTTGCTTATGCCATTTTACGATCAATTCCTAATAAATTAGGAGGAGTTATTGCTCTTGTTTTATCAATTGCAATCTTAATGATTTTACCTTTTTATAATTTAAGAAAATTTCGAGGAATTCAATTCTACCCAATTAATCAAATTTTATTCTGAATTATAGTAGTAACAGTAATTTTATTAACATGAATTGGAGATCGACCAGTTGAAGAACCTTATGTTTTATTAGGACTGTTGAAATAGCGATATGTTCTATTAATGATCTAGCCCTGTATCGATTATCGATTGTACTGAATAACCAAAATGTATCGATAGCCTTAAGAACTCAACTCTGTCTTCTGTGCCAAAATGCAAATACGAACGGACGTATAAATAAAAGCTTAATTAATATAATCAATAAATAAAAGCCAATCTTCAACAGGTTATGGGCCCAGGTATACGCGAGTGCGGCCAAGAGGTTTGAAGATACCGGTCTAAGGAAATATTTTGCAAGTTGCAAAAAGATTTGAGTGAGAGAGATACACGACATAAGGCGCGTGGTAAAAATGAGTTCGTTTTACCAAATAGAGAAATTGGATGAGGGAAATTATGATTCCAGGTCAGTCCAAATGCGCAGCGTGTTGATCCATTCGGAAGCATGGCACGTTATGAACGAGTTGAGGCCAGAAGTAAATCCAGAGGAGTGGATTGCTAAAAATGAAAAAGCGTTGGCAAAGATAACGCTAAGCGTAAGACCGACACAGTTGTGTTATTTGAAGAATTGCATCACGGCTAAGGATGCATGGAACAGGCTCAAGGAAACGCATGAGCCGAGCGGACCAGTTAGAAAGGTGTCGCTATATAGAAAGTTGCTGGGATTGCGCCTGACTGGAAATGACAGGATGAGCAACATATTTTTTCGCTACAGTAGACAAACTTGCGGAAGTGAATATAAGGCTAGAAGACGAACTAGCAGCGATCATATTGCTTTCGAGTTTGCCAAAAGAATACGAAAACATCGTAGTTGCTATGGAAACGCGTGATAGTCTACCTTCTTTGGACAGTCTTAGGATCAAGTTGCTGGAAGAAGGAGATCGCAAAAACAACGAGAGGATGTCGTCATCAGATGAGTAACAGGCCTACCAGGCAAGGGTGAAAAGAAACCCCGAGAATTCAATTCGAAAAAAGAAAGAGATGTCAGAGGTCCAATGCTATAAATGTGGACAGAATGGTCACTACAAAAGGGACTGTGGAAAGTTTAAAGGAAAGAAACAGATAACCTGGCAAGCACAGCATCGGTCATATACTATTCTGACTGCTGCAAAGACAGGCTACCTGGATGATTCAAGCTGGTGTGTGGATTCTGGTGCAACGGCGCATTTATGTGGCAATCGCAGATTGTTGGTGAATTATGTCGCACACACGGAAGAAGTTGTATTGGCCGACGACAACGTCATCCAAGCAGTAGACAAGGGTGAAGTTATACTACAAACTGGATTTTGTCAGCTAAAGCTGGAAGATGTTTTGTACATATCAGGGATGGAGACAAATTTTATGTCAGTCAATCGATCGAAAGAGGATGCACTGTGGTATTCGATAAGAATTGCGCAACAGTACGCCAAGACGGCGAAATAGTATTGAAAGCATTTCGAAGGAATAATCTGTTTGCGTTTTAGGACAAACGCAGTCTGTGCTATGGGGCAAGACAGAAAAGTGCAGAAGTTTGGCACAACAGGTATGGTCATTTAAATTATTCAAGTCTAATGAATCTTGTTAAATGCAGAATGGTACATGGAATGGAAGATGTGGATTTTTCTAAAGAGATGTCATGTGTGACTTGTATGAAGAGCAAAATTCACACACAGACTTTTCCTGCGGCAACCGAGCATAGAGCTCAACAACTTTTAGAATTGGTACATACTGATGTATGTGGACCATTTCAGAAACGGTCTATTGGCGGCTCAGCATATTTCTTAACATTCATAGATGACATGTCCAGACGAATATTTGTATATTGTCTAAAGTCCAAAGATGAGGTGTTCGATAAATTTGTAGAACTCAAAAAGATGGCAGAGCGACAGACTGGATGTAAGCTGAAGGCAATAAGGAGTGATAACGGACGGGAATACGTCAACAAGCGCTTTGATAAATATTTAAAAGATTGTGGAATTGTGCGCCAGTTGACAGTGCCATACAGTCCACAACAGAATGGAGTGGCAGAACGAGCAAACCGTACTCTTGTCGAGATGGCAAGAAGTTTGCTTTTACATGCTGATATGACTGAAGTGTTTTGGGCAGAAGCTATTATGACTGCATGTTACATTAGAAATAGATCACCAACAGGAGTATTAGTCGGCAAGACACCTTATGAGGCTTGGTGTGGAAGAAAACCTAATGTGGAGCGTTTGCGAATATTTGGATCGTTGGCGGTAGGATTGGATAAGACTCGTCAAGGCAAATTTCGAGCAAAAGGCAAGGAATATCGGCTCGTGGGATATTCACTGGTATCAAAAGCATATCGATTGTACGACAAAGAAAGACATGAAGTAGTAGAAAAACGAGATGTCATGTTCAAGGAACCGAATAAAGTTGTCTCGATTTTAAATTGTCCAAGTCAAGTTAAATCAAACAGGATGTTTGATATGGATAAGAAGGATGATCAGAGCGATATATGGAGTAATGATGACCATCAGAGTGATGAGTTTGCTAGCGCTGAGGAGACGGAGCTAGAACATGAGCCATTGAATATAGAAGATCAAGAACAGGATCCTTTGGTGCAAGAGGAAAGACGCATCGGTCCAGGAAGGCCACGTTTAGAACGGACTGGCAAGCCAGGGCGTCCAAAGAAGATATTTCATCGTGCAAATGCGTTGCACGTAAAGGAGATGGAGTTGCCACAGACATTCGAGGAAGCAATGAAAGGCAGGGAATCTTTATACTGGAAGTCGGCAATGGACAAGGAATATGAGACTCTGATGGCAAATAATACATGGACGCTAACAGAGTTACCCAAGGGACAAAAAGCGATTGGTTCTAAGTGGGTGTATACAATCAAAAGGAATGGTGATGGAAGCGTGGAGCGATACAAATTTCGTTTGGTAGCCAAGGGATGCTCACAAACATTCGGTGTTAATTTTACCGAAACATTTTCACCAGTGTGTCGTTACGAAACTATACGGATGATTCTGGCTCTAGCAGCTGAGCTAAAACTATATTTGCACCAAATGGATGTGTGCACAGCCTACCTTAACAGTGAGTTAAGCGAAGTCTATATGAAGCAGTCTCGAGGATACGTGGACAAGGCAAAACCACAGCAGGTGCTAAGACTAAACAAGGCGATATATGGCTTAAAACAGGCAGGAAGGTAGTGGAACATTACGATAAATGTAGCGTTGTGCAATATGGGATTCACTTCTTGCAAGATCGAGCCATGTCTTTACCAGAAGGATATTGAAGGTAGACTTTGTTTGGTACTAATCTATGTTGACGATTTACTTATAGCTTGCCAAAAGATGGATGACTTAGTCGCAATCAAAGAACAAATATCGATGAAGTTTGAATGCGTCGACAAGGGTCATTTGCGCGAGTTCTTAGGAATGCAGGTAGATCGAGATGGCGATACAGGCAGTATCACGATGAACCAGGCTCGGTATATAAAGGACATGCTCGACAGGCATAACATGCAAATATGCCGGACGGCAGCGACACCATTGGATGCAGGTTTCCAGGTGGCGTGCAATAACGCTAAGTGTGCCAAGGAGGCGACGTAGCAGTCATCAATTGATGTGGATAGCTCTTACGTCGAGGCCCGACATCTACCATTCAGTAATCAAATTGGCGCAAAGAAACAAGGAACCGCACAGCGAACATGTAGCAGGAGTGAAACATGTTATGAGGTATTTGGCAACGACTATGGATTTCAAGTTGCAATATCGTTCTTGTGGCCAAGCACTTGAAGGCTACGCGGATGCGGACTGGGGCGGTGATATCAGCCATCGCAAATCATACACAGGGTATGTGTTTTTCTTAGCAGGAGGTCCTATTTCCTGGAAGTCCGAGAAACAGAGCTGTGTTGCTTTGAGTAGCACAGAAGCCGAATATATGGCAATGTCATCAGCTACGAAGGAGGCAATGTACTTGAGACGAGTGTTGATCGAGATTGGCTGCGGAGATGCTGAAACACCTACAAAGTTATTTGGAGATAATCTGAATGCGCTGTCTTTGGCCAAGAATTCCGTGTTTCATGCAAGATCGAAACATATTGACATCAGGCATCACTTCGTGCGGAAAGCTATCACAAGTGGCGAGGTGGAACTAAGTTATATATCAACTCAGGAGATGATAGCTGATATATAAACGAAAAATTTGCCTAAGCATAATCATTGTCATTGCCTTAAATTATTGAATTTAATATTCACATCTGACTTGCCTATCGCATCCAATGTCAATGTGGCTACATATGCAGATGATACGGCGATAATTGCATCAAGCAGCATTCCCAACAGGACAACAGAATATTTACAGGAAGAAATTTGCTTAATAGAAAAATGGTTACACAAATGGAAAATCAAAGTTAACTCGCAAAAGTCTGTACAAGCAACATACTCCTTAAGACGAGGAAATTGCCCAAAAGTCTTACTAAACAATAGTGAAATTCCCCAAAGTGATTCAGTTAAATATCTTGGGGTTCATCTTGATCGAAGGTTAACTTGGAAGACTCATATCACAGAGAAACAGAAGCAGCTGAATGTTAAAACTAAAAAAATGTACTGGCTATTAGGACATAAGTCCCAGCTTAGCATTGAAAATAAAGTAAGACTATACAAAGCAATTTTAAAGCCTGTTTGGACTTATGCGCTACAACTTTGGGGAACAGCGAGCCAATCAAACATTGAAATTATGCAACGTTATTAATCAAAAACCCTACGCACAATTGTTAACGCACCTTGGTATGTTTCTAATCTTGAAATTCATAAGGACCTTAATATACCATTTGTAAAGGATGAAATAGCAGAGTATAGCATTAGATATATTGACAGACTGCACAACCACCCCAACTCATTAGCTATAAGTCTACTTGATAAAATAACTACAAGAAGACTAAAAAGATTACATATATTAGATCTTCCAGATAGAATTTAACTTTTGTTTTATATATGTACATATACATTATCATAAATATACATATATACCAAATTAAATGAAACTCATGTAATAATGTACATACATATGTATAAATACTTAAGTAGACTTAAATACTGTACAACCTAGAGTTTATATATAATAGTTGACTCAGTGGAGCCGACTATTCCTGTTATGTTTTATGTATCTCCAAATTTACTTATTGTCCAAGGACAGATTGTAAATAAAAAGAACTTTGAAAAAAAAAAAAAAAAAGTTAAACATGAAATTATAATTGTTTGTAACAAAATCATTATGAGGAAGGGTGTTGAAATAGCGATATGTTCTGTTAATGATCTAGCCCTGTATCGATTATCGATTGTACTGAATAACCAAAATGTATTGATAGCCTTAAGAACTCAACTCTGTCTTTTGTGCCAAAATGCAAATACGAACGGACGTATAAATAAAAGCTTAATTATTTTAATCAACAAATAAAAGCCAATCTTCAACACGGACAAATTTTAACTGTAATTTATTTTTTATATTATATTATTAATCCATTAATTAACAAATGATGAGATAATTTTTTAAATTAGTTAATGAGCTTGAATAAGCATATGTTTTGAAAACATAAGATAGAAATTTCATTTTCTATTAACTTTACTAAAATTAATTATATAATAAAGAAAATAATAAAATTTTAAAACCAATAAAAAATAATAAATAATTTAAAGAAAAAGATAAAAAACATTTTCAAGCTAAATATATTAATTTATCATAACGAAATCGAGGTAAAGTTCCTCGAACTCAATAATATTAATAATATTCTTATAAATAAAATACTCGAATATTCTGCTAAAAAAATTAAAGCAAATCCACCTCTTCTATATTCTACATTAAACCCTGAAACTAATTCAGATTCACCTTTCGCAAAATCAAAAGGAGTTCGATTAGTTTCCGCTAAAGAAATAATTAATAAAACTAAAGCTATAGGAAATAAAATAATTAAAAATCAAATATAAATCTTATGATAATAAAAATATAAAATATTATAACTTCCAATTAAAAATATAAAAGATAATAAAATTAAAGCCAAACTAACTTCATAAGGAATTGTTTGAGCAACCCCCTAATAAGGCATAATTTGAATTAGATGATCAACCAGCTACTATAACTGTATAAACACCTAAACTCGTACAACATAAAAAAATAAAGACCCTAAATTAAACGAATATAATTTAATAAAAAAAAGGTATACACATTCAAACTAATAAAGATAAAAATAAAGAAAAAATTGCAGAAATATAATATCTTAAGTAATTAGATAATAAAGGATAAGTTTGTTCTTTCTTTTAATTGCATCACAAAAAGGTTGAGGAATTCCTATTAAACCTACTTTATTAGGACCTTTACGAATTTGAATATAACCTAATACTTTACGTTCTAATAATGTTAAAAATGCAACTCTTACTAATATACAAATAATTAGTAATAAACTTCCAATAAATGATATAATTAATTCTATATAAAACAAGTACTATTTGTAATAATATTACATAAATAAATCCTAAATTTATTGCACTAATCTGCCAAAATAGTTTAATTAGTAATAATATTCTTTTTTAAAATTTATTATTTTAAATTTTGGTCCTTTCGTACTAAAAAATTATAATTATAAATATAATTATAATAATAATTATAATTATAATATAAAGTTTTTTAAATTTTACTATCACCCCAATAAAATATTTTAATTTATTATAATAAAAATAATCTTTATAATTAAAATAAATAAAATACAGAGATTTATAGGGTCTTCTCGTCTTTTAAATAAATTTTAACTTTTCGACTAAAAAATAAAATTCTAATAAAATTTTAAATGAAACAAAAAAGTGTTAATATCTCGTCCAACCATTCATTCCAGCCTTCAATTAAAAGACTAATGATTATGCTACCTTTGCACAGCCATTTAAAAATTCAGTGGGCAGGTTAGACTTTAAATTTAATTCAAAAAGACATGTTTTTGTTAAACAGGCGAACATTATTTTTGCCGAATTCTTTATTTAAACTTTTCAATAAAATTTATTAATACAATATAATATACTAATTTTATCATAATTACTTGATTTTAAAAATTAAAATCAATATTTCAATAAATAATTAGAATTTAATAAATAGTTTTATTTATAAAATAAATTATTATATATATATATATATTTATATATATTTATTAATTTTATTTATTATTTATAAAAATTTATTTTATAGCTTATCCCATAAAATATTAAAATTTTAAATTATTTAATTAAAAAATTTTTTAAATAAATTTATAATTTCTCAATTAAATTTATTTCTTGAAAAACTAGATACCTTTAAAAACGAACAACATTTCATTTCTAATATAATATCAAAAATAATTTTATTACATTAACTTTTATATTATATTAACTCTTTTAAAATCGAGAAAAATATATATATAAATATTTTTTATTTAATAAACACTGATACACAAGGTACAATAAATTAAATTTTCTTTTTAAATAATTTTTTTTTTCAAATTATTTCAATTTTCTTTTACAATACTATTAAACTATTATTAAATTTATTTTTTCTTTAAACAATACTAAAACTTATATTTTATAATTATTTTTAATATTTTACTTTAAAATATAAATTAATTAATAAATAAAATCTAATTAATCAATTTATATTGATTTGCACAAAAATCTTTTCAATGTAAATGAAATACTTTACTAAATAAGCTTTAAATTGTCATTCTAGATACACTTTCCAGTACATCTACTATGTTACGACTTATCTTACCTTATTAATAAGAGCGACGGGCGATGTGTACATATTTTAGAGCTAAAATCAAATTATTTATCTTTATAATTTTACTACCAAATCCACCTTCAAAAATTTTTTCATAATTTTATCCGTTTAAATAAATTTATTGTAACCCATTATTACTTAATTATAAGCTACACCTTGATCTGATATATATTTTCTTTAAAATTATTGAATATTATTATTCTTATAAAATATTCTAATAACGACGGTATATAAACTAATTACAAAATTAAGTAAGGTCCATCGTGGATTATCGATTTCAAAACAAGTTCCTCTGGAAAAATTAAAATACCGCCAAATTTTTTAAGTTTCAAGAACATAACTATTACTACTTTAATAGATTTATTAACATTTTAAATAATAGGGTATCTAATCCTAGTTTCTAATTAAAACTTCTTAGTTTCAATTTTATTATAAATAAATAATTTAAAATTAAAATTTCACTTAATAATTTTAATTTTATTTAATTAATATACTATTTAACTTTTAATAAAAAAATTTATTTGAATTATTGGTGTAACCGCGACTGCTGGCACTAATTTTGTCAATACTTTTTAATATTGCTATTCTAAATTTCTTTAATTAATAATATTAATTACTGCGAATAAATAAAAATTAATTATTTTTAAAATGAATAATAATTCATACAAAAATTTACATATAAATCAAATTAATAACAAATTTTTAAGCCAAAATAAAACTTTAAAATTATAATTTTTTAATAATAATAAACACATTTAATAATTAATTAATTTTTAAATAATTTTTTATAGTATAAATTTTAATAATTTTTAAATTATTATATAAATATGTATAAATAAATATATTTATAATTATAATTTTTAAAATTAATAAGTAATTAATTTTAATTAGTAAATCTGATAATTATTTCCCCTAATAATATAATTTACATTTTAAAATTAACATAAAATTTAATTAATTTTAATTTATTATATTATAAATTATAAATTAAAAAAAATAATAAAATAAATTAATATATTTATATAATTAAAATATCTAAATTTAGTTAAATTTATAATAATTTTTCAAAAAATTCTAAATAATTAAAAATTAATTTATTAAATTAAACATAAATATATATATTTAATAATAAATTATTAAAAATTTATTAAAATAATAATAATAAATTTTTATAAAAATTAATAATAAATTTATATAAATAATAAAAAAAAATTAAAATAATAAAATATATAATAATAATAAATTGTTGATAATTTATTATTATTAAAAAATCATGTAATTTTTTTTTTTTTTAATAATAATTTAAAAATATAAAAGAAAATTTATTAATAATAAATTATAAAATTTATAAATTTAAAAAAAAAAAATTTTTAAAATCATATACTATATTCAAGATTAATAGATGTATATATATATATTGTAAGGAAGTTTTCCGGCTGGGGTACAACTCTCAGTCTCCCCAGGGTCTTCCATTATAGATTTTTTATAATAGAATGCCGAGACCAGCGATTTGTTCGAGCTACAGTGAGTGTTAATGCTGTATATCTATGATATTGCGGGGAACGGACTACAGGGAGAAGATGGGATAGAAGGAGACAGAAACTTAACACAGATACATGCAGACATGTAGTTCGGTTAGGGTACAACCCGGACACCGACTTACAATTGTGCTACTAAAATACAGGGTCACAAAAGGGAAACATAAAACTAAGTCGGTTAAGGTATAACCTGGACACCGACTTAATACAACACAACATAGGGACGTTCCAAGATTTATGTTGTGATCGACTAGGGTACAACCCGGACATCGATCACAAAATAAAACCTGGTCGCATGCCAATGGATACTAGCCGCCATCACAGTCAACAAGGGTACAACCCGGACGTTGGCTGTGTGGCGACCCAGTATCCAGGCACACTACAAATAAACACTACGCTCTCCTTGGCATTGGGTAGGGTACAACCCGGATGCCAATGCCAGAGGAGAAACATATACTATGGTGACACACACACCCAAAGAAAGGGGATCTGAGAAAAGATAGGAGAGAATGTTAGTCCCAATCTAGTTTCACCCCAATAATTGTGACATATGTTCTTTACAACGTTAAAAACTTTATTGTAGATTTATTCAATATAGTTCTTGGAATAATGCCACCTAACCACACTCTAAAAATGGTATTTATTTTTATGGGGTCGAAAGGGGGAGGGGCAACTATTGGGCCACATGGCCGACTCACCCGCTATCCTGACTCACACACACTTAACTCGTCTATCCTTGTATGATCAGCCTCGTTCGTACTTTTCTTTCTTTCTTTCTTTGCACTCACTTCGATTGTGACTTGTCTTTTCCTCTGCCCTTTTTTTATATAAGGGCCGGCTGTGGGTCCTTGTAATTTCTTCGTTACACGCTGACACTTCTTTTCACTTTTCTTTTATCACTCCCGACTGTCTCCCTTAAGGGTGGTTTTCGTAATGAATCATTGTTTTCTCATTCCACAGTTGCTGACCGCTCTTTTCGGGCTTTCGACTTTTCTCTGCCCAGCCTCTGCCATGACAACAGATTCTGTCGCGACACGCGTCGGCGTCAGAATCGTCACGTACGCATTCTTTTGGTCCCGTTGCAAACACAAAAATCGAAACTGCGCAAAAGCAACTTCGACAAATTCGTGCAAGTCCCGTTGGGCTTGCATGGGTGTGTGTGTGTATGTGTATATATGCAGCCGCCTAAATGCTACAGCGCAATAAGGTTTGTATGATAGCGGGCATACCTAAAGAGAAACTTATGTATTTATGTATATACGCCTGTGTACGTGGCAATGAGCATATATATAAATAGTAATGTACCTAGAGATGAGACGATTAATTAAGACACAAGTCAGAGTATTTAGGGTTGGGCTTAATGACTTATTATTATCTAATAGCTTGACATAACAATACTAGATTTTATGAGCCTCGTAATTGTGCCGTGGTGCCAAATTGGCACTTCGTCACAATATAAATATTTAATATATTATTATATAGCTAACAATATAAACAAAAAATTTCACAATTCAAAGATCTTTTGTGCATCATACACCAAAATATAAAAAGATAAGCTAATTAAGCTACTGGGTTCATACCCCATTACAATCATTTTCTTTTTAATTTTTAATAATTCTTAAAAAATTTTATTTATTTTAATTATAATTATTGGAACATTAATTACAGTAACTTCTAACTCTTGGTTAGGAGCTTGAATAGGTTTAGAAATTAATTTGTTATCTTTTATTCCCCTAATAAGAGATAATAATAATTTGATATCTACAGAAGCTTCTTTAAAATATTTTTTAACCCAAGCTTTAGCATCAATTGTATTGTTATTTTCTATTATTTTATTAATATTAAAAAATAATTTAAATAACGAAATTAATGAATCATTTACTTCAATAATTATAATATCAGCCTTATTAATAAAAAGAGCAGCCGCTCCTTTTCATTTTTGATTTCCTAATATAATAGAAGGACTAACTTGAATAAATGCTTTATTGCTAATAACATGACAAAAAATTGCTCCTTTAATATTAATTTCTTATTTTAACATCAAAAATTTATTATTAATTAGTATTATTATTTCAGTTATTATTGGAGCTATTGGAGGTTTAAATCAAACATCTTTACGAAAATGAATAGCTTTTTCATCAATTAATCATTTAGGTTGAATATTAAGTGCATTAATAATTAATAAATCAATTTGATTAACATATTTTTCTTTATATTTTTTTCTTTCATTTATTTTAACTTTTATATTTAATTTACTGAAAATTTTTCATATATTTTTCTAAAAAAATTTTAAATTTACATTATTTATAAATTTATTATCTTTAGGAGGGTTACCCCCATTTTTAGGATTTTTTCCTAAATGAATTGTTATTCATCAATTAACTTTTTGTGGACAATATACCCAATTGATAATTATAATAATAACAACATTAATCACACTATTCTTTTATTTACGAATTTGTTACTAAGCTTTTATATTAAATTATTATGAAAATAATTGAATAAATTATTTACAATTTAATAATTTTTCTATAAATTTTTATTACTTATATCATTTTTTTCTATTTTTGGTTTAATATTAATTTCAATATTTTCTACAATATTATAAGGCTTTAATTTAATAAAACTAATAGCCTTCAAAGCTGTAAATATAGGTATTCCTTTAAGCCTTTGTAAATTATTACACCTTCAAAATTGCAGTTTGATATCATTATTGAATATAAGACCAATTATTTAAAAATTGATTAAGAAGATATATTCTTATAAATAGATTTACAATCTGTCGCCTAAACTTCAGCCACTTAATCGCGACAATGATTATTTTCTACAAATCATAAAGATATTGGAACATTGTATTTTATTTTTGGAGCATGAGCCGGAATAGTAGGAACATCTCTAAGAATTTTAATTCGAGCTGAATTAGGTCACCCAGGAGCATTAATTGGTGATGATCAAATTTATAACGTAATTGTAACAGCACATGCTTTTATCATGATTTTTTTTCATGGTAATACCTATCATAATTGGAGGATTTGGAAATTGGTTAGTACCTTTAATATTAGGAGCTCCTGATATAGCTTTCCCACGAATAAATAATATAAGATTTTGATTACTACCTCCAGCTTTATCATTATTATTAGTAAGAAGAATAGTTGAAAACGGAGCTGGAACTGGTTGAACAGTTTACCCTCCTTTATCTGCAGGAATTGCTCATGGAGGAGCTTCTGTTGATTTAGCAATTTTTCCTTAACATCTTGAAGGAATTTTTTCAATTTTAGGAGCAGTAAATTTTATTACAACAGTAATTAATATACGATCTACAGGAATTACTTTAGATCGAATACCTTTATTTGTTTGATCAGTTGTAATTACAGCATTATTATTATTATTATCTTTACCAGTATTAGCTGGAGCTATTACAATACTTCTAACAGATCGAAATCTTAATACTTCATTTTTTGACCCAGCAGGAGGAGGAGATCCAATTTTATATCAACATTTATTCTGATTTTTAGGTCATCCAGAAGTTTATATTTTAATTTTACCAGGATTTGGAATAATTTCTCATATTATTAGTCAAGAATCTGGAAAAAAGGAAACCTTTGGATCATTAGGTATAATTTATGCTATATTAGCAATTGGTTTATTAGGTTTTATTTTATGAGCTTATCATATATTTACAGTAGGAATAGATGTTGATACACGAGCTTATTTTACATCTGCAACTATAATTATTGCTGTTCCAACAGGAATTAAAATTTTTAGTTGATTAGCAACTTTACACGGAACTCAATTATCTTATTCCCCAGCAATTCTTTGAGCTTTAGGATTTGTATTCTTATTTACAGTTGGAGGATTCACTGGAGTTGTTTTAGCTATTTATGTTTTTATCTATAGGAGCTGTATTTGCTATTATAGCAGGATTCATTCATTGATATCCTTTATTTACAGGTTTAACGTTAAAGTCAATTTATTATTATATTTATTGGAGTAAATTTAACATTTTTCCCACAACATTTTTTAGGATTAGCTGGTATACCTCGACGATACTCAGACTACCCAGATGCTTAAATTGTCATTCTAGATACACTTTCCAGTACATCTACTATGTTACGACTTATCTTACCTTATTAATAAGAGCGACGGGCGATGTGTACATATTTTAGAGCTAAAATCAAATTATTTATCTTTATAATTTTACTACCAAATCCACCTTCAAAAATTTTTTCATAATTTTATCCGTTTAAATAAATTTATTGTAACCCATTATTACTTAATTATAAGCTGCACCTTGATCTGATATATATTTTCTTTAAAATTATTGAATATTATTATTCTTATAAAATATTCTAATAACGACGGTATATAAACTAATTACAAAATTAAGTAAGGTCCATCGTGGATTATCGATTTCAAAACAAGTTCCTCTGGAAAAATTAAAATACCGCCAAATTTTTTAAGTTTCAAGAACATAACTATTACTACTTTAATAGATTTATTAACATTTTAAATAATAGGGTATCTAATCCTAGTTTCTAATTAAAACTTCTTAGTTTCAATTTTATTATAAATAAATAATTTAAAATTAAAATTTCACTTAATAATTTTAATTTTATTTAATTAATATACTATTTAACTTTTAATAAAAAAATTTATTTGAATTATTGGTGTAACCGCGACTGCTGGCACTAATTTTGTCAATACTTTTTAATATTGCTATTCTAAATTTCTTTAATTAATAATATTAATTACTGCGAATAAATAAAAATTAATTATTTTTAAAATGAATAATAATTCATACAAAAATTTACATATAAATCAAATTAATAACAAATTTTTAAGCCAAAATAAAACTTTAAAATTATAATTTTTTAATAATAATAAACACATTTAATAATTAATTAATTTTTAAATAATTTTTTATAGTATAAATTTTAATAATTTTTAAATTATTATATAAATATGTATAAATAAATATATTTATAATTATAATTTTTAAAATTAATAAGTAATTAATTTTAATTAGTAAATCTGATAATTATTTCCCCTAATAATATAATTTACATTTTAAAATTAACATAAAATTTAATTAATTTTAATTTATTATATTATAAATTATAAATTAAAAAAAATAATAAAATAAATTAATATATTTATATAATTAAAATATCTAAATTTAGTTAAATTTATAATAATTTTTCAAAAAATTCTAAATAATTAAAAATTAATTTATTAAATTAAACATAAATATATATATTTAATAATAAATTATTAAAAATTTATTAAAATAATAATAATAAATTTTTATAAAAATTAATAATAAATTTATATAAATAATAAAAAAAAATTAAAATAATAAAATATATAATAATAATAAATTGTTGATAATTTATTATTATTAAAAAATCATGTAATTTTTTTTTTTTAATAATAATTTAAAAATATAAAAGAAAATTTATTAATAATAAATTATAAAATTTATAAATTTAAAAAAAAAATTTTTAAAATCATATACTATATTCAAGATTAATAGATGTATATATATATATTGTAAGGAAGTTTTCCGGCTGGGGTACAACTCTCAGTCTCCCCAGGGTCTTCCATTATAGATTTTTTATAATAGAATGCCGAGACCAGAGATTTGTTCGAGCTACAGTGAGTGTTAATGCTGTATATCTATGATATTGCGGGGAACGGACTACAGGGAGAAGATGGGATAGAAGGAGACAGAAACTTAACACAGATACATGCAGACATGTAGTTCGGTTAGGGTACAACCCGGACACCGACTTACAATTGTGCTACTAAAATACAGGGTCACAAAAGGGAAACATAAAACTAAGTCGGTTAAGGTATAACCTGGACACCGACTTAATACAACACAACATAGGGACGTTCCAAGATTTATGTTGTGATCGACTAGGGTACAACCCGGACATCGATCACAAAATAAAACCTGGTCGCATGCCAATGGATACTAGCCGCCATCACAGTCAACAAGGGTACAACCCGGACGTTGGCTGTGTGGCGACCCAGTATCCAGGCACACTACAAATAAACACTACGCTCTCCTTGGCATTGGGTAGGGTACAACCCGGATGCCAATGCCAGAGGAGAAACATATACTATGGTGACACACACACCCAAAGAAAGGGGATCTGAGAAAAGATAGGAGAGAATGTTAGTCCCAATCTAGTTTCACCCCAATAATTGTGACATATGTTCTTTACAACGTTAAAAACTTTATTGTAGATTTATTCAATATAGTTCTTGGAATAATGCCACCTAACCACACTCTAAAAATGGTATTTATTTTTATGGGGTCGAAAGGGGAGGGGCAACTATTGGGCCACATGGCCGACTCACCCGCTATCCTGACTCACACACACTTAACTCGTCTATCCTTGTATGATCAGCCTCGTTCGTACTTTTCTTTCTTTCTTTCTTTGCACTCACTTCGATTGTGACTTGTCTTTTCCTCTGCCCTTTTTTTATATAAGGGCCGGCTGTGGGTCCTTGTAATTTCTTCGTTACACGCTGACACTTCTTTTCACTTTTCTTTTATCACTCCCGACTGTCTCCCTTAAGGGTGGTTTTCGTAATGAATCATTGTTTTCTCATTCCACAGTTGCTGACCGCTCTTTTCGGGCTTTCGACTTTTCTCTGCCCAGCCTCTGCCATGACAACAGATTCTGTCGCGACACGCGTCGGCGTCAGAATCGTCACGTACGCATTCTTTTGGTCCCGTTGCAAACACAAAAATCGAAACTGCGCAAAAGCAACTTCGACAAATTCGTGCAAGTCCCGTTGGGCTTGCATGGGTGTGTGTGTGTATGTGTATATATGCAGCCGCCTAAATGCTACAGCGCAATAAGGTTTGTATGATAGCGGGCATACCTAAAGAGAAACTTATGTATTTATGTATATACGCCTGTGTACGTGGCAATGAGCATACATATATATAAATAGTAATGTACCTAGAGATGAGACGATTAATTAAGACACAAGTCAGAGTATTTAGGGTTGGGCTTAATGACTTATTATTATCTAATAGCTTGACATAACAATACTAGATTTTATGAGCCTCGTAATTGTGCCGTGGTGCCAAATTGGCACTTCGTCACAATATGAATATTTAATATATTATTATATAGCTAACAATATAAACAAAAAATTTCACAATTCAAAGATCTTTTGTGCATCATACACCAAAATATAAAAAGATAAGCTAATTAAGCTACTGGGTTCATACCCCATTACAATCATTTTCTTTTTAATTTTTAATAATTCTTAAAAAATTTTATTTATTTTAATTATAATTATTGGAACATTAATTACAGTAACTTCTAACTCTTGGTTAGGAGCTTGAATAGGTTTAGAAATTAATTTGTTATCTTTTATTCCCCTAATAAGAGATAATAATAATTTGATATCTACAGAAGCTTCTTTAAAATATTTTTTAACCCAAGCTTTAGCATCAATTGTATTGTTATTTTCTATTATTTTATTAATATTAAAAAATAATTTAAATAACGAAATTAATGAATCATTTACTTCAATAATTATAATATCAGCCTTATTAATAAAAAGAGCAGCCGCTCCTTTTCATTTTTGATTTCCTAATATAATAGAAGGACTAACTTGAATAAATGCTTTATTGCTAATAACATGACAAAAAATTGCTCCTTTAATATTAATTTCTTATTTTAACATCAAAAATTTATTATTAATTAGTATTATTATTTCAGTTATTATTGGAGCTATTGGAGGTTTAAATCAAACATCTTTACGAAAATGAATAGCTTTTTCATCAATTAATCATTTAGGTTGAATATTAAGTGCATTAATAATTAATAAATCAATTTGATTAACATATTTTTCTTTATATTTTTTTCTTTCATTTATTTTAACTTTTATATTTAATTTACTGAAAATTTTTCATATATTTTTTCTAAAAAAATTTTAAATTTACATTATTTATAAATTTATTATCTTTAGGAGGGTTACCCCCATTTTTAGGATTTTTTCCTAAATGAATTGTTATTCATCAATTAACTTTTTGTGGACAATATACCCAATTGATAATTATAATAATAACAACATTAATCACACTATTCTTTTATTTACGAATTTGTTACTAAGCTTTTATATTAAATTATTATGAAAATAATTGAATAAATTATTTACAATTTAATAATTTTTCTATAAATTTTTATTACTTATATCATTTTTTTCTATTTTTGGTTTAATATTAATTTCAATATTTTCTACAATATTATAAGGCTTTAATTTAATAAAACTAATAGCCTTCAAAGCTGTAAATATAGGTATTCCTTTAAGCCTTTGTAAATTATTACACCTTCAAAATTGCAGTTTGATATCATTATTGAATATAAGACCAATTATTTAAAAATTGATTAAGAAGATATATTCTTATAAATAGATTTACAATCTGTCGCCTAAACTTCAGCCACTTAATCGCGACAATGATTATTTTCTACAAATCATAAAGATATTGGAACATTGTATTTTATTTTTGGAGCATGAGCCGGAATAGTAGGAACATATCTAAGAATTTTAATTCGAGCTGAATTAGGTCACCCAGGAGCATTAATTGGTGATGATCAAATTTATAACGTAATTGTAACAGCACATGCTTTTATCATGATTTTTTTTCATGGTAATACCTATCATAATTGGAGGATTTGGAAATTGGTTAGTACCTTTAATATTAGGAGCTCCTGATATAGCTTTCCCACGAATAAATAATATAAGATTTTGATTACTACCTCCAGCTTTATCATTATTATTAGTAAGAAGAATAGTTGAAAACGGAGCTGGAACTGGTTGAACAGTTTACCCTCCTTTATCTGCAGGAATTGCTCATGGAGGAGCTTCTGTTGATTTAGCAATTTTTCCTTAACATCTTGAAGGAATTTTTTCAATTTTAGGAGCAGTAAATTTTATTACAACAGTAATTAATATACGATCTACAGGAATTACTTTAGATCGAATACCTTTATTTGTTTGATCAGTTGTAATTACAGCATTATTATTATTATTATCTTTACCAGTATTAGCTGGAGCTATTACAATACTTCTAACAGATCGAAATCTTAATACTTCATTTTTTGACCCAGCAGGAGGAGGAGATCCAATTTTATATCAACATTTATTCTGATTTTTAGGTCATCCAGAAGTTTATATTTTAATTTTACCAGGATTTGGAATAATTTCTCATATTATTAGTCAAGAATCTGGAAAAAAGGAAACCTTTGGATCATTAGGTATAATTTATGCTATATTAGCAATTGGTTTATTAGGTTTTATTTTATGAGCTTATCATATATTTACAGTAGGAATAGATGTTGATACACGAGCTTATTTTACATCTGCAACTATAATTATTGCTGTTCCAACAGGAATTAAAATTTTTAGTTGATTAGCAACTTTACACGGAACTCAATTATCTTATTCCCCAGCAATTCTTTGAGCTTTAGGATTTGTATTCTTATTTACAGTTGGAGGATTCACTGGAGTTGTTTTAGCTATTTATGTTTTTATCTATAGGAGCTGTATTTGCTATTATAGCAGGATTCATTCATTGATATCCTTTATTTACAGGTTTAACGTTAAAGTCAATTTATTATTATATTTATTGGAGTAAATTTAACATTTTTCCCACAACATTTTTTAGGATTAGCTGGTATACCTCGACGATACTCAGACTACCCAGATGCTTACACAACATGAAATATTGTTGTTATTGAATTTTTTAATTTTATTATTTATAAAAATGTTTGCCTATAGAATATAAACTAGTGACATAGGGCTGTCGCACCAACACTTAAAATTGGGTGGACTTCGGAGAGATCATGCAAATGAGGGACAAAGACACAGCGATGCTCACCCGTTGATTGCAGAGTAGTGAATAGACAGGAGTTGCTTGAATACTAATTTTATTAAGAAAAGGTCGAGTTTATATACACGTTTCTAGGATCTAGGGGGTCGCATGGATGTACATTGGGGGGTCTGTGATTGTGTGTGTGAACATAATGTGGGAGACAATTTTGTGTTGTATAAAAATATAGTGTGAGTACAGTTTATATGAAAATATGTAGGGGTTAATTCTATTCTAAGCAAAGCCTGCTTTGGTCTTGTTTGTGGTGGGGCGAAGCTTTCCGATTGGGTAGAGCCCAATTCTTATTACCCAGTAGAATTGTGGATGATGGAGATAATTAAAACGCGCTTTAACTCGATTTGCAAAACACAGGCCACCTTTATTAATACAAAATTAGTCACGGACCGGTTCACAATGTTAAGGCGTTTACGATTAGAAGTATTTATTGAAATTTACTAGGCCAAGAAAATTTCGGATGACGATGGTAGTTGCCGGGGATGAAAAAAACCAACTTAGCAAGATGGAGTTTTCCATAGAACTTAGCTTAGTAATTAAGTCAGTGTGCCCGTTCGGGGGTAGTGGCAAAAACCCTCTTCTTTCCCCTGCTGGTCACCCTTTCTGGCGTGAACATACCGCCCCCCTTGTAACAAGTTGCAATAGCCTGGGTGGACTGGTAAGGATGGGGAGCAGAAACGTTTTGGAGCACCGAGCTATTGGAGTTCCGAACTGAACTCACATTTGGACTTGATGACCTCAGGATAGAGGTTTGCTTCGTGGACAGGAGTGAGGTCTGCGTGGGCGCTGGGGGTAAGAACTTGGAGTTGGACGTAGCGGATGCCGTGGGATTTAGGAGGCTTTGGTGTTTCTCACCACACCGGCGACAGCCCGATTTCCTTCGACACAATCCTGTGCAATGCTCGTGGGCGAGGCAGTTAGGACAGTATTTGTGCTCTAATACTACCTGGAGTCGCCTTGTCGCGCAAAGATTGAGGAACTGCCGACATTTCCGGAGCGCATGAACTCCTCCGCAGACCTTGCACAGGTAGGAGTTCTCTCGATGAAGTCCATCGCTTCTTTCGAGGCTGGGACGAGCGGTTTTTGGAGACGTGGAAATTTGAGCTGCAGACGTGGACCCAGTGGTCGGCTCAACTGAGGGACCGCACAGAATCCACCCGAATATCGTCTCCAGAGCAAGGAGGGACCCGCAGATGCCCTTTTCGATGCGATTTTCTAAAACGCGGGGGAGAAAATCCACACCGATGATTAAGTCTACTGGAGAACTTTCGTGGAAATGTGGATCTGCCAAAGGAAGACGCGGAATGCTCTCCTTTAACGTTGTGGGAACCGGGCAGGACGGAATCGCGCTAGGAAGGTTGGGCAAGACGAATGCGTGCGCTTCCACGTGTTTGGAAGGCTCTCTAGGAGAAGAGATTTTTAATTCGCATACTTTGTGAGAGTTGGTGGCAACACAATTGGAGATGCCACTGATTTCAGCGTCAGTGACACGGAACCGGGGTCTCACCAGATCGAACATCCTCTTGGATAGGAATGTTCCCTCAGATCCGGTGTCTATCAAGGCGCGTGCATGGAATTCGGAACCTTGATGCCGTATAATTACCATCGCCGTACCCAGAAAACCTTTACGAGGCGTGGATATTCGGAACTTCTGGAGGCCATGGCTTGGATTTGAGCGCTTAACTGACTCTGCAGGGAGAGAATTTGTTAGTTGTCGCCGAGGATTTGTTTTTGGTGGCTGCACACTGGAAGTCGTCACTGTGGAACTATTAAGGCGATGCAAGAGTGTGTGGTGCCGCTCCTGGCATATGCGGCAAGAATGAAGACTGGGACACTCTCGCAATTGATGGCCACGTGCAAAGCAATTAAGACATAAATTCAAATGTTTAATTGCCGCCACTCGTTCTTGCACGGGCATATCTGCGAATTTTGAACAGAAGCGGACCGGATGGTTCTCTCTGCCACACAATTGACAGGAGATCTTATTGACAGTGACGGTAGTGGTCAAAGATTGGAATCTAGTCGGAGGCCCGGATTTGCGGACGGCTGCTGGGATTACTTGTAGCGCAGGCGTGGCCTTTCGACCTTCCAACATTTCTAGAACGCGATACCGATCTATTAGAAAGTTGTTCAGGTCGGACCAGGATGAGAGGTCAGTCTTGTTTGGGATGGATTGTTCCCATAATGCGATGGTGGCGTTGGGCAGTTTGGATGTACACAGCGCGACCAACAAGACGTCCCAGTTCTCCGTGCTAACACCGGATCGCGTGAGCGTGGTTAAGCACCCTTGGATGGTAATCTGAATATCTTTCAGGGCGGCGCAAGTCTCGTGAACGACTGCTGGAAGGTTAAAGAGAATTTTCATCTGGCTGGCAACAAGCTGTCTCTTGTTTTCAAACCGAGCTTGAAGATTCTTCCAAGCCGCATGAAAACCGTCGTTGGTTAATGGGGAGCTGGAAACGATCGCCTTTGCCTCGCCGCGCGTTTTGGACACCAAATGATACAGCTTCTCAACTGGTGCCAATCGTGGATTGTTCACGTACATGGCTGTGAACAGGTCGCGGAAAGTTGGCCACTGATTATAGTCGCCCGTGAAAACGTCCACCTCACACGGAGGTAGCCGATAGCCAGCATGGACGTGCTGTTCTCGGATTTCGGGGGCGTTCTGGGACGCAGGAGTTGTAGTGGACGACTGGAGTCGCTCTATGCGTTCTCCTAAGGTGCTTCCGCACCGTACGTACACCATATATACGTATGCATATTTGGATTGCACCGTCACCAAATTGGACTTCCTTTCTTCGCTCGCGTCAGCCGTAAGGGCTCTGGTACATGATAAGTACTCGGATTCGACTCTGCTCCATAGGACCTTTGTCTGGTCCAAGTGCATTTTCATTGAAAACAATGACACATCACCCTCGAGGGTGCCCATTAAGTTGACCTCGAAATCGGTCAGACCGTCACAAGCGGCGATAAAGTGTTTTACGGACATGTCAGCTGCTTCGGACAGTCGCTGGGACTCGGATCGGGTTGTTGCTTTTGAGGTGGGAGCGGAAACCGTGACGCGTAGAATCGATTGGGAGCTAGAGTCGGAGTGCGCGGACGAGGGAATGCGACTGCAGACGGATGCTCTTTTGGGCGTAGTGCCGGAAAGGCCTGGTGCTGATTGAGCGTTGGAGGAACGCTTGACGGTGTCGGTATTGCGGGATACCTTGGAATTGGATAGCGGAGTGGATGGCGACGTGGATCGACGAGGCACTGCTAGACGATCGGTTTTGTGGCTGTTTTTAGCAGGATCTGTGGGCATAGCTAGATTGAGCTAGAACGAGTCACGAAGGATATCGTGTTGGTCAACGAATTTGACCGTAGTGGACTGTAATATATATCGAATTTGGAAACCGAACGGATGCGTCGACAAATCGATGAGTAGAATAACAATGAATAAAAATATATCTTTATGTAGATGAAATACCAGCAAAAATAAAAATAAATAATTTTATAAAATTTTAAATAATTTTTTAAAATGTGATTTGTGTGGTGACTGTAGTTTATGTGGTCCAGTGGAAACGGTCCAAAACCATTAAGCGCTATTTCGATTGCAGCTTTTCGGATTTATTCATTCAGATGATTTTATTTGCTGCAAGCGGATCGAAAAGCCGCTAAGATTTGTCCGTGGCTGGAATGCCTTTGCTTTATATTGCACGGTATTTTATTAGATTTTATTTCCACTTTTTGGGGAAATTTGTCAACAAAATTAAATTTTATTGACGGAAATTATTAGTCACACGCACACGAAAATGCCGAAATTATTAATTCGGAATTGGATTAATTTTTTTTTATATTTGTTCTGAATTTTATTTATTTTTACATGAGAAAGTTAATTTTTATTTTATTAATTGCTGGAGAAACAACTATCGTTACAGTGATCGAAGTCGTGATTTGTGATCGTCACGGGCCACCACTAATGGACATCAGCTGTGCTGCCAATTGGTGGTTTGTTTACTTTTGGGATTACGCAAATTTTTATTAGTTTAATGTGTTGAATTAAAATGCAAGTGAAATGCAAGTCAGAAATTTGTGAAGTTAGTGCGGAAAACCAAAGAAAAAGAACAAATGTCGATGCCGAAAGACATATGTATGCATATACACAGATGTATTCAAATGCCGGTGCACGTATGGCTATACATACATATGCATGTGTGGGCGCATATGCATATACAAATGTGTGTTGTAAATAAAACTTTCGATTGGATTCTTTTTTTTGAGTTTTTGGAACGACGGAGCACTGGTCGGAATTATGGTCAAGTCAATTACAGGTGAGTTTGTTGGTGATCTTGGGCCAAACACGAAAACTAAAGCACTTTTTAATTTCAGCTTGCACTTGCACTCACGTATGCATGGATATGTATGTATATGTGTAGATGATTTTTTTGTCGGACTTGGAAGCAATAAAAAATCGAAAGGAATGGATTGGAATTGCTAGGATAAGCTACTAAATCAGGATAGATGAATTAAAGACAATGGAATGTCCACACAAATTAGAGTGAAAAGTCGCTATGGAGAAGAGTGGGAAACTTTTCACTACAGGTATGTATGTACATATGTATGTGTATGTAAATAAACGGAATGGCAATAAGAATGGTTCTACTTATCAGATTCTCCACCGATGCGAAGCTGGGGCGTGGAAGGATATCCGGCTCGAAGGACCAATGTTTGTAGCGGGGCGAAGCTTCTGATCTGAGAGCCCAGACTTATTACCCAAGTGGAAGGAAATTAAAACGCGCGTTAAACTCGTTTGAACACAGGCCAGATTTATTGTAAATAAGTACCGGACCGCATCACAGTGTTAAGGCGTTTACGAATAAAGGTGTTTTTGTAGAACTAAGTGGCCGAGAATAATATCGGGAGACGTTTATAGTTGCCGGGGATGGAAAAATCAACTTGCCAAGATGGAGTTTCCCATGGAACTTGCCTAGTAATTATACTAGTGTGCCCGTTCGAGGATAATGGCAAAAGCCCTCTTCATTTTCCGCTGGTCACCCTTTCTGGCGTGAACACACTTAATAGTAAATTAGCGATTACTTCTAATGAAAAAAAAATTAGTTAAATTCACAACATTAGTATGTCAAACTAAAATTATTAAATTATTAATATTTTTTAATCCCACAAATAGCACCTATTACTTGATTACTTTTATTTATTATTTTTTCTATCACTTTTATTTTATTTTGTTCTATTAATTATTATTCTTATTTACCTTCTTCACCTAAATCTAATGAATTAAAAAATTTTAATTTAAATTCTATAAATTGAAAATGGTAACAAATTTATTTTTTGTTTTTGACCCATCAGCAATTTTTAATTTATCATTAAATTGATTAAGAACATTTTTAGGATTATTAATAATTCCTTCAATTTATTGATTAATACCTTCTCGATATAATATTTTTTGAAATAATATTTTATTAACATTACTTAAAGAATTTAAAACCTTATTAGGTCCATCAGGACATAATGGATCTTCATTTATTTTTATTTCTCTATTTTCTTTAATTTTATTTAATAATTTTATAGGATTATTCCCATATATTTTTACTTCAACAAGTCATTTAACTTTATCTCTTGCTTTACCTTTATGATTTTCATTTATACTATATGGATGAATTAATCATACACAAGGAACTCCTGCTATTTTAATACCTTTTATAGTATGTATTGAAACTATTAGTAATGTAATTCGACCAGGAACTTTAGCTGTTCGATTAACTGCCAATATAATTGCAGGTCATTTACTTTTAACATTATTGGAAAATACTAGACCTTCAATATCTTATTTTTTAATTACATTTTTACTAATTACACAAATTGCTTTACTAGTATTAGAATCTGCTGTTGCTATAATTCAATCTTATGTATTTGCAGTATTAAGAACATTATATTCTAGAGAAGTTAATTAATAATTTATGTCTACACTTTCAAATCACCCTTTTCATTTAGTTGATTATAGCCCATGACCTTTAACTGGAGCTATTGGAGCCATAACTACAGTATCAGGTATAGTAAAAAGATTTCATCAATATGATATTTCATTATTTTTTTAGGTAATATTATTACAATTTTAACTGTTTATCAATGATGACGTGATGTATCTCGTGAAGGAACATTTCAAGGTTTACATACTTATGCAGTAACTATTGGATTACGATGAGGAATAATTTTATTTATTTTATCAAAAGTTTTATTTTTTGTAAGTTTTTTTTGAGCATTTTTTCATAGAAGTTTATCCCCAGCAATTGAATTAGGAGCTTCTTGACCTCCTTTAGGAATTATTTCTTTTAATCCTTTTCAAATTCCCTTATTAAATAC
This sequence comes from Drosophila austrosaltans, assembly GCA_035045865.1. NCBI lineage: Eukaryota > Metazoa > Arthropoda > Insecta > Diptera > Drosophilidae > Drosophila > Drosophila austrosaltans. The sequence goes on from JAWNOQ010000003.1 coordinate 13,988,183, forward strand.
AGCAATTTTATTAGCTTCAGGAGTAACTGTTACATGAGCTCATCATAGACTTATAGAAAATAATCATTCTCAAACTACTCAAGGTTTAATTTTTACAGTTCTTTTAGGAATTTATTTTACAATTTTACAAGCATATGAACATATTGAAGCTCCTTTTACAATTGCAGATTCTGTTTATGGCTCAACCTTTTTTATAGCAACAGGATTTCATGGAATTCATGTTTTAATTGGAACAACTTTCTTATTAATTTGTTTAATTCGACATTTAAATAATCATTTTTCTAAAAATCATCATTTTAGATTCAAAGCAGCAGCTTGATACTGACATTTTGTTGATGTAGTTTGATTATTCCTCTTTATTACAATTTATTGATGAGGAGGATAAAAATTTATTATCTATATAGTATAAAAGTATATTTGACTTCCAATCATAAGGTCTATTAATTAATAGTATAGATAATTTTTTAAATTATTTTTATCACATTAGTAATTTTATTAATTTCATTTATTGTAATAGTATTAGCTTCTATTTTATCAAAAAATATCAAAGAAGTTAACTTCGGCTCTGCCGAAGTTTGTATACCCTTGCAGCAAAATAATTGGTATAAATGTTTAACAAAATAAAAAAAAAAACAAAAAAAACACATCTTAAAATCTTCACTTCATCACCGAGCGAGCATTGAACCATCAAACACCGAGCCCATCGTGGCACCGATCTCTACATACTACGCCACCGTCCTTTCCTAGCTGACGTAAGCTAATTCGACATATATGCAAACCCATTGCATCTCGCTCTTTCAATTTCGTTTTGCGTAAGAACACAACACAAATATTTCTGTCTCTCTCACACACCGCGTGGTGGTTGAATTTTTGCATATGTATGTGTGTGCGTGAGCATTAAAATACATTTAATTTCTATCAAATATGATTATTGTTTGTAACCTTAATAATTATCCGATCTTGTTCAACCTTGGTGTAGGGTGTATGGGTAAAAAATTAATTTAGATGCAACAACAAAAAAACAATAATTTTATATATTTCTTATTTGGTGCCGCGCGGATTCGAACTCAGGTCTTTTGTGTTTGTACGGCAGATTTCTTGGAATTTGTTTTTGTTTCTTTGCTGCCAAAGAAAATTGCTTATTTTACTCGAGGTACCTCCACGTTTTAGTTAATAGCTCCGGTGATACCACCATACTTAATAGATCGAGGAACTTAACTTTTTATGTTTCAACCATGTAGCTTGAAATTTGAGGCTGTCATCGTGATTCAAACAGACAGACGGACAGACGGACATGTCTCAATCGACTCGTCTATTGATGCTGATCAAGAATATATATACTTTATGGGGTCGGAAACGTATATTTCTATGCGTTACAAACATCTGACCAATTTTATAATACCCTCTGCAAGGGTATAAAAACTCTTGTAGACCGAGAAAAAAGTTCCCCATTTGAATGTGGATTTGATCCTAAATCTTCTTCTCGATTACCTTTTTCTTTACGATTTTTTCTTATTACAATTATTTTTTTAATTTTTGATGTAGAAATTGCACTAATTTTTCCTATAATTATCATTTTAAAATTTTCAAAATTTTTTTTTTTTTTTGAACAATTACTTCTATTATTTTCATTTTAATTTTATTAATTGGCCTTTATCATGAATGAAATCAAGGAATATTAAATTGATCAAATTAAAAATATATAGGGTTATAGTTAATTATAACATTTGATTTGCATTCAAAAAGTATTGAATTTACCTTAAAGAATATGAAGTGATTAATCACAATTAGTTTCGACCTAATCTTAGGTAAATTTACCCTTATTCTTTTCATTGTAAAAATAAAATACTATATTTTTATAAATTACTAAAATTAATTCACTATATTCAAAGATTAATTAATCTCCTTAACATCTTCAATGTCACACTCTAATTATAAGCTATTTGAATATAAAAATAATAAAAAAATTAATTAAAATTAATACTCAAAATATAAATAATAGCAAATAAATTTTTAAATTATTATTATGTATAAAAAATAAAATTTGAGAATATTTAATAAATTTTTGATATAAATGTTGACCCCCAAAATATTCTGATCAACCTTGATCAAATCTTTTAACAACAACTTGACCATAATTTAAAGGATAAAAAATAATTCCATAAGTTCTAATATAAGGTATAAATCATATTGAACCTAAAAATGTAGAAATTTTATAATATAATAAAGATTTATTTAAATTATATAATTTCATTAAAGAAATTAAATAACCGAATAAACCTCCAAAAATACATACAAATAAGGTTTATAATTTTATATAAATAGGTAAACAAATTATATAAGAATAAGAAAAAATTAATCAATTTAATATACTACCTCCTACAATTCTCATAATTAATAAACCTATTATACCTCGTAATATAATTCATCCTTCATCATTTAATATATTTAATCTTCCACAATTTAAATCCCCTGTTATCGAATAATAAATTAATCGAAAAGAATAACTAACAGTTAATCCTGTAGAAAAAAATATAAAAAAAATATAAAAAAAATGAAAATATATTAATATTTCTAATTAAAACTATTTCCAAAATTATATCCTTAGAATAAAATCCAGCTAAAAAAGGTATACCACTTAATGCTAAATTAGAAACATTAAAACATATAGAAGTTAAAGGTATATGAATTCTTAAACCTCCTATTAATCGAATATCTTGATTATTATTTATATTATGAATAATAGCTCCTGCACATATAAATAATAAAGCCTTAAATAAAGCATGAGTTAATAAATGAAATATAGCTAATTTATAAAAACCTATAGATAAAATTCTTATTATTAAACCTATTTGACTTAAAGTTGATAAAGCAATGATTTTTTTTAAATCTATTGTAAATGCATCTGGCAACGCACTATTCGTCAACAGCCCATCTGGCTACTCCGTCTCATAACTTAAGCAGTAAGAAGAAGTTGTTCACCGAAGCAAGTCGCATTTGTTCTATCACCCAATTATAATATCCAATAAACTATGTAACTAATATAAGTCAATATATATATACTCTGCAAAATAAACGTTGAAATCCAACAGGTTATGTACCCATCACTCTTCCACCACGCAAGTGTAAATGGATATTAAAAATGTGTAAAATTGTGGTGAAATAAATTTCGGCAAGAAGATCCGAAAAAGAGAAAAAAAAAACTGCGAACTTTACTCAGAAACGCCGCCTGTGTGGCGCCGAAACAACGCTTGTGTAGCTTCTAGAAAATTCTAACTCGTGTAGCTAGAAACGAAAACGCGAAAAGAAAAATACAAAAAGAAAGAAAACATTGTCAAAAATAATACAATACGAAATAAAATTACAAAAGAACAATGAGTGTCACAAGTGTACGTATAGAGCCTTTAGCCAAAGAAAACTTTGATACCTGGAAAATTCAAATGGAAGCGCTCCTCATCAAAAATGATACCTGGAAATATGTGAACAACACACATGCAAAGACGGAAGAAAACGCCGAACAGTGGGTCAAGGAAGACGCCAAAGCTAAATCGGATTTAATCCTGGCTATGTCGACTACGGAATTAAAGCAAATAAAAAATTGTGAAACTTCAAATGAAGTATGGAAAAAGTTACATAGCATATATCAGTCCACTGGGCCAGCACGTAAGGCCAATCTATTAAAATCATTAATTCTATTGAAATTAAATCCGGGCGGAGACATGAGAAGTCACGTTGATAAATTTTTTGACATAGTCGACAAAATAAATGAAACGGAGTTATTAGATATTAACGATTTAATTTCTATTCTCCTGTTATACAGCATTTTGGAAGAGTATGAAACGTTTCGCATAGCAATCGAATCACAAGATACATTAATAGCACCCGAAACTCTAAAGATAAAATTATTAGATGAATATGAAGCGCGAAAAAGAAACAAAAATGAATCGATAAATGGGGCATTAATAATAAAGAAAAGAAATACATACAGTACAGCAAAACCGCCAAATGTAAGCCCAAAGTTTAAATTTAAATGCTACAACTGCGGAAAGATGGGACACAAGGCATCGGAGTGTCGATCAAAAGTCCAGAAAAAATATAAAGACAACAGTGAGTCAAATTCAAGTATGTATATTAATAAAGCCAATTCAGCAACAGCCAATATTAAGGACTGGTGTCTGGACTCAGGAGCAACGTCACATATGTGCTTAGAAAAAGAAAGATTTGGCATGGAATACGCAGACACGACCCAGCAGCTAAAGTTAGCAAACGGTGAATCAACAGACGTAAAAGGAATCGGCTGAATTTCGTTTAAACCAAATAATACATTTTCAGCAAGCCTCAAGAACACACTTTACGTTCCAGACATCAGAGAAAATCTTCTATCAATCTCAAAGATATGCGATCATGGCTTTAATGTATTGTTCAAGAAATATTCAGCTGAAATCATAAATGTCCAATGGAAAAATTGTATTTACAGCGCAAAGAAAAAATGATCTGTATCATGTAGAAGAAAAAGGTGAAAAAAGCTACTTAGCAGTGAGCCACAAAAGCAGCCTAAAAGAATGGCACGAACGTTTCGGACACTTAAACGAAAAGGATTTAAAAGATGTCATACAAAAAGGAAAAATCCAAGGAGTACACGTAAATACAAAGAAAAATCTGCCAATATGTGAAGTATGCATTAAGGGGAAGCAATCACGAAAACCATTTCCGGCAACTGGTTCAAAATCAAAGGAATTGTTGGCTTTAATACATAGCGATGTATGTGGACCAATGCGTGTAACTAGTCATGGAGGTAGCCGATACTTCGTGACGTTCATAGACGATTATTCGAAATGGTGCGAGCTGTACACCATAAAATCCAAATCAGAAGTTTTCCAGAAGTTCAAGGAATTTAAAAGCTACGTCGAATGCAAAACTGAACTCAAAAATCGAACACTCGTGGAAATGGCCCATTGCATGATGATACAAGCATCACTCCCACCGAGTTACTGGGCTGAAGCAGTCAACACTGCCAATTACATAAGAAATAGGTGCCCATCTAGAAGCCTGTGTGGCGAAATACCATTTAAGTTATGGAACCAACGCATTCCAATTGTCAAGCATTTGCGCACGTTTGGACAAATTGTCTATTTGCTTGACAAACGAACAAAGAGTCCAAAATCTAAACGTTGTATATTTATAGGTTACTGTAACGATGCCAAGGCCTACAGAATATATGATCCAGTAACCAAAACTGTTTCGAAGAGCCGAGACGTGGTATTTACAAATCTTTTTGGAAACGACTATAAATATGAAGAGTTCTCAAACCAAAGGAGCGAAATTGAAGCAGAATATTTAACACAAGATCAACAAGAAGAATCTTCACAGCATGAAGAAAATTTTCAAAACCCAATTGAAAATAACGACATTAATTACGAGGAGCCGGCACAGGAAAGGCGTGGTCCAGGAAGGCCGAAAAAGCTGCACACTGGTAAACCAGGAAGACCCAGACTAATCTACAATAAAACCCCAGCAGAAGCAACCAACCAGAATGTACCAGATATGGAGTCTGAAGAAGATGAATTTTTTGAAGCCACATCGTTAATCAGCACTGGAATTAAAACTACAGTAAACACAGCTCTCAAAGGTCCAGATGCAAAAGAGTGGAAAGAAGCACTTATAAGTGAGTACAAAGCATTACAGAAAAATAAAACATGGGAAATTGTACACCGTCAGAAAAATCAGAAGGTCATTGAAACCAAGTGTATACTCCGCACAAAGTATAAACCAAACGGGGACGTTGATTATCGGAAAGCTCGGCTAGTAGCTAAAGGATTAACCCAAAGAGAGGGAATTGACTTCAACGAAACTTACTCCCCTGTAGCTCGATTAGGATCAATACGAGCATTAATAGCAGCATCTGTTGAACTAGGCTTAGACACCTACCAATTTGACTTCAACAGTGCATATTTAAAAGGAGACATAGACGAAGAACTGTACATAAGTGTCCCACCAGAGTTTAACGAGATACTTACCACGAACGAGAAGCGAAAGTATGGCCCTGACCGGGTATGTAAACTAAAAAAGGCTGTGTATGGTTTGAAACAGAGTGGACGACAAGGGTACAAAAAGCTCGATAATAAAGTAAAGGAAATGAATCTAAAACCACTCTCAGCCGACCCTTGTGTGTATATGAAGAAAGAAGATAGCGGAATTATTATCGTTTTACTATATGTCGATGATCTCATAGTCGCAACTAATAATGAATTCTTATTAGCAGATCTCAAAACTCAACTATCTCACAATTTCGAAATGAAGGATCTAGGCAAACTGGCATACTGTTTGGGAATCGAATTTCACCAAAACAAGGAGAGGAACGAATTTTCCATGACCCAATCAAAGTACATAAAAGATTTATTAAAGCAGTTCAACATGAAAGATTGCAAGCCAGCAGGCACTCCAATTAACACGAGCGAGAAAGTATCAAACGACATGTGCCCAAAAACAAAATTAGAAAAGGATGAAGTTTCCAAAATCCCTTATCAAAACTTGATTGGTGCTTTGATGTGGTTAGCAGTATCAACACGCCTTGATATTTCACATGCAGTAAGTCTACTTAGCCAATATAACAATAACTACGGGAAACAGCATTGGGTTGCAGCCAAGAGGGTAATTCGATATCTTAAAGGTACCCAAGATAGAGGATTATTGTACAAACGAGATGGAAAACAACTGGAGGGCTTCGCTGATGCCGATTGGGCAGCTAATATAGATGATCGTAGATCTTTTACAGGTTTTCTATTCAAACTGGCTAATGGAGCAATATGTTGGGAGTCCCGAAAGCAACGAACCGTTGCACTTTCTAGTACGGAGGCAGAATACATTCATCTGAGGTCATTTTTGCAGGAGATTATGGGTCCGTTACCAACTACCATAATATACAATGTCAACCAAGGAGCTGGCCAACTCACAAGGAATCCGCTTTTTCATAAACGAACAAAGCATGTTGACATTCGCCACCATTTTGTGCGAGAACTGGTCGAGAAAGGTGACATCCGCATTGAATACATCCCAACGAGTGAAATGCCAGCAGACGTCTTGACCAAGGGACTGGGAGCAGTGAACCATGAATCTTGTGTAGCTTCATTGGGTTTGCAAAAAATAAATTAGTGCATCGCCATCTGAGGGGAAGTATTGTAAATGCATCTGGCAACGCACTATTCGTCAACAGCCCATCTGGCTACCCCGTCTCATAACTTAAGCAGTAAGAAGAAGTTGTTCACCGAAGCAAGTCGCATATGTTCTATCACCCAATTATAATATCCAATAAACTATGTAACTAATATAAGTCAATATATATATACTCTGCAAAATAAACGTTGAAATCCAACAAAATCAAATTCAAAATTTGCTGCTATAAATATTGTTAAACCAGATAATATTAATAATAATTGACCTAATCAAGAACTTCTTAACAAAATATTAAATCGAATTAATAAATAAACCCCAGCAGTTACTAAAGTAGAAGAATGAACTAATGCTGAAACTGGAGTGGGCTGATGGCTGCAGGTAATCATGAAGAAAAAGGAATTTGAGCTCTTTTAGTTATAGCAGCTAATATAACTAATCTACCAATAATTATTATTTCTAAATCATTTTGTATAACTTCTAAATAAAAGATATAATTTCATCTTCCATAATTTAATATTCATGCAATAGCTAATAATAAAGCAACATCGCCAATTCGATTTGATAAAGCAGTTAATATACCTGCATTATAAGATTTAACATTTTGAAAATAAATAACTAAACAATAAGAAACTAACCCTAAACCATCTCATCCTAATAAAATTCTAACTAAATTAGGTCTAATAATTAATAATATTATTAATATAACAAATATTAAAACTAATATGATAAAACGATTAATATTTTGATCACTTCTTATATATTCTTTTCTATAAAAAATTACTAAAGAAGCAATTATTAAAACAAAAGATATAAATAATAAACTTATTCAATCAAATAAAAAAGTTATAACAATTCATATTGAATTTAAAGAAACTACTTCTCATTCAATAAAATAAACTAAATTATTTAAACTAAAAAAAAATAATGTTAATCTAATAGAAAATAAATTTAAAAATCTAATTCTTCAAATTGATAAATATTTCACGATCTAAATTGAATTATTTCATATCACTAACACCACAAATTAGTATTTTTAACTATTTAAACTATTTAAATATAATCATAATATACAAGAATCTCTTTTTAAAATTAATAAATTTAAAGGCAATCAATGTAATAATAATAATAAATATTCTCGAATTTTACCATTTCTAAATGAATATACTGCAGAAATATTTTCCCATGTTGTCTAAAAGCGTATAAATATAAAGAATAAGCCGCTCTAAAAAATGATAATAACGATAATATAATTATTGAAATTCATGATCAAGAAACAATTCTATTTAATAAAGAAATTTTTCCTAATAAATTTAAAGAAACTGGAGCAGCCATATTAGAAGAACTTAATAAAAATCATCATAATGCTATAGCAGGTATAAAATTTAATAAACCCTTATTAATTAATAAACTTCGTCTACCTAATCGTTCATAAGAAATATTAGCTAAACAAAATAAACCTGAAGTACATAAACCATGACCAATTATTAAAGTATAAGAACCTCTTAAACCTCAATATCTTATAGCTAATATTCCAGCTAAAGCAATTCCTATATGAGCAACTGATGAATAAGCAATTAAAGCTTTTAAATCAGTTTGTCGTAAGCAAATAAATCTAACTAAAACCCCACCTACTAATCTAATTCTAATTCAAATAAATCCATATTTTAAATTTATTAATTGTAAAATTGATAATACTCGTAATAAACCATAACCTCCTAATTATACCCTTGCAGAGGGTATTATAAAATTGGTCAGATGTTTGTAACGCATAGAAATATACGTTTCCGACCCCATAAAGTATATATATTCTTGATCAGCATCAACAGACGAGTCGATTGAGACATGTCCGTCTGTCCGTCTGTCTGTTTGAATCACGATGACAGCCTCAAGTTTCAAGCTACATGGTTGAAACATAAAAAGTTAAGTTCCTTGATCTATCAAGTATGGTGAGTTTGAAAATTAGTCGGATCGGATAATTATCACCGGAGCTATTAACTAAAACGTGGAGGTACCTCGAGTAAAATAAGCAATTTTCTTTGGCAGCAAAGAAACAAAAACAAATTCCAAGAAATCTGCCGTACAAACACAAAAGACCTGAGTTCGAATCCGCGCGGCACCAAATAAGAAATATATAAAATTATTGTTTTTTTGTTGTTGCATCTAAATTAATTTTTTACCCATACACCCTACACCAAGGTTGAACAAGATCGGATAATTATTAAGGTTACAAACAATAATCATATTTGATAGAAATTAAATGTATTTTAATGCTCACGCACACACATACATATGCAAAAATTCAACCACCACGCGGTGTGAGAGAGAGACAGAAATATTTGTGTTGTGTTCTTACACAAAACGAAATTGAAAGAGCGAGATGCAATGGGTTTGCATATATGTCGAATTAGCTTACGTCAGCTAAGAAAGGACGGTGGCGTAGTATGTAGAGATCGGTGCCACGATGGGCTCGGTGTTTGATGGTTCCAATGCTTTTTTTTTTTTATTTTGTTAAACATTTATACCAATTATTTTGCTGCAAGGGTATACAAACTTCGGCAGAGCCGAAGTTAGCTTCTTTGATATTTTTAATATAATACCAGCCAAAATTATTGAACCTGAAACAGGAGCTTCTACATGAGCTTTAGGTAATCATAAATGAACTAAAAATATAGGTATTTTTACAAGAAAAGTACACAATATACAAAAATATAATAAATCATAATTAAATATAAAATTATTTATTAAATAAAAATTTATTGTACCTATATCATTTATTAAAAAGAAAATACCTATATTAATAGGTAAAGATACTAATAAAGTATAAAATAATAAATAAATACCAGCTTGTAAACGTTCAGGTTGATAACCCCAACCTAAAATTAAAAATAATGTAGAAATTAATCTTCTTTCAAAAAATAAATAAAATATAAATAAATTTATTCTTATAAATGTTAAAACTAATAATAAAAGTAATAAAACTACATTTAATAAAAATAAATTTTTATAATTATTATATTTATTTACTCTTTCTCTAGCTAACAATATTAAAGAACAAATTCATAATCTTAATGAAACAAGACCGTAAGAAAATATATCTCTTCCTATAAAATAAGAAATTTCTGATCAATAATTTATAAAATTATTTCTTAATAAAAATATAAATCTAATAAAAAATAATGAAATTTGCACCATTCAATATATATTATTGATTAAACATAAAGGACATAAAAAAATTAAAAAAAGAATTAATTTTAACATTATATAATTCTAAAAGATTGAAAATAATCATTCCCATGAGTTCGAATTATAGAAACTAAAATTGATAAACCTAATGCACCTTTACAATCACTAAAAGTTAAAAATATTATTCTAAAATAATTTTCATAATTTATTTAATTTAAATAAATAAATAAAATTAATTAAATAAATAAATTAATTAAAAAATTAAAACAATAAATTCTAAACTTAATAATATAGAAAGTAAATGTTTTCGATTAGATACAAAACAAAATATCCCTAAAATTAATAAGAAAATAGGTAATCTTCAATATAAAAATATAAACATTAGTTTTAATAGTTTAATAAAAACATTGGTCTTGTAAATCAAAAATAAGATAATTCTTTTAAAACTTCAAGGGAAAAGAATTTCTTTATCATTAAACCCCAAAATTAAAATTTTAAATTAAACTACCTCTTGATATTTTTCAATTAATTTTATATTCATTAATTTTCATCACTTCAATTATTTTTATCAATATAATTCATCCTTTATTAATTCAAACTATTTTAATTTGTTTAATTACAGGATTAATAACAAAAAGATTTTGATACTCTTATATTTTATTTTTAATTTTTTTAGGAGGAATATTAGTTCTATTTATTTAAGTTACTTCTTTAGCTTTAAATGAAATATTTAATTTATCAATTAAATTAACTTTATACTTATTATCTTTAGCTATTTTATTATTATTAATTTCATTTTTTATTGATAATATATCTATAACATTTTTTTCTATTAATAATGAAATAGAATCAATTTTTAATATAAATTCTTATTTTTTAGTAAATTCTTTATCTTTAAATAAACTTTATAATTTTCCAACAAATTTTATTACAATTTTATTAATAAATTATTTATTAATTAATTTAATTGTTATTGTAAAAATTACAAAATTATTGATAATTATGAATGTTTATTATGCGTTCGATCTCTTCGGCATTACAGTTGTGAATGCTTAACATAACATTTTGGGGACAGAATTGTTCTTAGGAGTTAACATAAACGGTTACTCGTAGGTAACTAGTTCTAATGCTATGTTCTTAGTCATATTACATCAATCAATATTTCAACACTCGTTCTCAACGTGACATAATTGACTTTGCATCTTTTTACTAATTTTTAGTTCAAACCCAGATTCTTAATACAATTTACATGTTTTACTCTACTTAAATTCTTAGTCAAAACATCTGAAATCATATTCTCAGTGGGTACATAGACTACTTCAATTACATTGTCTTTATACATTTCTCTTACATGGTGATATTTAATGTCAATGTGCTTACTACGTGCATGATAAGTTGGATTCTTAACTAAACACTGTGCACTCTGATTATCGCTGTAAATAAGCATTGGATCTTCATCTTGAAATCCCATCTCTGACATCAGCTTCTTTATATATGTCGCTTCTTTGGCCGCCGACGATAATGCTACGTATTCAGCCTCCTTGCTGCTGAGGGCCACGACACTCTGCTTTCTCGATTCCCATGTAAATGCTGCACCTGCAGCAATAAATGCCCATCCGCTATACGACTTGCGATCACTGCCATCTCCTGCCCAATCTGCGTCCACATAGCAGAATATTGGTTTGCCAGTTCGAACATACCGCAACTTTAGATCTGCAGTTCCTCTGAGATATCGCAAGACTCTCTTTGCCCCAACTACATGCTCTTCATGTGGCTCTGCATTCCTCTAGCTAGCTTTGACACAGAATGCAGAATATCCGAAGGAGTTGTCAACGCCAAGTACATTAGCGATCCGATCATCGCTTGGTATTCCACTTGATTGACCTTTTTACATCCTTCTTTGGTGCATTTGACTTGAAACCCTGGTTCCAACGGCACCACGTTTGGCTTGCACTGATCTATTCCATACTGGCGAAGTAACTCTTCTATATAGTTTTTGTGACCAACTGCTATGTCACCTGTTTCGCCTTCTCGGTCAATTTCCATCCCCAGGAAATGTTTAAGCTTGCCTCCATCTACCACATCAAACTCTTGTGCGATGAGCTTTTTAATAGTTGATAACTCTTGTAGACTGGAGCTTGCTAGAAAGAGATCGTCTACATAAACGAGAATTATATTAATATTCTTACCAGTCCGACGGGTGTATACACAAGGTTCACTTGCGCAAGGACTGAAACCAATTTTTGCAATAACTTTGTTTAACGCCTCATTCCATTCTCGTCCGCTTTGCTTAAGACCGTACAATGTCTTTTTTAGCTTCAATACTCGCTCCGGGTAATTTTCGTCAACAAATCCCTCTGGTTGACGCATGTATACTGTATCTTTCAACTCGCTGTTTAAGTATGGTGCAGTAACATCCATCTGATGCATGTACAGACCATGTTCTACTGCAATCGCCATCACTAATCTGATCGACGAATATCTTACTACCGGCGAAAATGTTTCCCAGTAGTTTACTCCATAGCGTTGACAACGGCCTTTTGCGACAAGTCTTGACTTCAGTCGCTCAACGTCGCCATCCTTATTTCTCTTGATAGCGTACACCCATTTGCATCCGATGACTTTTTCTCCTTTTGAAAGATCGACTAGATTCCAAGTTTTGTTGGCTCTCAAACTATCTAGCTCGTTCTGCATGGAAATCCTCCATTCATCTGCATATCCGGAAGTTAACGCCTCATTAACGTTATTTGGAACTTCTATTCCCGCTTTGGATATCAAATTTACTTCATTATGTTGCAAACGTGGACGCCCTGGTCTTCCAGTATATATTTTCTTTGGCCTTCCTGGTCCTCTGCGTGCAAGTATTATTTGGTCATCTGCTTGCAATTCACCATTGGGTACTTGAAGATCCATTGCTTCATCCTCGGGTATCATCTCATTTGATACTGATTCGACTTCTTGTCCGCTCTCTGATTCTTCATTTAATTGCTCGTTCTGAAACGTAATCAAGCTCATATCGCCACCATTCACTTTTTCGATCTTTTCTTCTTGGACATTATCTGTGAATTCAGACTCGAAAAATATTACATCTCTGGCTTCAATTAACTTACTTTTGAATGGATTATACAAACGATACGCTTTAGCAGTTTCTGAGTAGCCAACCATTATGCATTGCTCTCCTTTTTGCCAGAACTTCTTGCGATGCTGCTTATTTAGCACTATAGCCTTTGACCCAAACACTCGCATATGAGAAACAAATGGTTTTCTTCCTGACCAGGCTTCTAACGGTGTCATCTTCTCCAGAGTTGACGTCTCCACACGATTTCTTATATATGCAGCCGTATTTACTGCCTCTGCCCAATAGGATTCAGGAAGATTTGCATGTACCAACATGCTTCGAGCCATCTCTACTAACGTCCTGTTTGAGCGCTCCGCCACACCATTCTGCTGGGGGGTGTGCGGTACCGTTAGTTGACGCTTAATGCCTTTGGACTTTAAAAGATTCTCGAACGCGCCGCTTAAATACTCCCGGCCGTTGTCACTTCTAAGCACTTTTATCTTCTTTCCAGTTTGATTTTCAGCATATGTCACAAATTCTTTAAATTTGACTAGGATCTCATCTCTAGTTTTCATGAAACATACATGTGTATAACGAGTCTTATCATCGATGAACGTGGCGAAATATCTTGCTCCACCATTTGAGGCCTTATTCATTGGTCCACAGATATCCGTATGAATAACCTCCAAAATTTGGTTAGCTCGCCCTTGTGAAGCCTTCGGGGATGGCTTGACACAAATTTTACATTTGGCGCACGTCATACATTGACGTTCCTCAATACCATTGCACTTCACATTTAATCCATGCACCATATTGTGCTTTATCATTTTTTTCATTGATTCGAAGTTTACATGTCCCAGCCGATTGTGCCATTTTACCAATTGCTTATTTTCATTACCCACGGTAAAACATTTGTTGACTTCAATTTCAAACAAATACAGACCATCATTTCTTGTGGCTTCTAATACCACTTTGCCATGCACATCTTTAATGGTCGCTTTCTTTTGGTAAAATTCAGTTTTAAATCCTTTTTCCGCTGCCTTTGCCACCGAAATAAAATTACATTGCAAATTATCTACCAACAAAACATTGTGTAGATCAATTGTGCTATTTTTCCAGGTCAATCTTACAATTCCACGGCCACGTGATTCAATAAAATTATCACCCGCCAGTGTAATTCTCTCAGTATGAAGTTCGAGTTCGATGAACAGAGACTTATCTGAACATAAGTGTGCTGTTGCACCACTATCTAGGCACCATACATGTTGTGGCAACTTCTTCTTGTATGGCCTTGCCACATAAGCAGAAAATTATCTCTTCTCATTTTTCCCTTCTGCTTTGCAATCTGCCGCTTTATGACCTTGAATTCCGCAATTCCAGCAACCTGCCTTTCTGTCGCCAGCTTTTGCAAACGATTTCCAATTTTTTCGTGGCTTCTTTTGGTTTCTCGCGCCGAAAATTTTTGTTTCTGCTTCATCCACGCAGATATCCGGTTTGCGTCTCTCTCCCTCCTCTTCACTTTTAATGACGTCAAATTTGGCAGCTCATCTCGGGCATCTATGGCAATGACAAAATTTTCATACCCATCGGGTAAAAATGACAGGAGGAGTATAACTATGAATTCGTCGGGTAATTCTACCCCGATCTCATTTAATTTTTCCATCACATCAAAAAACGTATTAATATGATTTGCCATGCTTTCGTTTTCTCTCATCTTGGTGGCGAAAAGTTGCTTTAAGAGTCTTACCCTTCGCGCTGGTCCTCTTAGGAGTTAACATAAACGGTTACTCGTAGGTAACTAGTTCTAATGCTATGTTCTTAGTCAATTGTGCGCGTTGCCTTTATTCAAATATTTTAACAATTATTTAAAGGTCCTTTACCTTTACGAACCTCACATCCTTTATTTAAAATTGCAAATAATGCTCTTGTAGATTTACCAGCTCCTATTAATATTTCAACTTGATGAAATTTTGGTTCATTATTAGGATTATGTTTAATTATTCAAGTTCTTACCGGATTATTTTTAGCAATACATTATACTGCTGATGTAAATTTAGCTTTTTATAGAGTTAATCACATCTGTCGAGATGTAAATTATGGTTGATTATTAAATAAACGCTAATGGAGCATCTTTCTTTTTTATTTGCATCTATCTTCATGTAGGACGAGGTATATACTATGGATCATATTTATTTACTCTAACATGATTAATTAGAGTAATTATTTTATTTTTAGTAATAGGAACAGCTTTTATAGGTTACGTTTTACCTTGATTCATTTCATTTTACCATTTATTGTTTTAGCTATAACTATAATTCATTTATTATTTTTACACCAAACTGGATAATCCAATAGGATTAAATTCTAATATTGATAAAATTCCTTTTCATCCTTATTTCACATTTAAGGATATTGTAGGATTTGTAATTATAACAGCTTTATTAATTATTTTAGTTTTAATTAACCCTTATTTATTAGGAGACCCTGATAATTTTATCCCAGCTTATCCATTAGTAACTCCTGCTCATATCCAACCTGAATGATATTTTTTATTTGCTTATGCCATTTTACGATCAATTCCTAATAAATTAGGAGGAGTTATTGCTCTTGTTTTATCAATTGCAATCTTAATGATTTTACCTTTTTATAATTTAAGAAAATTTCGAGGAATTCAATTCTACCCAATTAATCAAATTTTATTTATTAAAATTTATTATTTTAATATTTGGTCCTTTCGTATTAAAATATTATAATTTTTTAAAGATAGAAACCAACCTGGCTTACGCCGGTTTGAACTCAGATCATGTAAGAATTTAAAATTCGAACAGACTTAAAATTTGAACGGCTACACCCAAAATTATATCTTAATCCAACATCGAGGTCGCAATCTTTTTTATCGATTTCTTAATTTCCAAAAAAATTACGCTGTTATCCCTTAAACTTAACTTAAATTTTTAATCATTATTAATGGATCAATTATTCATAAATTAATGGTTTTTAAAATAAAAGTTTTTTAAATTTTACTATCACCCCAATAAAATATTTTAATTTATTATAATAAAAATAATCTTTATAATTAAGAATATAAATATAAAGATTTATAGGGTCTTCTCGTCTTTTAAATAAATTTTAGCTTTTTGACTAAAAAAAAATTCTAATAAAATTTTAAATGAAACACAAAAGTGTTAATATCTCGTCCAACCATTCATTCCAGCCTTTAATTAAAAGACTATTGATTATGCTACCTTTGCACAGCCATTTAAAAATTCAGTGGGCAGGTTAGACTTTAAATTTAATTCAAAAAGACATGTTTTTGTTAAACAGGCGAACATTATTTTTGCCGAATTCTTTATTTAAACTTTTCAATAAAATTTATTAATACAATATAATATACTAATTTTATCATAATTACTTGATTTTAAAAATTAAAATCAATATTTCAATAAATAATTAAAATTTAATAAATAGTTTTATTTATAAAATATATTATAACATAATTATAAACAATTGCTAATTCTAAGCATATATTTATTAATTTTCTTTATTATTTATAAAAATTTAGTTTACAGTTTATCCCATAAAATATTAAAATTATAAATTATTTAATTAAAAAATTTTTTAAATAAATTTATAATTTCTCAATTAAATTTATTTCTTGAAAAACTAGGTACCTTTAAAAACGAATAACATTTCATTTCTAATATAATATCAAAAATAATTTTATTACATTAACTTTTATATTATATTAACTCTTTTAAAATCGAGAAAAATATATATATAAATATTTTTTATTTAATAAACACTGATACACAAGGTACAATAAATTAAATTTTCTTTTTAAATAATTTTTTTTTTCAAATTATTTCAATTTTCTTTTACAATACTATTAAACTATTATTAAATTTATTTTTTCTTTAAACAATACTAAAACTTATATTTTATAATTATTTTTAATATTTTACTTTAAAATATAAATTAATTAATAAATAAAATCTAATTAATCAATTTATATTGATTTGCACAAAAATCTTTTCAATGTAAATGAAATACTTTACTAAATAAGCTTTAAATTGTCATTCTAGATACACTTTCCAGTACATCTACTATGTTACGACTTATCTTACCTTATTAATAAGAGCGACGGGCGATGTGTACATATTTTAGAGCTAAAATCAAATTATTTATCTTTATAATTTTACTACCAAATCCACCTTCAAAAATTTTTTCATAATTTTATCCGTTTAAATAAATTTATTGTAACCCATTATTACTTAATTATAAGCTACACCTTGATCTGATATATATTTTCTTTAAAATTATTGAATATTATTATTCTTATAAAATATTCTAATAACGACGGTATATAAACTAATTACAAAATTAAGTAAGGTCCATCGTGGATTATCGATTTCAAAACAAGTTCCTCTGGAAAAATTAAAATACCGCCAAATTTTTTAAGTTTCAAGAACATAACTATTACTACTTTAATAGATTTATTAACATTTTAAATAATAGGGTATCTAATCCTAGTTTCTAATTAAAACTTCTTAGTTTCAATTTTATTATAAATAAATAATTTAAAATTAAAATTTCACTTAATAATTTTAATTTTATTTAATTAATATACTATTTAACTTTTAATAAAAAAATTTATTTGTATTATTGGTGTAACCGCGACTGCTGGCACTAATTTTGTCAATACTTTTTAATATTGCTATTCTAAATTTCTTTAATTAATAATATTAATTACTGCGAATAAATAAAAATTAATTATTTTTAAAATGAATAATAATTCATACAAAAATTTACATATAAATCAAATTAATAACAAATTTTTAAGCCAAAATAAAACTTTAAAATTATAATTTTTTAATAATAATAAACACATTTAATAATTAATTAATTTTTAAATAATTTTTTATAGTATAAATTTTAATAATTTTTAAATTATTATATAAATATGTATAAATAAATATATTTATAATTATAATTTTTAAAATTAGTAAGTAATTAATTTTAATTACTAAATCTAATAATTATTTCCCCTAATAATATAATTTACATTTTAAAATTAACATAAAATTTAATTAATTTTAATTTATTATACTATAAATTATAAATTAAAAAAAATAATAAAATAAATTAATATATTTATATAATTAAAATAACTAAATTTAGTTAAATTTATAATAATTTTTCAAAAAATTCTAAATAATTCAAAAATTAATTTATTAAATTAAATATAAATATACATATATATTTAATAATAAAGTATTAAAAATTTATTAAAATAATAATAATAAATTTTTATAAAAATTAATAATAAATTTATATAAATAATAAAAAAAAATTAAAATAATAAAATATATAATAATAATAAATTGTTGATAATTTATTATTATTAAAAAATCATGTAATTTTTTTTTTTTTAATAATAATTTAAAAATATAAAAGAAAATTTATTAATAATAAATTATAAAATTTATAAATTTAAAAAAAAAAAATTTTTAAAATCATATACTATATTCAAGATTAATAGATGTATATATATATATTGTAAGGAAGTTTTCCGGCTGGGGTACAACTCTCAGTCTCCCCAGGGTCTTCCATTATAGATTTTTTATAATAGAATGCCGAGACCAGAGATTTGTTCGAGCTACAGTGAGTGTTAATGCTGTATATCTATGATATTGCGGGGAACGGACTACAGGGAGAAGATGGGATAGAAGGAGACAGAAACTTAACACAGATACATGCAGACATGTAGTTCGGTTAGGGTACAACCCGGACACCGACTTACAATTGTGCTACTAAAATACAGGGTCACAAAAGGGAAACATAAAACTAAGTCGGTTAAGGTATAACCTGGACACCGACTTAATACAACACAACATAGGGACGTTCCAAGATTTATGTTGTGATCGACTAGGGTACAACCCGGACATCGATCACAACATAAAACCTGGTCGCATGCCAATGGATACTAGCCGCCATCACAGTCAACAAGGGTACAACCCGGACGTTGGCTGTGTGGCGACCCAGTATCCAGGCACACTACAAATAAACACTACGCTCTCCTTGGCATTGGGTAGGGTACAACCCGGATGCCAATGCCAGAGGAGAAACATATACTATGGTGACACACACACCCAAAGAAAGGGGATCTGAGAAAGGATAGGAGAGAATGTTAGTCCCAATCTAGTTTCATCCCAATAATTGTGACATATGTTCTTTACAACGTTAAAAACTTTATTGTAGATTTATTCAATATAGTTCTTGGAATAATGCCACCTAACCACACTCTAAAAATGGTATTTATTTTTATGGGGTCGAAAGGGGAGGGGCAACTATTGGGCCACATGGCCGACTCACCCGCTATCCTGACTCACACACACTTAACACACTTGTATGATCAGCCTCGTTCGTACTTTTCTTTCTCGTTTTCTTTGCACTCACTTCGATTGAGACTTGTCTTTTCCTCTACCCTTTTTTTATATAAGGGCCGGCTGTGGGTCCTTGTAATTTTTTCGTTACACGCTGACACTTCTTTTCACTTTTCTTTTATCACTCCCGACTGTCTCCCTTAAGGGTGGTTTTCGTAATGAATCATTGTTTTCTCATTCCACAGTTGCTGACCGCTGTTTTCGGGCTTTCGACTTTTCTCTGCCCAGCCTCTGCCATGACAACAGATTCTGTCGCGACACGCGTCGGCGTCAGAATCGTCACGTACGCATTCTTTTGGTCCCGTTGCAAACACAAAAATCGAAACTGCGCAAAAGCAACTTCGACAAATTGTGTGTGTGTATGTGTATATATGCAGCCGCCTTAATGCTACAGCGCAATAAGGTTTGTATGATAGCGGGCATACCTAAAGAGAAACTTATGTATTTATGTATATACGCCTGTGTACGTGGCAATGAGCATATATATAAATAGTAATGTACCTAGAGATGAGACGATTAATTAAGACACTAGTCAGAGTATTTGGGGTTGGGCTTAATGACTTATTATTATCTAATAGCTTGACATAACAATACTAGATTTTATGAGCCTCGTAATTGTGCCGTGGTGCCAAATTGGCACTTCGTCACACCCCCCCTTTACTTCGTGGAAGCAGGGCCAATGTAATTGATGGTGACCTGTTGGGTCTTGGTCACCCGTACGCCGTACACGCTACCTGCTGCTTCATACTTAAACTTTCGTTCTTGCCGTTGTTTTTGGCACTCCTCCACTTGTTGAACGAGTTGGCGTGGTTGCAACTCCTGCACGCCCTTAGTCCGCCATCCCAGTGGGATAACCTGCCAGGCGTGGATACGGCTACCACTCGGAACGTTATCGGCCTCCGTCGGTTGATTCGAGCTGGAGTCACCCTGCAGACTCACTGGCTGAGGTGCAGGTGATTGAGGTGGCGATATATCCTCAAAATGTGGATAGGCTGATGGCTGTACGCCCCCTCCCTCTGACGTGACGTCTGAGTCGTAGTTGACGGGGTTGTATGGCCGTCGCATGTCACCGAAGTCGGGTTCGATGTCGAGCGGTGGCAGCTGTACCGTTTCGCCGGTCTCTGGGTCCGTATAGTTCAGGTGCGAGGGGCTAGGGTTATCCCTCCATGGCTCGGAGACAGATGTGGTGTCGCCTACTGCTTCCTGGAGGTCGGCTGCTTCGCTCGGCGATAGGGGAGGCAGAAGCGAGTTGTCCCTCTGGAGATAAGGAGGCGCGGCGCTCTCTTCTTCCTTTGTGGCCGGTGGCGACGGGACCCAGCCCTTATAACGGGAGAAATGCCCCGGGTCGAAGCACGCTATGTCGGACAGCTCCATAGCTCGACTCAATACGTCCACCCTAGTGACCACCGCGTGTTCGGGTGCATCCACTATCCGCCAGCAATTGATAGGCTCCTGTGGCGTTGAATTGCCGGACGAAAATGCTGAGTGGTTCTTGGTGCTCTATGCCTCGGTTGCTGCTGAGGGGACGTGCGGTGTTGGAGGATCGTGCTGATATGCTGGCGAACTCAGCTTCCCAAGCTGTCACCACGTCTTTGATGACACCCACTATTTCGTTGACGCTGAGTTGGCGTGCCATCGTACTACTGGGGAAAAGAAAGGTGTTAGATACTCTGACTTGAGACTGTGTGCCCTATATTGGGTTGGTGGGTGACCTAATGAACTAACGTGTGTGGTGTACATGAATTAGATGCTTATGACTATGATACAATGTAAACTTAAATGAAATAATAGGAATGAGTATTTTTTTCGTCTCAGGTAGGGTACCTCCGGCGGTCTTCTGTGCTTCGTCTCTGACGACAATGGGCTGTGTCAACTCGATCATAGATTTAATTTGCTCTTCCCCTCGGATGCTTGGGTCGTCTGGTTGTATAGACTTCAGGTCGTCTATGTTCGCCGTGCGTCTGCGTCTGCTGTTGGTTTCTTGTAGCCGGACGATGTTTCTGGAAATAAACTTGATTACCTTGTAAGGCCCGTCGAACTTTGGGGCCAATTTAGCTGAAAAGCCCTCGGAGGCCTTGGACAAGTGGTGTTGCTTCAGGAGGACCAGATCTCCAATCGCTGGTCGCCAGTCTCTACGTCGCAAATTGTAGTGACGTCCTTGCTCCATTGAAGCTCGTTGCATGTTCTCTTGGGCCATGGTAAAAACGTCTGCCATGCGTCGTGTTCGTGCTTCAGGGGACCAGGGTGTGGTGCCAAGTCCTGGTGTAACCTCGTCGTACAGGTCTCCAGGGATGCGGGGTTCCTTACCCAGCACGAGGAACGCTGGTGTAAATGCTGTCGAATCGCATACGCTGGAATTTATGGCGGGTAGAAAGTGATCCCAGTTACCCTGCTTTTCTCGCAGGTATTGAGCTATCATGGTCTTCACGGTGCGATTGGCCCTCTCGGTAGGATTTTGACGTGGTGTGTACGGGCCGGTGTACTGAATCTCTACTCCAGCTCGTTGACAACGTTCTTTGAAGGTGCGACTGGTGAACTGTGTTCCAATGTCGCAGACCAAAGTGCGCGGTGATCCAAAGTGTCCGATAATTCGCTCCCGAAATGCGTGTTCTAATGAAGCAGCGGTGGCTTTACGCAGAGGTACCAGCTCCACCCATCTGCTGTATGCATCTAAGAAAACCAATAGAACAGTGTTACTTTGCATTGATCTGGGGAGAGGTCCAACAAAATGAGCACACACTGTGTTGAATGGTTCTGATACTTGACGAGTGAACATTTTCCCAGCTGGCTTCATTTGGTTCACTTTATATTTTTGGCATTGAAGACGTGTCGCTTTACATCGCGTAAAAAGCCAGGCCAGTAGTATTTCTGGGAAACTCTGAGTACTGTCTTACGGATTCCCAGGTGACCTGCGGTGGGCTCGTCGTGACACTCGCATAGTAGCATCTTCATCAGGGTGATGAATTCTCCTTCGGTATAGTTGCCCACCTTCAAAGTGAAAATCAGGGAACTGCTCTGGTTGTGCTTCTACTTGTAGCTTTATTTTATTCCACCATGAACACTCCGGTAGGGTATCCTGAATTGCATTTAGCACTTCCAATGGTTGTCGAGACAAAGCGTCGGCCAAGACATTTAACTTTCCTCTGCGGTATTGTATGGCGAATTCATATTGTTGAAGTTCGAGTGCCCATCTTGCTACACGACCTGTGGGATTATCTATCGAATTGAGCCACTTCAAGGCCTGATGATCCGTGATGACTTCGAATTTATATCCTTCCAGATAACAGCGTAGCTTGCGAATTGCCCAAACTATAGCGAGACACTCCTTCTCGGTGGCTGAGTAATTCTCTTCAGGTGCAAGGAGGCGTCTGCTGGCGTAGGCGATGACCCGTTCTGTTCCTTCTTGATACTGGGTTAATACTGCGCCCAAACCATAATCACTGGCATCTGTCTGCAAGTAGAATTTAGAGTTAAAATCGGGGCAGGCCAAGATAGGGGCGGATGTCTATCGTAATTTCAATTCGTCGAAGGCTTGTTGTTGTTCTGCATCCCATTTCCATTTAGTATTTTTCTTCAGTAAAGCGGTGATAGGCTGTATGATACTAGAAAACTCTGGCACAAATCTGCGATACCAAGACGCGATGCCCAAACATCGTCGAAGTTGGCGTACATTGGTCGGCGGAGCTAATTCCCGAACAGCTGCTACTTTCTCAGGGTCAGTATGGATACCGTGCTCGCTGACCACATGAGCTAAGAATTGTATTTTGCGTCTAAAGAATCTGCACTTGGCTTTATTGATCCGTAACTTGGCTTCTGGCAGGTGAGTTATATGTTCTTCCAATGTCCTTCCGATGACGATGATATCGTCTAGATACGCAAAGGCAAATGGATCCATCTCAGGTCCGATCACACTATCCAAGGCGCGTTGGAACGTTGCTGCTGCGGAATGTAGCCCTAAAGGCATTACCTTCCATTGGAACAGGCCACGACCTGGGACTGTGAACGCTGTGCATTCCCGACCAGTGGTATTTGCCAATAACCACTTTTAGGATCCAGTGTAGAGATAAACGGAGCGTTGCGAAGTTTTTCGAGAATATGATTGATCCTTGGCAGAGGGTATGCATCTCGTATAGACTGCGCGTTGAGTTGCCTGAAATCGATACACATACGCGTCTCTCCTGTTTTCTTGCCAACTAGCACTATGGGTGCGCTATGGGGGCTCTGTGATGGTTCGATGCGGTCTTCGGCTAGTAACTGGTCCACGGTGTCGTTGATGATCTTCTGCTGGGCCGTGTTGCGAGGGTAATAACGTTGCTTGATTGGTTTGTCATCCTTCATCGTGATGACGTGCTCTGCGATGTGGGTGACACCTTGTAATGTGTCGAACTTTGGTAATTCCTGTGATAGAAACTCGTTGATGATTTTATTTACTCTCGCGTCTTCGGAGTATTCTGGCGCTGGAGATATCATGGTGCTTTCCAACCTTGTCGTAGGCCTGGATGCTATTAAGTTGAGTTTGTCTATTCTGACTGGTGATTTCTCAATGACTGGTTGACAAAATGGGTTATTAATGACGGCTTTATCTGAAACAGGAGGTAGGGCCGTGTTTCGGATCCGTTTTTCATCCGGCAACCCTTCCCTTGGGGAGCTTGGGGATTCATTGATGATTGACTGAGTCTGGTTGTTGCTGGTTAAGGTACTCGTCGGTTGTGAGGCAGCGCTGCAACTGACGAATGATCCAAGCAGGGCGTTTTGCATAGGTTCTAACTGTAGATAGCTTTCCCCGCACTGGATTATGGTCCGGGTGCCACGTAGGAAATCAGTGCCTAAGATCAATTGGTCCATAATACCTGGTAATACCAGCAATGGTATTTTTACTTGTGTCGTTCCCAGACATATCTCAGCTTCGATAGCCTGGGTGATTTCCTTTCTAGATCCATCGGCTAAGTTGATAGGCGTGTGTATTTGTTTCCAGTTCCCATTAGTGCCGATCTGCTGAGCCAGTGAACTGTGTATGAAGCTCCTAGTGGCTCCAGTGTCAAGGGTGGCGCTCACTTCACATCCGTTGACCTGGACTAAGGCGATGAGGCGACCCTTGTCGAATCGGAGTCTACTTACATTTGGGGCTGGCTCGGCGCTTTCTTCGTTCGATCCCCTGTCGAACGTAGGCGCCCGGCGTTTCCCGACCGGCGACAGCAGTCGATGGTTCGTATATCACGTTTTCCACATTCCCAACAGAATAATATCCTTGGATTGTTGCATTGCTTTGCGAAATGGTCCGGTTTGCCGCAGTTCCTGCAAGCACGGTAAGTATCCACTGGTGCCTCCGATACTTGGTAGAAGTGTGAGTAGCTGGCTGACTTTTCCGTAGAGGGCACAGCTGGTTTGTTAGTGCTTCGATTATTAACGGTGTTAACTTTACGTCCACTGGTAAATTGTTGCCAATGGCTGTCTGATGCGTCCGAAGTGTCTGCCTGACCGGAAAAAGATGCGTCGAATCTCTTAGAACTTTGACCACGCAGGGTCTCGAAATTCACTATTAACTGGGTCAGCTTATGCAAGTTATGAAAATCCATACGTCGGGTGTGCAATTGGTAGTCAGGCAATAAATTGTCATATATGCGCTGTAATTCCTGTTCTTCCGTATAATGAGCTCGTCTCATCATGAGGCGTAGTTCTATCAAGTATGCCTTGAATGGTTCGCCAGGGCGCTGTCTCCGCGTACGGATGGCATCTTCCAGTTGTTCAAAGTATCTGGGCGGCAGAAAGAAATCTAAAAATTCTCTTCTAAAATTAGCCCATGAGGCGTCTAGCAGACCGCTAGTATGCCACCATCCTTCGGCTCGTCCCGAAAATAAGATGGGCATCATATTAGGGAGCCATTCGGTGCTGATGCGATAAGTACTAGCCCTTTCTTCAAGTGTTTCCAAGAAGTATAATGGGTCTGTGGTCCCATCAAAATGAAGACCCCATTTTGACACTTTCTCTATGAGATTAGTGTAACTGGTATTCTCGGAGGCTCTTTGTGGGTGTAGATCTGATGTAGCCATGCTGTGAGACAACGCTGGTATCTGTAATAATTTTCCATCTGTGTCTTGGTTAAGAGATGCGTGTCTCTCCATCGAATACTCCTTGTCAGTATGTCGGGCAGGTGACACAGGACGTGAACGTGGTTTAACTTCGTGACCTTTATCGAGGCTGGCTGCTTGTCCGTATTGTGACTCTAGTTCTGCTAGCCGGGAAAGTACATCTGGTTTATGGTCTTCCCTGGATGCGAAGCTAGAGAATCGGCTTCTCATCTCCTCGACTGAACCGCCAGGGGTCAGTCCGAATTCGGCAAAGAAGCTTTCGAGCTCGGCTTTTCGACGATATGTTATCCATTTGACTCCCATGTTACTAAAGTTCTTTGTAGAAAAACGTTGAAAATAAACACTAGCTGAAAGTGAAGGATTAATTCAAAGGGCAATAAATCAAATTCGGGACAATAAAAATAATTGTATTATCACTGAACGATGTATTATTGCATGCTGCTGCTCCGTAGTCGATATCCTTTATGATTGTTGGTTGGGATGTTGCAGCTGAGTTATTATTATGTGCGGAATATCCTTGTATTAACTGAGTAGGCTGTGCGATGATCCCCACTTCTGATATTTGAACCTGCCTTAGTTCGATCCATGCTATGCTTAACCGTATTTGTCCTTGCTGGTAAACGTCGGTTTAATTATGCTTGGTTATAGCTGAATATCCTTGCTGGTGAATGCTGGTTTTAAGTATCCTGGCTGTATATCCTTGCTAGTGAACTTTGTTATAAATATTCTTGGTTATCGTTGAATATCCTTGCTGGTGAACATTGGTTTTAATTATCCTTGCCGCATATCCTTGCTGATGAACGTTGTTATAATTATCCTTGGTTATCGTTGAAGATCCTTGCTGGTGAACGTTGGTTTATTATCCTTGCTGGTTTGGTTTGATTATCCTTGTGTTATCCTTGAATATCCTTGTTGGAGAACGTTGGTTTTAATTATCCTTGGTTATCGTTGAAGGCTCGCGGCTGACTCTCTGTTGTTAACTCGGTGAAGGTTCGCGGTTGACTTTTTGTTGTTGACTCGTTAAAAGCTCGAGGCTGACTGTTGTTGTTGACTCGTTGAAGGTTCGTGGTAGACTCCTGTTGTTAACTCGTTGAAGGTTCGCGGTGGACCCCTGTTGTTAACTCGTTGAAGGTTCGTGGCTGACTCTTGTTGTTAACTCGTTGAAGGTTCGCGGTGGACTCTTTCTCTGATGCTGTTGGTCGCCTTTTATCTACTTCAAAATCAGATTGAAGAAACTTGTTCCGTTATTCATTGTTTGTATTCTTCCGTTATTCGTCTCAGTGGGTGCACTCTGGTCTTAACGCCAAGCGTGTCGACCAATGAGAACCCAAAAGCAACCTCTCCCTTTCTCTCACAGGCGACAGAACTACCATTGCAGTTGCTATGTCTAACTTCTTTACTTTTTTTTTTTTACTTCTATGCCTGCGCTGTTTTGCTGAGACTGTACCTGAACGGCGTCATGGAAAATTTCCATCGATGTTTCTTGCTTCTGAGCGTTTATTAACGGTGCTTTTTTTCTTCTATGCCTATGCTGCTTGCTGTGACTGTACTTGGACGGCGTCATGGAAAATTTCCATCCGTGTTCCTCTTTCCTGAGTGTTTCTTAACGGTGCTTTCTGTCGCTGATTCTACTGCTGCGTCCGCCGTAACTCTGCCGGGTACCTGGGCTTTGTCATTGGCTATGCGAATAGTTCTATCGCTGACTAAGTAATTATCATTTTCTGTCGCTGATTCTACGTGTACTCTACCGTAACTCTGCTGCATTATTTAGCTACGTTGATGGTTATGTACGCCGTTCTATCGCTGACTCTCGAAATATCATTTTCTGTCGCTGATTCCACTGTCTACTCTATCGTGATTCTGCTGGGTATATTAGCTCTATCGGTGATTATGTCGACAGTCCTATCGCTGACTAACAAACTGCTACGTTGCTTTGCTGGATTTTCACTTGGGATAAAGGAAACAAGCGGGGATATGGGCAAATATGGGAGTACAGGGATAAATGTATGTGGGTCAACATATAAGGTGAACAGAAAATAATAGATATATACATATATATATAAAAAAAAATCTTTTTTATATAAAGAAAATTTTACACTTTACAATGAGGGTATACGAAAATTCCTGTGAAACTCCCGCGATCTGGGTTATGGTGGTTCTTTACGCCACGCAGATTACATGCTCATGAAACAATTATGCATGCATATATATATGTGCAAATAAAAATTAACTTTTGCTTCGTTACATTATACAAAAAAAATATTTGGTATATTAATGAAATTTTTTCTTTGCACACAACAAAAAAATATATATGCAATGTTCTCTGCAAATCTCGGGTCCCTGCTCGGGCGCCATCTGTAAGGAAGTTTTCTGGCTGGGGTACAACTCTCAGTCTCCCCAGGGTCTTCCATTATAGATTATTTATAATAGAATGCCGAGACCAGAGATTTGTTCGAGCTACAGTGAGTGTTAATGCTGTATATCTATGATATCGCGGGGAACGGACTACAGGGAGAAGAAGGATTAGAAGGAGACAGAAACTTAACACAGATACATGCAGACATGTAGTTCGGTTAGGGTACAACCCGGACACCGACTTACAATTGTGCTACTAAAATACAGGGTCACAAAAGGGAAACATAAAACTAAGTCGGTTAAGGTATAACCTAGACACCGACTTAATACAACACAACATAGGCACGTTCCAAGATTTATGTTGTGATCGACTAGGGTACAACCCGGACATCGATCACAAAATAAAACCTGGTCGCATGCCAATGGATACTAGCCGCCATCACAGTCAACAAGGGTACAACCCGGACGTTGGCTGTGTGGCGACCCAGTATCCAGGCACACTACAAATAAACACTACGCTCTCCTTGGCATTGGGTAGGGTACAACCCGGATGCCAATGCCAGAGGAGAAACATATACTATGGTGACACACACACCCAAAGAAAGGGGATCTGAGAAAGGATAGGAGAGAATGTTAGTCCCAATCTAGTTTCATCCCAATAATTGTGACATATGTTCTTTACAACGTTAAAAACTTTATTGTAGATTTATTCAATATAGTTCTTGGAATAATGCCACCTAACCACACTCTAAAAATGGTATTTATTTTTATGGGGTCGAAAGGGGAGGGGCAACTATTGGGCCACATGGCCGACTCACCCGCTATCCTGACTCACACACACTTAACTCGTCTATCCTTGTATGATCAGCCTCGTTCGTACTTTTCTTTCTCGTTTTCTTTGCACTCACTTCGATTGAGACTTGTCTTTTCCTCTGCCCTTTTTTTATATAAGGGCCGGCTGTGGGTCCTTGTAATTTCTTCGTTACACGCTGACACTTCTTTTCACTTTTCTTTTATCACTCCCGACTGTCTCCCTTAAGGGTGGTTTTCGTAATGAATCATTGTTTTCTCATTCCACAGTTGCTGACCGCTCTTTTCGGGCTTTCGACTTTTCTCTGCCCAGCCTCTGCCATGACAACAGATTCTGTCGCGACACGCGTCGGCGTCAGAATCGTCACGTACGCATTCTTTTGGTCCCGTTGCAAACACAAAAATCGAAACTGCGCAAAAGCAACTTCGACAAATTCGTGCAAGTCCCGTTGGGCTTGCATGGGTGTGTGTGTGTATGTGTATATATGCAGCCGCCTAAATGCTACAGCGCAATAAGGTTTGTATGATAGCGAGCATACCTAAAGAGAAACTTATGTATTTATGTATATACGCCTGTGTACGTGGCAATGAGCATATATATAAATAGTAATGTACCTAGAGATGAGACGATTAATTAAGACACAAGTCAGAGTATTTAGGGTTGGGCTTAATGACTTATTATTATCTAATAGCTTGACATAACAATACTAGATTTTATGAGCCTCGTAATTGTGCCGTGGTGCAAAATTGGCACTTCGTCACAATATAAATATTTAATATATTATTATATAGCTAACAATATAAACAAAAAATTTCACAATTCAAAGCTCTTTTGTGCATCATACACCAAAATATAAAAAGATAAGCTAATTAAGCTACTGGGTTCATACCCCATTACAATCATTTTCTTTTTAATTTTTAATAATTCTTAAAAAATTTTATTTATTTGAATTATAATTATTGGAACATTAATTACAGTAACTTCTAACTCTTGGTTAGGAGCTTGAATAGGTTTAGAAATTAATTTGTTATCTTTTATTCCCCTAATAAGAGATAATAATAATTTGATATCTACAGAAGCTTCTTTAAAATATTTTTTAACCCAAGCTTTAGCATCAATTGTATTGTTATTTTCTATTATTTTATTAATATTAAAAAATAATTTAAATAACGAAATTAATGAATCATTTACTTCAATAATTATAATATCAGCCTTATTAATAAAAAGAGCAGCCGCTCCTTTTCATTTTTGATTTCCTAATATAATAGAAGGACTAACTTGAATAAATGCTTTATTGCTAATAACATGACAAAAAATTGCTCCTTTAATATTAATTTCTTATTTTAACATCAAAAATTTATTATTAATTAGTATTATTATTTCAGTTATTATTGGAGCTATTGGAGGTTTAAATCAAACATCTTTACGAAAATGAATAGCTTTTTCATCAATTAATCATTTAGGTTGAATATTAAGTGCATTAATAATTAATAAATCAATTTGATTAACATATTTTTCTTTATATTTTTTTCTTTCATTTATTTTAACTTTTATATTTAATTTACTGAAAATTTTTCATATATTTTTCTAAAAAAAATTTTAAATTTACATTATTTATAAATTTATTATCTTTAGGAGGGTTACCCCCATTTTTAGGATTTTTTCCTAAATGAATTGTTATTCATCAATTAACTTTTTGTGGACAATATACCCAATTGATAATTATAATAATAACAACATTAATCACACTATTCTTTTATTTACGAATTTGTTACTAAGCTTTTATATTAAATTATTATGAAAATAATTGAATAAATTATTTACAATTTAATAATTTTTCTATAAATTTTTATTACTTATATCATTTTTTTCTATTTTTGGTTTAATATTAATTTCAATATTTTCTACAATATTATAAGGCTTTAATTTAATAAAACTAATAGCCTTCAAAGCTGTAAATATAGGTATTCCTTTAAGCCTTTGTAAATTATTACACCTTCAAAATTGCAGTTTGATATCATTATTGAATATAAGACCAATTATTTAAAGATTGATTAAGAAGATATATTCTTATAAATAGATTTACAATCTGTCGCCTAAACTTCAGCCACTTAATCGCGACAATGATTATTTTCTACAAATCATAAAGATATTGGAACATTGTATTTTATTTTTGGAGCATGAGCCGGAATAGTAGGAACATCTCTAAGAATTTTAATTCGAGCTGAATTAGGTCACCCAGGAGCATTAATTGGTGATGATCAAATTTATAACGTAATTGTAACAGCACATGCTTTTATCATGATTTTTTTTCATGGTAATACCTATCATAATTGGAGGATTTGGAAATTGGTTAGTACCTTTAATATTAGGAGCTCCTGATATAGCTTTCCCACGAATAAATAATATAAGATTTTGATTACTACCTCCAGATTTATCATTATTATTAGTAAGAAGAATAGTTGAAAACGGAGCTGGAACTGGTTGAACAGTTTACCCTCCTTTATCTGCAGGAATTGCTCATGGAGGAGCTTCTGTTGATTTAGCAATTTTTTCTTAACATCTTGAAGGAATTTTTTCAATTTTAGGAGCAGTAAATTTTATTACAACAGTAATTAATATACGATCTACAGGAATTACTTTAGATCGAATACCTTTATTTGTTTGATCAGTTGTAATTACAGCATTATTATTATTATTATCTTTACCAGTATTAGCTGGAGCTATTACAATACTTCTAACAGATCGAAATCTTAATACTTCATTTTTTGACCCAGCAGGAGGAGGAGATCCAATTTTATATCAACATTTATTCTGATTTTTAGGTCATCCAGAAGTTTATATTTTAATTTTACCAGGATTTGGAATAATTTCTCATATTATTAGTCAAGAATCTGGAAAAAAGGAAACCTTTGGATCATTAGGTATAATTTATGCTATATTAGCAATTGGTTTATTAGGTTTTATTTTATGAGCTTATCATATATTTACAGTAGGAATAGATGTTGATACACGAGCTTATTTTACATCTGCAACTATAATTATTGCTGTTCCAACAGGAATTAAAATTTTTAGTTGATTAGCAACTTTACACGGAACTCAATTATCTTATTCCCCAGCAATTCTTTGAGCTTTAGGATTTGTATTCTTATTTACAGTTGGAGGATTCACTGGAGTTGTTTTAGCTATTTATGTTTTTATCTATAGGAGCTGTATTTGCTATTATAGCAGGATTCATTCATTGATATCCTTTATTTACAGGTTTAACGTTAAAGTCAATTTATTATTATATTTATTGGAGTAAATTTAACATTTTTCCCACAGCATTTTTTAGGATTAGCTGGTATACCTCGACGATACTCAGACTACCCAGATGCTTACACAACATGAAATATTGTTGTTATTGAATTTTTTAATTTTATTATTTATAAAAATGTTTGCCTATAGAATATAAACTAGTGACATAGGGCTGTCGCACCAACACTTAAAATTGGGTGGAATTCGGAGAGATCATGCAAATGGGGGCCAAAGACACAGCGATGCTCACCCGTTGATTGCAGAGTAGTGAATAGACAAGAGTTGCTTGAATACTGATTTTATTAAGAAAAAGGTTGAGTTTATATACACGATTCTAGGATCTAGGGGGTCACATGTATATACATTTGGGGGTCTTATTCATAGTGTAAATGTGATTGTGTGTGTGAACATAATGTGGGGGACAATTTTGTGTTGTATAAAAATATAGTGTGAGTACAGTGTATATGAAAATATGTAGGGGTTAATTCTATTCTAAGCAAAGCCTGCATTGGTTTTTACTGTGAGAAATTCATAGTTTGTATTTTAAGCATGCATTTACACCAACATACTCCCGGCCGTTGAACGACTGTTCAACATTACTTAAATGTTGATTTCGTAGTTTCCAATAGGTCGATATGTAGATTGAGTCGGTTGACTACCAGTTGGCATCTGGGTACCAGTTGTGGGAGGGGTCATCTGTTGAAGGCCAATAGCAATCCTGGCTTCTTGTCTTCCGTTGATACACCGATTTTTGAAACGTTAGAGGTAATGATGCTAAGATTCGTCTTTTTGGGCTTTGCCTGGTTGTAGCATCCTTAAGCCCGTCTTCTTGGGAATCATCGGCGTCGTCGTCATCCAGTTGATGCTTTTCTCCTGGTTCTGGTGTTCGTAATAGGGGAGCTAATTTATGAATAGTTTGTAAATTCCAGATGCCGTTTTTACGTCAACCACACGAATATAACCATCAGGTCCAGGATATAATTTTATAATCCTCCCCAATGGCCATTGAAGAATGGGTACATTATCTTCTTTGAGGATCACCATCATGCCTTCTTTCACATTGTTAAAAGGCTTCTTTCACTTCGCGGAGTTTTGTAATCCTTGCAGATACTCCTGTGACCATTGTGTCCAAGAGGTATGTTTTAATCGTTGCACCAGCTCCCATTGTTCTGGCAACGATTTCTGTCTGATTGGCTCTGGATCGGGTTGAGCCACCAATGGTTCTCCAATGAGTAAATGTCCTGGTGTGAGCGCAGTAAGATCATTAGGATCACTTGAGTTGGGAGTTAGTGGCCGTGATTTTAATATTGCTTCAACGTTCACAATAATTGTTGACAATTGTTCAAACGTCAAATTGGCTGTGGAAACATTTTTTAGCAACAAATGTTTTGCTGATTTTACAGCTGCCTCCCATAAACCTCCAAAATGAGGTGACCGTGGGGGAATAAATTTAAATTGAACTCCTTTCTGGTTATAGAATTCCATAATTGTACCAGTTGCCATGTCAGAGTAAATCGTTTCACTCAATTCCTTCAATTGGTTGTTAGCTCCAACGAAGTTTGTCGCGTTGTCACAGTACAAGGTTTGGCATGTTCCTCTTCGTCCAATGAAGCGTTGTAATGCTCCAATAAATGAGGATGTTGATAAGTCTCCAACCAATTCCAGGTGTACTGCCTTTGTTGCAAAACATACAAACACAGCAATGTATGCCTTATCTGGACGTTTTCCTCTTATTTTGTGATGAATCCAGAAAGGTCCCCAGTAATCCACACCAGAGATGAGGAACGGTCTATTTTGAGATACGCGGTGTTCAGGTAACTCTCCCATTATTTGTTTAAAGAGTTTTGGCCTGAATCTTGTGCAGGATACACAATTTTGTATCACATTCCGTATCATCAATTTCACTTTTACAATATGATATTGTTGTCTGGCAATACCTCGTAATGCATCTTGTCCACAAGGCATGTTGTCTTCATGTAATTTGCGCAGAATCATTTTGACAACGGTATTATTATAAGGCAACAGATATGGATTCCTTGTGTCTCTTGACACTGGAGCTTGTTGTAGTCTGGTCGCTACTCGAATAACTGAATTTTCATCAAGCACCAAAGGTAATGATGATAAATTACTCTTCTTGCCCATAGGTTGCTCTGGACGATTTCTGAGATGACGAAGCTCATACTCAAATTCACCTTCCTGAATTTGTTTGATTATAATTATTCGAGCTTGTTCCAACTCATCCAATTCCAGTTGAACAGTCTTCCTTCTGTTTTGTGCTTTGCAGAACCGTAATACGTATGCAATAATTCTTTGCATACGATATACCGAGTTTTTGTGGTTTATGTTATAAATCCACACATCATCCCTTCCAGAAGCAGGAATGCTACTCATCATTGGCATACTGAATACTTTGGTTTTCCGCTCTGAAGTATCAGTCACATGTTCTGATGCTTTGAATGGAGCTGGCCAGCGAGATTGTGGCCCATGTAGGTATAATGGTCCATATAACCATAAATTGTTTGATGTTAGCTGAGATGCCGATATTCCTCTTGATAGGACATCTGCAGCATTTAGAGCTGATGATACATGCCTCCATTGTGTTGGTTTGGAAACAGCATGTACTTTTGTAAGCCTGTTGGCCACAAATGTATGGAACTGAGATGCCCGAGAATTAATCCATGACAGTGCAATTGTTGAATCTGACCACAAGAAAGCTTCAACATTTTCCGCTTCCATCCGGAGATCGTGTCGAACTCTGTCCGTGAGTTCTGCTCCAAGCACTGCTGCACATAACTCAAGACGTGGCAATGATTGTTTATCTAGTGGAGCTACTCGTGACTTTGCACACAGTAAACGCACGGTGATCTGACCATTTTTGTTTGTGGCCCGAATGTACACAGCAGCTCCATACGCCTTTTCTGATGCATCTACGAAGGTATGGATCTGGCGTGTGGATGGCACCTTTCCATCATATATGTGCCTGGGCATTTGCATTTTATTTAGTTCTTGCAGATCCGCACGATACAATTCCCACTGTTTCTCCAAGTTAGCAGGTAAATTGGCATCCATCTCAAATTTTTCGGATGCAATATGTTGCAGTAAGATTTTAGCACGTACTACAACAGGTGCAAATAGTCCCAAAGGGTCAAATATTTGTCCTATTTCAGATAATAGAACGCGTCTTGTTATCCCTCGAGTATGTAGCTGGGCCTTTCCGCAGAGCGTGTCTTCTTTAGGCATCCAAATTATGCCTAAAGTTTTCACACTTAATTGTTCCAATGCATCACCCAAATTAATGCTGCTGCATATGTCGTCCTTCGAGATGTCCTCCAATAGCTGTGCATTGTTTGAGCACCATTTCCTCAAATTGAATCCGGCTGGTTTAAGAATTTTAACCAGCTCCTGCCTGATTTGTAGTGCTTCTGCCAAGCTGTCTGCTCCTGAAAGGCAATCATCCACATAAAAGTCATTTTTTAATGTAGTTGCTCCTGAGGCCCACTTTTCCTTGTTTTTAATTGCCAAATACTCCAAACTTTTTGTTGCAAGGTAAGGTTGATCCATAGGTAAGTGTCTTCAAGCGATAATATTTCAATTTCTTATTTGGGCTGTGTCTCCAAACAATCATTTGATTGAATTGATCATCTGGATTT
Organism: Drosophila austrosaltans; assembly: GCA_035045865.1. NCBI lineage: Eukaryota > Metazoa > Arthropoda > Insecta > Diptera > Drosophilidae > Drosophila > Drosophila austrosaltans. The sequence continues at coordinate 14,024,242 of JAWNOQ010000003.1, forward strand.
ACCCATATCTGTCGGTACATTTTTTCTATGTCCGCAGTGAAAACATATTTATGCGTCCTAAACCTCAGTAGGATTGAAAACAGTTGACTTTGTACCACTGGTCCTGGGTACAAGATATCATTCAGAGATTTTCCTGTTGATGTCTTACATGAAGCATCAAATACCACCCTTAATTTGGTTGTGGTACTATCAGGTTTAAGGACACAATGATGAGGTATGAAATAATGCTGCCTCGGTAATCTTTCTGGCAACACTTCCTTCATGTGTCCAAGCGGTTCATACTCCTTCATGAATTTTACATATTCAGCCTTTATTTCTGGGCTCATTCTGGTTTCCAGTGAGAGGAATCTCCTAACAGCCACATCACGAGACTCCCCCAGGGATGAAGAGTCTTCAGCAAATGGCAGTTTTACAACCAATCTTCCATCTGAAGCTTTATGTAAATTGTCCAAGAAGTGCTTTTCGCAATATTCTTCCTCTGGACTTTTGTATATTTTTTCTGGTTCCAAGGTATCTAGTTTCCAGAACCGCTCCAAAAGTTCATCAGGCTTAGTAGCCACCATACAAGTTGCAGGTGCAGATGTAGGCATATTTATTTTTCCGGCAATGATCCAACCAAATTCTGAATTTTGAAGTGTTGAACACTTATTTTGTTTTACTTGTCCAGGTAGTAAAATTGAGAAATGGTGATCTGCTCCTAGTAATAAGTCAATTTTACCAGTTTTGTTAAAGTTGGGATCCGCTAGAGGTATGGTTTTTGGCAGGTCAAACTTTTGCGTTATTGCTTCTGTGGGTTGATCTGCGACAATGTGCGGTAAAACAAAGGCTTCCACTCTTGTACTGAAATCGGTGTATTTTGATTTCACAAATATATTTACTCTTGATCTGCTGAGTTGTGGTTGTCCTCCTACTCCTTTAATTCTTAGCGATGCCTTTTCTATTTTTAAAGATAATTGTTTTAGTAGTCTCTCTGAGATTAGATTGACTTGGGAGCCCCTGTCTAACAGCGCACGAAATTCTCCTTCTCGCTCATTGGTCCCTTTAACAATTACCCTGGCTGTCGCTAGTAGGGTATAATTTTTATTACTTCCATATGTGGACGCAGCTGAGGCCGTTGTTATTACATTTGGTTTCAAGTTGTTGTTTCCCAAATGTAACAATGTATTGTGTTTTTTATCGCATTTCAAACATCTCTTCCAGGTACAAGCCTTTGACATGTGGTCGGTTTTAAAACAATTGACACACATTCTGTGTCTCTGTACCCAGTTTAACCGTTCTGCTGCAGATTTAGTTTTGAAATTATCACACTGAAACAGTTTGTGATTTAACTTACTGTAGAACGGACATGAAGATGAGTTTGTGCCAGAAGCTGATGCACATATTTTTTGCCTTTCCCTGGACTGCTTGGTACCAATCGCCTCGAGGGCAAGGAAACGTTGTTCTAAAAATGCAAGGAGTTCTTTGGTCTTCTGCATTTCCCTTGTATCGGAAAGGGATTGTTCATATAGAGTGTGGGTAAGTCTATCCAATTTTCTTGTCATATGGAAAATTATAATAGAATCCCAAGTTTCTGTGTCAATGCCTATATTCTTTAAGGCTTGCAATGATTCATGAATATTATCATGAAGATTCTTTTTTGACAGGGCGTCGTTTCCAATGTTTGGATGATCAAATAATTTTTCGAACACTGCTGTAACCAAGACCCGTTTATTGTTAAATCGTTCTTGCAACATTTTCCATGCAGTGTCATAATTGACTTCTGTTAATTCAAGGTGCCTAATTAATCTTTCGGCGTCCCCTGATAGATTTGCTTTTAAATACCACATCTTTTGTATAGCGGGTATGTTTGATTCATGAACCATTTTCTTAAAAATGTCATGAAATTGTTGCCATTTCAAATAATTTCCATCAAATTTTGGAATTGAAATTTTTGGCAATTGTAGTGACGAGGTTGTCACATCATGTGCAGGTGGGACACAAAATTTCAGTATCGCCTTTTCTGCCATTATGAATGTTTCCAAATTGTATCCAGCTTCGACTGGATCTACTGCAAGTTTATACATCTCATAGTGCAGTTGTTCTATCTGCTGCCATAAGTTTTCTACAACAGTTTTGTAGTTCATTTTTTCTTCAGGAATTATTTGCTTTAAAGTCCTGGAAAGTGTTGCTAGCATAGCGCCTTGCTTTCTGATCAATGGTTGAATGTTAATGCGATCTTCATCTTTTTGATGGGCCAATTTGCTTTCTTCAATTTTTGCCCTTTGTAGTTTCCAGTCCTTTATTACTTCTTCTGTTAATTCTTTTAATTTTGAATAATATTCCTTTTTGAAGTAATCGTGACCGGATGGGTCGTATCCCAACGATTCCATTAAATCAGTGTGGGCTTTGTCAAATTCATCCCAAAGATCCTCAATCGTCTCAATTTTATTATCATAATAGAGAACTTTTGACTTTCTTGAGGCAGAGTCCTTTTTGACATTTCTGATGACATTTTGAATCTCTTCACCTCGCTCAAACTGTTGTTCGTATATTTTATCCATTTTACTTTCTGTACTTTGATCCGTTGGAAGTATATTTTTTAGTCAATTGACAAGGTACGCTCCGACTCGCACCGATTAGTGATCAAAGTACTAGTAAATAAAGTTAAACTGAACAACAAGTATAAAGTTTTAAAAATTTTTTTTTTTTTTTTAATGTAAATGAATATATGTAAATATTGGATCGTAGAAATCCTTCGTCTGCTTGGTCGCCATGTTGACCAGATGGTTCAATTGATTGGGTACGCCTTGTCCCACGTTGCAGAAATCCAAATTTGGAGTTTTCCGATTATACTCTGCTGTCGTTCTAATCCACAAATTGACTAGTCGACAAAGTGCTGATAATTTCAGTTGTCCGACAAACAGAAGATTTTATGGTCGCCAAGTTGACCTGTTGTACATTAATATTCGCCAAGTTGACTCAATTGTACTTTTTTCCGCTGTGATTCTAGTCGCCAAATTGACTAGGTGACAAAGTGCTGACACAGTCAGTTGTCTCACAAGCAGATGTAGTTTTTAGTTATGGTGTGCAATACCGTCGCCAAGTTGACATAAATGATATGCACAAATGCAATGATATCCAAGTTAATCAATTGCTTCGTAAATGTCGGGGCCCCGGATTGTTGCTAGCCTGCAAAACCGTGCCCTCGCTAAGGAATATCAATATTTTCCAAAGCGTTGTATTAAAAATGGAAATGATCGACAAGTTGACCAAAATTCCTTATATGCGTGTTATTGAGAAAATTAGTCTGAGTTGACAAAAATTCTCACACTTTGACTGTTACACCAAAATGTTTTATTTTTTTTTTTAAATTGGGAACGCCAAAGTCGGGGGTCACCAAAATGTTATTGAATTTTATAATTTTATTATTTATAAAAATGTTTGCCTCTAGAACATAAACTAGTGACATAGGGCTGTCGCAACCAACACTTGAAATTGGGTGGAATTCGGAGAGATCATGCAAATGGGGGCCAAAGACACAGCGATGCTCACCCGTTGATTGCAGAGTAGTGAATAGACAAGAGTTGCTTGAATACTGATTTTATTAAGAAAAAGGTCGAGTTTATATACATGATTCTAGGATCTAGGGGGTCACATGTATATACATTTGGGGGTCTTATTCATAGTGTAAATGTGATTGTGTGTGTGAACATAATGTGGGGGACAATTTTGTGTTGTATAAAAATATAGTGTGAGTACATTGTATATGAAAATATGTAGGGGTAATTCTATTCTAAGCAAAGCCTGCATTGGTCTTTACTGTGAGAAATTCATAGTTTGTATTTTAAGCATGCATTTACACCAACAATTGTTTCTACAATTGGATCTTCAATTTCTCTTTTAGGAATTTTATTCTTTTTCTTTATTATTTGAGAAAGTTTAGTATCTCAACGACAAGTAATTTATCCAATTCAATTAAATTCATCAATCGAATGATATCAAAATACACCACCAGCTGAACATAGATATTCTGAATTACCATTATTAACTAATAAAATCTAATATGGCAGATTAGTGCAATGGATTTAAGCTCCATATATAAAGTATTTTACTTTTATTAGAAACTAATGTCTACATGAGCTAATTTAGGTTTACAAGATAGAGCTTCTCCTTTAATAGAACAATTAATTTTTTTTCATGATCATGCATTATTAATTTTAGTTATAATTACTGTTTTAGTTGGATATTTAATATTTATATTATTTTTTAATTCTTATATTAATCGATTTTTATTACTGGACAATTAATTGAAATAATTTGAACAATTTTACCAGCTATTATTCTTTTATTTATTGCCCTTCCTTCTTTACGACTTTTATATCTTTTAGATGAAATTAATGAACCATCTGTAACATTAAAAAGAATTGGACAACAATGATATTGAAGTTATGAATATTCCGATTTTAATAATATTGAATTTGATTCTTATATAATCCCAACAAATGAATTATCAGCAGATGGATTTCGTTTATTAGATGTTGATAACCGAGTGATTTTACCTATAAATTCTCAAGTTCGAATTTTAGTAACTGCTGCTGATGTAATTCATTCATGAACTATCCCAGCTTTAGGTGTAAAAGTTGATGGAACTCCTGGTCGATTAAATCAAACTAATTTTATTATTAACCGACCAGGATTATTTTATGAACAATGTTCAGAAATTTGTGGAGCAAATCATAGTTTTATACCCATTGTAATTGAAAGTGTTTCTGTAAATTACTTTATAAAATGAATTACTGATAATGTAAATTCTTCATTGCAGTACTGAAAGCAAGTACTGGTCTCTTAAACCACTTAATAGTAAATTAGCGATTACTTCTAATGAAAAAAAAATTAGTTAAATTCACAACATTAGTATGTCAAACTAAAATTATTAAATTATTAATATTTTTTAATCCCACAAATAGCACCTATTACTTGATTACTTTTATTTATTATTTTTTCTATCACTTTTATTTTATTTTGTTCTATTAATTATTATTCTTATTTGCCTTCTTCACCTAAATCTAATGAATTAAAAAATTTTAATTTAAATTCTATAAATTGAAAATAAATAAATTTTTTTTGTCCTATAAAATTTTTCAATATTTCTAGAATATTGTGTTAAAATTTCAAATCAATCCGAGCAATAGTTTCGGAGATTCAGCCTTTAGAAGTCGATTGCTCAAGGCTAATCGCACCGCGCTCAAAACTTTAAACGCGTTTTTCTCAAAACTGTGTTTTCAAAGTCGGTTGGCAAGATTTCTCGAGAACTAACCAACCGATTTTGATGAAATTTTTCACAGGTCTTTAAGATACGATTTTTAAGGAAATGAACGAAGGATTTTTTCATTTACAACTATTTAAAAAAAAAAAAATATAGTGAAATTTTCCTTAAAATTTGCATTTTTTTGTAAAAAGGACTGCCAAAAATCCAATTTTCATTTTTTTTTCCTTTGTTCGTTTACAATAGTTTATGGTCTTAACTAAAATATGAATTTTTTTTTTTTTACTTTAGATGATCCGGTAAGAAATTCTTCTGCCAACGCGGAGGCGTCTTTTTTTCGGGGAGTCACCGAAGGACACGTCTCAAAGGCGGAGTTTTCAATATTTTTCCACAAAAATTTTTTGATTGTTGTTAAAACATACATCTTTATAGGAATAGGAGTACGAAATGGTTCCCCATCACACCTCTAGCTCTGCTATGAAGACGGCCCAAATGATGAGGTTCTTTCCGTATATCATGGAAATAATAACTATAACCATCTGGGCCTTCTAAATCAAATTTTTTATCATCCGAGAACATCACGTTGCGACACTGTGTCCAGGTCACATGCTCGCGACAAAAACGTTGCGCTTTTCTTGCCATGTCACAGTGGACGGTGCTGTATGGAAATGAGGAAGAGTTTTGAATAAAACTTAAAGTGGAAAGTAACATGTTTTTCTAATTTATTATGAGAAACTGCTTAAAAAAAAAATAAACAATTCAATTAAATTAAATTTTACTAAACAACAAAAAATGAAAGAGAAAACAATAAATATTAATGAAATGAATTTTAATTCAGCAATTCAAAAACGGAATGGAGCAGAATAGATTCATTTTTGTTTTGAAGTTTTCGTTGTCCGGTTAAAAAAGGATCCGAACTTAATAACATCTGTTAAGCAAATCTGTATTTGTTGCTACACGAGAAATCTTGCGGGTGTGATGGAGTCGGTACATTTTGATGTCCTTATTCCTGGATTCAGCAGCTTCTTCGGAGAGCTCTCCAATAGATAATAACGCATTTGCTATAACATCAGGTAAACGCAAATTTTCTAAACCTGTCCACATTTATAGAATACCCTGAAAACAAGGCTTGCAATAACGTTGCACAATTTTCAATAAGACTTTTGTCGATGCCTGTTATTTCGGCAGACAAAATTGCATTATTGAAAAACGTTCTGGCCGTATTTCTGTCATTGGTAGATCCACTACCTCCAGTTTTGGGTTTATCGACAATCGGACCCAATTTTTCCCGGAATTCCTCTTGAATACTTTTTTTTCGTTTTTGAAAATATTCTTTATCTTCGGAAGACCTTATTTGCCATTGCTTAATTTCCAATCTGTATGACAAGTGGAGAAAGTATTCAAAAAATCGAATGTATGCATGTAGAGGAGATAATCCAAACTCAAAGTGTTCCTTTTCAAACATTTGTCTATATCATTCATCTCCGTGGGTTTCGCTCCGCAAATGTAGCATTTTGCCGAGGACGTTTGCGTTAATGCATTACAAACTTTTCCATCAACCATTGTGAGTTGCAAGATATGTTTTACATGAATTAATCGATTAGTTGATGTTTTATATTTGGTTGGGATCAGCTCTTGAATTTTTCTTTTAAAATATTTTTCTTCTTCGACAGTCAAGTCAACAGATTCCTTTTTTATTTTTTTCCGGATTATTTGGCGTCTTCGTAATAAGTTGCAACGGGACATAGGATGTGACAAACAAGTTATTTTCTTCAAAACTATTATTTTCAACTTTCTGTTTGTACTCGCTCTGCCCTGAACTACCATCGAAACCCCATTTACCAATTAAGGTAAAAAAATTTGATGCTTCATCTATTTTATTTATTACCTCATCTTGTAGCTGAAGGATCCTTAAAGCGGTATGGTCTAACAAATTTTGGAGCTCAACTTCAGCCTGAGTTTCGCTTATTGTAATTTTATCATTATAACTGTGTTTTTTTTCCTTCACAAGAGTATCGTAGCATGGTAGAAAATTAGCATCAATTTTACTGTTTACGAAGCTTCTAAGTAATAAATATTGATGCTTTGTCAAACCGGCTTCTGTTATTAAAGATACAACTTCACAGGCCTTTGCTGGACAAATCGACGGTTTCGGTGGACTACAAGCCAAACGCAAATCATCAGCAGCAGACGCATCGAGTTCTGCTAATTCTGCTATCCGTCGACGCTTGGTTCTTTCTGAGCACTCCACAAAACTTAATTTAGGACGTCCTTGATTCAATGTCGATGATTTTTTATTTAGTGGTATACATTCATATTGCGCCAACCAATCCGAATTTTTTTCCATCACTTTCGATTTAGTTCTGTTGCTTTTGTTCCACATTTCTCCAAATTTTTTAAATATATAGTCCAGCGAAGAAAACTTCGCTTTATTTTCCATGTTTTCGAAACCTTCCAATTCAAATTTATGGTTTAGGTTATCAAAAACTTTTGTTGCTTTATCAGCAAGTGAACCCTTTTCTAAACACCACATATTAAAAATATATATGCGTGAAAGTTGACATTGATATGATGTGCCTGTATATACATAAGTACGAATAAAACAAATTGATAAAATAAATGTAACTATAATATTAACTCCAAAGTACAACAAATATGACGATCAAAACACAAACATTGAAAACACACAACCAAAACAAAGTATACATACTTAGCAAGAACTTATGCAAACGTTGGAATAAGCAAGACAACACAAAAGAAAAACACGAATAACATAGAGAGGGGCAAAAAGTGGCAGCTGAAATTGAAACTATAGATTGGGAAAACATTAACTAATACTAAGAAACGTGTTTCACTTCAGGGCGAGACGGGGATCACAACTTTTTCTTTCCCTGAAATTAGTAAATATAGAAAAATACACTTCTTAACAGGTCACTGGTAAAAACATTAATTTTAAAACAAAAGGTTAACTATTTATACACAAAAATCACTTGATTATATAGTATTCACCTTGTTTTTCAATATTCATTATAATTGACGCGATGAAAAACCAATTAAATATTAAAATTTAAATTTTTATTGGAGCTACAAATTTAAGCTTCGTCCACTGCAGAATGCACGCGTTTTTGTCATCTATCTTCTATCGCTATTCGCTTCGAATACGAATAGGATAAAGGAAACAAGAATTTACTGTTTTTTTTATTGTTCTTTTGAGAAACAGTTGACATACATACAGTGGTAAAATTCAACACTTTTTTTTTTATTTTTGGCCTATGAAATCGTACACTGTGCATGTTGAGAGGAGACTTCTTCTTAATTTTAAGTCTCGTTAGATGTTTAGCTTTCGAAATAATACGATGGACAATGGATATACTAGCTTTAACGTCACATTTTTATCGAAATTTAAGCCAGACTCATTACTTAAAATATTGAAATGACATGTCGACTACCCTTTTTTTTTTTTTGGCTATTTTTGCAATTTATAGCCCAGAGTCCCTGTATGCCTATATTTGTCCTCTTTCCTCATCATCTAAGGACTTTCTTCGACTCATTTTAATTTTATATTAAAGCCAATAGTCGAAAATAGCAAAAAACCTTCTTTAACAAAATTTGTATAATCACGCGCCAAAGTAAACGATCAAACTAACTGCATATTCTATTTAAGAGACAGAAAAAATGTACTCAATTTCATACTAGTTCCAACACAAAGCAAAAAAAAGGATAACGGCTCTTTTCCAGAAGTTTCTGTTGCGTTTTGATAGATGTAAATAACTGCTAAAAGTCAACTTCAAAAGAAAATATGATTTTATCGTTTCGTTTTTGAGTTCTACGCAAAAATACAAAGAGCGTACAGGCTGTCCTATTCAAATGATAAGGAGTGTATTAGCAAAGTAAAAATTTGACCAGTTTTTCATTTAACAATTTTTATTTCATTACCGAAACGATTCTCGTGATTTAGAAAATCGATTATACATTACCTACCTATTAGTATATGTACATATGTATATACGATAAAAGAAAAAAAATAAAACCTCACATATTAATATTTAATATTTTTATGTGCATATTTATTTTTTCCTTAATTTGATTGTTAGCTGCTTTTTAAACATACATTCAAAGAATGTAGTATTTTTGTTTTTTAGTAACTGCCTTCAATGCCTTCAATTTTGATTGTGGTAATCTATTAAAATGAACCGTGAATAATTAGAAAACTTCTTAGTAAATTTTTATAAAAATAAGCAAGAAATTGATTGAATTGAATGAAATAATGTAGAACTTTGGAAATTCGAATGTTTTATTATTGTTAAATATATTTACTATTCCTATACCGAAAACTAATATTGGATGTGGCTCAAAAGTTGTCGTTTCACACAGCAAAGAGTCGATTTCGAAACGCTTTTAAAATATGAAGAAGTAACTTGTCATATAATTTTTTAGTCAATATCGAAAGTAAATTGTTGAAATTTTATATTTAATATGTGGTTTGTTTAAATTTTTCAAATTTTTTAAAGTTTTATTTATTAACATCACTTAAAAGTCTCCCTGCAACTCCCTGGACAGTGTTTAAAAAATTGATTATTTTGAAGCTTAATATCTTGAATTTCTTTTTAAATAATTGACGATGCGCTATATTTACAAATCTCCTAACACTAATTATGAATTAATTAGCACTATTTTGAGCTAGAAATGGCTACATTTTGCTTTTTATCGATTAAAAAGTCATTTTTGTTTTGTTAATTGTGCAAAAACTAAGCAATGAATCTTCAAGGCGCACCCGAGGTGTTGCTCTGTAAATTTTTTTCTTTCGTTTGATCCCAGACTCATTATCCTTAAGAATGTATTAAGCGCGAGGCGTCTGAGTCTATATTTACCTCAGTTTGTTTCAATAGCTGAATACTAGTTCAGTTTATTTAAATATTGGTTTGATGTTATTGTATCGTATTATTTAAATTTTTACCGTTTCGCTTCGTGTAACTTTGTTTTTTTTTTATTTCGTCTTTATGTCATAAAGTCTTCTTTAGTCTTTGCGGAGGCACGTCGTTTTGCATGCCACACGTCGTTCGTCTTCTTCTTCTTTCGGACTTGCCATATCGTCATCTCTTAAGCCAGGACTGGCCGTGTGATGTTGCCACACCATTCCCACAAATCGGCCATTCTACATTGCATTTGCCCTGAATAAGTCGTCGTCATCTTGATATGGTATCCAATGTTTCATATATTCAGCATAAGTGCTGGTCTTCTTTGGACCCTCAGTGGACATGTCATATTTCTTTACGTCATATGTGTTAATAGTTTTGCTTGCTATAACCGTGTAAGGACCAAGAAACTTTTGTTTTAGTTTTAGTCCACCGCCTAGCTGCGTTCGTTTTATACAGCGTTTGAAAATGCTCTGCTATTTTGACGAGAGGCGTAGCAGAGCCGTAGCCTAACAATAAAAAGTTTGTGCTCTGCTATGCTCTAAATTTTGTCTCGTCAAAAACTACAGTTGTAGCGAGTAGCACAAAAACAAATGATGCGCTACGCTCTGCCGTAGCGGTAGCAGAAAACAGATAGCGAAAGCGATAGCTGAAAACAGAGAGCGAGATGAAATCATAGCAAGATGAGATCAGAGCCAGATGAGAACATAGCGAGATGATAACAGAGCGAGATGAGAGTAAAACAAATGTGCGAGAGCGATATGAGCAGCAGCAGATCTTTTTTGTGTTTGTTTTTACTGCAATTTTTGGTCGATTTTCGAAATGCACCGTTACTTTTTTCATATTGCTTTGTAGTAGACTGAAAATTTGGCACTTTAAAGTATTGATTCAATGTGCAAACATGCCACCGCAAAAAAAGAATTTTAATATTAGTAAATATTTCGATGCAAGTGATGACGATCACGTTAAATGCAAAAAATGCGAAAGACTTTTAAAAAAAGATCGTGTTTTTAATTTAAAAAAGCATTTATTGTTGCACGAAATTCAAATCGATGATAAAGGAACTGAGATTAGTGATTCTGTTGCCACTTCTAAAAATTTAAAACATCAACTAGTAAAAGTGAAAATCAACAGAAAAACATTAATTCGGTCATATATTGGCCTTGTAACTGAAGAAAGCGTTCCATTCCATGTGCTTAATTCAATTAATATGCGCAATATAATTGACCCCATATGTCAAGGGCTTGAAACAAAACATGGAATAAATTTTAAGTTGAATGGAAGCAAGTGCAAGTCTGTTCTTAAACACGTGGCAGCGAATGTTCGACTTGAAATAAAACAATAGAGTAAAAATCGCCTATTATCTTTAAAAATTGATAGTGCAACGCGGCTTGGGCGTAATATTTTTGGCATCAGTGCACAATTCATAAGCAAAAATGAAATAAAATCGCAAATTCTTGGCATGGTGGAACTTAAAGGAGCTGACTCCAGTAAATCTAAAAATCTTGCTAAGGAAATTATTGTCCTACAAGATGGGGATCAACCTTCAACATGGTTGAAAAGCTTAACAACGCAAAAAGTATATTGGATCTTATCGAAACTGTGGAAAATCAGACAGAAGAAGAAAATTTCGAAGCAAATGACGCTTTATGGGATTTTATGGAGTCCTATATCACTATTATGGCTCCACTACAAAAGGCGATAGTTCAGTTCCAAGCAGAGCAGTTACATTACGGTTTGGCTAACTTGCAAACTAGCCACTGATCAGATTTTATCGACAAACTTTTCAAATAAGGATTCAATAATTTCTATAATTGCAAACAATCTTCTTCAAAGTATGGAAGCACGGACCAAAACATTAGTGTCAAACGTGGGCTTCGACGCTTGCCTTTATTTGGACCCCAGATTTCATCATATTATAGACAACTCACAAAAAGAAAGAGCAATTGATTTTTTAAAGACATTGTGGGAAAAAATTAAAATTTTCGGTCCCAATCCCAGTATGACATATTCAACTAATTCATTGGATACGGACTCTGGACACACCAAAGACAATAATTTCGAGCTATTAGACGATTTTTTAAGTGCTAGTATGGTTGTTCCAAATGAGTCAACTAATGTCTATGCAAAGATTGAAACATTAAAGTTACCAGTGATGAAAGCGAATACAGATGTTTTATGTTTCTAGAAATACAAAAAGGCAACCGATCCCCAACTTTATGCCCTAAGCAAAGTATGTTTTGCTATACCGCCAACTCAAGTAAGTATTTGTGTTTTAATAAGTACAAAATAAAGATAAAAACAATATATACATTTCTTTACACTTGCAGGTTACAATAGAGAGAGCGTTATCCTCGTTGAAACTGGTGCTGTCCGATAATCGAAATCGATTAAGTCATGAGACTTTGGAGAACATACTTTTAGTTAGGCTTAATTCGAATCATTTAGATAGTGCTATCGACAATTTAAGTTTATTTGAAAATTAAGATTAGTAGATGTTTATGTAGTATAAGTTCGTTATAAGCTTTAATTTCTAATTTCGTGACTGAAATAAGTTTTTTTTTATTTTTTTAATGCTTTAATTTCTAATTTCGTGACTGAAATAAGTTTTTTTTTATTTTTTTAATGTCTTTATTTGAAAATGAATATAAGTAAAGATTTTTATGTAGACTAAGTTCATTATATTTTCTAATTTAGTAACTGAATAAAATGTTTTTTATTATTTGATTTCTGTAACTACCCAATTTATGCCTACGTTAATATAACATCGACCAAAAATTGCAGTAAAAACAAACACAAAAAAGATCTGCTGCTGCTCATATCGCTCTCGCACATTTGTTTTACTCTCATCTCGCTCTGTTATCATCTCGCTATGTTCTCATCTGGCTCTGATCTCATCTTGCTATGATTTCATCTCGCTCTTTGTTTTCAGCTATCGCTTTCGCTATCTGTTTTCTGCTACCGCTACGGCAGAGCGTAGCGCATCATTTGTTTTTGTGCTACTCGCTACAACTGTAGTTTTTGACGAGACAAAATTTAGAGCATAGCAGAGCACAAACTTTTTATTGTTAGGCTACGGCTCTGCTACGGCTCTCGTCAAAAATGAGAGCGGTAGCGAGAGCATAGCACAATTTTTATTGCTATTGCTGCTACAGAGTAGTTTTTGCAAATGTTGGTTTTATAGCAACTTTATCAGCTGTGTTGTAGATCGATGCCGTTTTTCTTGGATATCGAGGGTTTGCTGTTTTGCCTGTTTTCGTAACTCATCCCTTTCATTGTTTAAAATTTTGATTTTTTTAATTATTATTTTATTTAAACATTATATTTTATATTCCTACAAAATGTCGAGTTGATTGTTTGTTGTTTTTTAATTGTTCTTTATTTTCCATTTACTGCAAAACGTTAATCAAAGCTATTGTTACTTTGTGTTTTAAACCAACAACAAAACTCATTAATTTGTTGTTGTGTCTCATAGACTTTGATTTTTTCGTTTCTTCATTACTTGCATGCACTCGCGCTCTCTCTCGTTGTTTATGAGTTCTTGCTCTCTTTTTCATACATTGCTTGTGTTAGCGCCCGTTATTCTCGAGTTATTTAATCTCGCGTTTATGATCTGTTTTGTGTTGTGCGTTCACTGTGCTCTTAACTATTTTTTCTTTCGCCTTGAAAGCAGTTGCAGCACTTTAAGCCTTGTGTGGATCTTTTGTTTCGTATACTCCCTATTTTTTAAAATAAATCTTTTTTACTTCTGCTAGTTTTTTTTTGTTATCAATAATAATAATTATCAATAAAAATTGAAAATAATTTAACAATGTCGGTCTGCTCAAGTAAAAAGTGCTCTCACCCTCTTAACGCTCAAAAGTGTCTTTTATCATTTTTTTATCATTCAAAATTTTTTTCACATCAAAATACTTAGAAAAAATCTTTCAATGTTCTCCATAGCTTTTAACGGTACTTTTTATTTTTATAAACATAAAACATGTGTTATTTCGCGCATATAATTTGATCTGCTGCATACAGTATTTTGCAGAAATTATTTAAAAAAATCTATAAAACCGATCCATGTTAATATTTTTTGTTAAAAGGTATGTTTATTTACAATTAAAATTCGTTTACAAAAATATAAATATGTAAAAAATGTACCATGTAGCTTAAAAACAGTGATAAGTGTTTTGAGACATTTTTGGGGCTACAAGCAACTTTTTTTTGCCAGCAACTATGCCTCAACTACTTGCTATTTTGTGTGTACATTTATTCTTTCTATGGATTCTCTTACTAGAAACTGATATATTATGACAGATAAAAATGTCAAACCAGGTTCGATTCGAATTATCCGATGAACAGTTGTTAGAATTGTTCTTCCGATTTAGAAGTGTCCGACATTAAGTTAAGTGACGACAAGGAAGATGACTTAAATGTCGTAGAAACTCTTATGGCTGCTGTAGAAGATGCTAGCACAATATCAATTGCTTGCAATGATGAAGCAGTCAAAGATATTTTGTTACTTTTTTTAATTTCGAAATCATGGATGCGATAGACGAAAAAACACGCGCGAAGCTCTAGTGATTACATCGGAATTTTGATATACAGTTGCGGACAAAACTCTCCGTACGACCCCTTTTTTGCAAGCTTTATTCGATCTAAAGAATTTAAAAAAAAAATAATGATGCAGTTTTGTTTTAAATCTAATGAGATGGGAAATGTGAAAAATTTATGCATTTTCGGCAATAACTTAAAAAGTTATTTACAAAAAACCTAAAATTGGCACTGACAAAAGTGTACGTACGATTTTGGAAAATTGGAAAATTAGTTAGAATAATGGAAAAAATATAAATTTTTTTTAATATTTTTGGGATACCACGGGCAACGATAACCGCTAATAAGCATATGGGCAATAAAGCTGCTAAATTTTTAACCTGTTCCATGGTGTTATTTGACCGTTCCTCCAGCAGCTTCTATTTCAGCATTGGACCACCAATAATATTGTGTTCGAATTTTCGCTCCAAAATTTTCTTAAAAACCTTAAAGATATTCAAGTTTGAGCCGGTTAGAGGTAAATACAGTGTCCATAAAGCATAATCCAACAGACTGTCCTTAATGATTTGCTCGATTTGCCTAGGATCCTTGTTTTTCTGGAAGATCCAGCTGGCACCAAGGCGATGTTTGTCCACCGATGGCTTCCAATTTTCTTCTAAAATGTCTACTATAATAGATCCATATTTTCTTTAACAAAGTCGAGGTTTCCATCTCTGGAAGCTGCAACTGATCCCCGAACTTGACGCTGCGACCACCATGTTTTACAGTAGGAATTAGATTCTGCCAATCCGCCGCAGAATTTAGTTTCTTCAAAACTTTGCCTATCTCGTTGTAACCAAATTAGTTGTATTCGAACTCATCCTTAAATAAAACCTATATCCAGCATTCGATTTCTATATAAAGGTGCGTTTAACCAATGTCCAAGCGAAGCTTTCGATTATTTCGATTATTATGCTGGTATTGAAAGTGGATCAAAAGGAACAACCAGTCTTCGATCCGTTGCTTCGGGCTAGACGATTTTGAATTACGGAATTACGTTTTGACTAAGTTAACCATTTCCTGAGTTGGTTGGGTCAAGGCAGTAAGAGACGGTGCAAGCTCTGTAAATCATCACAAACGCAATGTATTTGTCAAAAATGTAATTTACGTTTATGCTGCACTTCTACAAAAAATTGTTTCTAAATATACCGGACTAATAAATAAATTTAACATTTCTATTCAATACTTTTTTACGCTCAGATGCTTAAGAGTGTTGTTATTGAATTTATAATTTTATTATTTATAAAAATGTTTGCCTCTAGAACATAAACTAGTGACATAGGGCTGAGAGATCATGCAAATGAGGGACAAAGACACAGCGATGCTCACCCGTTGATTGCAGAGTAGTGAATAGACAGGAGTTGCTTGAATACTAATTTTATTAAGAAAAGGTCGAGTTTATATACACGTTTCTAGGATCTAGGGGGTCGCATGGATGTACATTGGGGGGTCTGTGATTGTGTGTGTGAACATAATGTGGGAGACAATTTTGTGTTGTATAAAAATATAGTGTGAGTACAGTGTATATGAAAATATGTAGGGGTTAATTCTATTCTAAGCAAAGCCTGCTTTGGTCTTGTTTGTGGTGGGGCGAAGCTTTCCGATTGGGTAGAGCCCAATTCTTATTACCCAGTAGAATTGTGGATGATGGAGATAATTAAAACGCGCTTTAACTCGATTTGCAAAACACAGGCCACCTTTATTAATACAAAATTAGTCACGGACCGGTTCACAATGTTAAGGCGTTTACGATTAGAAGTATTTATTGAAATTTACTAGGCCAAGAAAATTTCGGATGACGATGGTAGTTGCCGGGGATGAAAAAAACCAACTTAGCAAGATGGAGTTTTCCATAGAACTTAGCTTAGTAATTAAGTCAGTGTGCCCGTTCGGGGGTAGTGGCAAAAACCCTCTTCTTTCCCCTGCTGGTCACCCTTTCTGGCGTGAACATACCGCCCCCCTTGTAACAAGTTGCAATAGCCTGGGTGGACTGGTAAGGATGGGGAGCAGAAACGTTCTGGAGCACCGAGCTATTGGAGTTCCGAACTGAACTCACATTTGGACTTGATGACCTCAGGATAGAGGTTTGCTTCGTGGACAGGAGTGAGGTCTGCGTGGGCGCTGGGGGTAAGAACTTGGAGTTGGACGTAGCGGATGCCGTGGGATTTAGGAGGCTTTGGTGTTTCTCACCACACCGGCGACAGCCCGATTTCCTTCGACACAATCCTGTGCAATGCTCGTGGGCGAGGCAGTTAGGACAGTATTTGTGCTCTAATACTACCTGGAGTCGCCTTGTCGCGCAAAGATTGAGGAACTGCCGACATTTGCGGAGCGCATGAACTCCTCCGCGGACCTTGCACTGGTAGGAGTTCTCTCGATGAAGTCCATCGCTTCTTTCGAGGCTGGGACGATCGGTTCCTGGAGACGCGGAAATTTGAGCTGCCAATTCAAACGTGGACGTGGTCGGCTCAACTGTGGGACCGCACAGAATCCACCCGAATATCGTCTCCAGAGCAAGGAGGGACCCGCAAATGCCCTTTTCGATGCGCTTTCCCAAAACGCGGGGGAGCAGATCCACACCAATGATTAAGTCTACTGGAGAACTTTCGTGGAAATGTGGATCTGCCAAAGGAAGACGCGGAATGCTCTCCTTTATCTTTGTGGAAACCGGGCAGGACGGAATCGCGCTGGGAGAGGCGATCTTTAGCTGGCACAATTTTTGGGCGCTGGCGGCCACACAGTTGGAAATGCCACTGATTTGAGCATCAATGACTCGGTATGGGGGTCTAATCAAATTGAACATCCTCTCGGATAGGAATGTCCCTTCGGATCTGGTGTCGATTAAGGCGCGAGCGTGGAATTCTGTGCCAACATGACGTAGCACCACCATGGCAGTCCCCAGCAGGCCCTTACGGGGTTTGTATACTAAAAAATTTTGAAGACTGTGGCTTGCAGTTTGCCGTTCAATGGATTCGACTGAGGGGGCAGTGGTTGTTGGCTGCCCACTGGGGGGCGCCACTGTAGAGGCGCTGACGCGATGGAGTAGCGTGTGGTGTCGCTCCTTGCATATATGGCAGTTGTGAGCACTCGGACACTCTAGCAGCTGATGACCCCGTGCACAACAATTGAGGTATAACTTTTGCTGCTTGATTGTCGCCATTCGGCTTGGGACAGACATATCTGTGAACTTCGGACATAATCGGATTGGATGGTTCTCTCTGCCGCACACATTACAGGAAACCTGGTTGACAGTGATCTGGGTGTTCAACGCCTGGAATTTGCTTGGATGCAGCGATTTGCGGACGGCTGCAGGGATGACTTGCAATGCAGGAGTGGACTTTCGACCTTCCAACGTTTCTAGGTCGCGATAGCGATCCACTAGGAAATTGTCGAGGTCGGACCAGGATGAAAGATCTGTCTTGGTCGGGATGGACTGTTCCCACAGTGCGATAGTGGCATGTGGCAGTTTGGAGGTGCAAAGTGCCACCAACAAGACGTCCCAGTTCTCCGTGCTAACACCGAAACGCGTCAGTGTAGTTAAACAGCCCTGAATGGTAGTTTGCAGATCCTTCAGGGCCGCGCAAGTCTCGTAGACAACGGATGGGAGGTTGAAGAGTATATTCGTTTGGCTCGCTGCCTCTTATTCTCGAAGCGAGCCTGCAGGTTCTCCCAAGCTGCTTGAAAACCGTCGTTGGTCAATGGGGAGCTGGAAACGATCGCCTTTGCCTCGCCGAGCGTTTGGGACACCAGATGATACAGCTTCTCAACTGGTGCCAACCGTGGATTGTTTACGTACAGCTTAAACAGCTCGCGAAAAGTGGGCCACTGATTGTAATTGCCCGTGAAAACGTCCACCTCACACGGAGGTAGCCGATAGCCAGCATGGACGTGCTGCTCGCAGATTTCGGGGGCGTTTTGGAACGCGGGAGCCAAAGGGGGCGACTGCAGTCGCTCTATGCGTTCTCCTATTTTAGAACCGCATCGTACGTACACCATGTACGCGTATTCGTACTTTGATTTCACGGTCACCACATTGGTGCGGCTCTCCTAACCCGCGTCGGCCGTGAAGGCTCTCGTACATGACAAGTACTCAGTTTCATTTCTGTTCCACAAAACCTTCGTCTGTTCCAAGTGCATTCTCATGGCATATACTTGCACTTTCTCCTCGAGGGAGCCCATTGTATTGGCCTCGAATCCGATCAGGCCGTCACATGCGGCGATGATGTGACTCATGGACATTTCGGCGTCGGATAGTCGTTGGGACTTGGAACGGGTTCTTATTTTGGACGCTGGAGCGGACACCGTGACACTTGGAATTGGTAGTGCGCTGGAATCAGAAAGCGGAATTGTTGCTGCTTTTAGCAGGATCGGTGGGCATAGTCGGATGGGGCTAAAAACAAACCACGAATAATATCGTGATGGTCAACGAATTTTGACAGTGGACTGTATGGGGACCGAACGGATGTGTCGGCAATCAAAGGGTGTAATGCATATATATATATATATTTTTTTTTAAATAAATAAAAATATGAAATATGAAACAAAAACAAAAATTGAAAATAAATAATTTCTGAACAAAATGCGATTTGTGTTACGTGTGATTTATGTGGACCAGTGGAAACGGTTTAAAAACATTAAACGTTATTTCGACGGCAGCCTTTTTGGATGGTTTGCTTTAATTTATTTCGATGATTGTGCTGCACGCTAGTCGAAATGGCGCTAAGATTTGGCCGCGGCTGGAATGCCCTGTTATTAAAATTACACGGTATTTTATGTTTCGGAAAAATTCAAAAAAATATGAAAAAACTAAAAAACCGGAATTTTTGGAATCGATTTCGCTTTGCAAGTCGCAGCGGGAAGGGGCAAAATTTATTTCGAAATTTTATCGGAAGAAAAAATAATAAATTAAATATTCTTTGACGGAAATTATTCACACTTGTACGCACTGAGGACAAAATTAATAATTGGCGCGGAAGAATTTTTTTGGATCTTTTATATATTTATTTTTCAATTTTTTTGAATTCTTTTCACCTTAAAAATTTCATATACATATCCACAATATTCGGGCGGGTAGCCTCGATTACAACTAAACAAGGATTAAGTACAGCATCATTGTTGTCAACGATCGAAATAAATACCTCGCTCCAAAAGTTTTGGGAACTGGAGGAGTTATATGGCAGTTTACCACCCAGTGCTGATGATCTAAAAGTCGAAAATCATTTCCGCTCCACTCTCGTGACTCAAAGGGAAGATATTGTGTTGAGCTTCCATTTAAACATTCGGATGTCAAATTCGCAGATACTCTTCAGGGAGCAGCATCTCGATTTTATTCAGTAGAACGTCGACTTCAGAAGGATAAAAAGTTAAAGGAAGAGTATACAAAGTTCATGCGCGAATACATCGCTCTGGAACACATGCGCATTCTGGATGAGAAAGAGAAGACAAATGCACCGCAAGAAGACATGTTCTATATGCCTCATCACCCGGTAATTGGTACCAAACTGAGGATTGTATTTGATGGATCTTATAAGGATAAGAGTGGCAGATCACTAAACGACGAGTTACTAGTCGGCCAAAGTATTCAGCGTAACTTAATGGATGTGTGTCTACGCTTTCGAATTCACAAATTTCTTTTTAGCGCAGACATCATAAAAATGTTCAGGCAAATTTGGATTTCTGAGAACCACCGGAATTATCAACGAATTGTATGGAGAGAAAACCCAACTGAGGAGTTGCAACATTACCAGCTTTGTACGGTAACTTATGGTACAGCTTGCGCACCGTTTTTAGCTGTACGCGTCTTAGAACAACTTGCCATTGACCAAAAAGGTGAGTATCCAACAGCTGCCAAGATTTTATTGGAAGATTTCTACGTGGACAATGTCCTGACCGGAGCAAACACAGAAGTCCAACTCATACAAAAGAAAGATGAACTGATTCAATTACTAAGTCGCGCGCAGCTCGAGCTTGGAAAATGGGTCTCCAATACTTCTGGAATCGGTAAGATAGAAGAAGCAGCGTCGACAAATTTGATTGGAGATAATTCCTCCGTCAAGATATTAGGAATACATTGGGAACCAGAGTCTGACATCTTCACATATAATATAAAATTGAGCGAATGCACAGAAAGTTCAAAAAGACTAGTATTGTCAAATGTATCCCGCATTTTTGACCCACTTGGTCTATTGGCGCCGGTCATAGTTCAATTCAAGATCCTTTTCCAAGAACTCTGGTTATTGAACTTAGACTGGGACTCACCACTTCCAACTAAATTGGCAGACCGGTGGCATAAGTATCGCAGCGACATTAACAACATAAAGCAGCAGAAGGTACGGCATCATATTGGATATGTCAGCAAAAGGGTAGAGTTACATGCCTTCTCAGACGCCTCAATAAAAGCATACGCAGCAGTCGTATACTCTCGGATCGTGAATCAGGATGGCAGCATAAAGATTTCACTGATTCCAGTAAAAAGACGCGTCGCTCCACTCAAGCAGCAATCACTCCCTCGTCTGGAATTATATGGCGCACTCCTGTAAGTCGGCTTATCGCATCAATTAAGTTAGCTTGGAAGGATCTGGAAACTACGGTGTATGCTTGGTGTGATTCAACAATTGTGCTGACCCATTCGCTAACTAATTTGAAGACGTTTATTGGCAATCGTACTGCCGAAATATTAGAAATAATACCATAAACACAAAGTGGAACCCCGCAGATTGCGCTTCCCGAGGAATGATGGCTGATGATTTAATCAAGTTTACTCTTTGGTGGATGGTTCCCGACTGGCTAGCTGGCAACTTAGGTAACGGCAATGAAAGGCAAATCTCTAGTTTTATTTCAGATGATGAGTACCAAAAGGAGTTGAAGGCTACAGTTTTAATTACTTTTTCTGAAACCATGAACGAGTCGTCTCCATTTGAAGAACTGATTGGTCGTGTTTCTTCTTGGCCGAGACTTGTTCGTATTGTCGCATATATCTCACGATTCATTTAACGCATAAAAAACCCCCAAGACAATGCAGATTCTCTAGCATTAACCCATGACGAGTATAAGGCTGCTAGGAACCTATGTTTGCAGCAAGCTCAAGACGAATGGCATGAAGAACGAAAATCGTTGCGGAATGAAGGCTATGTGACCAAATCCTCGAAACTGTGCACCTTGACGCCGATTTTAGATGATGTTGGGCTTATATGTGTAAGAGGTCGTCTTAATAATTCAGAGATATCATATTCAGCCAAACATCCGCTTATTTTGCCAAAGAAGAATCGTATATCTTACTTGATTTTGGAACACGAGCATTAACATAACTTACACCCAGGAGTTTCGGCACTTTTTGTTATCGTTCGTCAACGTTTTTGGATAAAGGGAAATCTGATACGGAAGGTTACTCACAACTGCCTTAGGTGCTTCAGACAGCGAACACATACCAGAAACCAACAAATGGCTGCACTACCTGCAGTTATTTTCCATTTCCATTCGAAAACACAGGCTGCGATTATGCTGGCCCAATCATGATTAAATCACACAAGGGAAGAAATGCTTGGAAAGAAAAGGGATACATATGCCTCTTCGTATGTATAAGAACCTCAGCTTTACACTTGGAGTTGGCAACAGACCTTAGCATGGATACCTTTTTGGCAGCTCTTAGACGTTTCGTGTCACTCTGTCAAGCTTCATTTGCACCGAGTAATTGGCCAGACCGTTCTTATATTCGAACAAATGCATACATTGTTAGCGTAGGTGGAGGCGGTAATCAACTCACGGCCTCTGTGTGCAACCTCCGATACAGACGTTGGATCGGTCGTCCTTACACCACAGTACCAGACGGAGATTTGGATCAAGTGCCGGCAAACAGATTGGATTACTGGCAACAATCTCAGGCAATGTTGCAGGGCTTTTGGAAACGGTGGCATCTAGAGTACCTTACGTCGTTACAGCAAAGGCCTAAGTGGGTAATGAAATCAGCGAATCTGATTTAAGGACTCTCATACTCCCCCTGCGGCATGGATACTGGCACGCATCATTGAGCCGCTTCCTGGCCCAGATGATCTAGTACGTTAAGTTAAAGACAGCTACAGGAGAGATAACCCGTCTCATAACCAAGGTGGCTCCTTTGCCTGTTTCCGAAACCTTGTTTCAGAGCCCGGCGGTATGTTGAGGAACCGATGTTGAATTCCTAATTGCCGAATTTAAACTTTGAAATTAAACGAACTTTTGTATTTTATGATTTCTTATTTGTGACACTTTGGTCACACCTTTGGCTGATGCAATATCAAGAGTATGGTGAAATAATTATGTATGTTGAGTTAGTTAAGTTCTTATTGATCAACAGACAACATCAAATGGAATTCAATAAATCTATTTTAAACAAAAAAACGAACCAGCATGTATTTTATGCTTCAACAGTAACAAATTTTAATAAATCAAAAACGTTTTGATGCATGTTTATGAATCAATACGTTGTCTTTAAAATAATATAAAAACATAGTTTGTTGTTATTGTAGTCTGATATCTTTATGCAGGAAGCGTTTGGAATTTGCCAGAGCCCACGTAGACAAGCAAGATTAATTTTGAAGTAAGGTGATTTTCTCAGATGAGTCAAAATACAATATTTTTGGCTCAGACGGGCGCCTCCGTGTGTGGAGAAAACCTGAAGGCCAAAAAATACTAAAAAGACCGTAAAACACCGCGCATCGGGCGATGGAAGCTTGGAGTTTATTGTTGGAGTGATGGACCATCATAAGTACATTGATATACTTGAAAAAAATTTAAAGAGTAGTGCTAGGAAACTTGCTGTAGGGTCAGATTTCTACGTTTCGTTTAAACTTAGTTCACATTTTAAATTAGAGTACGAAGACTTTTATTTTATTTTTTTAAATTAATTAAGAACTGCCTTTAAAATGTTCCTTTTTTATTTTTTTACTTTGAGGATAATAGACCAACTTAAAACCTACATCATAATTTTTTTGTTTATTGGAAATTTTTAAATGTTCCAGCGCGTTTCGTGTGAATGTTTTAGGGGTACGGTGACTTTAGTGGCACACTACGTGCATATGTATTTCTACAGTCATGGACAAAATGATTGGCAATTACCCGATGTCCAAATTAAAACAATGGTAGCGTTTTAATTTTTTTTTATTATTGTTCTTAGATATTTATTGACTGTATAAACAGTTAAAAAATTATTTTTTTCAAAAACTAATTTTATAAAATAATAAAAACAAAAAGCTTGTCAATTTCGAATGAACAAAAGTATTGGCAATAAAAGGCTTAACTTAAAATATTAAGTTCAGAAATATGTTTTCCCTTCTCGACTCAGGCAGTCCGAAGAGTTTTATCCGTAAATCTGAAGTCCCCCCCAACTGCCGTCTTAGTCCCAGTAAACTGAACTGCCGTGGTTTAGGAAATAGCCAGCTTTGGTCTGTAGGTCAAATCCAGTGTAGTGTTCACCTCCGCGGTACGGAGACCATACATACGTTTGAAGTTTTGCCGAACAGAGCAACCGAACTGCCGATGATTATAGGCAGAGATCTCCTGTATAAAATTAATATTAGACTTTGTGAACTGAAAGAAATGAAGTATGAAAAAGAATCTATGTTACTTATGAATAAACCTACGGAATGTAGAAATAGGAATCTCACTGATGTTCTGAAGTCCTTTGCCATTTGGAGGGAAGAGAGAGTAATACTGCCGCATGAGGGGAATGAGATTGTATCTGCCGAATTGTTGTCTGATTCTCCCCTTCCGAAAACTTCTGCTGTACCTCCGGAAACACTGGATGATGCGTTTATGGCTATAAATGCTATTGAGGTCCCTGCTGTCAATGATTTAGAGTTTGATACAGAGCCCACTTTACGGGAATTAGAGCGTTGCTTAGGTCTATTCTCATACTTCCGCCGATTTGTACTTGGTTTCGCCAAGATTGCGTATCCGATGTCCCGATTGTTAAGAAAGAATACCCCTTACGTCTTCTCCGAGGAATGCCTCGAACCCTTCCGAACCCTGAAGTTGAAACTGATGGAATCACCCGTGTTATCGATCTACAACCCGAAGTCTGAAACAGAGTTACACTGTGACGCTAGCTCAACTGGTTTCGGAGCAGTGCTCCTCCAGAAACAAACCGACGGTAAATTGCACCCAGTGTTCTACTTCTCTAAGATAGCCTCCGCTGCCGAATCGAAACTACACAGTTATGAACTGGAGACGTTAGCTATCGTGTATGCCTTGAAACGTTTTGAGACGTACCTTAAGTTTATTCCGTTCAAAATCGTGACGGATTGTAATTCCCTGGCGCTGACACTGAGAAATGGTGGGCATTCCGCGAAAATTGCCCGCTGGGCCCTGCTGTTAGAAAATTACAATTACACAATTGTACACCGCTCGGGCGCTAGCATGCCCCATGCTGATGCTTTAAGTAGAATAGAAACCGCCGCATACGTTGATGATTTAAACCTCGACTTCCAACTGCAGTTGACTCAGAACCGTGACCCCGAGATTGTAAAACATCCGAGATGATTTAGAGAAACATGAAATAGCCGATTTCGAACTGCGTGACGGAGTAGTGTACCGTCTGTCCCCGACGAGTGTACCCCAACTTTATGTCCCTTCCGAAATGATAAATCATGTCATACGAATAGTGCATGAGAAGCTTGGCCATATGGCCACTGAGAAGTGTTGTGCACAAATCAAGAAGCACTACTGGTTTCCGTGTATGAAGTCTTACGTCAACAATTATATTAAAAACTGCCTCAAGTGTATTTATTATTCCGCTTCCGCTCAAGATAACCGTGTCACGCTACACAATATTCCGAAAGTGCCCCTGCCGTTTGATACCATTCATGTTGATCATCTAGGTCCCCTTCCGTCCATACATTCTAAGAAAAAATATCTTCTGGTTGTCATTGACGCTTTCACTAAATTTGTGAAGCTGTACCCTGCAGCCACTACTAATTCGCGTGAAGTATGTCAGACGTTAAAATCTCAGTATTTCGCGAACTACAGTAGACCCCGACGAATTATCAGTGACCGCGGTACCTGCTTTACTTCTTCCGAATTCGCAGAATTTCTAAGTGCCAGTTGTTCACAAAAAAAAAAAAAAACTTCCGAATGACCAATATGTTATCCGAGATGTGGAGGGCTTTCAGATCACCCAACTGCCGTATGACGGGGTACTCGAAGCCTCCAAATTTAAGTTATGGCCAGCCCCCGATCGATATTGCACTTCAGATATCCAAACAAAGGCGACACCAGCCACTTAATGTTATTATAATGTTATATTATCCCTTTTGTTAGCAACTAAAATCGAGGTCGATTCCTTGTCAGGACGGCCGAGTTGTAAGCTGTCAGTTACTTATGAATTGTGTACATACATCGAAGTTAGTATTTTAAGTACCGATTGTTAGTTGTTTAAGTATCGATTGTTAGTATTAAGTTAATTCTAGAAAATATCGATATGCGGCCTAAGGCCACACTGGAGAATGCCTCCTTCTTCTTCCGGCAACGTTACCCAAAAGCAGACGCTTGAGCTGCTCAATTAGAAAAATAAATCTGTTGCCATCGATATTAAATATTGTATATTTCAGAAAATAAATAGGATATTACACAATCGTCCATAAAAAATGCGAACAATAGATTATAACATTCTAAAAATTTTGAATTTAATTTGGGTCAAAAAGTTGTTAAATATAAATATAATCAAAAAATAACTACATACATACAAAATGTTCCAGTACTCCACCGTTCCAATCGTTGCTAGCTCATCGACGATAATTTGCGGACACGGTGCTCATTCCAGCTCTACTAAAATAAAAGCTCTTTTCTAGGTCACAATTTGATATTAGTAAGAACTGATATATTTTCCATATATATACATACATACATATATACATATTCGTCGTATATTGGCGCAAAACACATGCAGAAATTGTCATTATTTAATTTGTTTATCCAAAAGTTAACAAATTGAATCCAAAAAATACAAAATACTACAAACACTTTTTCAACAGTTATTTAAGTTAAAAATTATTTTTAACTGCTTATGCGAAAATTGATAATTTTGTGTCACATACATACATAAATGGAAATGTGGCCCTTAGACAGACTATTAAATTAAAATTTTCTTTTTTTTAATTCAATCAATTACGATTGCACCACAAATAGTTAATATTTACTTTTTTTTGCAGCCGTTGTCTTAGCTTTTTATTTCCTGACAGTAGCGGGAGCAGTTGCCTTTATGATGGTTTTTTTTAGGTTAGTTGTTGTTGGTTTCGTCTTCGTAGTTCCCGTTTTTTTTTTTTTGTCTTTTTGGTTGCGACACCCTTTCTGGCCTTTGGTTTCTTATCAACAGCACCAGCTCGTACACTTACAGCCTTTTTTGTAGTAATTAATTTATTAAACGAATAACTTAGAGCAGTATTAAAGATATCGTATTCTTACTTGGAACACCTAATTTTTTAGCAATGCATTAACTGACCAAATTTAGTCGAAATCGGACAATAAATATCGAAGATATACGATTGTGGCAAGAGTGAGCGAGATGCGTTAAAGGGAATTTTGAATTAAATTGATGCCGACTTCAAGGGTGTTCGACTTTATTTAATACGACTAGTTGGTACAGTGTATACTCAATTTCCGCAGGGACGACTTGTTTGCTTAATTTTTCTTATGTTTTTTTTGTTATGTTATTTTGTTTTTCAAATTTTGTTATCAACTAAAATAAACAACTAAAAAGACTAAAGCTGCTAGGGTTATAAACTTCAGCAAGGCCGAAGTTAGCTTCTTTTATATTTTAATTACCAATAGTGAGGATCCACCACGTTCCTTTAAGATTTTAATCAAAGCGTTTACCATTTGCTGAGTTGCTGGATGCGATGGTGGAGCAGTTGATTTTTTGGCTTTTGTTGACAATGTTTTTTTGTTCTTCTCAACTGATTCAACCGATGCTGATGTTGGGGAGGAGAAGGCCAAGCCAAACTATGTTTTAATTTTAAGATATTGCCCTGAGCTACAGATTTTCCGGTTGTTGTGATTTAGGTGTATCTTGGAATATAATAAGTTAATTTCGGAAAAATGGTTTTTAGTTGTCTTATTGCAATTTTCATTTCTCCTAAGAAAGTTCTCAATTATTTTAAAGCCATTTATTTGCAATGTAATGATGTGAAACGGGGTCCCTTAACGCACTAGCCAGTGCCCAGCGGAGTATGCGTTTTTCAGAAAGACGGGGATCCTCCATCTGCCTGGATTTTCTATTAAACAAAGCATTTTGGCCATTTGTAAGAATTGGTTGAATAAGTTTCTTGTAAATTAATGCAGCTATTTTGGTGTACTCAGGTTTTATAGCTAAGCGTGTTTTGTTTATTGGTCCAAATATATAAAGTACTTCACAGAGTTGAGATTTAACCCGTATTAAGATTTGTTCCATATGATTTTTATAGCTTAGTTTCTGGTCATAGATAACACCAAGATATTTTATTTGTGACTGAAGTTCAACTGTAACATTACCGTTTATAAGAATCTTTTGTTTTAAATTGGCACGCTGGGCACGCTTTAAAGAAAAGATACAGCTTTCGCATTTATTGGTGTTCAGCTTAAGCCTCCATTTCATCAAATAATTTCAGGGCCTATTTAAGGGAGGTTTCTTCTTTGTTGGATCCAAAAAAACAAAAAATTTTTTTTACATTTTCTTAAAGTATGATATTTAAAATTGATATTGTCTTAAAATTTAAAGTCGATCCGACAAATCTTTTTCGAGATACACCTGCTTTTGTAAGCACCATGTCCTCTACGCGCAAGGTACTTCTGGAACTTTAAATGCGTTTTTCTCAAAACAGTGTTTCCTACATGATGGAAGAAATAACTGGAGCAAAAAACGAGCAAACGCCATGAAATTTACAAATGTTAACAGATAGTTTCTGCGTGGGATGACCTCGATCAAAAAATACTAAAAAATGTGGTCAATAAAAAAAAAAAAACTAAGTCGAAAAACCGGAAAAATCGGACTTTAATGTTCAATTGTTGATAACTTTTCCATTTTTCATTTTTTTTTAAGTTGAGGTCTATCCCAAGCGCGTAAGTGTACAGATTAATAAAATGCATCATTTATCTGTTTTAAATTCCTACAGGACGAGAGGACTTCCAATGCCATTTTGAAAAAATAAATTTTTTTTTCGGGTCTACAAACCAGAAACGCCCCTTGAATAGTTATTTAAATCCGTTTCTGCACTTGCTCTGCTCTCTGAAATTGAGACATATCAGAGAGATATAATATAGGGGCTAGCAACGACCCTTGGGGTACGCCGGCGGTTATCGAATGAATAATCGATTGGTCAGAAAAATCTGGGCATGAGACAAAAAAGGTACGTTGTGTTAAGTAACTGTGAATTATTCTCGAAATATTGCAATGAAAATGAAATAGAGTACTTATTTTGTAGAAATGACCGTTTGTCAAAGGCCTTTTCAAAATCAAGGGCACAGGCAATAGTAACTCGAGTTCGAGACAAATTGCTGTAGATAAAATCATTTGCCACTGCTTGGAAGTGGTTTGTTGTCGTATGTTTCTTAAAACCAAATTGGAAGGTTATTTAGATTTGATTCGTCTCTAAACGTTTTTTATTTTCACCAACGTCATTTTTACAAAGAGCAGAGAAAGTAGATATAGGCCTATATCCTTGTAGACTATTTGGCTTTGCTTTGGGTTTGAGAATTGGTTCAACATTGGCACATTTCCAGTTGGTGGCGAAGTATCCGCAGTTATAGCAATGGTTGAAAAGTATTGCAAGTTGGGTTAGGACAAGCATATTGCACCTCTTTAAAAGAAAGTTACTGGTACTGTCTGGACCTTGTGTTTTCTTGTTGTTCCTCAATTTTAGCCGTTCGTGTAGTTTGTTTACATTTGTAAATCCAAGCTCCTCTGTACCTTGCCAATTACCCAGCGTTTTTGCTGGGGTTAAAACAATGAATATAATGATCAGGTGTGGGGTTCAATTGAAACAATCTTGATACTTCATAATTGACGTGGTTGGTATGTTGCCCTAGCTGTTCATTAATCAGTGACATTACATTATTTTGTTAATGAATCTTCTCAAACGACCATGAGAGGGCATTTATTTTCTTCAGAATGGGAGGTGATTCGAGGGCTAGTATTAATGTCGATTTCGTGTTGTTCGGCAATAATGAGATGGATATCATTTTTCAAATAGATATTATTTTGATATGATTGACGTAATGACTTTAGACTGATATTTGCGGGTCTTATATTTTGACACGGTTTTCAATGAACTTTGAACATTGCTGCTTATAATGTTATTTTTTATTTGGTTGGAAAGCTGGGTTAGTAGTCTACGAATTTGATTTTTTTCTAAAGCGGATAATGAAAGTTGACGGCGGAAAAAGAGTCGCCTGTGATGTTTCCTTTGGTATTTGCGGGTCTTATATTTGAAGTAAGCAATTATTAGTCAGACGGGCAACTCTATTTGGCTTTGACGAATCGATACGGATTCAGGGTACAGCAGTCAGAAAATTGATTGCTGTCTCTATGGCAAGAGAAAGGTTATTTATATGAATATTTATGACATTTGGTCCTTGGTTTCGGGAATTGGGGATTGGTTTTATATTTCTCAAGAGAACTCCGTTCCACATGACTGTGTCTAATTTATTGAATTTTCGGATTATTTTTGGGTCTTTTTATAGAGGCCGATATTGTCCGAGATGGATATTAAGCTTTACACCAAATTGATCAGATGTGAAATCTTTGGTTATGACTTTTGGTTGTTTCACAACCTGGTCCTACTTCTATAGGGAGGTTTGTTGTGCAAATAAAATAATCGATGGAGCTGTCTATTACTTTTGGTGCTGTTTGGGCGGGTGGGCTCTTAAGAAGAAAACATGGAGGAGCCTATCATTTTAGGGTTATTGTTTGAGTGGGAGGGAGATACTACTGTAATAGAGATATGGATATTTTTGAAGTCTACGTATGAAATTTCAATTGTCACTGCTTCTATGTAGCGGAGTGGTTTGAGTTCAATGTTTTTGAAATGAACGCCATTTCTTAAGCACATAGCGACAGATTTCTAGCCTGTTGTCCGTGACATTGAGCTATCCTAGAGTGAGTGGCAAATTGACAAATTGTAACGTACCGTGCTCTGAAAAAATATGTGACGTCCTGTGAGTCAATTGATCTTATAAAGGGCCCAAATTACTCATAGAGAAGCAAAGGAAACCCAGGTACTTGCATGATACGTTACTTGTGCATGATCTCGGCGATGACATAATGGATCCGCGGGACTCTTATTCTTTGATCAGTTATGCCCAACCCACTTACACAATTTATTCTTAAAAAAGAAAGTCCCTAAAATTAAATGCAAAGATAGAACAGAATTAAAAGAGTAAGAAGAACAGTCGTTGTGAAAAGTTTGACTACGAAGATGTTCGCATAGTCGCGCTCTCTACCCGCCCTACCATGATTTTTCTTTCAGCGCTTAACAAATGTGGAGAATCCCAAACACAATTCACGTCATTTTTATTTCACCTGCATCACCCCTAAGGAATAACGAGTCGTATTATCCTATTACAAAATACAATTTATGCAAGAAAGATAATTTATATTTATGTTAAAGAAATTCATTGTCGCGAAAATTATAGTTGATATAAAGCAATATTAATATTAATATTAGAGGATATCAAGAATAAAAAATAAGCTGAAAAAATTAACTTCAATACTAATTTTGAATTATGAAAGTATTCGCAAGTTGGCTCGAAGTAAAAGAAATTAAAGTTACGAATGTATTGGTGCTCATCCTTCGTGGTCCACCCAATTGTCACTAGATTATGTTCTAGGGGTATCTATATTATAAATATGTTAGGAACCTTCTAAGGTCGGGGTACACCTCTCAGTCTTATGGGTCCGCAAAACCAGAAATTTGTAATTGCCGAGAGATTCGATAGACGGGGCGTGGTCGGTCAGGCTAGTTCTATCTAGCCTCTAACTGTTGTATAACCGTAGCTGTACGGGTACGGGCCGGTGATAAGCCGGGGCTCCGCTGGGTTTGGGATAGGTCAGGGTATCCTCAAGGATTCTTGCTCAGACCGGTAGTGTCGTCCTCGTCCGAGCTAGGAGTACTCGGAGAATAAGCCCAGGGGTTATGGACGGTTGACCGCAACTAGTGGGCAACTCCACACTTAGTTCGGGTGGCTAGTGGGCCAAACAGGGCGGGTCAAAGTATCCTAAAGGATCTTCGTTTAGCTGGGTAGTGTAGTCCTCGCTTCAATTCGGAGCCCCTTCAGAGTATCATTGGTGTTATGGAGTGTTATTCGACACTAGTAGGATATATCCACCACTCGAATCGATTGGTTAATGGGAGAGGGAAGGGGGTGGTTAGTCGTCATTAATTATTTCGCCAAACTCTACCACATGCAAATAAAATAAAACCCCAATGACCCTGTATATATATATTTCCTTTTTAACATCGTTTGTTTTAATTCTTTTATTTGTTTCTTTTGTATTTCTTTTCTTTACTTTTACTTTCGTTTGTTTTAATTGTTTTATTTGTTTCTTTTGTATTTCTTTTCTTTTTATATTTTATTTATTCTATACTTACTTATTTTTCTGAACACGGCGGCTGTCGAATGAATTTAATTTAATTAATTAAATTTTTATTATTTATTTTTATTTGTCTGGTTATGTAGTTGCCATTTCACTGTTCCTTTTTTTATAAATCTGTTTATATAACTTCGCACTATCTTGTGTCTCTGTCACTATCTTTCATTTTTCTCGCCCACGTGTCCTTCTTCCATTTTCACTAATTATTTTTATTTTCCAATTTTAAGTGAACGTGGCCATCACTCCTTTAAATTGGGTCGGCGCGTTAATCATATGTTGATAGTTATGTATGTGTAAAGATCGTCTACATCGTCACACATATCATTATAACTTAAATTCTACCTTACGACGTTGGCGCTTACTCTACCTCTCTGCTTCTTAGGGTTTCGTTTTGGTCTACGTCATCAACCTCGGGGGTCATCTTGGTTATGGTGGGGCTTCAGTTGAGAGATGTGGGCAACTCGCCCTTTCTGAACGCCAGGTCGCCTCAGACGGACGATGTTGGGGGAGACGAACTTCATCACCCGCTATAGCCCGTCGAATTTGGGGGCCGGTTTAGTTGCAATTCCTTGAGCCTCTCTCGAGGCTCTCTGGAGGTTACCTCGAACTATACGAAAGATCTTCCTCATCCGGTTTGCTCGTTCTTCTGGGGTTTGCTGTTCGGTTCCAAAACCTGAGGCTACTTTGTTGTATAGCGTGGCCGGCAGTCGGGGCTCTCGCCCATGCGTCAGAAATGATGGGGTATAACCGGTGGACTCGGAGATAATTTGCGCTATCATCGTTTTGATGGTGCGGTTGGATCGTTCGAAAACGCGTAGTGGAACACCAGTAGCATCGAATGCCCTTGTTTTGACCGTGGGAGAGGACCAATAAAGTCCGCGCAAAGTATATCCATTGGTTCTTCTGATCGCCCCGTGAGCATCTTTCCCGCTGGTTTTATCTGTGGAACTTTGTATTTTTGGCACGATTCACACCCTCTCACATACCTGGATATATCTCCCAGCATTCCATGGCCAGTAGTAGCGCTGCATTGTTTTTCAGTTGGAACGTCATGACACTCCTGTAGGACCCTTTTCCGGTTTTTATTAGCGACACATAGCTACCAGGGTCAATGGTCTTCGTCGTCGGCTCGATGTCCGATATTACGGTATATTTGAACGTTTTCAATGGCGTAGTGAGCATACTTCTCGGGTTCTCGGGAGACATATCAGAGAGATATAATATAGGGGCTAGCAACGACCCTTGGGGTACGCCGGCGGTTATCGAATGAATAATCGATTGGTCAGAAAAATCTGGGCATGAGACAAAAAAGGTACGTTGTGTTAAGTAACTGTGAATTATGAAAATGAAATAGAGTACTTATTTTGTAGAAATGACCGTTTATCCATACTGTGTCAAAGGCCTTTTCAAAATCTAGGGCACAGGCAATGGTAATTCGATTTCGAGACAAATTGCTGTAGATAAAATCATTTGCCATTGCTTGGGAAATTGGAAGGTTATTTAGATTTGATTCGTCTCCAAACGTTTTTTATTTTCACCAACATCATTTTTTCAAAGAGCAGAGAAAGTAGATATAGGCCAATATCTTTGTAGACTATTTGGTTTTGCTTTGGGTTTGAGAATTGGTTCAACATTGGCACATTTCCAGTTGGTGGCGAAGTATCCGCAGTTATAGCAATGGTTGAAAAGTATTGCAAGTTGGGTTAGGACAAGCATATTGCACTGTACTATATTCTGTAGAGCATTTAACACTCATTCGTAAACATACATACAAACGTATGAAGCAACCACATAAATATATAAACAAAACTAGAGCACTCGAAACTCGATCAACTAATGCAATGTTGAACGACAGATGCAAATGTAAAATGCTGAACATGCATTTTACAGTGTGATTGCAACGTACATACAGTAACACTCATAATAGCTGACTAAGACTTTTTGTACCTAAGCTTAAGCCAAATTCAGTATTGAAGAAAAACAATAGAGACAGAATAAAATCAGACTTCACAAAGAGCAGAAGCTCCAATAAATAAATCTTTTATAATTTAACTCATGGTTGGTCCAGATCAATAAATGGTTGAAAATCATTTTTATTACATGGCGACCGTGACAAGTGTCACGCACCGGTGGACAGGAGTGAAAAAACAACTATAACAGAGGAAAAAAGGTTGTAAATGGTCAATAAAAAAAAAAAAGAACAAAGACCAAACAACTAAACAAATACATAAATAAAAAAAAAATGAAAAAAACTCTGTGCACCCAATCCAGCAAATGTTGAAACACGTAACATTAACACGCAGTAAAGACCAAAAAACTGCAACAAACACAGTGACCAGCGAGAAAAACGATTCTGCTCCTGTGGAGCATTGGGATCCACCTTCCATCTTGGAGTACCTGGAGGTGTATCCAACCGCGGGACCACGTCCTCTAACAATAGAGGAGTACAAAGCAAGACGGCAGCCGAAGACAAAACAAAGAAGGAAGAGAGGCGGCCGCATCACCCAAGGATTGAAATAAAGAAGACTCATACTGGACATACATAGAATTAATAAATATTATCTATAAGGCAAACGCTGCGCGAAAGCGCTGTTTGCAAATTACTAACAAAAAAAAATAAAAATATTAGGCTTTGTACTAACACATGTGGTTTGAGTATGTAATGTAAAAATTAATGAAATGTATACCTAAATTGTGAGCCAACCACATGACTCTAACTTTATTTCCATGTCACACACAAAAAAAAAAAAAATTCTTTCTTGCATTAGCAAGCAAAAATTTAAAAAAAAAAAAAAAAATTTCAACTAAATGGAATAAATTTTCCTTTTTACATGCAAAAATGATTATCATCTTTCGAATTTTTCCTAAACTCATTTACTATTTCTTATATATATGTATATATATAAAAAGTCACTCACAATAACAGAAGTACCGTTTTTATGAAAACATATTGTTACCAGCTAGGTAATAAATTAGGTACATTAGATTGATAGGAATTATTTTTCAAAATGGGTTGGTTTGGTGAAGAGAACCAAGCTAAGGATGTCAAAATAATTGACCATACTGAACAACTATTTTCGATTCGGACCCTTCTACTCATCATAACAATCGTAACAATTTGTCAATTTCTATTGGCCATATACATCAAACATAATAAGCTCATTAAAAATCGTTACACAAGGAGAGTAAACAATGCAACTGTACTAGAAACACTATAAGCACGATGGATCCTAGAAGAATCGATCAAGTATATGCGGAGCATCTAAACTTCAGATTGCTATACAAGTGTTGCGAAATTTCACGGACTTTATATCCGTCTATGAGTTTGAAAGCAATTCTATAGAAACGTTTGGCATTAATTTTAGCCCACTAATGCATTGTAGCAAGCAGGAGAAAGCAATTATTCTAGAAACCTTACCATACGTAAGGATAAAGTCAGTTAGAGAAGACCATCCCATATTAGGAATGGCAAACACTTTTTACATGCGTTTGCACAGATAGGAAAATAATACATAATTACAATTACGTAAATAAATAAATAAAAAAAAAATATACCACTATTTGTTATACACTTTAAATTATGGAATGGGCGTGTTAGCGCGACAAATATATGAATTTCGGCAAATTTTTGAAAAATCCTATAAATGTATAAATAAAGATACAATACTAAAAGTCGAAATGCTAACACACCACACTATAATTATTGTAAGCGAATATAACAACATAGTGAAGATAATAAATAAGTTTGAGAATAGACTAACTACAGATCACAGGAACAGTTGTCTTAAATTAATAAGATCACTGAACACAAGACTAATAAATCTGTGTCATAGGAGGAATATCAAAATAAATGTGCCCTTAGAATTAGACAAATTGGCTAGTTTCAATCCTATCCAATTAGAAAATCTAGATGAGTCAAAACAAACTGACTCCGATTTAGAAGTAGATAGTGATATAGAATCGTTAGATGATACAGTTGAACATAAAGTTCACAAGAGACCCCAAACAACCATGGCACGAACAATGACAGAATTCATGAAATTAGCGTCACCGCTAATACCAAATTATAATGGAAGCCCAGACGATTTACGAAGTTTCTTAGACGCATTAATCCTTGTGGATTCTATTAAAGGTGAATTCGAGACAACAGCCGTAAATATACTAAAATCAAGATTAAAAGGCCATGCAAGAAACCTAATAAGTACTGAAAAGACAGTACCCGAAACTATAGAAAAACTATCAAGAACAGTCAAAGGGGAGTCTGTGGAGGCCATTAAAGCCAAAATGCTAAATTTGCAGCAGAAAAATAAAACAGCGAGCCAATACACCCATCAGGTGGAAATCCTCACTAAAGCCCTACAAGGAGCTTATATTAGTGAAGGAGTAAACCAAGAATTGGCCGACAAATATAGCATGACTTCGGCCATAAAAGACATAACACAAAACTGTGCTATAGAACAAGTAAAAACGATAATGCAGGCCGGCACATTTAACAACATGAATGATGTTGTTGCCAAATTTGTAAATGCATGCACGGAAGCAACCGGTCGATCAAATAACGTACTATTCTATAGGAACCGGCAAGTAAATTATAACCGCGGCGGTGGAAACCGATTCCGTGGCAACAGCTATAACAATGGCAGAGGCCGGACCAGTTACAATAATCGCAGTGGTAATACCCGTGGTAACAACCGAGGTAGAAATAACCACTACTGAAACAACGGCCAGCAGAACAGTAACAATAGAAATCATGTCCGACTTACACAAAGTAACTCGGAAAACGAACAAAACCCCTTAAGATGTTCGAATATGTTTATTCACACAATCAATCTCAATTACAATATATATATACAACTAAAAAATGAGGAAACAAAAATAAACCTCACACTTTTGCTAGACACTGGTGCAGATATCTCAACATTGAAACAAAATTCAGATAATTTCCAGAGTATCGACTATTCAATAAAAACAAAAATTAGCGGAATTGGTGAAGAAACAATTAATTCTAAAGGACTAGCTTTTGTAGAATTTACTACCGGCAGGTATGTAATACCTCACAACTATCACTTAGTCCAACAAGAGTTTCCCATACCATGTAATGGAATAATAGGTATGGATTTTTTAAAAAAATTCAATTGTCAGTTAGACTTTCAAAACGATACAGATCCTCTTACATTGAGACCCCCCAATAATCTTCATTTTCCAATTAGAATTCCAATAGTACACACTATTAAAAATAACGCAACAGTATTACCATCACGGTCCGAAGTTGTCCGACAAATAAAGCTTGGTACTAAACACAAACAAGTATTTATACCATGTCAAGAAATGGAAGAAGGAATCGTAATAGCTAGTACAATTTCGGATTCCGAAAACACCTTCATAAGAGTCCTAAACATGATCAATTCTAACAAAGTCCTAAATCTTGACAAAGTCCGATTTGATACCATAGAAAACTATGAAATCGTACACAACTCTCAAAACAAAAGAGATAATGAAGTACTTAAAAAATTAAAAAAGAAT
The DNA here is from genome assembly GCA_035045865.1 of Drosophila austrosaltans. NCBI lineage: Eukaryota > Metazoa > Arthropoda > Insecta > Diptera > Drosophilidae > Drosophila > Drosophila austrosaltans. The sequence continues at coordinate 14,062,097 of JAWNOQ010000003.1, forward strand.
TGCCCACCACTCTTTAAAAACGCACTCTTAGAATTATGCACCAGATACACTGATATATTTGGTTTGGATTACGAACCAATTTCAACCAACAACTTCTATAATCAAAAATTAAGATTGAAAAGTGATGAACCAACGTATATTAAGAACTATAGAATTCCACAAATCCACCATGCTGAAATAGCAAAGCAGGTAGATAAATTGATCAAAGACAAAATAGTAGAGCCCGCCGTTTCAGAATATAATAGTCCTCTTTTATTGGTACCGAAAAAACCCTTACCGGGTTCAGAAGAAAAGAGATGGCGTTTAGAAATAGACTATCGCCAAGTTAATAAGAAATTGTTAGCTGATAAATTCCCACTTCCGAGAATAGATGATATTCTTGACCAATTGGGTAGAGCAAAATATTTCTCCTGTCTAGATCTTATGTCTGGATTCCACCAAATAGAACTTGAAGAAAATTCAAGAAACATAACGTCTTTTGCTACGAGCAATGGCTCTTATCGTTTCACGCGATTACCATATGGATTGAAAATAGCGCCTAATTCTTTCCAAAGAATGATGACAATTGCATTTTCTGGTCTTGAACCATCCCAGGCATTCTTATACAGGGATGACCTAATTATCATCGGATGTTCGGAAAAACACATGATCAAGAATCTTACACTGGTTTTTGATTTATGTCGAAAAAACAATCCCAAGTTACACCCTGATAAATGTTCATTTTTTATGCACGAAGTGACTTTTCTGGGTCATAAGTGTACCGATAAAGGAATTTTACCGGATGACAAGAAATATGATGTCATTAAAAAATATCCAGTCCCAACGGACGCAGACAGCGCTAGAAGATTCGTTGCATTTTGTAACTATTATAGACGTTTTATAAAAAATTTTTCTAATTATTCAAGACATATAACTAGACTATGCAAAAAGAATGTTCAATTCGAATGGACAAAAGATTGTCAAAAAGCATTCGAATATCTCAAAGAACAACTAGTCAAACCGACTCTATTGCAATACCCAGATTTCAGCAAAGAATTTTGCATAATAACAGATGCAAGCAAAGAAGCATGTGGAGCAGTCCTAACGCAGAATTTCGATGGAATTTAATTCCCAGTTGCCTATGCATCTCGTGCTTTTACAAAAGGCGAAAGCAATAAAAGCACCACAGAACAAGAATTAGCAGCAATTCACTGGGCTATCAATCATTTTCGACCATATATATATATGGTAGGCACTTTACTGTCAAAACTGATCATAGACCGTTAACATATTTATTTTCAATGGTCAATCCAAGTTCAAAATTAACTCGCATGAGGCTTGATTTAGAAGAATATGAATTCACTGTGGAATATCTTAAGGGAAAAGATAACTATGTGGCTGATGCCCTTTCCCGGATTACCATATCCGAGTTAAAAGACTTACAATCAAAAGTCCTGAAAGTCACTACCAGGCATCAAAGTAGACAGAAAAATCTCTGCGCAGAGAATAAAACGATATTATTGCCAAGGCAAAATAAAGATGTTTCTAAGCCCAACGTACAAGAAGTCATAACAAATGACGAAGTACGCAAAGTAGTGACTTTACGAACTGAATCAAAATGTTTACAAAACATGGAAACAAAGTGATCGCAAGAGTTGATGTTAGCAACATGTATACCAATGGAATACTTGACTTAGGTCAGTTTTTCCAAAGGCTGGAAAAAGAGGCCGGTATACTAAAAATAAGCAAATTCAAGGTGGCACCGAGTGAAAAGATCTTTGAATTTATTTCAATAGATACTTTTAAATCAATAAAATTTTAAAAACATTACGAGTAGCGCTACTCCAACCGGTGACCCATATTAGAAACGAAAAAGATATAGAAACAGTATTGTTTACATACCATGATGATCCAACTCAAGGAGGTCATACTGGCATTACTAAAACGCTAGCAAAAGTAAAGAGACATTACTATTGGAAAAATATGACACGTCATATTACAATGCAAACCCAATAGCAAAAGCAATATTCGAGAACCTTATACTTAAGTTCGGTCCAATGAAGACGTTCATTTCGGACATGGGTACTGCGTATAAAAATCAAATTATATCAGAATTGTGCAAATACATGAAGATTAAAAACCTTACATCTACAGCTTACCACCACCAAACGCTAGGAACAATTGAACGAAGTCATAGAACTCTCAATGAATACATTCGTTCATGCATTTCCGTAGATAAATCTGACTGGGATGTTTGGATTCAGTATTTTACATACTGTTTTAACACGACACTATGAATTAGTATTTGGAAGATTACCAAAACAATTCATAGAATTTAACAAACTTGACCACATAGACCCTATATATAATATAGACGATTACTCTAAAGAAGTAAAATTTAGATTAGAAATAGCATATGGACGAGCTAGATATATGTTAGAAAAAGCTAAGGCTTATAGAAAATTAAACTATGATAAGAAAGTAATAACTCTTGAATTAAAGGTAGGAGATAAGGTACTATTAAAGAATGAAACAGGTCACAAGTTAGATCCAGTATATTTAGGACCCTATACAGTAGAAAAAATAGAAGATAACAATAATGTTATAATAATAGATAATAAACAAAAGAAACAAAAAATACATAACGATAGATTAAAAACATATAAGAGTTAATGTTTTCATGAAAACGGTCTGATCAACCAACGAAAAAATAAATTTTTTAACATTTTATATTTTTTTATATGTTTATTTACATATATATTATATTTTACATCTTTATATCCATTATTTTTTTCATATTCATTTTTCATATATAAATTTTATTACTTTTATTCCATTTATATGAAATTTTTTTTTAATTTTTACTGCATATTATCAATTTAAAAAAAAAAATTTATTACATTTATCTATTTATATAAAAGAAAGAAGGTTTTCTTACAACACTTATAACTCGAGATCTGCTGGACCACTTTTCATGGTTTTTGATTTGTTGGATTTGTCTCCGCCCCGATTAGCAGAGTATATCTTAAAAATACTGAAAAATTGTCTAAATGACGGTAAATGCAGATTTTAAAGTTTAACAGATTGTTTCATCAGATTACCGTTGATATATATGTCAAAATTGAAAATTGTTTTAGACATTAATTTGTGTAAATTATAAGCGATTGTATATTCAGTATTACTATTAATAATAAAAATGCCGCGTCCTAGAAGATCTATTCTTTCCCAGCGGACCCGTAATGCAATTAGGCAACGGAATATCGCGAGTCAATTATCTGACGAAGAACGAGAAATTGCCCGAAAAGAGCGCCGCGTTAGTAAGGAGCAAAGAAGGACCTCAATTCGTACTTCTCAAAGAGACGCAGCCCGTGAAACGAGAAATCATCGAGCTTATCGTACTGATGAACAGAGGAATAATCTTCGAAGTGCAAGAAGAAATGGTTCAAGTATTGATTTGAATCGAGCAGCGTTTCGATATGATTGCACCATCGACTACGCCTTGCATCGTTTAGTTTGCATTGGTCCGATGGACGTTGTTTGCCAGCATTGTGGCGCATTGAAGTTTGCTGGTGAAACGCCCGGTTTGTGCTGCCTTAGTGGTAAAGTGATGTTGCCATCAGTGGTCCCGCCACCAGAGCCATTACGTTTCCTGCTTTATGGCGAAACACTAGAATCACGACATTTTCTAGCGAACACTCAAAAATACAATGCCATGAGTAAACCAAGAATTGGCCGTCAAATATAGCATGACTTCGGCCATAAAAGACATAACACAAAACTGTGCTATAGAACAAGTAAAAACGATAATGCAGGCCAGCACATTTAACAACATGAATGATGTTGTTGCCAAATTTGTAAATGCATGCACGGAAGCAACCGGTCGATCAAATAACGTACTATTCTATAGGAACCGGCAAGTAAATTATAACCGCGGCGGTGGAAACCGATTCCGTGGCAACAGCTATAACAATGGCAGAGGCCGGACCAGTTACAATAATCGCAGTGGTAATACCCGTGGTAACAACCGAGGTAGAAATAACCACTACTGAAACAACGGCCAGCAGAACAGTAACAATAGAAATCATGTCCGACTTACACAAAGTAACTCGGAAAACGAACAAAACCCCTTAAGATGTTCGAATATGTTTATTCACACAATCAATCTAAATTGCAATATATATGTATATACAATTAAAAAATGAGGAAACAAAAATAAACACGCTGGTGCAGATATCTCAACATTGAAACAAAATTCAGATAATTTCCAGAGTATCGACTATTCAATAAAAACAAAAATTAGCGGAATTGGTGAAGAAACAATTAATTCTAAAGGACTAGCTTTTGTAGAATTTACTACCGGCAGGTATGTAATACCTCACAACTATCACTTAGTCCAACAAGAGTTTCCCATACCATGTAATGGAATAATAGGTATGGATTTTTTAAAAAAATTCAATTGTCAGTTAGACTTTCAAAACGATACAGATTCTCTTACATTGAGACCCAATAATCTTCATTTTCCAATTAGAATTCCAATAGTACACACTATTAAAAATAACGCAACAGTATTACCATCACGGTCCGAAGTTGTCCGACAAATAAAGCTTGGTACTAAACACAAACAAGTATTTATACCATGTCAAGAAATGGAAGAAGGAATCGTAATAGCTAGTACAATTTCGGATTCCGAAAACACCTTCATAAGAGTCCTAAACATGATCAATTCTAACAAAGTCCTAAATCTTGACAAAGTCCGATTTGATACCATAGAAAACTATGAAATCGTGCACAACTCTCAAAACAAAAGAGATAATGAAGTACTTAAAAAATTAAAAAAGAATTGCCCACCACTCTTTAAAAACGCACTCTTAGAATTATGCACCAGATACACTGATATATTTGGTTTGGATTACGAACCAATTTCAACCAACAACTTCTATAATCAAAAATTAAGATTGAAAAGTGATGAACCAACGTATATTAAGAACTATAGAATTCCACAAATCCACCATGCTGAAATAGCAAAGCAGGTAGATAAATTGATCAAAGACAAAATAGTAGAGCCCGCCGTTTCAGAATATAATAGTCCTCTTTTATTGGTACCGAAAAAACCCTTACCGGGTTCAGAAGAAAAGAGAGAGAGCCAAGTTAATAAGAAATTGTTAGCTGATAAATTCCCACTTCCGAGAATAGATGATATTCTTGACCAATTGGGTAGAGCAAAATATTTCTCCTGTCTAGATCTTATGTCTGGATTCCACCAAATAGAACTTGAAGAAAATTCAAGAAACATAACGTCTTTTGCTACGAGCAATGGCTCTTATCGTTTCACGCGATTACCATATGGATTGAAAATAGCGCCTAATTCTTTCCAAAGAATGATGACAATTGCATTTTCTGGTCTTGAACCATCCCAGGCATTCTTATACAGGGATGACCTAATTATCATCGGATGTTCGGAAAAACACATGATCAAGAATCTTACACTGGTTTTTGATTTATGTCGAAAAAACTATCCCAAGTTACACCCTGATAAATGTTCATTTTTTATGCACGAAGTGACTTTTCTGGGTCATAAGTGTACCGATAAAGGAATTTTACCGGATGACAAGAAATATGATGTCATTAAAAAATATCCAGTCCCAACGGACGCAGACAGCGCTAGAAGATTCGTTGCATTTTGTAACTATTATAGACGTTTTATAAAAAATTTTTCTAATTATTCAAGACATATAACTAGACTATGCAAAAAGAATGTTCAATTCGAATGGACAAAAGATTGTCAAAAAGCATTCGAATATCTCAAAGAACAACTAGTCAAACCGACTCTATTGCAATACCCAGATTTCAGCAAAGAATTTTGCATAATAACAGATGCAAGCAAAGAAGCATGTGGAGCAGTCCTAACGCAGAATTTCGATGGAATTTAATTCCCAGTTGCCTATGCATCTCGTGCTTTTACAAAAGGCGAAAGCAATAAAAGCACCACAGAACAAGAATTAGCAGCAATTCACTGGGCTATCAATCATTTTCGACCATATATATATATGGTAGGCACTTTACTGTCAAAACTGATCATAGACCGTTAACATATTTATTTTCAATGGTCAATCCAAGTTCAAAATTAACTCGCATGAGGCTTGATTTAGAAGAATATGAATTCACTGTGGAATATCTTAAGGGAAAAGATAACTATGTGGCTGATGCCCTTTCCCGGATTACCATATCCGAGTTAAAAGACTTACAATCAAAAGTCCTGAAAGTCACTACCAGGCATCAAAGTAGACAGAAAAATCTCTGCGCAGAGAATAAAACGATATTATTGCCAAGGCAAAATAAAGATGTTTCTAAGCCCAACGTACAAGAAGTCATAACAAATGACGAAGTACGCAAAGTAGTGACTTTACGAACTGAATCAAAATGTTTACAAAACATGGAAACAAAGTGATCGCAAGAGTTGATGTTAGCAACATGTATACCAATGGAATACTTGACTTAGGTCAGTTTTTCCAAAGGCTGGAAAAAGAGGCCGGTATACTAAAAATAAGCAAATTCAAGGTGGCACCGAGTGAAAAGATCTTTGAATTTATTTCAATAGATACTTTTAAATCAATAAAATTTTAAAAACATTACGAGTAGCGCTACTCCAACCGGTGACCCATATTAGAAACGAAAAAGATATAGAAACAGTATTGTTTACATACCATGATGATCCAACTCAAGGAGGTCATACTGGCATTACTAAAACGCTAGCAAAAGTAAAGAGACATTACTATTGGAAAAATATGACACGTCATATTACAATGCAAACCCAATAGCAAAAGCAATATTCGAGAACCTTATACTTAAGTTCGGTCCAATGAAGACGTTCATTTCGGACATGGGTACTGCGTATAAAAATCAAATTATATCAGAATTGTGCAAATACATGAAGATTAAAAACCTTACATCTACAGCTTACCACCACCAAACGCTAGGAACAATTGAACGAAGTCATAGAACTCTCAATGAATACATTCGTTCATGCATTTCCGTAGATAAATCTGACTGGGATGTTTGGATTCAGTATTTTACATACTGTTTTAACACGACACTATGAATTAGTATTTGGAAGATTACCAAAACAATTCATAGAATTTAACAAACTTGACCACATAGACCCTATATATAATATAGACGATTACTCTAAAGAAGTAAAATTTAGATTAGAAATAGCATATGGACGAGCTAGATATATGTTAGAAAAAGCTAAGGCTTATAGAAAATTAAACTATGATAAGAAAGTAATAACTCTTGAATTAAAGGTAGGAGATAAGGTACTATTAAAGAATGAAACAGGTCACAAGTTAGATCCAGTATATTTAGGACCCTATACAGTAGAAAAAATAGAAGATAACAATAATGTTATAATAATAGATAATAAACAAAAGAAACAAAAAATACATAACGATAGATTAAAAACATAAAAGAGTTAATGTTTTCATGAAAACGGTCTGATCAACCAACGAAAAAATAAATTTTTTAACATTTTATATTTTTTTATATGTTTATTTACATATATATTATATTTTACATCTTTATATCCATTATTTTTTTCATATTCATTTTTCATATATAAATTTTATTACTTTTATTCCATTTATATGAAATTTTTTTTTAATTTTTACTGCATATTATCAATTTAAAAAAAAAAATTTATTACATTTATCTATATATATAAAAGAAAGAAGGTTTTCTTACAACACTTATAACTCGAGATCTGCTGGACCACTTTTCATGGTTTTTGATTTGTTGGATTTGTCTCCGCCCCGATTAGCAGAGTATATCTTAAAAATACTGAAAAATTGTCTAAATGACGGTAAATGCAGATTTTAAAGTTTAACAGATTGTTTCATCAGATTACCGTTGATATATATGTCAAAATTGAAAATTGTTTTAGACATTAATTTGTGTAAATTATAAGCGATTGTATATTCAGTATTACTATTAATAATAAAAATGCCGCGTCCTAGAAGATCTATTCTTTCCCAGCGGACCCGTAATGCAATTAGGCAACGGAATATCGCGAGTCAATTATCTGACGAAGAACGAGAAATTGCCCGAAAAGAGCGCCGCGTTAGTAAGGAGCAAAGAAGGACCTCAATTCGTACTTCTCAAAGAGACGCAGCCCGTGAAACGAGAAATCATCGAGCTTATCGTACTGATGAACAGAGGAATAATCTTCGAAGTGCAAGAAGAAATGGTTCAAGTATTGATTTGAATCGAGCAGCGTTTCGATATGATTGCACCATCGACTACGCCTTGCATCGTTTAGTTTGCATTGGTCCGATGGACGTTGTTTGCCAGCATTGTGGCGCATTGAAGTTTGCTGGTGAAACGCCCGGTTTGTGCTGCCTTAGTGGTAAAGTGATGTTGCCATCAGTGGTCCCGCCACCAGAGCCATTACGTTTCCTGCTTTATGGCGAAACACTAGAATCACGACATTTTCTAGCGAACACTCAAAAATACAATGCCATGAGTAAACCAAGAATTGGCCGTCAAATATAGCATGACTTCGGCCATAAAAGACATAACACAAAACTGTGCTATAGAACAAGTAAAAACGATAATGCAGGCCAGCACATTTAACAACATGAATGATGTTGTTGCCAAATTTGTAAATGCATGCACGGAAGCAACCGGTCGATCAAATAACGTACTATTCTATAGGAACCGGCAAGTAAATTATAACCGCGGCGGTGGAAACCGATTCCGTGGCAACAGCTATAACAATGGCAGAGGCCGGACCAGTTACAATAATCGCAGTGGTAATACCCGTGGTAACAACCGAGGTAGAAATAACCACTACTGAAACAACGGCCAGCAGAACAGTAACAATAGAAATCATGTCCGACTTACACAAAGTAACTCGGAAAACGAACAAAACCCCTTAAGATGTTCGAATATGTTTATTCACACAATCAATCTAAATTGCAATATATATGTATATACAATTAAAAAATGAGGAAACAAAAATAAACACGCTGGTGCAGATATCTCAACATTGAAACAAAATTCAGATAATTTCCAGAGTATCGACTATTCAATAAAAACAAAAATTAGCGGAATTGGTGAAGAAACAATTAATTCTAAAGGACTAGCTTTTGTAGAATTTACTACCGGCAGGTATGTAATACCTCACAACTATCACTTAGTCCAACAAGAGTTTCCCATACCATGTAATGGAATAATAGGTATGGATTTTTTAAAAAAATTCAATTGTCAGTTAGACTTTCAAAACGATACAGATTCTCTTACATTGAGACCCAATAATCTTCATTTTCCAATTAGAATTCCAATAGTACACACTATTAAAAATAACGCAACAGTATTACCATCACGGTCCGAAGTTGTCCGACAAATAAAGCTTGGTACTAAACACAAACAAGTATTTATACCATGTCAAGAAATGGAAGAAGGAATCGTAATAGCTAGTACAATTTCGGATTCCGAAAACACCTTCATAAGAGTCCTAAACATGATCAATTCTAACAAAGTCCTAAATCTTGACAAAGTCCGATTTGATACCATAGAAAACTATGAAATCGTGCACAACTCTCAAAACAAAAGAGATAATGAAGTACTTAAAAAATTAAAAAAGAATTGCCCACCACTCTTTAAAAACGCACTCTTAGAATTATGCACCAGATACACTGATATATTTGGTTTGGATTACGAACCAATTTCAACCAACAACTTCTATAATCAAAAATTAAGATTGAAAAGTGATGAACCAACGTATATTAAGAACTATAGAATTCCACAAATCCACCATGCTGAAATAGCAAAGCAGGTAGATAAATTGATCAAAGACAAAATAGTAGAGCCCGCCGTTTCAGAATATAATAGTCCTCTTTTATTGGTACCGAAAAAACCCTTACCGGGTTCAGAAGAAAAGAGATGGCGTTTAGTAATAGACTATCGCCAAGTTAATAAGAAATTGTTAGCTGATAAATTCCCACTTCCGAGAATAGATGATATTCTTGACCAATTGGGTAGAGCAAAATATTTCTCCTGTCTAGATCTTATGTCTGGATTCCACCAAATAGAACTTGAAGAAAATTCAAGAAACATAACGTCTTTTGCTACGAGCAATGGCTCTTATCGTTTCACGCGATTACCATATGGATTGAAAATAGCGCCTAATTCTTTCCAAAGAATGATGACAATTGCATTTTCTGGTCTTGAACCATCCCAGGCATTCTTATACAGGGATGACCTAATTATCATCGGATGTTCGGAAAAACACATGATCAAGAATCTTACACTGGTTTTTGATTTATGTCGAAAAAACAATCCCAAGTTACACCCTGATAAATGTTCATTTTTTATGCACGAAGTGACTTTTCTGGGTCATAAGTGTACCGATAAAGGAATTTTACCGGATGACAAGAAATATGATGTCATTAAAAAATATCCAGTCCCAACGGACGCAGACAGCGCTAGAAGATTCGTTGCATTTTGTAACTATTATAGACGTTTTATAAAAAATTTTTCTAATTATTCAAGACATATAACTAGACTATGCAAAAAGAATGTTCAATTCGAATGGACAAAAGATTGTCAAAAAGCATTCGAATATCTCAAAGAACAACTAGTCAAACCGACTCTATTGCAATACCCAGATTTCAGCAAAGAATTTTGCATAATAACAGATGCAAGCAAAGAAGCATGTGGAGCAGTCCTAACGCAGAATTTCGATGGAATTTAATTCCCAGTTGCCTATGAATCTCGTGCTTTTACAAAAGGCGAAAGCAATAAAAGCACCACAGAACAAGAATTAGCAGCAATTCACTGGGCTATCAATCATTTTCGACCATATATATATATGGTAGGCACTTTACTGTCAAAACTGATCATAGACCGTTAAGCTAATGAGCGAGATCGAACTACACGCAGCGGCCGTACCTATCAGGTCGACTCACTCATTGAAAAATAGAGAGAAGCGTTGATTCAAAAAGCACACACTCGCAATCGTACTCTCGCCTCGATCACATCGCACACCCAAATTCAACGCTAAGGCCATAATAATTATAATAAATGTATTCTTAACACAAAGAACCATTGTTAATAAATAAGACTATATAAGGAAATCACATCCTTAAATAATATTTGAAATAAATAAACAGGGATAAAGTAAAATCCCACAAATTGGGGGCTCAACCGGGATATCTGGCCCAAGACATTTAGTGAAATTGTGTGTGTGTGTGAATTTCGCAAGTGAACAGAAATTGTTAAAATTGCATGCATTAACGTGTAATACATATACAAAATCAAGGTTGTTGGCGAACGAATTTCACAAGAAGCAACCACTACAAGTTCAAAAAGAAGTGGAAGTTGGTGTGAAAGTACGAGAGGCGACGAGTGGACAGTGAGACGGTGAGCGATCGGACGACGCAAGTAGAACGTCACTAAGAATTTTGGCGCCGTTTAGGCAAAAGTCGGCGACTGAAGTTGAAAGCGGCTCGAGAACGGTGGTGACTCGAGAGAAAAAGGAGAAGCAGACAGACGGAGAGAGCAGACAGCGGACACTAAGTTGATTATAACCAGTGTTCACTGTGGAAGCAGACAGACGGAGAGAGCAGACAGCAGGCACTAAGTTGATGATAACCAGTGTTTACTGTGGAAGCAGACAGACGGAGAGAGCAGACAGCAGGCACTAAGTTGATGATAACCAGTGTTTACTGTGGAAGCAGACAGACGGAGAGAGCAGACAGCAGGCACTAAGTTGATGATAACCAGTGTTTACTGTGGAAGCAGACAGACGGAGAGAGCAGACAGCAGGCACTAAGTTGATGATAACCAGTGTTCACTGTGGAAGCAGACAGACGGAGAGAGCAGACAGCAGGCACTAAGTTGATGATAACCAGTGTTTACTGTGGAAGCAGACAGACGGAGAGAGCAGACAGCAGGCACTAAGTTGATGATAACCAGTGTTTACTGTTGAAGCAGACAAAGAGAGCGGACGACACAAACCGTTGCAAGAAGCAGACGACAACGAAAAGTCCAAACGAGCAGGCAGCAGACACGAAGTTGAGATAATTGGTGCAGAAGCAGACAAAGAGAGACCAAAAGAACGAGTGGAAAACAGCAGAGCGAGTAGCGACAGCAGAGCGAGTGGCAACAGAGAGCGAACTGAACATCTATAAGAAGGCTGAGTAAGTTGCTACAGCGATATTAAGCGGTTCCATAGAGCAGGACGACTATAGTTGGGTGAGCTGTTTAATTATTGTCTTGAGCGTGAGACTTTGCCTGCACGACGAAACCAGACCGGTGGCAAAAATATTGACGAAATTGATGCGAGCTGCAGAGAGCACATTTCTAAAAATCGTCTGAACTTAATCATAACTTACCACAATTTGACCTACATTAACATAGTGTGTAAAACTTGCTAAGTCGTAACAAATTTGATTGATAGATACTAACTTTACATTAATATAGCAAACTTGTTAAGCAATATACCTGTAATTGTGTGAAATGGATCGAGGTGAGATTCTAACTTTGCGTATTGAGGAGTTGCGCATTAAATTGAGAGAGTTAGGGCTAGAGACTACAGGCCTTAAAGCAGAGCTGCAATCGCGTCTACTCGCTCATTACGATCTTATAGAAACTGAAAATGACGGGCAGGAGGCAGATTTCGCGTCGGCTAGAACAATTCGAGAAGTCCCGAACACAGATGGGCAAAGGTCATGGTTCACACTAAAAGATGTGGAGGGAAGCGTTTCCGAGTTTTGCGGTTTAGGTTCGATTGATGTTGTACAATGGACTAGGGAGCTAGAAGAATGCGCTTTAACCGTACAGTGGAGTCAGTTACAGCTTTTTGTGTATGCAAAACAATTGTTAAAGGGAGCTGCATTGTCGTTTATACGTAGTAAGAGAGATATTTGTAGTTGGGAGTTCCTGAAAGTAGCTTTGAAAAACGAATTCAGAGTAAAGGTTTCATCAGCCGAAGTTCATAGAAGACTAAGCAATCGACAGCTGAAGAGAGGTGAAAATCTGTATGAGTTTTTGTATTCATTAATGGAAATCGCAAAGCCGATCGATTTGGAGGACGAAAGTTTAATCGAGTATTTCGTAGAAGGTATACCAGACACGAGAGCAAATAAGGCATTATTGTATCAAGCCAGAACAGTGGATGCGTTGAAAGTTCAAATAGAAACCTACTTAAAATCCTATGATCCTAGGAAGTCGTCAAAGAAAACAACATTGGAGTCATCTCTTCACAAGCAAGGTAGAGATAATAGAGAGAAAAGTTCAAAAACAAAAGGTGATCGCAAATGTTTTAAGTGTGGCGATCCTTCACACATGATGAGAGACTGTAACAAGAAATCGTTTACTTGTTTTAAATGCGGCAAAACAGGCCATCGCTCATTTGAATGTAAGGGAGAAGATACCACCAAAGTTGAAAGCACCAATGTTGTAGATGATAAATTAGTAAAAGCATCAGGTAAATTTACTGATTCGGGTTTAGAGTTGAAAGAAGTAACTTACAAGACGATTAAGTTCAACGGTCTAATTGATACAGGAGCAAATTTGAGTCTCATACGTAAAAGCGTGTTTGTCGAACTTGGAATTAAGTCATTAACAGGATATTCGAAGAGCCTTACAGGCATTGGTGGAAGTCATGTAATGACTTTTGGTAGTTTTAACATAAGCGTTAAGATAGATGGCATTGAGATGGAAGTCGAGTTTCATATCGTTCCTGATGAAGACATGGCATATGAGGCAATTTTGGGTAGAACCATATTAGATCACGTCGATTTGGTTGTTACAAAGAAAGGTACAAAGTTTGTGAGCATCAAGAGAAAAGAATCTCTGTGTAACGCGAATAAATCTTGTTCTGAGTTGTTTAAGGAATTTGAGAGTATGTGTATGCACAGTGCAGAACAGAATAAAGTGGAAATCAAGAGTGACTTGTCACATATCAGTGCAGAAATCGCTAGTGAAGTTAAGAAGTTGATTAAAAGTTACAAACCTATTAGAAATACAAACACTCCTATAGAAATGAAGATAGTACTAACGGATGAGTTGCCAGTTTATCAGCATCCAAGGCGTCTAGCAGAGTCTGATCAGAAAATTGTTGATAGTACGGTACAAGAATGGTTGGAGGAGAAGATAATAAGGCCAAGTTTTTCCGAATATGCTTCGCCTGTTGTAGCTAAATGAGAAAGTGGTCCGAGATAATTTTCCTATGCCACAGATGGATACTGTATTAGAAAAACTTCAAAGTGCGTTGGTTTATACTACTTTAGATCTAACAAACGGGTTTTTCCACGTTCCTGTTGAGGAAAAATCTCAGAAGTACACAGCATTCGTAACTCAGAATGGTCAGTATGAATTCCTATATGTACCATTCGGAATTTCCAACTCTCCAGCAGTTTTTACAAGATTTATAATGGCAGTAATGAGAGAATCAGTGAAGAATGGAGATGCAGTGGTGTATATGGACGATATAATTATACCAAGTGTTAGTGCGAATGATGGTTTAATTAAACTTAAAAGGGTGTTGAAGATAGCTGCGGGAAATGGGTTGAGAATAAACTGGGAGAAATGTCAGATACTGCAGAGTAAAGTAAATTTTTTGGGCTATATAGTTGAAAATGGAAGTATTAAGCCAAGTAAGGAGAAGACTGATGCCGTTTCAAGATTCCCCATCCCACATGACAAGAAGTCAGTTCAACGATTTTTAGGGTTAACATCGTATTTCCGTAAATTTATCGAAGGATACGCAGTAACAGCTAAGCCCTTGACAGACATTTTGCGAAAGGACAACAAGTTTGAGTTTAAAGAATTGCAAATGATAGCGTTTGAACAATTAAAGTTAGCATTGATCAAAGGTCCCGTTTTAAAGTTATACAATCCCAAGCTAGAGACTGAGATTCACACTGATGCCTCGAAACACGGTTTCGGAGCTGCGCTTTTGCAGAAAGATTCAGAAGATGGTTTATTTCATCCGGTACAATATATGAGTCGGAAAACTAAACCTTGCGAAGAGAAGTATGATTCATATGAACTTGAAGTTTTAGCAGTTATTGGAGCATTAACAAAGTGGCGTGTATATGTGCTAGGATTGAGATTTAAGATTGTTACAGATTGTAATGCGTTCGCGATGACCATGAAAAAGAAAGAGGTTCCGTTGCGAGTAGCACGTTGGGCAATGTACCTACAAGATTTCGATTATCAGATTGAACATCGTTCAGGTTCAAGGATGCGGCATGTGGATGCTTTGAGCCGTTTATCTTGTTTTCTGCTAACTGACACCATAACCCATAGATTGAGGGAAGCACAGTTGTTAGGTGATTGGACTAAATTGATCAGGAGTTTAGTTCAGGAGAAGGGATATGAAGATTTTTACATTGAAAATGAAATATTGTTAAAAAATCCCAATCAAGAACTTATTGTCGTTCCCTCACAGATGGAAAGAGAAATAATACAGATTGCACATAAGCAAGTACATTTTGGAGCTAGAAAGACTCAGGGTATCGTAGAAAAATCGTACTATATTCCAAAATTAAAAGAAAAGGTAGCCCGTGTTGTTGAGTGTTGCGTGGAATGCCTTATTGTTAATGCCAAAACCGGTAAAAAGGAAGGATATTTGATGCCAATAAGCAAAGGAGATCAGCCATTGATGACATATCACATTGATCACGTTGGCCCGATGGAGGTCACAACAAAGCGTTACAATCATATACTTGTTATTGTCGATGGGTTCTCTAAGTTTGTATGGTTGTATCCGACTCGTGGAACAGGAGTCGATGAAGTACTTAGTTGTCTTGAAAAGCAGGCCGAAATTTTTGGTAACCCGGTGAGAATAATTTCTGACAGGGGAGCAGCATTCACATCCAATGCGTTTAAGGAATATTGTGACAGACAGGATATACAGCATTTACTGATAGCAACAGGTGTACCCCGCGGCAACGGCCAAGTAGAAAGGATGCATAAGATAATAGTTCCAATGATTTCAAAGTTATGCCAAGAGAATGAGGGAAATTGGTACAAGTATGTAGGTCGCGTGCAACGACTTGTTAATAATACTGCTCCAAGAAGTACAAGAGTTACACCTTTTAAGATTTTGACAGGAATAGAGATGCGTAGTCCTGATGATCCTGAAATAAGAAAGCTGATAACCGATTCGTTAATAGAAGAATTAGACTGTGGTCGTGATGAGATTAGGGTGGAGGCTCGAAAGAATATTAATGAAATACAGCAGGAAATAAAAAGGACGTTTGACAAAAACAGGAAATGGGAAAGAAAATACAATTTAAACGAGTTAGTGGCGATTAAACGTACCCAGTATGGGACAGGTCTAAAGTTGAGAGGTAAATACCTAGGACCATATAAAGTCACGAAGGTGAATAGGCACGGTCGATACGACGTTGAGAAAGTTGGCGATGGTGAAGGACCTTGTAAGACCTCAACAGTGGCTGAGTTCATGAAGCCTTGGCTAGGATCATTCGGGTCGAATGACTTGTCAGGACAGCCGATTGTAGGAAATGAAGTGTCAGGCGGGCATAATTATCGCAATCATGCAGTAGCTAATGAGCGAGATCGAACTACACGCAGCGGCCGTACCTATCTGGTCGACTCACTCATTGAAAAATAGAGAGAAGCGTTGATTCAAAAAGCACGCACTCGCAATCGTACTCTCGCCTCGATCACATCGCACACCCAAATTCAACGCTAAGGCCATAATAATTATAATAAATGTATTCTTAACACAAAGAACCATTGTTAATAAATAAGACTATATAAAGAAATCACATCCTTAAATAATATTTGAAATAAATAAACAGGGATAAAGTAAAATCCCACACATATTTATTTTCAATGGTCAATCCAAGTTCAAAATTAACTCGCATGAGGCTTGATTTAGAAGAATATGAATTCACTGTGGAATATCTTAAGGGAAAAGATAACTATGTGGCTGATGCCCTTTCCCGGATTACCATATCCGAGTTAAAAGACTTACAATCAAAAGTCCTGAAAGTCACTACCAGGCATCAAAGTAGACAGAAAAATCTCTGCGCAGAGAATAAAACGATATTATTGCCAAGGCAAAATAAAGATGTTTCTAAGCCCAACGTACAAGAAGTCATAACAAATGACGAAGTACGCAAAGTAGTGACTTTACGAACTGAATCAAAATGTTTACAAAACATGGAAACAAAGTGATCGCAAGAGTTGATGTTAGCAACATGTATACCAATGGAATACTTGACTTAGGTCAGTTTTTCCAAAGGCTGGAAAAAGAGGCCGGTATACTAAAAATAAGCAAACTCAAGGTGGCACCGAGTGAAAAGATCTTTGAATTTATTTCAATAGATACTTTTAAATCAATAAAATTTTAAAAACATTACGAGTAGCGCTACTCCAACCGGTGACCCATATTAGAAACGAACAAGATATAGAAACAGTATTGTCTACATACCATGATGATCCAATTCAAGGAGGTCATACTGGCATAACTAAAACGCTAGCAAAAGTAAAGAGACATTACTATTGGAAAAATATGACAAGTCATATTAAAGAGTACATAAGGAAATGTCATAAGTGCCAAACGTCTAACACAACAATACATACGAAGACGCCAATGATCTTAACTGAAACACCAATAAAAACATTTGATATAGTTTTAGTGGATACAGTTGGTCCACTACCAAAATCAGATTATGGCAATGAATGTGTAATCACCTTTATATGTGATTTAACCAAATATGCAATAGCTATACCGGTTGCAAATAAAAATGCAAACCCAATAGCAAAAGCTTATACTTAAGTTCAGTCCAATGAAGACGTTCATTTCGGACATGGGTACTGCGTATAAAAATCAAATTATATCAGAATTGTGCAAATACATGAAGATTAAAAACATTTCATCTACAGCTTACCACCACCAAACGCTAGGAGCAATTGAACGAAGTCATAGAACTCTCAATGAATACATTCGTTCATACATTTCCGTAGATAAATCTGACTGGGATGTTTGGATTCAGTATTTTACATACTGTTTTAACACGACACCATCAGCCGCACACGAATATTGTCCCTATGAATTAGTATTTGGAAGATTACTGTGGGAACCCTGTCAGGGGAATGAATAACATATGCGTGTTATGTCAGTTGTTAGAATCGAAGCGAGCGAGCGAGAGATTATTATTAATAAAATAAACTACAAGCGAACCCAAAATACGAGTTGTTACATTGGCGACGAGTGGGACAACGTGAGGAAGAAGGAAGGCTCGAAATTTATAAATCTGGAAAGGAATTAAACGTTTGCAATTGTAGGTAGCGGCTGCGGAAAATATAAAAAAAAAAAAAAATAAATATATTTTTTTAGCGAAACACAAATGCGCGAGGGGTACAAATGTACCAGTAAGTCGCAAGGGGTACAAATGTACCTACCGAAAGGCGCGAGTGGTACAGATGTACCAGTAAGTCGCAAGGGGTACAAATGTACCGAAAGGCGCGAGGGGTACAAATGTACCAGTAAGTCGCAAGGGGTACAAATGTTCCGAAAGGCGCGAGGGGTACAAATGTACCAGTAGTCGCAAGGGTTACATATGTACCGAAAAGCGCGAGGGGTACAAATATACCAGTAAGTCGCAAAGGGGTACAAATGTACCGAAAGGCGCGAGGGGTACAAATGTACCAGTAAGTCGCAAAGGGGTACAAATGTACCAAAAGGCGCGAGGGGTACAAATGTACCAGTAAGTCGCAAGGGGGTACAAATGTACCGAAGAGCGCGAGGGGTACAAATGTACCAGTAAGTCGCAAGGGGGGACAAATGTACCGAAAGGCGCGAGGGGTACAAATGTACTAAAAAAGGCGTAATGAACTTAAAGGGTCCAGGTATACAAATGTATCGAAAAGGGGCAATTGAATGTGGTATACAGATGAACGGACAAACGAGTAATTGTATTTTATATTTTAGGTATTTGCACTCTGCGTGAGATAATACATGCGTGCCAGGTCTATGAACAAGTGAACAAGCACTCGCAAACTATGCTGGGAGACGATGTAGCCGACACCGTCAACAAAATTTCCGTAAGGAAACGGTTTGGACGAGAGCCACGAAAGGCTTGCACAAGATGTGGGCGTGAGGACCATGATGCTGATGACGGGAAATGTCCAGCACGGGATAAAGTTCAAACAAATTTGTGTGGTCGAGTGAACAAGAAAAAGCATTTGTAGACCTGAAGAATCGGCTGGCTCGTATTCCGGATCTGTCATATTTTGATCCAAGCCGACGTACTCAAATAATCGCAGACGCAAGTCCAGTGGCACTTGGCGGTGTCTTGCTACAATTTGATGACAGCAACGAATCGGCTATCATTAGTTTCGCAGGCAAGAGCTTATCGGAAGTAGGGAGGCGTTATTCGCAAACCGAAAAAGAAAGTCTGGCATTAGTTTGGGCTGTGGAGAAGTTTTTCTACTTTTCTACTTTGCTGGTTTGGAATTTGAACTGGTAACAGATCATAAGCCGCTGGATGCGATTTTTAAGCCAACGACGAAACCTCCAGCCAGAATTAAACGTTGGCTTTTGAGACTGCAGGCGTTTAAATTTAAGGTTGTTTATCGATCTGGAAAGGAAAATATTGCCGATTCGATATCAAGACTTTGTAAAATCCAGTCATATGATTCTTTCGATGAAAGGGGTGACTATAACATCTGCCAGATAGTCACTTGTGCTACACCGAAGGCCATACCGATACCAGAAATAGCAAAAATAAGCGTTAGTGACCGAGAAATATCGGCCGCTGTGGCACATCTTAAAGACGATAACTGGACAGAGGATATAACAAACTGTTATTACCCATTTCGATCTGAGCTATCAACAGTGGGTAGCATTTTGTTGCGTGGTACCCGCATAGTGATACCAAAATTGCTACGTCAGAGGGTTTTAGAATTGGGCCATGAAGGACATCCCGGCGAATCGGCCATGAAGCGCCGGATGAGAGTGAAGGTGTGGTGGCCACGTTTGGATAAAGATATCGAGCAGCATGTGAAAATGTGCAAAAGCTGCTTAGTAGTATCGCAGCCAACACGTCCACCGCCGATGCAGCGGCACGTTTTTCCAGACGGGCAACCAGTGTTTGGCAACCGATTTGTTGGGCCCTCTACCGAACAATGATCATGTGTTAGTACTAATTGATTATTTTTCGCGCTATCAGGAGATTAAATTCATCAGTTCAATTTCATCGCAAACAATCATCACGGCGTTTAAGGAAACAGACAACGGACGGCAGTTCATTAGTGCTCAATTCAAAGATTTCAGTGAAGCTAAAAATATGAATCGGTCGTTGGGAAAACGACTGAAGATTGCTGCGGTGAATAAAGGCAATTTTAAAGAGGAGTTACAAAAATTTATATTGACTTACAACACGACACCTCATGGAACTACTGGTTCTACACTTTCGGAACTTATGTTCAATCGGACCATAAGAGATAAGCTGCCTGATATTCGAGACATTGTAGAAGAAGTAGTAGATACCTCAGCCAGAGATAATGATTTGGTCAATAAGCAAAAAGGAAAGGTTATAGGTGACAAGGCAAGAGGTGCCAAGGAGCACGATGTAAAGGTGGCAGACCAGGTGTTGCTGAAGAATGTGGTATTTTCCTCCAAGTTAACACCTAACTTTGATACAACTGAGTACGAAGTCGTTGAAAGAAATGGAAGTGAGGTAGAGCTTTTTCGGAAAGGAAAGAGAATCAGACGGAACGTGAGCCATTGCAAGAAGATACCGTTTGATAAGGGGCCGCTTAAAAATGGCAACTCGAATGAGGATTACACCCCAGTTCAAGTAAACTCGCAGCGATCAACATCTCCAGCACCATCGGCAGTGATTCCGGACCAACCTAAGATGGGTGCCGACCCGTCTTCGCAGCCCATGCATTATGTGGATGGGAAACCCAAAGACCGGGTTGAAGCTGAAGCTTAAAAGAAGAGGAGAGATGTGGGAACCCTGTCAGGGGAATGAATAACATATGCGTGTTATGTCAGTTGTTAGAATCGAAGAGAGCGAGCGAGAGATTATTATTAATAAAATAAACTACAAGCGAACCCAAAATACGAGTTGTTACAATTACCAAAACAATTCATAAAATTTAACAAACTTGACCACATAGACCCTATATATAATATAGACGATTATTCTAAAGAAGTAAAATTTAGATTAGAAATAGCATATGGACGAGCTAGATATATGTTAGAAAAAGCCAAGGCTTATAGAAAATTAAACTATGATAAGAAAGTAATAACTCTTGAATTAAAGGTAGGAGATAAGGTACTATTAAAGAATGAAACAGGTCACAAGTTAGATCCAGTATATTTAGGACCCTATACAGTAGAAAAAATAGAAGATAACAATAATGTTATAATAATAGATAATAAACAAAAGAAACAAAAAATACATAAGGATAGATTAAAAACATATAATAGTTAATGTTTTCATGAAAACGGTCTGATCAACCAACGAAAAAAAAAAATTTTTAACAATATAATATATTTTTTTTATATGTTTATTTACATATATATTATATTTTACATCTTTATATCCATTATTTTTTTTCATATTCATTTTTCATATATAAATTTTATTACTTTTATTCCATTTATATGAAATTTTTTCAATTTTTACTGCATATTATCAATTTAAAAAAAAGAAATTTATTACATTTGTCTATATATAAGTTAATGTCGCACACTCTACAAGTGGCCCCAACATTCCGCCACGCGACTTCCCCCACCCCTGTGACCACTTGGTCACCGTTTTGAGCTGCAACAATACAATAATCTGCGGGACGCAGATCTTGAAGGAGGGAGGAGTTAACACCCCTTATTACCTTAGTAGAATATTAACCCAGAAAAGCACACTACGGAATTGTGTATAATTGTTCACACAAGTTTCTCGTATAATTCCCAACTGGTTTTAGCTAAACACTGCTGACATTCCCTATGGGGGGAAGCCGAAACCAATTCATTCGAATACCAAACCAAAGTTAAGTCTAAGAGAATAAAGTACAATTGTGAACTATCTGGAAAACATAGTGTTAAGTTAAGTAAAACTGTTGTTAAACTCTCAACACTGGAACCCGACCTTAACTTATATATAAAAGGAAGAAGGTTTTCTTACAACATTTATAACTGGAGATCTGCTGGACCAATTTTCATGGTTTTTGATTTGTTGGATTTGTCTCCGCCCCGATTAGCAGAGTATATCTTAAAAATACTGAAAAATTGTCTAAATGACGGTAAATGCAGATTTTAAAGTTTAACAGATTGTTTCATCAGATTACCGTTGATATATAAGTTAAGGTCCCACACTCTACAAGTGGCCCCAACATTCCGCCACGCGCCTTCCCCCACCCCTGTGACCACTTGGTCACCGTCTTGAGCTGCAACAATCCAATAATCTGCGGGATGCAGATCTTGAAGGAGGGAGGAGTTAACACCCCTTACTGCCCTAGTAGGCTATTAACCCAGAAAATCACACTATGGAATTGTATATAATTATTTACACAAGTTTCTCCTATAATTCCCAACTGGTTTTAGCTAAACACTGCTGACATTCCCTATGGGGGGAAGCAGAAGTGAATTCATTCGAATACCAAAACAAGTTAAGTCTAAGAGAATAAAGTACAATTGTGAACTATCCGTAAGCATAGTGTTAAGTTAAATAAAACCTAATGTTAAAACTCTCAACAGTGGAACCCGACCTTAACTGGCGCCCGAGCAGGGACCGTCTCGAAACCAATCGCGAGTGTTAACGAACCAGTCATGATAAGTGCAAAAAAAAAAAAGAAAAAAATCCAAAAATTTAAAAGGGGAAAAATGTAAATAAAACGTAAAAGATAAAAAAACCCTCAAGCAGCCGTGTGTCCAAAAAATGACAAAGTGCAGTTAAAAAGTGCAATTAAAGGCGAGCAGTGAAAATTGAATGGCCTCGAAAATTTTAGTGGACGGCTGCCGCCTGACAAGCGTTCAGTCCGGGGTTCAAACCCCCGTCGGGTAATTTTCATTCTAGCTCGACCCCGTTTTTCGGTAAACACGGTATGCCCAAGGGGCACGCGATTGGTTCGGCATAAGTGAAAGGTGTTCGAGGCGGTTGCTTACAAAAAAAACGCAAAATAAAAAATTATTATTAACAAAAATCTAAATTGTGGATACTTGGGAATCCAAACCACTGCAGCAACTAAAAGCTGAGAGTGGCAAATTATTTAAAAAAAAATTTTTAACGAAAAAATAGAAAAAAGCAATATTAGTTTTAAGAAAATGTTCGTCACGGCGCGTGTGTATTGGCCGCTGGCTATGTCTTTCACCGAAAGTGTCCTCCTCAGCGGGGATGTGGAGCATACTCCTACCTAAGTAGGTCCTAAACTGGGCTAAAAGGGATAAATGGAGCCTCCCACAACTGACAAAGAGGGACATAGGAACAGGCAGCTCACGCGTAAGATGACGAAGAGAAAAGAAAATGTCTCAGAAAAATCGAGATGAAAAAAAATCTTTCAAATTAAATATTGCAAAAATAAAAAAAATTAATTAAAGAATTAAAAAGAAAAAATCTGTATGAAAAGTGTAGTTGCGAGAGTCTAGGCCACCGACTGTGTCTTCCGCCGACGGTACTCTCCACAGCGAGAGTGTGGAGCTACTCCCACCCCAGTAGGCTCGAGCCAAAAGGGATAATGGGAGCCTCCCTTAACCGGCATAGGGGGGCATGGCAAAAGGCGGCTCGCGTATACTCACTTCCTATGCAAAATGTTTTCTTATTTTGTGACAAAAGTTAGTAAAAGAAACACTTGCTCAAAAAGGAAAAAAAACACTCTAAATAGCATAGAATTAAGAAGTTCAAAATTTATATAAAACTAATTCACTTTTATTTCATCTGGCACGCTTCTATTACTTTACCTGGGATGGAGAAAAATAACCTCACCAAAGGGCCTACCGGCTCTCACTAGCTTGTTCCATCAACACCCCACGAGCAACCGGCGACTGTTGCAACCCTCTGATCTGCGGGACGCAGATCTCGGAAAAGGGGAGGAGTTAAGGTCCCACACTCTACAAGTGGCCCCAACATTCCGCCACGCGCCTTCCCCCACCCCTGTGACCACTTGGTCACCGTCTTGAGCTGCAACAATCCAATAATCTGCGGGATGTAGATCTTGAAGGAGGGAGGAGTTAACACCCCTTACTGCCCTAGTAGGCTATTAACCCAGAAAAGCACACTATGGAATTGTATATAATTATTTACACAAGTTTCTCCTATAATTCCCAACTGGTTTTAGCTAAACACTGCTGACATTCCCTATGGGGGGAAGCAGAAGTGAATTCATTCGAATACCAAAACAAGTTAAGTCTAAGAGAATAAAGTACAATTGTGAACTATCCGTAAGCATAGTGTTAAGTTAAATAAAACCTAATGTTAAAACTCTCAACAGTGGAACCCGACCTTAACTTATATGTCAAAATTGAAAATTGTTTTAGACATTAATTTGTGTAAATTATAAGCGATTGTATATTCAGTATTACTATTAATAATAAAAATGCCGCGTCCTAGAAGATCTATTCTTTCCCAGCGGTCCCGTAATGCAATTAGGCAACGGAATATCGCGAGTCAATTATTTGACGAAGAACGAGAAATTGCCCGAAAAGAGCGCCGCGTTAGTAAGGAGCAAAGAAGGACCTCAATTCGTACTTCTCAAAGAGACGCAGCCCGTAAAACGAGAAATCATCGAGCTTATCGTACTGATGAACAGAGGAATAATCTTCGAAGTGCAAGAAGAAATGGTTCAAGTATTGATTTGAATCGAGCAGCGTTTCGATATGCATCGTTTAGTTTGCATTGGTCCAATGGACGTTGTTTGCCAGCATTGTGGCGCATTGAAGTTTGCTGGTGAAACGCCCGGTTTGTGCTGCCTTAGTGGTAAAGTGACGTTGCCATCAGTGGTCCCGCCACCAGAGCCATTGCGTTTCCTGCTTTATGGCGAAACACTAGAATCACGACATTTTCTAGCGAACACTCAAAAATACAATGCCTGTTTCTAGATGACTTCATATCCAAGATTTGCAGCAAATGCTTCATGAACATCATGCATTGGTCAGGCTGTTCAAGACTGCCTTAAAGCGCATGCCAAGGGATGACTATAAAGTCGCGCTATCAAGTTGGTAGATATGTTTACTGCAATGAAGCAATTTGGCGTACTTCACTGAAGCAAGTCGTGTTTTTTGCCGCTCCGCTTAAATACGAAAATTATTGTGCTCTAAGACCGCTTAGAATTTAATTTTTGTGCCTAAATATAAACAAAGTATTTTCGGCGTTCAAACCTTATTATTAAACTTTTAAATGAAGTTATAATATAAACTGCCATCATAAAGTTTAAATTGTCCAATTATTCTTTTTGGACTTTTCCTGTGTGTCTACAGCTGCTCGCTTTTTGTGCTTCTCTCTTAACTAAGAGTGTTAATTGTCGCACTCTTCGCCCTGTAACAGGTTGAGCATCTCACTACTCAAATTAACAAGTGCAGTTATATACGGTGGCTCTCCCGCTTGATTACTGCTGAAGCTAAAACATTTTTATCATCTGCTTTGCCCTTCTATTCGGCTACAGTGCATACTACCTAAGTGAGATTGCCTGTAACTATGCTGGCTTGCTGCATCTCAACGTGTGACAGGAGACAACTCATAGCCGACGATCTCTATGTCTCATGTTGGCTCTGCGATAACTATGCACATATTAAATGTGCCGGTCTCACTGGGCGTGTCCGAGATACAATAAGAAAAAGGATTGGACTTAACTGGACATGTGACAGTTGTCGCACTGTGGAGCTTGAGATGAGAACATTTATGCGACAAACGCGTGATGGTTTTAAGAGTCTTCACGCTGATTTAAGCTCTTTCGTGAAGAAGTTCAATGATCTTGAGTCAAATTTCATCTCATTGAAAGTCTTGAGCGAGTCCCCTAAGAGAAAAAAATCAAACAACCTCTCTGTGGATATTTCTGCAATGCCTCTTACTCCTAATATGGAAACCACTACTCCAATTTTTGCGACGCCTCTTATTGTCGATATGCCTTCGGATGTAAATCGTCACAACAACTTTACGGAGAGCGATGCTGCCGAAATCATTGCTGACGGGAATGATGCTTTAACTTCTGTGGCATCAGCTGATAATATGATTGTTGTAACTGCTCCAAATGGTGTCGCTGAGTCCATCGAAATTGCTAGCACATCTGCTCCTTCTAATGCTGTAGTTGAAGCCGTTACCCCAATCAATACCTTGGTCACTGGCACTGCGATAACGTCTATGGCTTCTGTTGTTACTTATTCAACTACCGTCGCTGCTTCTACCTGCACTATTACAGCAATTGCGCCGAAGAAGCATATTTTTGTATCCCGCCTGCATGCCAACACTGCTGAAGATGACCTCATTGCTTTCATCCATAAAGCTTTTCCTGCCTCGGATATTTTAGTTAGGAAATTTAAATTTAGTAAAGCTAGAGATATTTCTTCTTTTAAGATTTCCGTACCTAACTCTCTATTCAATTCTATTGTAGCCTCATCTTTTTGGCCTGAGCATACTGTTGTTCATGAGTTCACAGTATCTAACAATCGGCCTACTAGATCTGTTGCCTCTCTACCTACTTCAAAACCATCAAAAAACTAAATTTCCTAACTCCTGAAATCAATATATCTTATCAAAATGTGAGAGGTCTGCTTAGCAAACTAACATCTCTTTATCTAAACAGTATCTCTTTTACCTCCCATGTTATTGCGTTTTCTGAGACTTGGCTCAAACCAAATGTCTTAAGTTCCGAGTTTTTTTCAAGTGAATATGTGGTTTATAGAAATGATAGACCTGCGCGTCGAGGTGGAGGCGTTCTGGTTGCCATCAAATCTGACCTTTCCAGTGAGATGGTGAGCATTGACGTCCCTTACAATGTCGAAATAATTTGTGTTAAAATTTCTTGCCAGAACACAAATGTCTTTATAATTTGTTGCTATATTCCTCCAACGTCTGACATTTCTATTTATAATCACCACGCAGCTGTCTTTAAAAATATTTTCTCTTCCCTCCGTGATCGTGATCATTTAATCATTTTGGGTGATTTTAACTTACCACATGTGTCGTGGCAAACCGACCTGGAGGTTCCTTATCTAATCCCTTCAGCACATAACGAATTTTTAAGTGAGCTGTTTGACCTTCCCTTGTTTCAAATGAATTCGATAATCAACTCATCAAGCAGACTTCTTGATTTAGTATTCGTTAGTGATTCTTCATCAATAAATATCGAACGATGTCCTCCTTTATCGCTTCCCGAAGATGCATATCACCCTACACTGGAAATTAATCTTACTCTTAAATCTTCATGTAATATTATCCCCTCTTCTAAACCTCGTTTGCGGAAATGTTTTCGCAAAACTAACTTTGCCCGCCTTGATGCTATTCTGAGTAGGACAGACTGGCATAATCTATTTAATGGTGTCGAGTTGGATATTGCCGTTGAACGCTTTTATTCAACTCTTTATGCTGCTTTTGATGTTTGTGTGCCAAACACAGAATGTGACTACAATTCAACTAAGCCTCCTTGGTTCACACGTACCCTCTCAAATTTGAAAAATGTTAAATCACGGTACTTTAAGCGCTTCAAAAAAACTCAATCACATTATGATTACATCAGATACAATTCAGCAAAATCAAAATTTCTTATATTAAATAAGCAATGCTATAATGATTACTTGTCACGTTGTAAAGCCGATTTTTTCCAAAATCCAAAGCAATTTTACAAATTTGTAAACTCTAAACGGCGTTCGAATACATCTCCTTCGTCATACTTCTTCAATGCGGAAACAGCGGATTCTGATTCTAATATAGCTGATCTGTTTGCTAATTTCTTCCAAATGACTTACTCTAATGCGCTGCCTTCCACTGGCTCTTATCCGTACTATATTCACCAATCCAACCTTATTTATATGCCTAGGATTTCTGAAGAATCTCTCATAATCGGTTTAGCCTCCTTGAAGTCTTCATTTGTGCCTGGTCCGGACAACGTCCCCAGTTGTGTTCTGAAGACATGCTCCTGTTCGTTAACAGTACCTTTGTTGAGGCTTTTTACTCTTTCCATTGAATCTGGTCGCTTTCCCTCTTTTTGGAATAATTCATTTATAATTCCCTTATTTAAAAAAGGTAATAAATCTGACATATCTAATTACAGAGGTATAGCCAAACTCTCGGCTATTCCAAAACTTTTTGAGGAAATTATTTCGATAAATCTGAAACACCAATGTAAATCTTTAATTTCTCCGCATCAGCATGGATTTTTGAAGGGACGTTCATCACTTACTAATCTTCTAGAGTTCAGTACTTTGGTTCACGATGGCTTTCGTAATAAATCACAAACGGATGTCATCTATACTGATTTTAGCAAAGCCTTTGATAGTGTTGATCACAATCTTCTATTAAAGAAGCTTGATCTGCTAGGTTTTTCTCCTAATCTTCTTTCTTGGTTAAAGTCTTATCTCACCAATAGAACGCAAAGAGTTTTATTTAGAGCTTCGCTCTCCAAAAATGTTATGGTGTTATCTGGTGTTCCCCAAGGAAGTCATCTGGGCCCACTACTCTTTACCTTGTTTATTAATGATTTACCTAATGTTTTAAATAACTCTCATGTATTTATGTTTGCTGATGATGTTAAACTTTGCGTATCTTTTAAAGATCCAGCTTTTCATTCTAATTTGCAAGCGGATGTTAATAAGCTTAGTGAGTGGTGTATGAATAATCACCTCCATCTCAACACACTGAAATGTTCATCCATGACATTTTGTCGTCGTTCGCCGTTTCTTGCCACTTACTGCATGAATGGCGCTATCCTAAACAGAGTTTTTTCTATTGAAGATTTGGGCATCATTTTTGATCCAAAGCTAAACTTCCAGCTTCACATTTCATCTGTGACTAATAAAGCAACATCTTTGCTAGGCTTTATAAAGCGTTGGTCCAAAGAATTTAATGATCCCTACACCACCAAGCTCTTATTTACATCCTTGGTACGCCCAGTACTGGAATATTGCTCACCAGTTTGGAGTCCTCAGTATGCCGTTCACCAGCAACGTATTGAATCGATTCAAAAACAATTTCTTTTGTTTGCCCTTCGTGGCCTAAACTGGGAGCCAACTAGGCGCCTTCCACATTACTCAAGTAGACTTCTTCTCCTTAATCTTCCTTCTTTATTAAACCGTAGACGCGTCAGTGGCATTATATTTCTCCAAAAATTGCTATTAGGGGAAATAGACTCTCCCTTTTTGTTAGGGAAAATAAATTTTGCTGTTCCATGTCGTCCTACACGCAATTTTGTTCCTTTAAATTTAAGAACATGCGTCTTAAATTTTAGCCTACATGACCCTCTACGAGTGGTGTGTAGTGACTATAATGACTTTTCCCTTTTAATTTCTCCTCACATATCTCCTTCTTCTTTACGTTTTTTAATCCTTGCCTTTCTTCGAACTGTTCCTGCCTCTTAATTCTCTTTATTTCTACCTTTCTTCGCATTCCGCTTCTTAATGTTTTTGGTTATTCCTTTCTTTTTAATTATATTAGTTTAAGTAGCTTAAGTCAATTGCACCTTGTTTAGTTGACGTTATAAATAAATAAATAAATAAATAAATAAATAAATATTCTCATTCCATATTCACGAACGTTATCCCACTGTTGTACATTTGGGGGTGCATCTAGAGAACGGTCAGAGAGTTTATTTCACAGCGTCGAATGCTGCTCAACGTGCCCAAACACCTCCAGCGACAACACTGACCAGTTTCTTTGCGATTTGTCAAAACGATCCGTTCGTACGAACGTTGCTTTACTCGGAAATGCCACATTATTACACTTGGAACGCTACATCGAAGAAATTTCAACGTCGGAAGCAAGGCGATGCAGTTCCTGGAAATCCAGATATGCGTTCTGCTGATGCTCTTGGTCGTATTTACATAGTTCATCCGAAGAATGATGAATCATCCGAAGAATGAATGAATGAATTTGCTTGAAAACGATACTCATTATGACACGGCAATCGCTGAAGCAATTATTTCTGCATCTCCAAGTCAGATACGCACATTATTTGCAATCATCATTTCGACATGCTTCCCATCGAACCCACGTGACCTGAGGAACAAATACAAAGATAACATGTCAGAAGACATTTTACATCGAATTCGTGTCAGCTCAAGAAATCCCGATCTTGAGGCGAATCAGGAGATGCATAACCAGGCCTTGCTCTTGATCGAAGATATGTGTTACCTCATATGCGGCAGTTTGTTAGTTAGGTTAGGAATGCCAGCGCCAGATCGCGGAATGAATGACGCATTTAATAGAGAATTAGAACGTGAACGTGAATATGATCCACATGAACTAATCCGATCAGTTCAAACGAATGTACCACTGTTGAATCCGAAGCAGAGGGAAGTATATGATACTCTGATTAATGCAATTGATGATGAAAATGGTGGCTTATTTTTTTTTGGATGCCCCCGGTGGAACTGGGAAGACATTCCTCATGTCATTGATTTTGGCCACTGTACGTGCGAGGTCCGAAATGGCGGTAGCAATCGCTTCTTCTGGAATAGCGGCTACATTGTTAGACGGATGCCGTACGGCTCACTCAGCGTTAAAATTGCCATTAAATCTTCAAACTACTGAACAACCGACATGTTGTAACATTTCGAAACACTCCTCAATGGCCAAAGTATTAGTAGCATCAAAAATTACCATATGGGAAGAATGCACTATGGCGCACAAACGCGCATTGGAAGCACTAGACCGAACATTAAAAGATCTACGCAATGATACGAGATGTTTTGGTGGTTTAATGATTTTATTATCTGGAGATTTCCGACAAACACTACCAGTAATTCCAAGATCTACTGCTGCCGACGAAATAAACGCTTGCCTCAAAGCATCAAATCTGTGGCGATATGTAAACAAACTTCAACTGTCTGGAAATATGAGAGTTGCATTGTTCAACCATCTATCTGCTGATGATTTCTCAAAGCAATTGCTGAATATCGGTAATGGCCGTGTTCCTGTTGACGAATCGAGCGGTTTGATTTCATTTCCTCCAAATTTTTGGAACTTCGTCTCATCAAAAGCTGAGCTTATCAACAAAGTATTTCCGGATATCATTGCTAACCACAAAAATACTAAATGGTTAAGTGAGCGAGCAATATTGGCGGCTAAAAATAAAGATGTAAATGAACTCAATTTTATAATTCAAATTCAAATCGTAGGTACTCTGCATTCATTTAAAGCTATCGACTGTGTAACAAACGAAGAAGAAGCCACTAATTATCCAACGGAATTTTTGAACTCTTTGGATGCGCCTGGTTTACCACCACAAGGATTCCGATGATCCCAACAGATATGCCCTTTGAGTTTAAACGAATTCAATTCCCGATTCGTCTTGCCTTCGCCATGACGATCAACAAGTCACAGGACCAATCTTTGACTATTTGTGGCCTCAATCTAGAAAATGCGTGTTTTTCTCATGGTCAATTGTACGTGACATGCTCACGTGTCGGCAAACCATCAGCATTATTTGTTCTTGCACCTGGCCAAAAAACGAAGAATGTCGTTTACCACAAGGTGCTTGAATGAACATCCGATTAATAAATTAATCAGAGTGTATCCCAACCTGAACAACATAGTTTTCAATGATTTTTTTCTGACATGTGTTTGGAAAACTTATTTTTATTATTTTTTTTTTTTTTAATAAATGAGGTTGCTGTTATGATGGTGGGTGATCCAGTTGACAAAAGAGCTATAAAAATTAGCCACTGCAACGCGTGGCCGGGACTGCTAGTTGATATATATATATATAAAAAGAAAAAAAAGAGAAAGAAACATTTTTAACCCCCACATTACATTATCACTACAAAATACATCGCACACAAAACAATAATAACCTACATAAAATGACTCCATAGAATATTACGTCATTTCTTTAAAAAGGGAGGTGTACTATACATACAAACGTATGAAGCAACCACATAAATATATAAACAAAACTAGAAAACCCGGTAAACGTTGTTTTGCCATATAAATAATTTTCTAGTAATTTCCATATTCGCGCACGAAAGTCAGCATCCTGTATATATTCTTGCATATGACGTGGACTGCCTATGTACGATGATGGTAAAATGACATGGTTACCAATTTCGGCGACGTCGGCGTTGTTGATAGCGTCTCGCAAATGAATGTACACTTCCACGCGCAGCTTTTGCTGATTATATCTTAAGTGTCGTAGTCGTTCGCTTTCAATCTTCGCGTACATGTCGAGCTAACGTTCTTGTTTGTTTCAGCTCCTGTAATAATTTAATTGTTTTGTTAAATGATTAATGATCAAATTAATAATCAATGAAGTACCTGATACGGGGTCTCGTTGTTTTATGTTTATGCAATATCCGTCTTGTCCCTTCCAGAACATTAGCGGATATTGGAGAGCGTCATATGAACGATGTGTGTCAGAAATGAACTGAAGATTACTATTTCTTCTACAAATCACAATTTCTCGTGCAGCTGTAAAATCGCCAACCATGATTCCAGTAACATCATCAACAACGGGTGCATTGAATCTGCGAATATGCTCTCCAGCTGGTGTTTTATCAGGATTAATGACGATAGCGTAATTATCGCTTTGTAATTGGTGCATATGTGATTTGAATATTTTCAACAATTCGTTGTGCTCGTTCAAAAGAGCATCTAGCTCTTCACGCGATTGGCAAGTGCGCTTCCAGAATCCTCGCCGCCCATAAAGTAAATTTGTAAGAATTTATGTGGTTCGTTTGGCATTGGCAGCAGTGAGCCCATTTTATGATAAACTTGGCCTCTGATTTTGAATGTAGAATTGAATTGTTGACCATTGTATTTTGAAATATTTCTGTTGCTCCGAAGGATGCCATTTGAAAGCATGAATTGAATCTTCGAATTGACTTCAGGAACACGTCAGAATCTGGATCCGTGTCGATAAGTAAGCCGTTCAATGGTTCAGGTGGTGTTTCAAATTCAGGTAGTTGCACTTTTCCTGACGCGCAACACATCCCCGCTGGCTCATTTTTGAATTTCAGAGCATGACAATGCGGACATTCCTTGTCCATAGCACCAATTACCACTTTTGAATATTCAATATCGGGCTCAAACTGGAATGCTAGACGCAGGAATGAATCAGAAATAAATGCTCGATGTACCTGTTGTCGTTGTTGGTAATTTGTTCTTCGTCTATTGGCTGTGAAACGGCGTGATTTTCGTTGTTCTAATCTTCTGACTTCATTGCGTTCAGCTCGTGTATCTGCTGGCTCTTCTTGATGCAATTGCGCCATTTTGAGACGTGCATCAGTATTTTGTTGCTGGATTTGTACTTCTGCTTTTTCGTATCTGCTATTTCGCAAGTACCGAGCGTTACTTGTACTGCGGCTCAAATCAGCCCCTTTGCGTTTTCTTGGCATTGCTTATTGTACAAAACATACATCAATAATAACCTATTTGACCCGGCAAACGTTGTTTTGGCATATAAGTATGTATTCTCATAGATACCGGATAAGCACAACAAATTTGATCAAAATCGGTCAAGAAGTTTCGGAGGAGTATGACTTCGAAAACTGTGACACGAGAATTTTATATATATAGACTAGAGCACTCGAAACTCGATCAACTAATGCAATGTTGAACGACAGATGCAAATGTAAAATGCTGAACATGCATTTTACAGTGTGACTGCAACGTACATACAGTAACACTCATAATAGCTGACTAAAACTTTTTGTACCTAAGCTTAAGCCAAATTCAGTATTGAAGAAAAACAATAGAGACAGAATAAAATCAGACTTCACCAAGAGCAGAAGCTCCAATAAATAAATCTTTTATAATTTAACTCATGGTTGGTCCAGATCAATAAATGGTTGAAAATCATTTTTATTACAGCACCTCTTGAAAAGAAAGTTACTGGTACTGTCTGGACCTTGTGTTTTCTTGTTGTTCCTCAACTTTAGCCGTTCGTGTAGTTTGTTTACATTTGTAAATCCAAGCTCCTCTGTACCTTGCCAATTACCCAGCGTTTTTGCTGGGGTTAAAACAATGAATATAATGATCAGGTGTGGGGTTCAATTGAAACAATCTTGATACTTCATAATTGACGTGGTTGGTATGTTGCCCTAGCTGTTCATTAATCAGTGACATTACATTATTTTGTTAATGAATCTTCTCAAACGACCATGAGAGGGCATTTATTTTCTTCAGAATGGGAGGTGATTCGAGGGCTAGAGATGGATATCATTTTTCAAATGGATATTATTTTGATATGATTGACGTAATGACTTTAGACTGATATTTGCGGGTCTTATATTTTGAGACGGTTGATTTGATAATAATATCAATATCAATGTCCATAAATCCAAGTAAAATCAGCCGTAAAACGATAAAACAAATAAATCCATATGCACCCAACAAAAAGCAGCTCGAGAGTGATTTAGTTTTAAATGAAAATGAGCTTCAGCAAATCGACCTCGATCTAGATCCTGACACAACGCCAAAAATAACCACTGACCTCGACAAAGCAAACGCCCTAGCCTGGTATTTTCAACAAGTACATAAGCAAAACGACGATAAGACTAACGCAAGCATTGTTCTTAGAACTCACAGAAACCACGTTAACTCCACTATAACTCGGAATTTCATAACCAACTCACACAACGTCATTACAGACTTCAACAGTCAAAACTCGGCAGACGGCGACGGGCATAGGGCCACCGAAACATGGTTCACCAACGCTAACGAGCTATTTGAATTAATCAAAGCAAAAAATTCGAAAAAGACGCTGGGCCCAGACAATACTAGTAATTTTCTACTAAAACGATTCAACATGCCATTACTTAGACACTTGGCAATACTTTTTAACCACTGTCTCAATTGTGGATACTTTCCCATAGACTGGAAACACAGTAAAGTCATACCTGTCCCTAAATCCAACGCAAAACCTCATCAACTCTGTGGATACAGACCAATTGCCCTACTATCCGCAATAAGCTTGCTCTTTGAAAGCATATTAATGTTACGATTGATGAACCACCTGGGTACAAACAACACTCTAAAAAGCTTCCAATTCGGATTTAGAGAAAATTCTTCAACAAGTCATGCACTTATTGCAGCAAACGACTTTATTATCCGGAATATCTGCTCCAAACGAGCCACAATAGCATGCGCGCTAGATTTAGAAAAAGCATTCGACACCGCATGGACTAATGAACTCATCTATAAGATGCACAACCTCTTCAACTTTAGCACAAAGTTAACTCGAATAATACATAGCTACTTGACAAACAGATCGTTTCATATCCCAACACCGGACGGATCGGACAAGTTAGTCACGAGATATATTACAGCGGGAGTACCCCAAGGCTCTCTGCTTGCACCCATGCTATTTAATATCTATCTGGCAGACATGCCCATATGGAATTCTCAAAATCCAATCTCAAGCACAAATATTAAACAACTTATTTACGCAGATGACACATTAATCCTGGGCTCAGGTTGCTTAACGAAAAATGTTGAGAATGAGCTAAACAAACACCTTGACAATCTCGGCAAATACTTCACAAGTTGGCAACTCAAACTAAACCCAAGTAAATGCACCAGCTGTATATTTAAAGGTCCCAAATTAACACGCTTATACAGAAACTCGAGACAATTCAAACCAAAACTATACACACAGAGCAATACCTTGATAAAGCAAGAGAAAGAAATTAAATACCTTGGAGTAATACACGATGAAAAACTAAACTTTGATCATCACATAGCCCACACACTGAACAAAGTGCTAGTGAGATTAAAAAGCATTCAACACATCTATAAGTCAATTGCCACCCACCCGAATCTCACAAATGAAATTATAAAAACGCGTACCCTTGCATACCGGAAACTCATCCAGCCGATATTAACATAAGGTCACACAGCATGGTTACCTCTCCGGTCCACCCAAATGGAGAAAATTCGCCTACTGGAAAGACGCATTCTACGGAGCATGATAGGTCAACAAAGTTGGAATTATATAACGAATCATTACATTTCAAATAAACAACTATATGAAATAACAAAAACCAAGAGAATAGACAAGTTAGCATTCGAAACATTAATCAAATTTATAGACAAAAATTATATTCAACAGGTTACAATCCCACATGATCACCCAACAGAGCTCATCACGATACACCATGTTGCAGATCTAAAAGAAAAAGGCATCAAATTTTTGCTCAACAGTTTTTTAAATTAGATTTTTTTTTTATTTGTTTTTACGAAAATTGATATTTTGTGATCTCTTATTATATGGAATTGTAGCCCTGAGAAGGGCTGTGTTGAAATAAAATTTTAGATTTTCTCTTTCGATATCTAAAATCAAAGCATTCTTACTATTCCATTAAAAATAGTTAATAATTACTTTTTGGCAGCCGTTGCCAGATGCACCCTTTCCCTTTGTTTGGATCAGTTTGCCATTTCCAACAGCCGATTTTAAATACCTCTTGATGAATGGAGCCAGTTTCTGGGCATCGCATTTGTAAGTGGCACTAATATATTTTTTAATCGCCAATAGTGAGGAGCCATCGCGTTCCTTTAGGTTTTTAATCGAAGCGTCTACCATTTGCTGAGTTGGTGGATGCGATGGCGGAGCAGTTGACTTTTGGCTTTTGTTGATACCAATGTTTTTTTGCCGGACACCTTCTTTTCAACCGATGCCACTGCTGATGCTGGTGTTGCTGTGGCAGCAACAGGCGATGCGGATGTTGCAGCTAATGAATCAGACATTATGCACTTAACTTTCAAACGAAATTAACACCAAATACACTTTTTAAAATCAAAGATTTTACAAAAAATTTTCTATGACATACTCACTCAATTGAATGAGAATCGAGGAGGAGGGCAGATCGTCCATATTTTTGCCACTGGTCGATTGACTTGTTTTAGTTTGGTTAAATAGCGTTTGTTTATTATTGTTTTTCTTGCTTATTTATAAAAAGAGAATATAAATAGGAATTTCTTAATATTAACAATTGTTTAAGAAATAATATGTCACTGATTATTTATTTGTAGTTTCTTAAACTCGTTTTTAATAGACAACCAAATTGGAACTTTGTATAACACAGAATGCAATTGTCGTATATAAGGCTACATAAAAATTAGAAATGATCTCAAGTTTAAACAAACCACATATGAAATATAACATTTCAACAATTTACTTTCGATATTGACTAAAAAATTATATGACAAGTTACTTCTTCATATTTTAAAAGCGTTTCGAAATCGACTCTTTACTGTGTGAAACGACAATTTTTGAGCTATATCCAATATTAGTTTTCGGTATAGGAATAGTAAATATATTTAACAATAATAAAACATTCGAATTTCCAAAGTTCTACATTATTTCATTCAATTCAATCAATTTCTTGCTTATTTTTATAAAAATTTACTAAGAAGTTTTCTAATAATTCACGGTTCATTTTAGTAGATTACCATAATCAAAATTGAAAGAATTAAAAGCAATTATACGACTTTCTTTCCATACTTATGCATATTTAAAAAACAGCTTACGATCAAATTAAAGAAAAACTAAATATGCACATGAAAATATTAAACGACTACTGGTGTTATTAATATAATATGTGATGTTTTCTTTATTTCTTTTATCGTATGTATATGCATACATATACCAATATGTAGGTATATGTAGGTATATTTAATCGATTTTATAAATCACGAGAATCGTTTTGGTAATGAAATAAAAATTGTTTAATGAAAAACTGGATAAATTTTTTCATACATATGTATGTATGTATGCATTATCATTGCACGGTCATTTTTGTATTCTATTACATAATCACAGTCAAAAACATTGTAATGTAAAATGAAAAGCAATTTAATTTTTGAAAAAAAAATCTCAATATGAACATAAATACTTTGTGGTCCTGAAAAGGACCGATTTATATTAAATATGGCTAATTGTATATCCTTGGGCATAATAGTCACTCGTTTTGCGTGAATAGCACACAAGTTGGTATCTTCAAAGAGGCCAACCAGATAGGCTTCGCTAGCTTCTTGCAAAGCCATAACTGCCGAACTCTGGAATCTCAAGTCGGTCTTGAAATCTTGAGCGATTTCGCGTACTAAACGCTGGAATGGCAACTTGCGAATAAGCAGCTCTGTGCTTTTCTGATAGCGACGGATTTCACGCAGGGCAACAGTACCGGGACGATAACGATGTGGCTTTTTTACGCCACCAGTTGCTGGAGCGCTCTTACGTGCTGCTTTGGTAGCCAGCTGCTTTCTGGGCGCCTTGCCACCAGTCGATTTACGGGCAGTTTGCTTAGTACGAGCCATGTTTTCTACACTTTTTTATTTTTCACTGTTCACTCTTCACTGTTCAAAACACAATAAACTAGCATGCTCGTTTGGTGCCTGCTTTTACACAAAACATGGGGTGTGTTAGAAAGAGAAAGGGACGTGAACATGGAGCGTGGGGCGTCTGGCGAAATTCGTCATAATGCTAAGCAAAGTTGAAGGTCAAGATTGTTGTGAAATTCTTTGAAGGTCAAGATTGTTGTGAAATTCTCTTATCTGGACTTGTAGTGGCGCTAGCGTGGGAAAAAAATTATTTGGTGGGGAAAAAAAATTATATGTGATAAGAAGCAAGAGGGCACGCGCTCAATTCTCTTATCTGGACTAGTTGCGGCGGTAGCGTGGGAAAAAAATTTATATGAGCTTAGAGTAACGTGATAAGAAACAAGAGTGCATGTTCTTGTGTATTGAAACTCAAGATCAAGGTCAAGAGCAATGTGTGTGTGTGTGTGTGCATGTTTTTATTTTTAAATAAAGAAATTTGTTGCTAAGCAAAGTTGAAGGTCAAGATTGTTGTGAAATTCTTATCTGGACTTGTTGCGGTGGTAGGCGAATGTTGTTGTGCTAGCATGGGAAAAAAATTATGTGTGTGATAAGAAGCATGAGGGCACGCGCTCTTGTATGTGGGAAAAAAATTATATGAGCTTAGAATTGTGATAAGAAGTGTGGACTTGTTGCGGTGGTAGCGTGGGAAAAAAATTATTTGGGGGAAAAAAATTATGTGTGATCAGAAGCAAGAGTACTTCTTTCTTCATCGTGGATAGACCTGTTTTTCTGTGCTCCTGCATAATTTCTTTTATTTCGGTTTTAAACTCACCGCGCCTGCCTAAAAATTCAGCTAATAATTTAGCAATAAATATTGACATTATTCTGTCATTTAAATTTTTGTCATTGTGCTTTTTGTTTATATTAACTATACAAAAGCAAAATCAAAGCATTGAACTTAATATTTGAAAAAACAACAAAACTTTTTACAGCAGTGTTGTTGTTTTTGTTATTCTTTGCTCTTGCGTTTGTACCTTTTACCGCTTTAATACCGCTCTCGCGCTATCGCCAACGCATTGTTGTTGCATGTGCAGTGCTGTTGGCTCTCCCGCTCTCTTTTTTCTAATTTCTTTTATTCGCGCTCGCATCTATCTGTCTCGCGTACAAGTGATACGTGTATTTGTGTAGTGCTTAGTTCTCTTAGTTCTTGCA
The DNA here is from genome assembly GCA_035045865.1 of Drosophila austrosaltans. Classification (NCBI taxonomy): domain Eukaryota; kingdom Metazoa; phylum Arthropoda; class Insecta; order Diptera; family Drosophilidae; genus Drosophila; species Drosophila austrosaltans. The sequence goes on from JAWNOQ010000003.1 coordinate 14,101,732, forward strand.
CTAATTTTCTCTGCGAGTTTGACCCCAGTGTCGAATTCGCTTAATAAATCTGAGTGAGTTTTTTCTTTGGCCTTTTCGATATTTAATTTTTTTATAAATTTTTGAGTTGTAATTAAATTTAAAAAATGTCTGTCTGCTCAAGCAAAAAGTGTTTGAACCCTCCTTCACCCCATAACGCGTTTCTTTCCTGTTGGCTGTGTGACAATGTCATGCACGTTAAATGTGCTGGCTACACGGCCAGAGTAAGGGATTGTTTGGAGCAAAAAGGGGGGCTCAAACTCATGCCGAGAGGTTGAGATCGAAATGAGGGTGTTTATGAGGCAAACCAGGGATAGATTGAAGAAATTGTCATCTGGTTTTCGTAAACTCTGCGATGAGTTCAATGCAGTCGAGATCGAATTTAGCAGCTATAAGCTGTTAAATGAGTCTCCAAAGCGTAAGAAAACTAGTATGCGCAATCTGTCCTTGCATTTGCCTGTACCCAATCCCGTCTCGGCCGTAGTTCCACAATCTCCTTTACTGCTCACTGTGACAAATCCTCCGCAGCTTATTTCGTTTACCAACCCCATTTCTCAAGGTGGTCGCAAGGACGAGGCTATCTCCGTTTCTCCAGGAAATGGTCTCTCTTTGCAGACGAATAAAGCTGTAGTTTCCGAAAAGTCCGGGCAATTATCAATAACTGTTGATATTGCCGATAGTAGTCCAGTCGGAGGTGCAATACCGGACACGCAGGCGGGTTCAATCGCAGTCGCTGACGCTGCGGTTGATTTGCGGCCTGGTTCCTATAAGCCTTTAACTGTAGTTCCACCTAAGAAACATATATTTGTTTCAAGGCTTGATCCCGAACATTCGTCGGATGATGTCTTAGCTTTTATTAAGACAAAAATTCAAGCTCATCACTATAAAGCTAAAATAGCGGTGGCAAAATTTAAATTTAAATATTCGAGGGAGATATCCTCCTTTAAAATAAGTGTCCCAGTTGAACTGTTTGACAGTATATGTCATAGCAGGTTTTGGCCGGATCACATTTTAGTAAAACAATACACGGCCAAAAAGATAGCTCGGGATCCGGTTAGGCTTTCTATCTCATCCAACTCCTCATCTTCCGGAATATCAGCATCGGCTGGCGTTCCAAAAAACTAATCTCGTCCCTTCATCTGGCCTATCAGAACGTGAGAGGACTTAAATCAAAGCTTCCTAGACTCTATTTAGATAGTTTTGCATTTGAATTTAAAATTTTAGTGTTTACTGAGACATGGTTAAAGCCCGATATTAACGATGCATCTGTTCTTTCCGCAAAATTTTCAATTTTTAGATGTGATCGGACTTCTCGTGTAGGGGGAGGAGTTCTGATTGCAGTTGACTCGGCCTTAACTTCTGACCAAATTCATTCACCGGACATTCTGGAGATTGAGTTTGTTAGTGTTAAGGTCAGATTCAAGTCTTTCTCTGTCTACATTACTTGTTCTTACATCCCGCCACAATCCGACATGGCGGTGTACGCAAAACATTTAGATTCTATTCGATATATTTCTTCATTGCTTTCTGATAGAGATATCTTAATCGTCTTTGGTGACTTTAATTTACCAGAAAAAGCATGGTCTCAATCTGATGAATCTACTTTGTTGCTTCCTTCTAAATCTCACAGCTTCGTTGATGGCCTTTTTGAGTTATCATTAGCTCAAATGTGCGATATAACATAGGCAGATCCTTAGACCTGATATTGTGTTGGACCAACTGTGCAGTTACTAGAACCGACCCTCTAGTCTTGTCTGAAGACAATTTTCATCCTACTTTGGATTTATCTGTAGATCTGTCGTTTCGTGCACCGATTGTTGGTGTCAGTCCTGTGATTAAATCTCGTAATTTTCGCAAGACTAACTTTGTTAAACTGAATGAGCTCATTCTGAGAACTGACTGGTCATCCTTATACAGTTGCTCAGACATGGATCTTGCTATCTCGTTGTTTTATGATACTCTTGGTTCGCTTTTTAAAGTTTGTGTCCCACTGAGGACTCCAGTGTCGTCTCACCGACCTCCCTGGTTTTCTCGTGAGCTATCCAACTTGAAAAATGTCAAATCCAGATATTATAAAAAATACAAGAAATCGGGACGTTCTTCAGACTTTGCTCTTTACGCAGTTGCTCGCTCCAATTTTATGTTGCTTAAAAAGCACTGCTATAATAATTACCTCAAGCGTTGTAAGCTTGAGTTTTCCCGTGATCCTAAACAGTTTTATAGCTTTGTGAATTCTAAACGTAAGATGGTTGTCCACCCATCAATGTTATCGTTTGAAAATAATATGGCGGACTCTGATCAAGCGATTGCTGATTTGTTCGCTGATTTCTTCACAACAACATATTCCTCAACGGAATACCGACCGAATCTGTCGTATCCTTATCAGATAAAAAGGTCTAATTGTATTTGTAGTCCTTCGATCGATGAAAGTTCGCTTCTTAGCGTGCTTAATTTAGTAAAACCTGTGTACACACCTGGTCCTGATGGAATACCTGGTTGTGTACTCAGATTTTGTGCTGAGGCTCTATGTAAGCCACTTCAAAAACTTTTTTTGTTGTCCGTTAAATCTTGTCATTTCCCGTCTATATGGAAAGAATCTTATATAATTCCTCTTCATAAAAATGGTAAAAAGTCCGAAGCATCCAATTATAGGGGTATTTCTAAATTGTCCGCTATTCCTAAAGCATTTGAAAAGTTTATCTGAGTTAATACTTCTCAATTGCAACATTTTTGTAGATCTATTATTTCACCATCTCAGCATGGTTTTGTGAAACGTAGATCTACAACCACTAACCTCTTAGAATTTACATCATTAACGATTGAAGGATTTATGAATGCAAGGCAAACTGATGTCGTTTATACTGATTTCAGTAAGGCTTTTGATTCTGTTAATCATACACTTCTTCTTTTAAAATTAAACAAAATTGGTTTCCCATGCAGTTTAATTAAATGGATTCGTGAATACCTGACAGACAGAACACAGAAAGTTCTTTTCAAGTCTTCAAGTTCTAGGTCTATCCAAGTCACTTCGGGGGTGCCTCGGAGTAGTCATCTGGGACCTTTGCTATTTACCCTTTTTATTAACGATCTTCCATCCGTTATAATTCATTCTCGTGTCCTCATGTACGCAGATGATGTTAAGCTTTGTCTCAGCTACAGAGACATTATATCTCCCTCACGGTTGCAGTCTGACCTCCAAATCTTTCAGTTTTGGTGTCAACACAACTTATTAAACCTAAACACATCTAAATGCAAGGTCATGACTTTTTTCCGAAATACTCCTCAGTCGATTACCTACTTTCTTAATAACGTTCCATTAACCAGACTGAATGAGATGATTGACTTGGGAGTACTTATGGACCATAAATTGACTTTTAAGTCCCATATAAGCACTACTGTCGATAAAGCCATGGGTGTTCTTGGGTTTGTTAAAAGATGGTCAAAGGAAATTGACGGTCCATATACTACCAAAGTTCTTTACACCTCATTGGTTCGTCCAATTTTGGAATATGCATCCTGCATATGGTCACCCCAATACGATTCACATAAAGCAAGAATAGAATCAGTTCAAAAACAGTTTCTTCTTTTTGGTCTTCGTGGTCTGAACTGGGATCGTAATATCAACTTACCTTCGTACTCTAGTAGACTTCTTTTACTTGACCTTCCTTCCCTTACTAATCGTAGATTAATGCTTGGCGTCATATTTATGCACAAGCTCCTTAATGGGGATATAGACTCTCCCGAGCTATTGAACCGAGTAAAACTAACAGTTCCTTGTAGACCTACTAGAAACTATATTCCTCTAACACTTCCACGATGTACTACTAACTACCTAATGTATGAACCTTTTCGAGTTCTTTGTTCTGATTATAATCGTCTTTATCATGTAATCAGTTCAGAGCTCTCTATTCCTTCACTAAAAACTTCTATCCTCTCCTATCTAGCACGTAATTAGCTATAGTTTCGCTTTTTGTCTGTGTTTTGTGAATTGTCCCCGCGACTCGAGCCGTGCGTTATGCGGCTTGCGCCCCTCGGTCGGTTGGGCGGGAGGTGTGGGCAATTAGTGCTCCCGTTGGGATTCGCGCGAAAAAAAAAAAATATATGAGCTTAGAGTTGTGATAAGAGAGCTAAAAGCTTGAATTAAATTTAAATATAAAATGAACGAAAGTGAATTAAAATAATTTAATTGTCAAGTACGATTTTCTGTGAATAGTAGAAAAAAAAGTTCAATAATTGAAAAATGGAGCGTTATTGTGATGTATGTAATATTAATGTGAACTTAGCTAGATGGAGCTATCATTTAAGGACAAATGTGCATAGAACGAATGCGTGTGAGACTTTGGATTCATGTGTGAAGCAAATTTCTAGTGGTTGTCGAAACCGCATTACAACATATCGCTATGAGAGCGACAATAGTAGAAAAGAGCTGCAATTACCTGAAAACTTTCTTGCAGAAGCGGGAGCTTCTTTGCTACCAATATTGACGAAATGGTTAAGCATTAATACAGCATGCAACTGAACTGTTCGGGGAGTATATGAAGATAAAGGATGATGAGATGACTCTAATGATTAAGTCTCATCAGACTCCCATGAAGGTGTTAACGGCTGAATGTGATCTGGAAGAAATATATGTAAGCCAGACTGCATTAATAAGCACTAAAATGGATGAATTTCAAGAGCGTGACAGTGGCTGGACCTTAATAAAAATACTTTATGTAGAAATGAATCTCAATAAGTATGAACCACTAAAAGTTTCGAACTATGTCAAACTTCCGAAACCGATTGCTATGAAAAAAGCAGTAGTGAATGTTCAAAACAATGATGATTTTTGTTTCAAGTGGGCTTTAATATCAGCGATGAAGCCTGTAGAATATCATCGAGATAGACCATCTTCATATAAAATAGCTGATATAAGGTGTCCAATAATTCAAATAGACGATACGCAAAGGCTTAATTTCACTAATCTGGAATTCCCCCTTAAAGTGAGAGACATTAAGAAATTTGAGGAGCAGAATGAAATCAGCATAAACGTTTTCGGCTATGATGATGAGATGAAAAGTATAATTGGTTCTCTACACATAACTTCGAAGAGGCAGAACAAACATGTTAATCTACTACTTCTCGAGGGTGAACATAACTCACACTATACTTGGATTAGGAATTTATCGAGGTATGTCTTTTGGATTTTAACATCGATGAAAAAACAATAATAATAATCTCTATGCACATATTGAATAGACTTGTGCACAAACAGTTGACAGCAAGTACACCAAAACTCTACTTTTGCGAGTTGTGTCTCAACTATTCGAGGAATCGTAGCACACATTCTGAGGACTGCAGCAAAATAATATCCATACTCCCAGATGAAAAACGCAAATATCTACAGTTTTCTAACGTCAACAATAAAATGCAAGTACCGTTTGCTATATTTGCAGACTTTGAATGTATATTGAAGTCTGTTAATGAAAACGTTAGTGATAATGTAGTTAATATTCAAGAACATATTCCTATTGCATATGGTTATTACATTAAATGTAGCTACAACCCCAATTTAAATAAATTTTCATCATATACAGATGAAAATGCAATCGAATATTTTATTAAATCAATCATATAGGATGTAACTATGTTATATACCCATCTCTATGCAAATCAAAAAAAGACGCTAAATATGTCTGTAGATGATGAAATTTTATTTATGAATGCAGTTAATTGTCATATATGTGAAAAGGCTTTACTAAATGATAGAGTTAGAGATCATTGTCATTTAAGTGGTAAATTTAGAGGAGCAGCACACAATGCTTGTAATGTTAACTATAAGATTCCAACATTTATCCCAATTTACTTTCACAATTTTTCTCGATATGATGCACATATGATGCACATTTCTTGCCTGCAAGTTTAGACACCCTCAGCTCAAATTTAGAGAAAAAAGATATGAAAGTAACTTCAAGTTTTTTCCCCGATGATGACGATGATGATGGTTGTAGTCGGCTAGACCTAATGCGTAGGAAAGGTGTATTTCCGTATGAGTACTTGGATTCAATTTCCCGCTTGCATGATAATACATTGCCATCTAAAGATAAATTTTTCAACAAACTTTCGAATAGCGAATGTTCTGATGAAAACTATCAGCATGCGCAAAAAGTTTGGAATATTTTTCAGTGTCAGTCCCTTAAGGACTACATGGAACTCTATTTAAAAACTGATGTTCTGCTGTTGGCGGATGTTTTTGAAAATTTTCGTTCTGTATGCAGCAAAATTTACTCTCTTGAGCCTGCACATTATTACACAACACCGGGGTTATCTTGGGATGTAATGTTAAAATCAACTGGCATACAACTAGAATTATTTACAGATATAGATATACAGAGATTTATTCAAAATGGTATTCGTGGTGGGCTAGTACAATGTACGCAAAGATATTCCAAAGCAAATCGTAAATATATGAAGAATTATAATGAGACAGAGCCATCACAGTTTTTATTATATTTAGATGCGAATGGGCTATGTCACAATATCTCCCATATAAAGACTTTTGCTGGATGAATGATTTGGAGGTTAGTGAGTTCAATGTTTTTAATATCCCAGCAGATTCTGATTATGGATATATTCTTGAAGTTAGTTTAGAATATCCTACTTCTTTACATGACTCTCATAACGATTTACCGTTCTGTCCAAGCAATCAGAAGCGTACAAAATTGTGTACAGTGGAAAAGTTAATTGCAGACCTAAACACCAAATACAAATATCCAATTCACTATAGAAATCTTCAGCAGTGTATTCAAAATGGTCTTGTTTTAAAAAAAATACATCGAATTTTAAAATTTAAACAAGCGCCTTGGCTTAAGAAATATATTGATATTAACACTCAGCACAGAACAAATGCGAAAACTAGTTTTGAAAAAGATTTTTTTAAACTATTAAATAATGAGGTATTTGGCAAGACCATGGAGAATGTTGAAAAAAGAAAAAATATTAAGATAGTAACTTCATGGGAGACAGTCCGTTGCAATAAGTTAGGGGCTAGAGCATTAATATCAAAAGCCAATTTTGAAAGTTCAGCTAAGTTTGCTGAGGATATGTACGCAATTCAAATGATGCGGTTATTGAATGTATATAATAAACCTATATATTTGGGGTTTTGTGTGCTGGATTTATCAAAGTTTCAAATGTACGATTTTCACTATAGATATATGCTTCCTAAATTTAAAGAAGCGTTAAGTTTAAATTATATGGATACTGACTCTTTTATCTACACCATTAGAAGAAACGATGTATACGCTGATATTCGCAATGATGTTGAAATGAGATTTGATACATCTGAATATTCAGAAGACTTAGCAAACAAATATCAAATACAGAGGTGTAATAAAAAAGTTCTGGGTATGATGAAGGATGAAAATAACGGAAAAATAATGACAGAATTTATTGGACTACGACCCAAAATGTACTCTCTTCGTCTTGAAGATGGGGGTTGTGTTAAAAAAGCAAAGGGTGTTAAAAACGCAGTGTTAAAAAACGTAAGCTTAGAATCATTTGCTAATTGTTTATTCAATAAAAAGACATATTCAACTAGTAATATGCTAATTTTTAAGTCAAAATTGTACACACAAAAAATAACAAAAATAGCATTAAGTTCTCAAGATGATAAGAGGTTTATAAGAAACGATAATATACATACATACGCTTGGGGCATTATAGAATTTCAAACTTATAATAATAAAGAACAACAAGTGCTATAAAAAAAAATACAAAAGGGTCATGTAATACAATCAGAAAGGTTTTGAAGCTCGAACAAGTATGTCTCCTCTTAACAACGAACTAAAGGTTGCCTTTTATGAGTATAATTTGTAGTGTCGCTTGGCACTGGTATATATATATTTAAAGGTAGCGCCTAAAAGATGCCAGGTTTTTTTTGGGTGCCCAAAGGTTAACATAAGTGCTAACATAAGAAATAAATGGAATAAATAGGAAAATAAGCAAAGCATTTAATAGCCTTTAAGTTAGCTCATAAGGTCTTTTGTTTGTATGGCCTTTCGGACAACTTCGGAAGGGTTTTGGGTTTAAGAGGTGACCTTGGTATAAAAACCGGTTAGAGGCGCCCTCTAGGTTTCCCAGAGAGGGGCGAATAGCTCCAGTGAGAGGCGAGGGAGCCAAATGAAGTATGGCTGCGCCCAGGCAGAATGACCTAGTCATTATCATTTTTCACTGGCGACCAAAGAAGTTCGATATTTCGAAAAAAAATTTTTTCTTGCAAATTTTTCTTGGGTGTACATAACCCCGAACTCCATGCGGAAATTTTAATTACGAAGTGACGAAAATTTGAAAGCAACGTTATCACAGTGGACTATTTAATAATAGTCTGGGTATTCAAGACCAATAGGTAATTATAATTTTAGTGATTTGATTTGATTTTTAATTTCGGGATATGTCTGGTAGATCGCCGAAAATAAACCCTTGTGTCAACGTGCAGCGCCGGCAGCCTGAATAATTTGCAAGCCGGATTCCAAAGGCTACGGAAGGTGCTGCTACTAAGCCAGGGAAAAATTCCCTCTCGCCCACGGTGAGGGAGGCCCCGAGGAGAAGAAAAAGGAGCACTTGAGACTCCGACGAACCAAAATCAGACAGGCGGTAGCTAAGTGATAGCTAAAATTTTTTTTGTATAAAACTCTGCTAAGCTGACCCTATATTGGATGTAGTGGCCTAAGCTATCAAATTTTGTGTTTGTGCGGACGTATGGAAAAATTTTCTTTTCTGGTGATATCGCCAGTCATGTCTGTCGGGCTGTGCTCCCAAGAATAAGTCTGGTTGGTGATGTGCCTGACCGTTGGCGAAAAATTTTGTTGCAGTGAATAAGTTTTATGATACCAATAATTTATGCTGGAGCAATTGCGATAATTTTCTCTGGCGCTCCTGGGCCTAAGTTGTTCCGCTGTCCGTGCCATAATGTTGAAAGAAATCATGAATGCGGCTTAAATTCTAACCGAAGAATTTTTTTTGTTATAGTAAATACTGCATGAAGCAGATATATATTTTTATTGTTCAATCCCAAAAATGAATTTTGTAACCTTAGTTGATTGGAATTAAGAATTTCCCTTTTGGAACCCAAATCCAAATTCGCCCAGTTCAACGCCAAGAGCGATGTTATTTATATCTCCATACGGAGTGTTGATTTAAAAGCGTAGGAATAGGGAACTATATGAATATGTAATTTTTTGAATTTGAATTTCCAGCCACTACCGCCTGAAAGATCTTTCATTGTGGGAAAAATCGTGAGTAAAAGCAAATATTTTGATACACATATATAAGTATATTCATATTAACCCTATACTGCCGGGATACTAAAGCTCAGTCCGGTCAATGACCTTAACAAGAAAAAATACATAGAGCAACGCAATAAACAGCTGATCGCGGGCTGAATTAGGCGAAGTTGGAGTTTTTTTTTTTTTTTTATAGTATTATGATTATAATTTTTTTTCTTGGAATTTATACTAAGTTAATTGTAGGTTACAAACAACAAAATGGATTATTGCATAGTTTTAATTAATGAATTTTGAATTATAATGAATTTTTAAATTTTAAATAATTTTTCTTTTTGGAGTCATGCGGCGAAAAGGAGGTTAGCAGGGGCCAAAGGTTTTTGGGATCGCTGGCGATGAGTAGCGGAAATGAGCGATCAAGGTAGGGTGGGCAACCTCTCGGGTTTCTCCGAATTGTTTTCCTGAGAATATATATATACGACACGTTTATCTTCCGATCCTATCTCTTCCTTTCTATGATTTTCTGGTTGTTTAGCACGCGATTATTTTTTCTTAATTAAACTTTAACTAGCCGCGAATCTCGGTTCTCGGGGAATAACCATTTCAATACCCTACCCAAGTCTTACCGACAAAAATGAGCCGGAGCAAGCGCGTGCCCTCGACAAAAGAACCACCCTTTCATCCATTCGCACTAATCTACTATAGCGACACGCTACAGTTAAGATTCAGTAAAAATAATTAGTTAAATAAAATAAGAAATGGCGCCCAACGTGGGGCCTTAAGTTGCTAACACTATAAAGTGGGTATGAGTCAATGACAGCCGACTCTGTTTTCATCAGATACATAGATTTTTTTTTTGGACAACATCTGTCCTTTTTTGTTCATTTAGCATTGCATGGGTGAGTTGGTTTATGGGTAACGGGATCAGATATAAGTTTGTTACAACTTTATCTCCCAAAACTCTTAATTAACTAGGAACGTATTACAGGATCAATTTGAAGTTCGAAATACCTCAAATTCCGCAATTTTATTGGGTGGTCGTTGCGTTGGATTAGGCTTCAAAATAGTATAGACTTTAAGTCTCCAGGCAACGACAGCTAAAGAAACGTAGCAAACTCTATTGCAAATATGCTATACGTAAGATTCTTTCTCGAGCAACATGATAAAGATAACTGGATAAGTTTGCAGTTCTAAATACCACAAACTCCATTCTTCAACTAATGTTCATTTTTTGTTCTTGTAGAAGTGCCTTATCTGAACCGGAAGTAGCTTAGTTGAAATAGGCTCCGATTAACGAAGCATAAGGCAAGGCGTCAACAAGGATAGGAAGATTAATAAAATTATTGTCGTACATGAAAAGGAAAACAGGTCCCAGCTATTTCTCTGAAGCGTTCGCGGATTCCAAAAAGAAAATTTTTTTTTATGAATATATTTTGAATTATTATTATTATTATTATTATTATTATTATTAAAGTATAGGATATAGTTATAAACTATCAACCTAACTATATTTGACAAGCACTGGCAACTAAGGCCTTCGGCTTAGACGAAAAACTACATCCATGCACTAGCCTGGGATTCGAACCCGGATCCTCGTTGTTATATTTTGAATATTTAAGTATATATTAGGATTTGTCTTTCAAAAAAAACAAATAATACGCAATTTAATTAATTGCATTTCTCGATTAATTAAAAGTAAAGTAAAGAAGCAGATCTAAAGTTAGAATGGTATTAGGTCGAAGTAACGAAAATTTGACTCAATGTCAAGACGATGACGATGTCTGATTTGTAAACAAATAATTCAATATCGAGAGCAGCTGCTAACTACAAGTTGCAACCACCAATTTCATTTAGCTTGCTTTAACAGCCGATCAAAAAGTGAGCAAGTTTTTCCAAGCTGCACAACGATTACTGATCAGCCACAGGCAGGGCCAAGCAAAACAAAAACACGCCAGACGTCACTACCACCCAGTGGGCAAACATCAAACGTTCAGACTAGGTCCAAAGCACAGAGAACGGTACAAGCAGCAGGTACCATGTCCGCCGGGGGGATAGACCAGCATGGGGTATCCACGGAATCAGAGTCTTCGGAACCAAGTACATCTAGAGAGGCTCAAATGGCGCTATTAATCGCCAATGCAGTGGCCGCTGCATCAAGGCAGCAGAGCGAAATATTATTACAGAATGCTACCAGACAGACCGAATTACTAACACAGGCTATGGAAAACGGTTTCCAGAGGCTTTTGTCAGGCATTTCGTATTCCCAAGGGGAAGAGGGACAAAATCCTCAGGAAGCAGGACAGGTTAGGGAAAACAATAGAAGGCCTGCAACAGCCAATAGTGAGCAAGCAAGCCATATTAGTTTTATAAATGATCTTCGCCCTGATCGTATAAGTCAAATTATAAGTAATTGGAACTTGAAGTTTAACGGGAAGTCAATGGCAGTCGAGGATTTTATTTATAGAACGGAAGTTTTAACTCATCAGACCCTTGAGGGAAATTTTATATTACTGTCGAGATATGTAGGGAATTTATTTGAAGGCAAAGCCAGTGAATGGTTCTGGCGATATCATAAAAGAGATAGAAATATACGATGGTTGGAGCTTTGCACGGCCTTAAGAGAGCAATACAAGGACGAACGCACAGATCAGCATATCAAAACAGCAATTAGCAGGCGTAAACAAGGCGATAGGGAAACATTTGATGAATTTTATGAGGCAATACTTTCGTTAGCGGATACACTGTCGACACCACTAGAGGAAGCGGAGATGTTAGAATTTTTACGGGCCAATCTGAGGACGGAAATTCAACATGAACTGTTGTACGAAACAACCTCCACGGTAAACCAATTACGTCATCTGGTGCGATAGCGGGAGATTTTTATGCAAACAATAAAAAAGCCAAACATTATACCCCAACGTCCAGTACCGATGCCCAGACGAGTAGTAAGCGCTGTAAGTACTCAGTGTCAGAGCGATCATGAAATAGAAGAGGAGGACGGCGAAATTGCAGCCATTCAATTAAAGTGCTGGAATTGTAAATCGCCAGGTCATCGCTACCAGGATTGTCTGGAGGAGCCTAGAGTATTTTGTTATGGATGTGGTCTAGCAGACACATACAAACCGTCATGTAGAAACTGTAATTCAGATCAAAAAAACTTAGCAGGACGTGCACCCTTGAAAAGTGCACGCAAACTAGTAGCGTCGAAAGCGACGAACACAGATTAAATGAAGGTTTAATCTGTCAACCAGAGTTATCCAACCTACCGGAGGCTCGTGCTAACCTACAAAGCCAAAGTAGTTCGGCACATTATTCCCATATACATGAATTAGGCAGATCGCAATTACGTCGAAAACTGTTTAATCAACGAATAAAATTCGAACGCAGACAGATCTTATCTGCAGTAGTGGGGAATGTTCAAGATATTAGACCGTTCGTCGAAGTGTCTATCTTAGGTAGGAAAGTTAACGGATTGTTAGATACTGGCGCTTCTATTAGTTGCGTTGGGGGAGAATTTGCCAAAGCATTACAAAACACCCTTTCGGGCTATAAATTAATGAAGTCCACTGTACGCACCGCAGACGGGAGCGCACAACAAATAATAGGAAAAATGGAGACGGAAGTAAGTTTTCGAGGATCAAATAAGATTATTAAGCTGTATATTGTGCCAGCGTTATCTTTAGACTTATATTTAGGGATCGATTTTTGGCATCAGTTCGATTTACTACCGCCAAGCATAGCGATGAATAGTAATGAATTATGCTGTCTGTCAGAAAATAACCCAGAACAACGAAGTTTAACGAAGGATCAAAAACTAAAGTTAGCAGATACTATTAAATTCTTTCCGTCGTATAAAGACAAAGGACTAGGGAAGACTTCAGTGTTATCACATCATATAAACGTAGCGGGTGCAACACCAATAAAACAAAGACACTATCCCATGTCACCGGCCAAAGAACAGTTGGTGTATGAGGAGCTAGATCGTATGCTGGGATTAGGAGTAATTGAGGAGTCACAGAGTGCCTGGTCTTCACCCATTGTCTTAGTATGTAAGCCTGGCAAAAATAGGTTGTGCGTCGATAGCAGAAAAGTAAACGCGGTAACAATTAAAGATGCTTACCCGATGCCTATTATAGACGGTATACTCAGCAGACTACCAAAAGCAGAATATATAACAAGTTTAGATCTTAAAGACGCCTACTGGCAAATACCTCTGGATATAGAGTCGCGTGACAAAACAGCGTTTTGTGTACCAGGGCGTCCATTATATCAGTTTACGGTGATGCCGTTCGGTCTATGCAATGCTCCGCAGACCATGTCTAAACTTATGGATAAAATTATGCCAGCTCAATTACGAAACCAAATTTTCATTTATTTAGATGATTTATTAATCGTATCCAATTCATTCGAAAACCATTTACAAGTGTTGACAGAAGTAGCGGAATGTTTAAAAAGAGCAGGGCTTACTATCAATGTCGAAAAGAGTTTCTTCTGTAGAAAGGAAGTTAAGTATTTAGGTCATATAGTGGGTAATGGCAATATAGCTACTGACCCAGAGAAAATATCTGCCATAAGTAACTTTCCGATTCCAAAGTCAATAAAACAGGTGCGCCGATTTTTAGGCATGACAGGATGGTATCATAAATTTATTCAAAATTATGCTGCTATTGCGTCGCCAATAACGGACACGCTTAAAATTAAACGTAAATTTGTTTGGACGGAAGAAGCTCAGCAAGCGTTTGAAGCGTTAAAATCGCAATTGTCTTGTGCCCCAGTTTTACATAGTCCGGATTTTAAAAAGCCTTTCGCTATTCATTGTGATGCTAGTCATACTGGAGTGGGGGCCGTGTTAGTGCAGTTGAATGACGATAATGAGGAAGTTCCAATAGCGTTTATGTCGCGAAAACTTAATCAAGCCCAAAGGACTTACTCGGTAACAGAAAAAGAGTGCCAAGCAGCTGTATTAGCTGTAAAGAAATATAGAGCTTACGTAGAAGGCCAGGAATTTTCGATTGTTACCGATCACGCTTCGTTGAAGTGGCTTATGAATCAATCTGATTTGAGTTCAAGACTAGCACGCTGGGCTCTAAAATTGCAAGGCTTCGAGTTTAATATAGTGCATAGAAAAGGCAGTCAAAATGTAGTGCCTGACGCTCTTTCTCGGGTATATACCACCGATTTATCGTCAATTGAAATGTCAGGTATGATGGATTTAGAATCTGAGGAATTTAACAGTGCAGAGTATCTAGAGTTGCGCGAAAAGTTCAAAGTCAATGCTAACCTTATCCCGGACATAAAGGTAGTGGGGAAGTTTGTTTACCGAAGAACTGAGCCTAGTTCAGGGAATCAATTAGCAGATGACGTGGGCTGGAAGCTATGGCTACCGAACGGACTTATTCAGAGTGCTCTCAAGATAGCACATGAGCATACACTCTCAGCACATTGTGGCATAACCAAAACGTTAGAACGGCTGCGTAGGTACTATTATTGGCCTAAACTGGTCAGCGATGTAAAGGAATTTGTAAATCGTTGCGACCTCTGTAGAAGCACTAAACATCCGAACTACGCGCTTCGACCGCCGTTAGCAAAAGCCAGCAATACTCCGCGGTTATTTCAGAAATTATATGTAGACTTCTTGGGTCCTTATCCGCGTAGTCGCGCAGGCAATATTGGAATATTTATTGCAGTTGATCATTTTTCGAGATTTCCTTTTTTAAGGGCAGTGAAAAAGTTAACTGCCGAAGCCATCGCGAAGTATCTAGAAGACGAGTTATTTCATTGCTTTGGGATACCAGAGGTAATAGTCTCGGACAACGGAGTTCAATTTAAGTCTCATCTATTTAATAATTTAGTTCAAAAATATGGGATACAACATATATATACGGCTTCATATGCGCCACAGGGCAATATGTCCGAAAGAGTAAATAGGTCCGTACTAGCTGCAATTAAAGCATACATAAGTCCAGATCAACTAGATTGGGATGTAAATTTGAGCAAGATTTGTTGTGCATTGCACTCATCAGTACACTCTGCCATTAATACCAGTCCATACAGAATGGTCTTTGGCCAACATATGATCACGGATGGAGCTACGTATAGTCTGTTGCGGAAATTGGAATTACTAGAAGATCGCACAGTATCGTTTAATAGGGAGGATTCTTTAGCCTTGTTGGCCGATCAGGCAAAAATTATTACACAACAACAGCACGAAAGAAATGAAAAATCTTATAATGTAAGAAGTCGAATAGCGTGTTTTTCACCTGGTCAAGAAGTATGGCGCAGAAATTTCCAACAAAGTAACTTTCAGAAAGGTTTTAATGCTAAATTGGCACCGGTATTTGTAAAGGCTCGGATAAGGAGGAAGCTAGGGAATACTTATTACGAGTTAGAAAATTTCCAAGGGCAACTGGTAGGAAAATATCGTGCCAAGGATATCAGGCAGTAAACTGGAAGGTACAGTGCAAGCGTTAATCCCTCTTATCGATTAGACCGATAAGTGTGATTTTGGCAGGGTGGGCAACCTCTCGGGTTTCTCCGAGTTGTTTTTCCTGAGAATATATATATACGACACGTTTATCTTCCGATCCTATCTCTTCCTTTCTATGATTTTCTGGTTGTTTAGCACGCGATTATTTTTTCTTAATTAAACTTTAACTAGGCGCGAATCTCGGTTCTCGGGGAATAACCATTTAAATACCCTACCCAAGTCTTACCGACAAAAATGAACCGGAGCAAGCGCGTGCCCTCGACAAAAGAACCATCCTTTCATCCATTCGCACTAATCTACTATAGCGACACGCTACAAATTTAAAAGGCTCTAGAGAGGCTTTGCAAAAAGGTGCCAGAACAGATAAAATTGTTTCAAACGATTTTTCTATATATGTATGAGAGATGCTTGATGAGACGATGTGGCAAAGAGTTTATAAAATTATGTTTAGAATATGGCTACAAAAAGGATTATGTAAGTTAAAATCTAACATCTTTTTGCGACAATTCCAAATCCTAATCATCAAAAAAAAAATTCCAGTTCAATAAAGATTTGCAGAAAGCAGCTATTAATTTTGCGGTAGACTCCTTGCGTAGTGATAATATATTAGTACTCCTTGATGGCAATGAAAGAATTCAAGTGGATCATTAGTATATAAATCTAACGCCACTTATTGGACTTACAAAATACTTAACAAAGGAGAATTTGAATGATCTATCTGTAGCCATTATTAAACTCTTGGAATATGGAGCATATGGAGCCTCTTCACTGTATAGTGATGAAGGCCTCTATTGATAAAGATCTGAAGCGTTCCTTAGTAATGCGCTTTTTGCAAATCAAAGATTTGGATATAGATCGTTTCCGATATGGCCAATTGCGTACATTACTAACTGAAAATTATCCAGGCTTGAAATTACCTCCAGAAGTTGAGAGCAAATAACAAAAATAGCATTAAGTTCTCAAGATGATTAGAGGTTTATAAGAAACGATAATAAACCACAAAAAAAAAAAATATATATACATATATATTTTTGTTTTTTCTTCCTTTTTTGCTGTTGATAAGCAGAGGGAGCCGGGTGAGAAAACAGCTAACAATTTTTTTTGTTTATTCTCATTATTTTCAACTGATGATGATAAGTGTATGCTGTTAAATTAGTTTAAGTAAAGCTTTGTAACGGAGGCAGTCGGTGAAAACATTGGAAACCATCAAAGACTCAAACTTTTTTTTTTCGCAATATGAGTCTTAATAACAATAAAAATTTAGCTATTCAAGTGAATGTAGTCAGCTCATCAACTGATGTTGTACAATCAGCAATTGCAGAAAGCGATGTTGTTGCTAATGATGACGTAGCAGAAACGATGAGCGAGAATGAGTTAGAGTTTCTACTGACACATCAAAGAAATGACGCAATTCGGATAGTAGAAAGTTCGATGCTTGAGTCCGAAGAAGATGCCCAACAACCATGGATTGATATTGAACAAAATGCACAACAACCATGTGATGATATTGAATTTCCCATGTTTTGCCCATGATGCTGAATAAGAATAAAAGGAAAAACTAAATAAAACATTTTTTAATTAAATTTCGAGAATATGCTGTTGCTGTTTTATTATATATATATATTTATAATTTTCGTGTAAAGAAAAAAAATTTTATTTATTTCACATATCAAATAAGTTAGTCAATTTCCATGTCATTTATTTGAATGTAGTCGTTTACATTTATTATTTTTACTTGACTTTCATACTCTGTGTCAACAGCGCTAAACTCTTCCACTTCACCATTAGCCAAAATTCGGTCAGCTTGATATTTACGGTATTCATAGCAACTGTTGGTGTAAATGCATGCTTAAAATACAAACTATGAATTTCTCACAGTAAAGACCAATGCAGGCTTTGCTTAGAATAGAATTAACCCCTACATATTTTCATATACAATGTACTCACACTATATTTTTATACAACACAAAATTGTCCCCCACATTATATTCACACACACAATCACATTTACACTATGAATAAGACCCCCAAATGTATATACATGTGACCCCCTAGATCCTAGAATCATGTATATAAACTCGACCTTTTTCTTAATAAAATCAGTATTCAAGCAACTCTTGTCTATTCACTACTCTGCAATCAACGGGTGAGCATCGCTGTGTCTTTGGCCCCCATTTGCATGATCTCTCCGAAGTCCACCCAATTTCAAGTGTTGGTTGCGACAGCCCTATGTCACTAGTTTATGTTCTAGAGGCAAACATTTTTATAAATAATAAAATTATAAAATTCAATAATAGCAACTAATTTTCAGCTTTCTTAAAGAACATTTACTATCATATGTACATCTAATAGTTAAATCAAAGTCATCATAGTGAAGTTGAAAGTGACGAAAAAACGGTTTTTCGCTTTGAATTATTCCAGCTATATCACGCTTTTTCTGCACAAGATCTTGTCTGAATGCCTCAATCGCTTGTTCTGCAGTGAAATAATTCAAATGATTTGCATGTGGAGATGTAGTTGTTGTTGTTGTTGTTGATGCGTCTGTTGTTTTGATTGTTGTTGTTAGGGGAGGTGGTGGTTGAAATTCTTCTACATCGTCATTCAAAAATGATATCAACTTTTCACTTTGAGTCTGCAAGTGATTTTGAAATTGATCAACCAATCCGCTATGTCCGTTGTTTGGAATTCCTTCACTCAACTTTTCACTTTGCTTTAAAAATTGAATATTAAGTGATATTTTTACGCTATCATCATTTGGAAGATTAAGATAAAATTCTAAATCTTTCACACTTGAGTCCGAGCTTATTTGTATTGGCAATGGGATTGCAAAATAGCCTTGAATAGCTTAAACTGCACAAATTAACAGAATATTTATTTTTTGCATTTTAGCGAAGTAAGATCCAACCATTTTGGGTTCTGAAAAATGATTGACTAGCTTGCATATCATATACAAGTTGTATCAAATAAAAACGCAAGTCAAATTGCAGGGTATATATATATAATTTTATATTTTTGTTTAACGTTGATTAAAAAAAATGTCTTTATTTAATTTCAACGGAGTTGTTCTTTTACAAAGGATACTTATATTAACGTGCACTTAATGCTGAACTAACTGCTTGTGTGTTAAATATAAAAAGGAATCGCGAATCAAAAATGTAAAGGAGAACTAAACTCTAACAGAAGTGTTCGCGTATCAAGAACTGAACTGTTCGCGTATCGAGTGTAAAGAAGAACTAAAAACTGATGTCTTAAAGTTCTAAGATTATTTATAGGAGATTTTTCGGGGGTGGCGTGATTTTTGGGAGTTGGCTAAAGTGGCCTGATCGATTCTGATTGGTCACTTCGAAGATTTGTTTTGGATAATGATTTCCCACGAAAAGGGTGTAAAGTGATCTTCTTGTTTTGGACGCTGCAGCTGCGCGTATGAGTTAGATGGGGTCATTTGTTTATAATATAAAAAGGGGTCAAGATTTGCTTAGCTTGCATTTTTACGCGTGGGAAATTGTTTATAACAAAATAAAAGAGGGTCAAGATTTGCTGAATTAGCAATTTAAAGATGGGGTGAATTGTTTATAATAAAGTAATAAGAGTGGTATTATATGGGGAGGCGGATATATTACTCCCCCAACCTTTAAAAAAGTAGCCTATCCTCAGGCGGGAAATGGAGGGTATAATGAAGGAGGTGTTTGCATATTTTCAATAGGGATTTCTTGCGATATTATTTATTCTTGTGGGACGGGATTATCTAGTGCTGATTCAACTGATTTAATTTGTCTTATAATTATTTTTTTAGTCATTGATTTAAACTTATAGATAAGATATATAATAAGACTTATTAAAGTCATGATAAATGTAGTTGTTGTTATTATATTAAATATGTTGTTATACTTAGTTTTTTCGTAAATGATTTGTTTCGTTTGTAAGTAAGAAATAGGTTCCAATTTTGTTACATTATTTGTTACATAGATATTTTGTGTGTAATCTGAAAATGAGTTTACTATTGATATTTCGTTTAACTTAATGCTACAATCGTATATCTTAATTATATTATTTCCTTCTATAAATATTTTATTTTGATTACAGTTTTGTTTTAAATTTGTTTTCGGTAGATTCCAGGTAACAACAATGTTGGGCTCTACATAACTAATTTGATTTGTTTTAAAAGTTTTACTATATTTGCATTCTGCTGGTATTTGTGTTATAATTCCATTTATACATTCATTTATTTCTTGTTTTCTAGTAGATTTTATGTATGTTTTATTGTTTTGTATATAATAAGTTTCTTGAACATTTTCTGTTAAAGTATTATTGTTATCGTCTGGGTAGGGGATAATTTTGAAAAGTGGGGTTTTGGATATTAGTCTAGGTATGTGCGAGATTATTAGTATTTCGTTCGTATCTGATTTCAACCAAGTAGATGTTTTTATGTTTAGAATTTTTTCAGTATTT
This sequence comes from Drosophila austrosaltans, assembly GCA_035045865.1. NCBI lineage: Eukaryota > Metazoa > Arthropoda > Insecta > Diptera > Drosophilidae > Drosophila > Drosophila austrosaltans. The sequence goes on from JAWNOQ010000003.1 coordinate 14,121,949, forward strand.
ATATCGACTATGTATTGATGATTCAAAAGTTTTGGGTTAAATATTCCGAGTCTTGTCAACTGCATGCCTAATTCTATGTCTTCTATGTATTCTGTGAAATGCTCTAAGTTAAATACAAGGATATTTAGTTTTTTGTCTGTATCTTGACTAATGGTGAGGTTGTTTAATATTTCAATGTTTTTGTTGACTGCGTCTATAATGTGGTTAAGTTCGTCGTTTTGGGCATTATTTGCTGTTAAACTGTTAATTTTGTCTTCTAGTTCTTCTTTGTCGTTCTGGTCTAAAGTGCCAAATAGATATTTATTTACTGTACCTACAAAGTTAATAAGTCCTCTTTTGTTTCTCTTTATTATTCTGATGCCATTCATTTCACGGTTTAATTTCTCAGTTAGGTATTGGATGTGCATTAAATTTTTATATGGTTCTGTTTGCTCTAACAAGTTGTTGTAGGTGATTTGTACTTTGGTTAAATTTACGGTTAGATAATGAAATTCGTAATCTGAAGGTAGGTCCATAATTCCTGTTTTAAATATAAGATAGCCGTTTGGTGCTTTGATGGGATTAATTTCTATACTTTGTGTATGTGTTAGGGATGCCATTGATAGGAGTAGAAGCAGTAATATTGGAATGTCTGAAATTAGTCAGTATATTTGCTTTGGTGAATTTTCTTTTTTTTCTTGAATTTTGATTTGTAGTGTGTAGTTTGTCTTCCTCTGTTTGTTTCAATGAAATGTTTGTCGTCAACTTGGGTAATTTCTCCTGTTTTCTTAAATGGTGTAGTAGTTTTACTTCTAACTAACGGGGCTTGCTTGTATTTTGTATTTATATCAAAGTCATTTCTATTTTTATTTAATTTGTCAATTTGATTTATCTTATTAGCTTGAGTGTTATAAAGGGGCGTGCCTGCATAAATGAATATATCTGCGGGTGTTCTATTTGTTGTCAAATGTTTAGTCTTGTGGTTATAAGTATAAAGGATGGTTTCGAACTTAGTTTGTTTATCTTCAATGCTTGATTCTGTATTAATAACTCTTAGTTTCTCATTCACGGTTCTATGAAATCTTTCTATATCAGAAATGCCATTTTTGCTCGTTGTTATACTTATTTTAACGTTTTCGGAGTTAAGCCAATTTTGGAGTGCTACGCATATAAATGCGGAATCTTTGTCTGCTTTGATTTCTAAGGGTTTTCCCATGTCATTAAAGATTTTAGTGATTGCTCTTTTTGCTTCTAGCCAATCACGACTTTGGACTTCAACTAGAGAGGCAAATTTAGAATATACGTCTATGCATGATAAAAATTGTTGATTGTCAACTAAATAAAAATCCATTACATATTTTTCTCTGGTATTAAATATTTCTGGCGTGGTTTCAAAAGTTAGTTTAGTATTTCTATTTTCTGATTTGGACAAATTGCAAATATCGCATTCATTAATAAAGTTCTGAATTAGTTTTTGGTAATCTGGGTAATAGTATTTTTCTTTGAACCAATTTATAGTTTTAGTGATACCTGGGTGAAGTAGTGTTTTATGGTTTTTCAAAATAATTTCTTTGAATTCTGCATAAGTGGGTATGTCTTTTAGTTTGGAAGTTGTTCTTAAAGTTTTGGTTCGACTATTGGAACTTATAATTTCAACATACATAAGCTTGTTGGAATATTAAAAAGTCTGCATCGTCATGAAAATAGATCGCGTTATTTTTTGAGCACAAATATTCTTTGATTAGTTCTTTCGCGGAATGATTAGTCATTTCTTTATAAGATATTTTAATTTTTGTTTTATGAAAAAAGCGAATAGTTTCGACTTAGTCTTCGTTGCTTTTAAGAAATTCGATTTGATGGTTGTAGAAATTCAGAGGTTTTTCAGAAATAGTTATTAAGTTTTAATTATCTTCCTGAGCACTGTGTATTTTTTTTTTTTTTTTTTTTTTTTTTTTTTGCGCGCGAATCCCATCGGGTGCTCTAAGTGCCCACAACCTCCCGCCCAACCGACCGAGGGGCGCAAACCGCATGACGTACGGCACGAGTCGCGGGGAACAGTTGACAAAAAACAGACAAATAACGAAAGCTACAGCTATTTACGAGCTAAGTAGGAAATGATAGAAGATTTTAGTACTGATAAAGAGAGCTCTGGGCTGATCACACGATAAAGTCGATTATAATCAGCCGATAGGACTCGAAATGGATTATGCAATGCATAGTTAGTAGTACAGTGTGCAAGGGATAAGGGAATATAGTTTCTAGTAGGTCTAGATGGTACAAAAAGATCTACTTGGTGTAATAACTCAGGCGAGTCAATATCACCAATTAGGAGCTTGTGCATAAAGATAACACCAAGCATTATTCTACGGTTAGTAAGAGAAGGAAGGTTAATTAAAAGAAGTCTACTAGAGTACGATGGCAGATTGACATTGCGCTCCCAGTTAAGACCACGAAGAGCAAAAAGCAGAAATTGTTTTTGAATAGATTCAATTCTAATTTGGTGTGACTCATATTGAGGTGACCATATGCATGATCCGTACTCCAAAATAGGGCGGACCAAAGAGGTATAGAGAATTTTGGTAGTGTAAGGATCGTCGAATTCTTTCGACCATCTTTTAACAAAACCAAGAACGCCTGTGGCTTTAGCGATTATCGTAGAGATATGGGAGTTGAAGGTTAATTTACGATCCATGAGTACACCTAAATCATTCATTTCATCAAGGCGTTCTAATGGAGTGTTGTTCAAGGAATATGTCATCATCTGAGGAGAGGTCCTATAGAACGACATTACCTTGCACTTAGTGGTGTTTAAGTTTAAAAGATTGTGCTGACACCAACACTGAAAATTATTAAGATCAGCTTGCAATCTACTGGACGAAACCATATTGCTATAGCTAAGGCAAAGCTTAACATCGTCAGCATACATGAGCACATGTGAATGATGCAAGACGGAAGGAAGATCATTTATGAAAAGGGTGAACAGCAACGGACCAAGATGACTACCCTGGGGCACCCCCGAAGTCACATTGATGCATCTGGAAAAGGAAGACTTAAATAAGACCTTTTGTGTTCTACTTGTCAGATACTCACGAATCCAACGGAGTAGAATATTTGGGAAGCCAATTGCATTTAACTTTATAAGCAATAACTTATGGTTAACAGAGTCAAAAGCCTTACTGAAATCTGTATATATGACATCAGTTTGCTTTGCACTTTCAAATCCTTTGATCGTCCTAGATGTAAATTCTAAAAGGTTAGTGGTTGTGGATCTACGTTTCACGAAACCGTGTTGGGCTGGTGAAATTATAGAACTACAAAAATGCTGCAATTGAAAAGTTACAATTTTTTCAAAAGCTTTTGGAATAGCGGACAACTTGGAAATACCCCTATAGTTAGAAACATCAGACTTACTACCCTTTTTATGGAGAGGAATTATAAATGATTCCTTCCAAATCAACGGGAAAGCGGAGGTTTCAACAGACAACGAGAATAATTTCTGAATAGGCTTACATAACGATTCAGCGCAAAATCTGAGTACACAACCAGGAATCCCATCGGGACCTGGCGCGTACACAGGTTTGACTTGCTTAAGCACGCTGAGAAGCGAACTTTCGTCAATTAAAGGATTGAATATGCAATTTGACTTTTTTAACTCATAAGGATACGGAGAGTTTAAGTGGTATTCCGTTAAGGAATAGGTTGTTTTGAAAAAATCAGCAAACATATCGGCAATGGCCTGATCACTGTCCGCAGTCTTATTTCCAAAAGTTAAATATGATGGGCTTATGCTCGTCTTGCGTTTAGCGTTCACAAAGTTGTAAAACTGCTTAGGATCACTGTAAAACTGAAGTTTACATCGCCGAAGATAATCCTTGTAGCATTTTGTATTTAGCTTCATGAAATTTGAACGAGCAATAGCATATTTAGAAAAATCTGATGGACGACCTGCCTTTTTATAACTCTTATAATATCTCGACTTAACATTTCTTAAATTGGACAGCTCCCGAGTGAACCAGGGGGGTTTATTAGACCGAACTGATCTGCCGAGAGGAACACAAATTTTAAAAACGGAATCAAGCATATTATAGAAATAATGAATAGCAGAGTCCAAGGTTGTACAATTGTACAGATATGACCAATCAAGGTTCCAAATAATATTATTAAGTCTGACAAAGTCAGTTTTACGAAAGCAGCGGCTTCTTGTTACCGGATGAGTATTGTAAGTCGGCACACAAATAGAAAGGTCAATAGTTACATCCAAGGTTGGATGAAATTTGTCTTCTGGTAAAACGAGAGGTTCAATCCTGGAAACGACGCAGTTGGAGGAGTCCAACACAAATACAAGATCCAGTGATCTATCAATTGAATTGCGTACAGGATTAATTTGAGTAAGGGATAAATCAAACAGACCATCAATGAAGCAATGTGACGAGGAGGGCAACAACACTGAGGACTCATCAGAAAGCGACCAGGAAATATCTGGTAAATTAAAGTCACCGAGAACAATGAGAGTATCTCTATCAGAAAGAAGTGAAGAAACTGATTGAATTGCTTCCAAGTGATTATTTTATGTAATTAAGTCGGAAAGAGGTGGAATGTAGAGCAAGTAACATAAGTGCAAAAAGATTTAAGTGAAATTTTGACACTAATAAACTCAATTTCATGAGCGGAAGTTAACTGAATATTTTCAGATGGAAAAGCTGAAGTTGCCAGGGAACTACTTGTTTCGTTTCCTAAAAAGTTTTCGTCTATTTTAACTCTAGAGAGGACATCGGCCACATAATTTTCTTTTCCGGGTAAATATTTTATTTTGTAATCGTATTCATTTAATCTGATTTTCCAACGCTGTAATTTCATATTGGGTTCTTTAATGTTGGATAACCAAATGAGTGGTTTGTGATCACTTAGGATCTCGAAATGTCTTCCGAAGAGATAGGGTCTGAAATATTTAGTTGCCCATACAATTGCTAATAGCTCTTTTTCTATAGCTGAATAATTGAGTTCATGCTCATTAAGGGTTCTGCTAGCAAAACAGATAGGTTTTTGGTCCTGTGAAAGGACAGCGCCTAAAGCTACGTTACTAGCGTCTGTAGTTAAGGAAAAAGGTTTTTTGAAATCGGGGTATGCGAGTATGGGATCATTGGTGATGAGAAGTTTTAATTTCTCAAAGGCTGAAATATAATCTGGGTTATCTTTGTTAATTTTGGATCCTTTCTTTAATCCAAGGGTTAAAGGTTTTGCAATCTTTGCGAAGTTAGGAATAAACTTGCGGTAGAATCCGCATAAGCCTAAAAATGACTTGATTTCTTTCGGTGTTTTAGGAACCGGGAATTTTAAAATTGCTGTGATTTTGTCTGGATTTGGTTTAATGCCGTCTGTGGTTATAATGTGACCCAAGAATTCTGTTTCCCTTTTCAAGAATTCGCACTTATCTAATTGTAATTTTAAATTTGCATTGCGTAATTTAGTAAAGACTTTTTGGATTGATGCTAAATGTTCCTCCAATGAAGTGGAGTAAATGATAATATCATCCAAATAAACCAAACAATCTTTGTAGATAAGATCTTCTAGCAAATTATTCATACATCTTTGGAATGTGGCTGGTGCATTTTTCAAGCCGAATGGTATTCGTGTGAATTCGAAATGCCCATGTTTTGTTGAGAAAGCGGTTTTTTCAATAGATTTAGGGTCCATTTGAATTTGATGGAATCCCTTGGCAAGGTCAATAGTTGTAAAATACTGGCATTTTCCTAATTTGTCAAGAATGCGATAGTCTATGACTAACCGGAACTTTTTTTCTTTGGATGCGTCCTCTTTCTTGGGTACGATCCATATTGGTGAACGATAGGGCGATTCCGATTTTCGGATTATTCCCTGTTGTATCATTTCGTTTATTTCCTTATTAATTTCTTCATCAAAAATTTGGGGATGTTTATAGGGGTGTGTATATATAGGATCTTCGTGTTTAGTACGAATGGTATGCTTAATAGTACTAGTAAAAGTCAAATTTTCACCTTTCCTGTACTGAATATCGCTAAAGTCGTATAATATTTTTTTTAACTTTTCTCTTTCTTCTGAATTTAAATGATCTAGTCGGAATTCATTATTTTCTTCAATTTTGTTATTTATTTCGTATGCAAATGCATCGTAGTCAAAATCTACAGGGGGATAAGGAATTGATTCTGATGTCTCTTCTTCATTGTTGGTGAACTTAAAATAAAATTTATGATTTGATAATGTTACACTGTTATCATTATAATCAATAAGAGCTTGACTTGCTTTGAGGTAATTTCTACCTAAGAGTATATCATACGTAGTTGAAAAATTATGACAATAAAATTTTTGGGTTGTTTGACATAGTTTGCTGGGTGCAAAGGAAATACTTTTATTAAGCTCAATTACGCCTTTTATCGTCTGAACATTCAATTTTTCTGAGGTTTCGGGAAAATTAAAGAAGTTTTCGTTGATAAGGTTTATTGAAGAACCTGTATCAATGATACATTTAAGAGGTGTGTTGTTTATAGTTAATAAGATATATCCGTTTGATCTATCTGATGAATTGGTTCCGAGGCTGTCTGATGAAAATTTTCGGACCAGTCCATTCTACTCTGTCCGCTACCTGATGGCCTAATTCGTTTTGTAGGTGCGTTCAATATGCCCGAGTTTGTTTGTTGTGCATGGTTAGTAGTTATGTTTTGGTTAGGTCGGAATCTGTTAGCGTCAAAAATGTTATGCCGTTGGTAATTTGGTCGTTGGTAGTATGGTCGTTGGTAGTTTGGTCGTTGGTAGTTTGGTCTAAATTGATTGTTAGGGGGTGTTACATTGGGTCTTGGGTTGTGATTAACTGGTTGATAAGGTATTGGGTTATAATTGGGTTGAGGTACGAACTGATCATAACGTGGTTGAAAGAGTGTAGGGAATCTTTGAGTGTTGTTAGTAGTGTGATAGGGGGTTTTAAATGATTTCTCAAATGTGGGTTGTTTGTGGGTTGACTTATGCATATCAATAATATCTTCAACTAAGCCCTTTTCTTGTAAGAAACTTTTCAATGATAGTAAATCTGGGATATTAGTGTTTACGATTCTTAAATATATTTGCATTGGTAATTTTTGTATTAATTTCTCTGTGCTTGACTTTATGAGTCTGTGAAAATATGTTTTTTCGTATGTATCGTTTTCTAATTCTAGCTTACTCGTTAACTTTTGTTTTCTGCGTTCTGCTTCGTCCAGGAATTCTCGGATGTTGCCTTTGACGGGGGTGTTACGGAAATTCTCCAACAGCGTCTCATTGGGTGTCCGCGGTTAAAATTCAATATCAGCTGGTTTCGTAGATCGGTCCAGGTAGTTAAGGTTGTTGTTCCCAGGGTACGCATAACTTCGCCGCTGATACTGCGATCAATGTACCCAAGCATCACATGTTGTTGACGGGTATCATCAGTAAAATACATGGAGAGTATGTAGTCAATACGATGAATAAAGGTGAATAGTGCATCGGGATTGCCGTTGAATTTTTCATGGCTTCCGCCATACTAGATTCGGTGAGTGGTGGATGAACCATTTTATTTATTTTGAAGATTTGTTTTATTATTTGATCGTTGATATAATTTTTTTTTTTTTTTTATATAGAATTTTTTGTTTTGTATTTGTTTCTTATAATTTTTTTTCTTGTGAATTTCTTATTTTTAGATTTGTTGTGTTTTTTTTTTTATTTTTGTTTTATTGAATTTTTAGTTTTAACTTATGTATATCTCGTGTCTTCTGGCACGAAGATTCTTTTGCGGATAAAACAGGTTATTTAGTGTCTTCTGGTATATTTCCAGTTTTTATCGGTACAAAGGTCCTGGTATTTAACTCAGGTTTGAAACCTTAGCACAAAAAGTCTTGGTTGGAAACACAAGTTTTGCACTGCACTTTAACTTATTGTTTTATCCTACCGACTGCGCCAATTTTATATTTTTGTTTAACGTTGATTAAAAAAAATGTCTTTATTTAATTTCAACGGAGTTGTTCTTTTACAAAGGATACTTATATTAACGTGCACTTAATGCTGAACTAACTGCTTGTGTGTTAAATATAAAAAGGAATCGCGAATCAAAAATGTAAAGGAGAACTAAACTCTTACAGAAGTGTTCGCGTATCAAGAACTGAACTGTTCGCGTATCGAGTGTAAAGAAGAACTAAAAACTGATGTCTTAAAGTTCTAAGATTATTTATAGGAGATTTTTCGGGGGTGGCGTGATTTTTGGGAGTTGGCTAAAGTGGCCTGATCGATTCTGATTGGTCACTTCGAAGATTTGTTTTGGATAATGATTTCCCACGAAAAGGGTGTAAAGTGATCTTCTTGTTTTGGACGCTGCAGCTGCGCGTATGAGTTAGATGGGGTCATTTGTTTATAATATAAAAAGGGGTCAAGATTTGCTTAGCTTGCATTTTTACGCGTGGGAACTGGATGGGGTGAATTGTTTATAACAAAATAAAAGAGGGTCAAGATTTGCTGAATTAGCAATTTAAAGATGGGGTGAATTGTTTATAAATTGTTTATAAAGTAATAAGAGTGGTATTATATGGGGAGGCGATATATTACTATATATATGTATATTTATTTATATTTTTATTATTTATAATAAAGATGCCCCTAGAACATAATCTAGTGGCATAGGGCTGTCGCAACCAACACTTGAATTGGGTGGACCACGAAGGTTAGAGAATCTATATTGTAACGGGGGCCAAAGACACAGCGATGCACACCCGTTGCTTACAGATATTGAATTCTAATTAGCCTAAGAACTAGACTCTACTTATATAGGCTCCGCTGCATAGGTCATTTTAGCTCCACCTTTCATTATGTAGCTGCTAGTTCAGCAACTTATTGATTATTGCTGACCCTAGCAGGGGTACTCAATGAATTGATAGCCAATAACTGCTATGAGAGGGTTACCCGAGATTTACTTATTAATTATGGGTCACATGTGTGTACAATATGGGAATTATTTACTTAATATAATTGGGGTAATATTTGTGTAGAATGTAGTGGTGTTTTGTGTACTTATATTTATTTAAACCAAGCACCAACATACTCCCGGCCGTTGAACACTTGTTCAACATTACTCTATGTTGATCTCGAATTCCTGTGAACTGGATGCCTGTAGTTTGTTAGATTCTCTTCCTTCCTTCTGTTGGGTCATCTCATGTTGGCCTGGTTGAAGGTTGACGGGTCTCTTTGTACTCCACACCTTTATTACATATGCAACCAGTAATATTATGGATGTTGCTAGCGCTGCATATGATATGTAATGGTGGTGGTGGGGTACTTCAAGTTCATTTGGAAGTTTCATCTGGGTCGTGGCTAATAGTTGATTGCTTAAACTCTCTAGTTCCTGAGAGCCTAATTGCAAAGTGTTGTTTATAAAGGTGGCTTTCTTTTTATTTGGTACTGTGCTAGATGAGAAGTTTCCAAATCGTGCATACGATAATTTCAGCAATCCGGTGGTTTCCACACGGTGACCAGAAACTTGAAGTGCAGGGTGTTTTAATGTGCACCCTGGATCCATAACTAGAAGGCCTCCTTGATTAATGGTCACGCTGATCATGTTGTCATCGCATACTGCTGATAATTCCATCGGCGATTTTGTCGCAAATATCCAGCGATTTTTGTAATGCAGGTCGTACCATACAAACGGCTTGTTGGTTTGCTTGATATGGCACATTGATGAAGTCTTTTCTCTAAACAATTGAAACTCGCAGCTACTATTAGTAGTGAAAGTTGTTTGTTTGTCGAAACAAATGTATTCTTCTTCCTTCATTGGGTAGCATTGTGCCAGGTCCTTTGTTGACAGACCAATGTACTGGTCTCTGTGTCTATTTACTGCGATAATTGGGATTTCAACATCCATGATCATGATCCCATGATGACCGATTGCAGGAATGGGAGTTAAGTTATATAATTCCAGGGTCTCGGTGGACACAAGAGGCAAGGTGATCTTGAAGATCACATGATCCTTCACTATGGTTCCCTCCGCCTTCATGAGTTTGTATAATGGCATTATGTCAGTGTCCGATCCTGGCAACGCCAATCCGGGTGGAAGATGAGCTCTTAATTGTGCGGCCTGCTGGTGTAGTTGTTTTGGAGACAGTAGAAGTGGGCTAATCTGGTTGTGGTGGATATCGGTTAGCACATGGGTAAACTCTGCCTGTATGCGTTGCAAGTTTGCCGCTATCAAAGACAGTTGAGTGGTCATGGTAATGTACCACTGGAGTAACTTTACTGCATCTGATACTGTATTTGATAGGTCACTCATTTGTTGATCCAATTGTTTGAAGCGCTTCTTGACAGTTTCTTCATCTCTTTTAAATATGTTTATAGTTGAGTCAATGATTGATGTCTGATTCCGCATCAATGTCAGTAAATATTCTTCATTGACCTTCACTTTCTTGATTTTTTGTGACATTTCTTCAGCGTATTCGGAGTCCAGAATGCCAAATATTCCTTTGGCGATGGACCTAACGATTTCCAATGGAGCTCGTTTCATCCGCTTAATGTGCAGAAATTCATTTCCTGTGATTATTTCGTCGAAGATGTGATGCAAGTGGCGTTGCATCGCAAAACATGGTTCTGGTGGAGATAGTTGTGGACACATGTCTCCTACTCGTTTTAGTCCGTTGGCATATGACTCAATTTCTTCCAAATACGTATTTAAATCATAATACGCAATAATGGTCCAGTCAGATCCAGTAAATTGGGATGTTCCAATTTTTTCGTAGTATATGCCTGGTTTATCGTCAAATTGTGTTGTGTTTACTGACTGCGCCAGAGCCAGTGGTAGCATAAATAACATCATTAAAATTGTCATTCCTTCCTTAACATTGTTGTATGGTTTCTTCCACTTGGAAGCACTCTGTAATTCCTGCAGGTACTCTTGTGACCATTGTGTCCAGAAGGTGTGTTTCAACCTCTGAATTAACTCCCATTGTTCGGGTAAAGATTTCCTTTGGACCGTTTCTGCATCTGGCTGTGCTACTAATGGTTCGCCAATAAGCAGGTGACCTGGCGTCAGGGCGGTCAAATCGTTTGGGTCATTTGAGTTTGGAGTTAATGGCCGTGAGTTAAGTACTGCTTCCACATTAACAATGATTGTTGACAACTGTTCGAATGTTAAATTTGCTGTTGACACGTTCTTGAGGATCAGGTGTTTGGCTGATTTTACTGCTGCCTCCCATAAGCCTCCGAAATGTGGTGAACCTGGTGGAATAAATTTGAACTGTACTCCTTTTTGAATGCAAAATTCAAAAATAGCACTTGAGGCCTTCTCGGAGTGGATTGACTCTGTAAGTTCCTTCAATTGGTTGTGCGCTCCTACAAAGTTTGTAGCATTGTCACAATGGAGTGTTTGACATTTTCCTCGTCTTCCTATGAAGCGTTGTAGGGCGCCCAAAAATGAGGATGTGGATAAGTCGCCCACTAGTTCCAAATGTATAGCTTTCGTGGCAAAGCATACGAACACTGCTATGTATGCCTTGTCTGGCCTTTTTCCTCTCACTTTGTGGTGAATCCAAAAAGGTCCGCAGTAGTCAACACCTGCGTTAAGGAATGGTCGAGCTTGTGAGACTCGATGCTCCGGTAGATCTCCCATGACTTGTTTAAATAGTTGCGGCCGAAATCTTGTGCACCTTACACAGTTTTGAATTATATTTCTGATCATTGACTTGATCTTGATAATGTGATAATGCTGTCGAGCAATACCACGAAGGGCCTCTTGCCCGCAATGCACGTTTTCTTCGTGTAGCTTCTGCAAGATCATCTTTACAATAGGATCCCCGTAAGGAAGTAAATACGGGTTCCGTGTGTCCCTTGGTACGGGAGCTTGTTGCAATCTAGTTGCTACTCTAATGGTAGAGTATTCGTCCAATATTAGTGGTAATGTTGCCACAGGTCTTTTACTGTGGAGTGGTTGTTCTGGACGTTGTCTCAAGTGACGCAACTCAAAAGCGTACTCCGATTCTTGGATCTGTTTGATGATGATCCTGCGTGCTTCCTCCAATTCCTCTACTTCAAGCTGTGTTGTTGCACGCCTGTTAAGCTTGCTGCTAAACCTGCGAACGTATGCGACGATTCGCTGCAGTCGGTAGAATGAATTCTTGTGGTTTATTTTGTATATCCACGTATTATCCATTTCGTTTTGAGCCTTGTTGTTCACTGCTGCCATGCTGAATACCTTGGTTTTCCGTTCTGCCGTATCAGCCATGTGTTCCGATGGTTTGAAAGGTGCTGGCCAGCGGGTTCGTGGCCCGTGCAAGAATAATGGTCCATATAGCCATAAATTGTGCGTACTTAATTGAGATGCCGTATACAGCAGCTCCATATGCCTTTTCTGAAGCGTCTAAAAAAGTGTGTATTTGACGCGTAGTTGGCACCTTTCTGTCGTATATGTGCCTGGGTATTTGCATTTGATTTAATTCTTGCAAATCCGCACGATATGCCTCCCACTGATTTTCCAGATTAGCTGGCAACTCGGCATCCATTTCCAACTTTATGAACGCGATGTGTTGCAGTAGGATTTTGGCACGTACTACCACAGGCGCAAATAGTCCCAATGGATCAAATATTTGCCCTATTACTGAGAGGACTACACGTCTTGTGATTCCTCTCATGTGTCTCTGGGCTTTTCCGCAAAGCGTGTCTTCTTTAGGCATCCAAATTATGCCTAAAGTTTTCACACTTAATTGTTCCAATGCATCACCCAAATTAATACTGCTGCATATATCGTCCTTCGGGATGTCCTCCAATAGCTGTGTATTGTTTGAGCACCATTTTCTCAAATTGAATCCGGCTGGTTTAAGGATTTTAACCAGTTCTTGTCTGATTTGTAGTGCTTCTGCTAAGCTGTCTGCTCCTGACAGGCAATCATCCACATAAAAATCATTTTTTAATGTAGTTGCTCCTGAGGCCCATTTTTCCTTGTTTTTGGTTGCCAAATACTCCAGAGTTTTTGTTGCGAGGTATGGTGCCGAAGTTGTTCCATAGGTAACTGTTTTCAAGCGATAATATTTCAATTTCTTATTTGGGCTGTGTCTCCAAACAATCATTTGATTGAATTGATCATCTGGATTTACCCATATCTGTCGGTACATTTTTTCTATGTCCGCAGTGAAAACATATTTATGTGTCCTAAACCTCAATAGAATTGAAAATAGTTGACTTTGTACCACTGGTCCTGGGTACGAGATATCGTTTAAAGATTTTCCTGATGATGTCTTACATGAAGCATCAAATACCACCCTTAATTTGGTTGTGGTACTATCAGGTTTAAGGACACAATGATGAGGTATGAAATAATGCTGCCTCGGTAATCTTTCTGGCAACACTTCCTTCATGTGTCCAAGCGGTTCATACTCCTTCATGAATTTTACATATTCAGCCTTTATTTCTGGGCTCATTCTGGTTTCCAGTGAGAGGAATCTCCTAACAGCCACATCACGAGACTCCCCCAGGGATGAAGAGTCTTCAGCAAATGGCAGTTTTACAACCAATCTTCCATCTGAAGCTTTATGTAAATTGTCCAAGAAGTGCTTTTCGCAATATTCTTCCTCTGGACTTTTGTATATTTTTTCTGGTTCCAAGGTATCTAGTTTCCAGAACCGCTCCAAAAGTTCATCAGGCTTAGTAGCCACCATACAAGTTGCAGGTGCAGATGTAACCATGTTTATTTTCCCAGCTATGATCCAACCAAATTCTGAATTTTGAAGAACTGGACAACTATTTTGTTTTATTTGTCCCGGTAATAATATTGAGAAATGGTGATCTGCACCTAGTAATAAATCGATTTTACTTGTTTTGTAAAAGTTGGGATCCGCTAGAGGTATGTTTTTCGGCAGGTCAAACATTTGCGTAATTGCTTCTGTGGGTTGATCTGCAACAATGTGCGGTAAAACAAAGGCTTCCACTCTTGTACTGAAATCGGTGTATTTTGATTTCACAAGTACATTTACTCTTGATCTGCTGAGTTGTGGTTGTCCTCCTACTCCTTCAATTCTTAGCGATGCCTTTTCTATTTTTAAAGATAATTGTTTTACTAGTCTCTCTGAGATTAGATTGACTTGGGAGCCACTGTCTAACAGCGCACGAAATTCTCCTTCTCGCTCATTGGTCCCTTTAACAATTACCCTAGCCGTCGCTAGTAGAGTATAATTTTTATTGCTTCCATATGTGGACGTAGCTGAGACCGTAGCTGTTACATTTGGTTTCAAATCGTTGTTTCCCAAATGTAACAATGTATTGTGTTTTCCATCGCATTTCAAACATCCCTTCCAGCTACAAGCCTTTGACATGTGGTCGGTTTTAAAACAATTGACACACATTCTCTGTCTCTGTACCCAGTTTAACCGTTCTGCTGTAGATTTAGTTTTGAATTTATCACACTGAAACAGTTTGTGATTCAACTTACTACAGAACGGACATGAAGATGAGTTCGTGCCAGACGCTGATGCACATATTCTTTGCTTTTCTCTGGTCTGCTTGGTACCAATCGCCTCTAGGGCAAGGAAACGTTGTTCCAAAAATGCAAGGAATTCCTTAGTCTTCTGCAATTCCCTTGTATCGGAAAGGGATTGTTCATATAGAGTGTGGGTAAGTCTATCCAATTTTCTCGTCATATGGAAAATTATAATGGAATCCCAAGTTTCTGTGTCAATGCCTATATTCTTTAAGGCTTGCAATGATTCATGAATATTATCATGAAGATTCTTTATTGACAGGGCGTCGTTTCCAATGTTAGGATGATCAAATAACTTTTCGAAAACTGCCGTAACCAACACACGCTTATTGCTGAATCGTTCTTGCAGCATTTTCCAAGCCGTGTCATAATTGGCTTCTGTTAATTCCAGATGCCTTATTAACCTTTCCGCTTCTCCGGAAAGATTTGCCTTTAGGTACCACATTTTTTGGACCGCAGGCACGTTTGATTCATGCACCATCTTTGCAAAGATGTCATGAAATTGTTGCCATTTCAAATAGTTTCCATCAAACTTTGGGATGGATATTTTTGGTAACTGGAGTGCCGTCCACATACGCATCGAAGTCATATCCAACGCTCACTGGTTCTGCTACTGCCTTATATATTTCAAAGTGGATTAGTTCAATCTCTTTCCACTGTTTTTCAATGATCGGCTTGTAGTGAACCTTTCCTTCAGATGTTATCTGATTCAAAATTCGGAGTAGTGATGCAATCATTGCCTTCTGTTGGCGCATCAGTGGCTCTATCTTTAGCCGCTCTCCTTTCTGATTGGCCTCTGATTCCTCTTCCAGTTTGAGTATCTGAGCCTTCCAAATTTTTATGATTTCGTCCACTGTCTTTTTCATTTTGAGGTGGTACTCTTTTTTGAAGTATTCATGGTCAGATGGTTGATGATTCAATTTTTCCATCAACTCCTGATGACCTTTGTCAAAGTTCTCCCACATGTACTCCATCAATTCAATTTTTTCTGCGAAGTCTGACGTCTTTGTCTTCCTTGCGGGAGAATCCTTTTTGTAATTACGGACCGTCGACTGAATGGCGTCTCCCCGTTCTGTTTGTTGAGCGTATATCTCCTCCATGATATTAGCTAACCTTGACCCGTTGGGAGTATTTGTTTATGTCCAAGACAAAAGTACGCTCCGACTCGCACTTAATATGTGGTCAAGATTATGCTTTTATCACTAGTGCTCTTTAGACCTTAATTTTGGTCCGGCGATTGTTCTAGTAAATATTTAATTTACCCAATCCACTTTTAATTTATTATTGCAATGCAAAATAAATTTATGCTGACTTGTCTTTTACAGTGACATAGGTCAATACCTGCCGCATAAGGGGTTTACTTTGGGTTTGTTGCCCGCTAAACTGCTGACAGCGTAGAATTGCTCCACAATAATTGTGTAATAATAATATATATTGTTTTATTTTAAACTTTTCTGTCGTGGTTATGGTCGCCAAGTTGACCAATTGACACAATACTGATTTATTTGTCAAACCCGCAATATGTATATATATTTTGTGGAATCAATTCCTTTATATTTTATCAACAACACAGCACATTAGCTTTGAATGTTGTTGAATGGACTCGGTCTTATATGTACATTTTTTCTGCTGTGATTCTAGTCGTCCAAATTGACTAGGTGACAAAGTGCTGACTCGGTCAGTTGTCTCATAAACAGTAGTAATTGTTTTACACAAATGCAATTATCACCAAGTGATCAATTGCTGTGAAATTTCGGGACCCCGGATTGATGCCAGATCGCAAACCCGTGCCCTCGCAAAGGAATATCAATTTTTCCAAAGCGTAGTATTAATAAGACAATCGCCTTATTGACCAAAGTCCTTTTTGCGCGTTGTTTAAATTGGTCGCCTTGTTGACCAAAGTCGGGGTCACCAAAATGTATCAAATAAAAACGCAAGTCAAATTGCAGGGTATATATATATATGTATATTTATTTATATTTTTATTATTTATAATAAAGATGCCCCTAGAACATAATCTAGTGGCATAGGGCTGTCGCAACCAACACTTGAATTGGGTGGACCACGAAGGTTAGAGAATCTATATTGTAACTGGGGGCCAAAGACACAGCGATGCACACCCGTTGCTTACAGATGTTGAATTCTAATTAGCCTAAGAACTAGACTCTACTTATATAGGCCCCGCTGCATAGGTCATTTTAGCTCCACCTTTCATTATGTAGCTGCTAGGTCAGCAACTTATTGATTATTGCTGACCCTAGCAGGGGTACTCAATGAATTGATAGCCAATAACTGCTATGAGAGGGTTACCCGAGATTTACTTATTAATTATGGGTCACATGTGTGTACAATATGGGAATTATTTACTTAATATAATTGGGGTAATATTTGTGTAGAATGTAGTGGTGTTTTGTGTACTTATATTTATTTAAACCAAGCACCAACACAAGTATTTAAGGGTACGCCTTACCAATATCAGATGCTGTCAAAGAAACTTTTTGTTGTTGTTTAAATAAAAACAAGTTGACATTTCATAATTTTATGAAACAATGTACGCTGATTCATCATTGTTTTTGTTTACTTTTGTTTACTGTTTACTTCATTTTTTTTTCCTTCATCTATCCATGAGTTATGCTCGTTTGAGAAGCCTAACCACTTAACGAATGCTGTACCCCCTTTCTTGCGTATTACTTTTTCAACTAAAAATGTATTAGGGAATCGAGATTTTTGAAGTTCTTCAGCATAAAAACCGACCTTAATTGCTTTTCCCTCATAGTAAATGTATAAATAATAAAATAAATATAATAAGATCTTTTAATTTTTCATTCACACCAGCAAAGTGTGAGAAAAAAGGGCTTTAATTTTTTCTTCACTTGCAGCTATATGAAGCTTAATATTCTCATTAATTTTATTCTCAACTGCTGAGTTTTCTTTTTTTATATGAAGCAATAAATCTTGAGTTACTCCATTTATTTCTTTTTGGAAAAATTTCTTGTTGACCACATCTTTTTCTTCAATAGGTTCTGCAGCATTTTTAAGACGTTTGTTTTGGATATTAAGATTTTGATCGTAATCAACAAACAACCCCATCCGTTTGTTTCTCCTATGAATGCTGTCCAAACTTATCAACAGACATTTTGAAAATGACTAATTTTTAAAGAAATGTATTCATATATACGAATGTAAATGGATGTGTGTGTGTGTGTTTATCTTCTAGCTTTATTCTCGAAATAGAACTCAACAAAGTTCTTAGTTTCTAGCAGTTGTCTATCGATGGACTCTTCCATTTCATCTTTCATCGTATTTATATAGTTAAACAAAGAAATTCTTAATTCATCAATACATTTTTGATTTTCTTTCATAAAATCTTTTCATTATTCTGTATTCTTATCTGTTATATATTTCTGTAATAGCTGTATTTTATTAGTTATAGTATTTTCTAATTCCATTTTGCTTTGCGCTATCGCATTTTGAGTAAACGCTTTGTGAGTAAGAGCCTCCTTATTTAAAGTGAAATGACCAAACTTATCAATTCTCATGCTTGAACTTGTGTTTCCAAACTTATCAATTCTCATATTTGATCATGTTTTTTTTTTATTATTTTTTTTTTTTTTATTCGCATGGTTTGGAGGTGAAAAAAAATAGATAAATAATTTAAAGGCGATAAGTAGGTAACAATAACAACAATAATTTAAGATTAAAAAAAAAGGAAGGGAAGAATAGAGATGCCAGAGAACAATCCTGCGGGACTACTGGGGTGTATTGCATCGCAGGATGCTGGCAGGTCATCTACGGTCCTCTTGAGTTGCGCTCTCTTTCCAACCGCCGTAGCCTGGACATCACCTGTGCCGCGAAGCTGCATACTGCCGACCAGCTTCCACGCCTCTCAAGCATGCTGGGCACCAAATTATTAGTGGCCAAGGATTTGCCGCATGCCTCCTCCATCGCACGCCGTTCAACTATGAACCTTGGGCACACAATGGTGCGGAAGCCACAGCAGACACGAAGAGCTCCGAGGCGGTACACAGCTTCCATTCCGCTTCTGTAGGATTTGCAGTCCATAGCATTCGCCCAAACCGGTGCAGTATATAAAATCGTTGATTTTATTACGTTCATGAGCAGCAAACGGCGGCTCTGTCTTGGTCCTCTAGTATTGAGCAAAATTCTGCTCAGTGATCTTGTCAACTCGGCTGCCCTCTGACTCACGAAACATAAGTGCTCCTTGAAGCAGAGCCGTGTGTCAATTCAGACACCCAGGTACTTTAATGACCTTAAATTTCGGGACCCCGGATTGATGCCAGATCGCAAACCCGTGCCCTCGCAAAGGAATATCAATTTTTCCAAAGCGTAGTATTAATAAGACAATCGCCTTATTGACCAAAGTCCTTTTTGCGCGTTGTTTAAATTGGTCGCCTTGTTGACCAAAGTCGGGGTCACCAAAATGTATCAAATAAAAACGCAAGTCAAATTGCAGGGTATATATATATATGTATATTTATTTATATTTTTATTATTTATAATAAAGATGCCCCTAGAACATAATCTAGTGGCATAGGGCTGTCGCAACCAACACTTGAATTGGGTGGACCACGAAGGTTAGAGAATCTATATTGTAACTGGGGGCCAAAGACACAGCGATGCACACCCGTTGCTTACAGATGTTGAATTCTAATTAGCCTAAGAACTAGACTCTACTTATATAGGCCCCGCTGCATAGGTCATTTTAGCTCCACCTTTCATTATGTAGCTGCTAGGTCAGCAACTTATTGATTATTGCTGACCCTAGCAGGGGTACTCAATGAATTGATAGCCAATAACTGCTATGAGAGGGTTACCCGAGATTTACTTATTAATTATGGGTCACATGTGTGTACAATATGGGAATTATTTACTTAATATAATTGGGGTAATATTTGTGTAGAATGTAGTGGTGTTTTGTGTACTTATATTTATTTAAACCAAGCACCAACACAAGTATTTAAGGGTACGCCTTACCAATATCAGATGCTGTCAAAGAAACTTTTTGTTGTTGTTTAAATAAAAACAAGTTGACATTTCATAATTTTATGAAACAATGTACGCTGATTCATCATTGTTTTTGTTTACTTTTGTTTACTGTTTACTTCATTTTTTTTTCCTTCATCTATCCATGAGTTATGCTCGTTTGAGAAGCCTAACCACTTAACGAATGCTGTACCCCCTTTCTTGCGTATTACTTTTTCAACTAAAAATGTATTAGGGAATCGAGATTTTTGAAGTTCTTCAGCATAAAAACCGACCTTAATTGCTTTTCCCTCATAGTAAATGTATAAATAATAAAATAAATATAATAAGATCTTTTAATTTTTCATTCACACCAGCAAAGTGTGAGAAAAAAGGGCTTTAATTTTTTCTTCACTTGCAGCTATATGAAGCTTAATATTCTCATTAATTTTATTCTCAACTGCTGAGTTTTCTTTTTTTATATGAAGCAATAAATCTTGAGTTACTCCATTTATTTCTTTTTGGAAAAATTTCTTGTTGACCACATCTTTTTCTTCAATAGGTTCTGCAGCATTTTTAAGACGTTTGTTTTGGATATTAAGATTTTGATCGTAATCAACAAACAACCCCATCCGTTTGTTTCTCCTATGAATGCTGTCCAAACTTATCAACAGACATTTTGAAAATGACTAATTTTTAAAGAAATGTATTCATATATACGAATGTAAATGGATGTGTGTGTGTGTGTTTATCTTCTAGCTTTATTCTCGAAATAGAACTCAACAAAGTTCTTAGTTTCTAGCAGTTGTCTATCGATGGACTCTTCCATTTCATCTTTCATCGTATTTATATAGTTAAACAAAGAAATTCTTAATTCATCAATACATTTTTGATTTTCTTTCATAAAATCTTTTCATTATTCTGTATTCTTATCTGTTATATATTTCTGTAATAGCTGTATTTTATTAGTTATAGTATTTTCTAATTCCATTTTGCTTTGCGCTATCGCATTTTGAGTAAACGCTTTGTGAGTAAGAGCCTCCTTATTTAAAGTGAAATGACCAAACTTATCAATTCTCATGCTTGAACTTGTGTTTCCAAACTTATCAATTCTCATATTTGATCATGTTTTTTTTTTATTATTTTTTTTTTTTTTATTCGCATGGTTTGGAGGTGAAAAAAAATAGATAAATAATTTAAAGGCGATAAGTAGGTAACAATAACAACAATAATTTAAGATTAAAAAAAAAGGAAGGGAAGAATAGAGATGCCAGAGAACAATCCTGCGGGACTACTGGGGTGTATTGCATCGCAGGATGCTGGCAGGTCATCTACGGTCCTCTTGAGTTGCGCTCTCTTTCCAACCGCCGTAGCCTGGACATCACCTGTGCCGCGAAGCTGCATACTGCCGACCAGCTTCCACGCCTCTCAAGCATGCTGGGCACCAAATTATTAGTGGCCAAGGATTTGCCGCATGCCTCCTCCATCGCACGCCGTTCAACTATGAACCTTGGGCACACAATGGTGCGGAAGCCACAGCAGACACGAAGAGCTCCGAGGCGGTACACAGCTTCCATTCCGCTTCTGTAGGATTTGCAGTCCATAGCATTCGCCCAAACCGGTGCAGTATATAAAATCGTTGATTTTATTACGTTCATGAGCAGCAAACGGCGGCTCTGTCTTGGTCCTCTAGTATTGAGCAAAATTCTGCTCAGTGATCTTGTCAACTCGGCTGCCCTCTGACTCACGAAACATAAGTGCTCCTTGAAGCAGAGCCGTGTGTCAATTCAGACACCCAGGTACTTTAATGACCTTGTGGATTTAATGGTGCAAGATCCAAGATTAATTTTTCCTGTCTCTACTGTCTTTCTGCTGCTGATTACGACAGTCTCAGTTTTTTCGGCGGCTAGCCGTAGTCCTGCAGCGGCCAGCCAATGCTTCACCATACCAACAGCTGTGGCCGTTTTCTGCTCCGCATCACTGAGGTGCTTGGCCACGACAACTAAGGCCACGTCGTCAGCAAAGCCTATAATGGTGGATTTCTCGGGTAGCTGCAGTCGAAGTATGCCGTCATACATGACGTTCCAGAGTAGCGGGCCCAAGACGGAGCCCTGGGGGACGCCTCCACGCACTGTGTATGTTCTCGTTCCACAGGTTGTGTTATACCGTAGAACGGGATTTCGAAAGTAGTCCTCGGTTATCAGTATGAGATACTCTGGAACTTTAAAAATGGATAACGCCTGTAAAATGCAGCTCCAAATTGCTGAATTAAAGGCGTTCCTGACATCCAGCGTGGTAATTAAACAGTACTCTTTTTGTCCGCCCTTCCAACGTTGTCCTTCTATGGCCTTTGCAGCAGTGTCGATGACTATGAAAAGTGCGTCGACTGTCGATCTGGATTTTCTTTCTCCGTTTGCCCTCCCTCAATCCTGACACTAATAATTCTTTCCAGGATTTTTGCCACTGAGTCGAGTAGACAGATAGGTCTGTATGCTGACGGATCATCTGGTGGTTTGTTAGGCTTCGGTATCAAAACAAGGTTCTGAACTTTCCATATTTGATCATGTGTGTGTGTGTGTGTGTGTGTGTGTGTTTTAATAATATTTACGTTAATATATAATTTTAGCTTCACGAAGGTTCTTCAGTTATTGATATTATTTCATTATTATGATTGTTATGTCCAGCTGTTTGTGATGCAACTAAAAGTTTTAATCTATCTACAATTTCATTAGGATCATCCCAATATATATAATTTGGTTTATTCACATTCAGTTTCATCAGACCACTGCCAATTTGAGTGGGAGATGAGCTCGAATATGATAACGATTGTGTAATTGGTGTAGAGGTCAGTTGCGAAAACAGAGATTTACTGGGGAAGAGAGGTTTGATTATTTGCATATATTTTTTAGAACGATTACCCTTAAGTTGTTCATCACTCTTATGATTTCTTCTGTGAGCATTTGTTATAATCAAGATATTTTTATAATTTTCCAAATCTTCCTTATTATAATGCTTTGGATCATTTTCGTAGATTAATGAATATAAGCCAGTAGTTAAAGGCCAATTTTTACCACTCCCCAAAATAGTAAATTCTCCATTTGATGTGTTAATTTCAAAATTACCTAACCACACTTTTTCTCATTATCTTTATAAGGACCATATGCCTTATCGAGAACCTTTCTTCGTGTTAATTCGCTAATATTGAAAATGTTTTCTGCTTCATGATTACTATCCTGCATTAATAGTTGCGTTCGGTTATTATCTATTGAGTTACTACTAACGTATTCATCTAAAGAAGTTTCAGTATTATCATCATAAGCATCATCACTTTTAACATTTGCTCTAGAGAATGATGCTTTTGCAGAATTTGTTTCTATAGCTGAATCTTTTTGAACTTTTGGTTTTTTTAATACTTCTTCTTCTTTTTTGATGGTTAACAATTGTTTATTAAGTGTTTCGTTTTTACTTATAAGTTTTTCCAAAGGCTTTGTTATTGGTCTCAATGATTCTTCTAGTTCTAAATCTGCTTCAGCTTTTCCTAATTTAATACTCTGAAATTTTCTATTTAGAATATTTCTAGTTTTCACTAGCTCTTTTAATACACTTTTTTTTGCTTTATCCATTTTCTGTAGTTAGCAACTTAAGAGCTATTTTCACAACTGATAGCAGTTAAAGAGAGCTGTTTGCAGTTTAATAGCTGTTGATAAGCAGTTTTAAGAGAGCTGTTTGCAGTTTAATAGCTGTTCATAAGCAGTTTAAGAGAGCTGCTAAAAGTTAAATAGTTGTTGATAAGCAGTTCGCAGCTTAGCGTATGTTGTTCAACTGTTTCAAAACAGGCTGTTATCTGCTTTAAATAGGTGATGAATAAGCTGAAAAAGAAATGATGTTTAAGCTGAAAACCCGTCCCGACCTGTTGCTATGAAATAATAACATTTTTTTAAATTTTTATTTTTGCATAAGAAAAAAATTTTTTTTTTTTTTTTTTTTGAGTATACATATATATAAATGGTTATGGATAAATGAATATTGTTTTATTTGTTTTAAAAAAGTTATTTATACAATTAATTTTTTTAAATATTGTTATGTTTTTTATCGTATAGAAGCTGAAAATACAGCTTCTTATACCTATTAGCTGCGTTTAAGGCACAAAATTCAAATCCATTATCATAAGCTCTTGATCTGCAACCTAGGAGACGTATATCATCTACTACTTCTTCTTCGTTGTCTCTATCCCAATTTTCCTCAATTTCATCCTCGTGAAAACCACAATCAATCATATGATCAATGGATTGAAATATATCAACCCTTTGCTCAAAGTGACCATCATATCGTATAGTATAGAATGCATCTAGTTTAAGTAAACTTAGCGCATAATGATTGTTTTGCTTATACTTATGATGAGCAAAAAAGTCATCCTCTGGATCTCTAGGCTGATACAACTGATTTTTCCGGGTGTGCTCCTGGAAGATGTCATATTCTCGTCCGATGTTGTTCCTTTTTATGAATCTCAGGGTCGACAGATTGCTGCTTAACACCAGCAAATTGTTGCAATACAGTTGCAATTTCCTCATGACAGCTCCGTATGAGCTGTCGCCGGCACTCCATTTTATTTTCAATGGTTGGAGTGCATAACCCTTTTGAACATCATTTCGTAGATTTTCCTCGTATGGAGATGTTACTATATAGACGTTAGGCTCCCCATCCAGCGAGTTGCTGAATGAGATTCCTAGCTCTTTTATTATGTACTCTCCATTTTTTCCCGTGAATCCATATGACTCTATAAACGCGATATTTAAATCGCTGTTTAAAACTTCGGGATCGTTGTACATGGTAGCTTCCATTATATTTTTTTTTTTTTGATGGTGAACTTTTTTTGTTTCTTGTTGCTAACGGTTCAAGTATTTGTTTTGAACTAAATGATTGTTATGGCAGCATTGAAAATGAAAGCTTTAACCTCAACAATTGTATACAATATATGTAAAAGTATGTATATATTTTGATTTTTGAACTTCGTTATGATAAAATTTTTTTCTTAAATTTGTGCTTAGGCATTTCCTGTAACTCTTGCAGAAGGTTAGAGTTGGATATTTCTTTTGTATTAGCTAAAATAAAAGATTACAACTGTGTTCGCTCGCTATGATAACATTTTTCTTAAATTTGTGTTTAGACATTTTTGGAAGTAAGATAACGGTGCTCGCTCCGCCTAAGTTGCTATGCTGGGAAGGTTTCTTATCTTTATTCATATGTAGCAAAAACAAAAGACTTTTTTTCATATGCAGCAAAAACAAAAGATTACTGAGCCCGTCTAACTAAGTTATTTGATGGATTGTATTCAACTATTGGATCATGAATAAGAACACAGTAGGCTTCAACAGTCTCTTCGTCGCTTGGAGTTGTTGATAAATCAATAGTGATTCGTATATCAATGGGTCCGCTTTTAACAGCTTCCTGTTGATGTGAAAGATCTATTACGATGATGGGTGCCTTTTCCTTAAATTCTTCTGGGCTCAAAAGAGGTTGTGGTGGTCGCATGTAGTAGCTTTCTTGAAATTTCATATACATTTCATAAAGCATTGCATAGCGAGATTGATCAAAGTTTATATTTAGATCATCATATGGATATGAATCAGAATTTTAATGTATTTTTAAGTTTGCTAAATTATTTGATGTTATTGCATTTTTCGATGAAAAAGCAATTAATGCAAAGCAGGGGCGCTCTCTATCAGACGCTAACTTTACACTCCAAGTATGCTGTGAGCCATTAGTAAGTGATGGATTCATATAGGAATCCCAACTACGAAATGCAAGAGTTAGCGGTCTGCTAGATTCAGTAACTTTTAACATTGAAAGTGAGGAAGCATGATTTAATGTTACATGCTGTACTTTCCAAAAAATTTTGTGAATATTTAACTTGTGATTGTCATTTCCAACTTTTTGTGTGTAAACATTTCCCATATTTCTACTTAAAAGCAAGACTAATTCATGCTTGCAATTAAGTATGAGTTTATCATAGTCTTCAGCGAAGCCCAATAGCATTTTTAGTGGTACGATAAAATTGAATCGGCCCTTATTATTGATTTTTGCTATTGGATAGGTGCTCTGATTGAACCATCCAGCATTTAGTCTCATAACACTCTCATCTTTATTTAATGAGACATAGTTTTTTATTGTTGTAGTCTTTCCTACATAACGAGTGCGATCGATTTCAACTCCGTTGAGCTCATATCGTATTTCATCAAATAAATACGCCATACAATTATTTTTTAGTACTCCTGCTGAAGTTAACTTATAATCAGCTAGAGAGATTGTTCCCTCTATATAAAGGAGACTTTGTGGGGGTATACATATAAATCTTGGTTTTGTATACAAATTCGAATTTCATCATTAGGATTATAAGAAGTATGCTGTTGTGGTTGATAAGTGTGATATTCTTTCCTAACTATGCTATTATCTTCGTAGGCTCTCTCACGAACATCTAAGATATTGCTCTCTATGCTATTACTATCCATTTTTATTGTTTTTTATTTTTTCTTTATCTCAAAGTTAAGTATCTCGATGTTTAAGTCCAATTGATTTTAAAAACGCTTTATTTGATAATGTTAAGGCTCTTTTGGTGGAATATGTTGTACTGCTCACTCCAACGTTTCGAATCAATCTGTTTGCACCCCTCTGGAGGGTTTTGTAGTTATATATTAACATCGTTGTGGCCTGAGGTGTATTCGAAGTGTAATCTCTTCTCCCCGCAAATTAATAAGTTCACCGTTCTGATCAAGCAGTTCTACTCTTAGCTCTCGTATCTCTCGAGTGTTTACGGGTAAATAAATAAGATTATGTGGAGCTTCATCTATTTTATAGCCTGGTGGAGAGTAGAGCGCAAACTCATGTAGTGTATGCGATTTGTTGTTGTTTACATTAGATCCGGTTACAATATTGCATTCTAAACGAACAGCATTTACCTTACAAATATTCAATAACATATTCGATGTATGTTTCACATCTGCTTCTAGCACTCTCTTTCCATATCCAAGTATGCTACCAATTGAACGTTCTTTATTGAAATATATTGGTAGATTGCTGTGAATATCTACTTGCATTGTATTGTTATTACCATCAATGTCTAACCGTGTATTCGAATTCAGAATATTTCTATCATGCAGTTTATCTTGAATAAAATCAATAATATCATCGAGTTCATAGGAACCTATTGGTATTTCAATAACATTGTTAGCAATGTGAAATAAATTATTTGTTTCATTAACGTTTGCGATTGAATTATAAAAATGAATATCAATTAACGAGCACTCATATTGTTCATTTAATTCTAATGGTGGGAAAAAAACAGTTGATAAGACTGAAGTTTTTCCACTTAAAGTTATTGTTGTAGACATTTCAGTGGTTGATTGATTACTAAATACAGCTGTACTCGCTTACACTAAATTTATGTTTGTGTTAAATGGTGATAAATGTATCGAATCCTAGTCTATATCGTCCATTGTCTAGTTCAGCATCTTTGTTTATAGTGAGAAATCCATATTTTTCCTTCCAACACAATGGACATATTTTCATGAATGTATTAAAGGTCATATCAACACCAACCTGATCTGAATAAATATGCTTCATATTCATTTCATCTTGCTTGAACACTATTATTAAGTTTGCATTATCACGCACAAGATGTTTGGGGATGCGGGTATAAGTTTGACATAAGTAAAATGAATCAATATTATTATGTCGTCCCATGCAAAAGTATGCACGTATATTATTCTGTTTTTCGCAAGCAACATCATCGAATATCATTATCGAATTTTCTTTCGCTTTATTAGGAGGTATGACAGATTCGTTTTCTGAAAACGTGTAATAGCCCATATCCTTTATTGGGGTAATTAACGTTTTTAAATATTCATATTTCGGTTGACCCAACGATTTTGAGTATAGATAAATGTTTTTAAATTTCAAACCATTTGGACTTTCAATCAAGCTGTGGTTTGTTTTACCACAATTACTCGGACCAACAATTAGTGCTCTAATTGAATTAGGAAGTAAAACACTATGTCTAATCAAGTTTTTAGCATTTGATGGTGAATCAAAATTTCTAATCTCGATATTGGTTTTTTGTTTTTTAAGTTGCATATTTAAGGGCTTTGTTTCACCTCTACTTCTGCATTTAGATCATAGACTGAGTTTCGAATAAAAATGCCTCTACAATTTTATAATAAAAATATCAAAGAAGCTAACTTCGGCTTTGCCGAAGTTTGTATACCCTTGCAGCAAAATAATTGGTATAAATGTTTAACAAAATCAAAAAAAAAAAAAACAAAAAAGAAAAAAACACATCTAAAAATTTTCACTTCTTCACCGAGCATTGAACCATCAAATACCTATCGTGCCATTGATGTCTACACACTACGCCACCGTCCTTACTAATCTAAAGTAAGCTAATTCGACATATATGCAAATCCATTGCATCTCGCTCTTTCAATTTCGTTTTGTGTAAGAACACAAATATTTCTGTCTCTCTCACACACCGCGTGGTGGTTGAATTTTTGCATATGGATGTGTGTGCGTAAGCATTAAAATAAAGTTAATTTCATTTAAATTTGATTATTGATTTGTAACCTTAATAATTATCCGATCTTGTTCAAACTTGGTGTAGGGTTTATGGATAAAAATTAATTTAGATGCAACAACAAAAAAACAATAATTTTATATATTTCTTATTTGGTGCCGCGCGGATTCGAACTCAGGTCTTTTGTGTTTGTACGGCAGATTTGTTGGAATTTGTTTTTGTTTCTTTGCTGCCAAAGAAAATTGCTTATTTTACTCGAGGTACCTCCACGTTTTAGTTAATAGCTCCGGTGATAATTATCCGATCCGACTAATTTTCAAAGTCACCATACTTGCTAGATCAAGGAACTTAACTTTTCATGTTTCAACCATGTAGCTTGAAATTTGAGGCTGTCATCGTGATTCAAACAGACAGACGGACAGACGGACATGTCTCAATCGACTCGTCTATTGATGCTGATCTAGAATATATATACTTTATGGGGTCGGAAACTTATATTTCTATGCGTTACAAACATCTGACCAATTTTATAATACCCTCTGCAAGGGTATAAAAACAGTTGTAAACTGAAAGCCTATCGTTACGGAGGTGGCACTGGAGGTGTAATTAATAAACTTATTAATAGTCTACCCATTGAATTACATTTACCGGGATATCAATTCTGTGGCCCTAGAACTAAACTAAAAACGGTTAGAGCGTGGAGATAAGGGAATCAATCTATTGGATGCTGCTTGCAGAGAACACGATATTGCTTACTCACAAAACAAAGACCTTGAGAAGCGGCACATTGCTGACGCCCAGTTACAAAAAAAAAAAAAAAACAATATATATAAATAAAAAAATTTGAAAAATGCAAAAACTGAGTTTTGATTAATGGTTGCTGGGGTTTAGTATATCTTCACATCTACTAGGCATTGGAGCTCTCTCTCTTGAAATGATGACTTCTGTGCATAATACAATGCAGCAATTTTTGATTGAATTCAAAGGAATCGTCCTTCCAAAGGATGTTGATGTACTAAATGATATTCAACATTATTTGGAAGCAAGAAACTTTAATTACAATGCTTCTCAACAATATGGCAAGCATTGTTCATATTGCGAATGTATCTATCAAGATGTTCCAGATACTTGCGGATGTCAATTCTTTGCTCAGCAAATAAATAAAGCAGAGTAAATTATGACTAAATACAGATAACTTAAATTAAGAATGTTGGGATAATTGTTGAAATAAAATATCTTACTTTTGGAAAACAAAAACAAATTTCTTTATTTAAAAAAAAAAAAAAAATAAATAAATAAATAAATAAATATTTTTTTCCCACGCTACCACCGCAACAAGTCCACACTTCTTATCACAATTCTAAGCTCATATAATTTTTTTCCCACATACAAGAGCGCGTGCCCTCATGCTTCTTATCACACACATAATTTTTTTCCCACGCTAGCACAACAACATTCGCCTACCACCGCAACAAGTCCAGATAAGAATTTCACAACAATCTTGAACTTCAACTTTGCTTAGCATTATGACGAATTTCGCCAGACGCCCCACGCTCCACGCTCCTCGTCCACGTTCACGACATCGTTATCACTAACCACTTCCGCTGCATGACATCATCACACCCCTTATTAACCACTGTGACGTCACATCCTGGTCCAGAACATACCGTTCCTATCTACTGTCGCACCGGGTAAAGGAGAGACAAGATATTTCTGACTCGCTCGTGTTTTCATGATTTTTGGTATAAATAGATGCGGTGGATGTAGAAGCAATATTAGTACATTTCTAACTCTTGTGCAGTGCGTTTATAGTGAAAAGTGTAAAGTGAAAAATAAAATATGACTGGTCGTGGCAAAGGTGGAAAGGGATTGGGCAAGGGTGGTGCTAAACGTCATCGCAAAGTGTTGCGTGATAATATCCAGGGCATCACGAAACCCGCTATTCGCCTATTTGGTTCGACGTGGTGGCGTAAAACGCATCTCCGGTCTTATCTATGAGGAAACTCGTGGTGTGCTGAAGGTATTTTTGGAAAATGTAATCCGTGACGCAGTAACCTACACCGAACACGCCAAAAGGAAAACTGTCACTGCCATGGATGTTGTGTACGCATTGAAGAGACAGGGTCGCACTCTTCACGGTTTTGGCGGTTACGAAAATACTTACAAAAATAAGTAAACAATTCAAAAAATCGGTCCTTTTCAGGACCACCAAAATAATTGATCAAATGAGAAAAAAAAAACATAGTAATTTTTTTATTTTAAGTTCTTAGTAAAAATTTATTTTTTACAAACTAGCATGATTGTCCATTTATTTAAACAAAACAATCAAATCTGGGCGTAATATGTAATATTATTAATGTAAAAAATATTTGTATAAATATTATTTTAACTTGCAAATTTATTTAATTTGACGAAATGCATATAATGCAATAATTATTATAATGAATGAATTAGCTGGTGACAAATGCAGTGCAAAGAAACAATCCCCCTCGCAGATTTCTAAATTATATAGTGCGTACTTAAATTTATTTGTATGTATAAAATTATTGAAAATTTTATGAAATTATCGAAAATTATATGCATTTCTTTTAATTCGTTTGGTCGTCCTGAAAAGGACGGTTGTTTATGGTTTAGTTGGTATGTCGTCGTATATACAAAGATGTTAATTTGTGTTGAAAAGAATATCAATGGATTTATGCCTTCTTTTCTGTTTTTTTGGGCAACAATACAGCCTGAATGTTAGGCAGGACATCACCCTGAGCAATGGTTACACCGGAAAGCAATTTGTTCAATTCCTCGTCGTTGCGGATAGCCAATTGTAGATGGCGGGGAATAATTCTAGTTTTTTTGTTGTCACGAGCAGCGTTTCCAGCCAATTCCAGAACTTCAGCGGCCAAATATTCCATAACAGCAGCCAAATAAACCGGAGCACCAGCTCCAACACGCTCGGCATAATTTCCCTTTCGGAGTAGACGGTGAATACGGCCAACGGGAAACTGGAGACCAGCGCGGTTTGAGCGCGACTTTGCCTTTCCCTTCACTTTGCCACCTTTACCACGACCAGACATTTTATTTTCACTTTGCACTGTACACTGTTCACACACCAATTTTTATGTTAACCATGATGTGGGCCATTGTCGTCTTATTTATACTTTTTCCAACTACATACTTCCTCAGCTAGGGGTTGGTACTTAACAATAATATTTATCCGGAAAACGATGCTCAAAAAAAAGTATAATATTGGGCGCTTTTGTTGTTTGGGCATTATGAAAAGTGAAAAGTGAATGGTGAATTGTGTTTTGTGAAATTAAAATTAAAGTAATTAAAGTGAGAAATGCCACCGAAAACTAGTGGAAAGGCAGAATAACCTGCTAAAGTTGAAAAGTGTTCACATACAGATAGAGACTGAAAAAAAATTTAACCAGAATTAAATGCACAAAAATATAAAAGTGCAGTGCAAAGACAACAACAACATTATTAAGAAGCCGCTTGTGACGGCGGAAATGCTTACTGATGACAGCAAAGTAAATAAAGCGACAATCGAGTGCAAACAAAAGGGTAAAGTGACACAACGAAATTATCGTTTGAGTGCAACGTCACCATATCAACTAAAGACTAAATGTCAAAGCACAGCAAGTAATATCGTAAGCAACTCAACAACAAAAATGAATCCCACGACTATGGATTTTGAGACTGATTCTATCAAGCGAAAACACGCATCAAGAGAAAGCAGTCCACTCTCCAGTACCAGTGACGAAGATGACGATGATACTCTCGAAGACGAAGAAGATGATGATGACGACGACGACACCAGCATCAGAATTAAACGAGACGAATTTGAAGGCCTAATGCAAGAATTAAAACAATTACGCGAGATAAACGAACATCTACAAGAGCAAAACAAGCTAGCAGCAAGCAATGCAATAAAAGACAACGCTTACGTAATATTGGCTACAGACGAGGAAGACTATAATAACAATGATGCCGCATTCCCCACCCTAACATCATCGCCCAGCGCAAAAAAGAAGAGAGTGCCTACTGAAAGTAAAAAGCTAGAACAGCCAGCAACCCCCAAACTGAAACCGTCGAACCAGAAAGAGATTAATCCCAGACCTGCTACAAATACAGAGGACACCAGAGTCAACAAAAATCTTCCCATCTTAGTAACTTATAATCAAAATGCCAAGACCCTAAAAAATTCACTGCAAACCGTAATTAAAAATAACAATTTTCTCCTCAACATAGTTAATAAAAATATTATTCATGTCAAAGTTTTTGCCCTTGAAGATTTTATCAAAACTAAGGAGACCTTAAACCTAAGTAATAGCCTATACTACACCTACACATCCAAAGTATTAAAACCACACACTATCATCATTAAAAAATTGCCACAAAACATTTTCAATGAGGTAGAAATCAAATCCGCCTTAGAGCAAGCAATACCACAACTAAAATTTATTAACTGCAAACCCTTTAAGAACAACTTTTGGCTAATACAAATAGAAAAAACAGAAAGAATTAAACAAATCTACGATCTCAAAACTCTGCTTAACTGCCGCATAACAGTAGAAGGTTATAAGCCACACCCCACCAATATATCACAATGTCGCAAGTGCCAACGCTTCGCGCACGTAGCCAGTAACTGCAATATGCCATATCGATGCGTAAAGTGCATCGAGAATCATGACCCAGGCAAATGTAAACTTAAAAAACCTGAGATTGGAACAGAAGAAGAAAAAAAAACCCAATGTGTCAATTGTCAAGGTAATCACACTGCCAATGCAAAGATCTGTCCGGTGCGGATAGCACTCATACAAAAAATTACCACGAAGCGACAACAAGCTATCAACAAAACCAAAACTACATTAACATGGCAAAGCAGTCATGTCACAAAAGACAAAAGCTACGCTATTAAGAAACCCAGATAAAGGCAATCCAAAACCTTTAACCGAACCCCACCTGAATATAAGAACCAATAATCCGACTCTTCGCCAACACATGGTAAACAAACTCAAAACACATCAAAGAGAAAATATTACATTTCAAACACTAAGCAACGACTTTGTAGAAATCTTCGGGAAAGACATGTCGTCTTGTCCTAACAAACTACCCCAAAAATAATGATAAAAAAAATAAGCAAAGCATACTATTAGATTTTTTAACACAAATCTCTCAGACCTAATATGTCCCTAAAATGCATTTTCCAAAATAATAATAGACTCATTTCGCTTTATAAGCGACATGACCTAAACGAATTCCTAAACAAACAAAAACCCCACATCATGCTCATAGCAGAACATCGACTCAGAAAACAACACACGTTGAACCTAACAAACTACCAATTCATAAGACAAAGCATAGCAGCAACTAGAAATGAAAGTAGAAACTCAAGTAGTAACCATGATCCAGCATCATCAGTAGCTATATGTTTAATAAACGGAATCAAATACGAACAACTCCAAATAAATGGACTACAGTATATAGAAGCAATTGCCGTGAGAATAAGCTACACAGGAAGGCAAAACAGAACTCGATACTGCATAGACAGATATTCACAAATCTATGGATCTAAAATAATAAAAGACTTCCCCTCAGACCACCACGGAATAAAAATCACCCTAGAACTAGGCGAATACCACTTAATATATAATGAACCAAAAACACTTCACAACTTTAATAAAATCAACCCCTTACAATGGAACTTCATCATTCTCCAAAATATAAGAAGAATCCCTAACAATAGAAAACAAAGTCCATCTGAATTTGATAACCACGTCCGATCTCTAACATCTGCTATACAAAAAGCCATAGATTCACCGGAATCCATACCTAAAATTAAAATAAATCCAACAGCCCCAAAAGAAACGTGTCTTCAATTGAATAATCAATGCCTAGCACTACTTAAGACTAAACGAAAACTAAGGCGTATTCTATTTCGTCGTCTACCAAACCTCACAGACTCCGATAGAACGTTAATAAAAGAAAGAATTGCAGACCTCACGGTGAAAATTAAAACTTATATACAGATACAGATCAGCGAACAAAATCACATTAAAAGAGCACTTGAGTCCATAAATCCAAGTAAATTCAGCCGCAAATCACTAAAACAAATAAATCCATATGCACCCAACAAAAAGCAGCTCGAGAGTGATTTAGTTTTAAACGAAAATGAGCTTCAGCAAATCGACCTCGATCTAGATCCTGACACAACGCCAAAAATAACCACTGACCTCGACAAAGTAAACGCCCTAGCCTGGTATTTTCAACAAGTACATAAGCAGAACGACGATATGACTATCGCAAGCGATGTTCTTAGAACTCACAGAAACCACGTTAACTCAAATATAACGCTGAATTTCATAACAGACTTCAACAGTCAAAACTCGGCAGACGGAGACGGGCATGGGGCCACCGAAACATGGTTCACCAACGCTAACGAGCTATTTGAATTAATCAAAGCAAAAAATTCGAAAAAGACGCTGGGCCCAGACAATACTAGTAATTTTCTACTAAAACGATTCAACATGCCATTACTTAAACACTTGGCAATACTTTTTAACCACTGTCTCAATTGTGGATACTTTCCCATAGACTGGAAACACAGTAAAGTCATACCTGTCCCTAAATCCAACGCAAAACCTCATCAACTCTGTGGATACAGACCAATTGCCCTACTATCCGCAATAAGCTTGCTCTTTGAAAGCATATTAATGTTACGATTGAAGAACCACCTGGCTACAAACAACACTCTAAAAAGCTTCCAATTCGGATTTAGAGAAAATTCTTCAACAAGTCATGCACTTATTGCAGCAAACGACTTTATTATCCGGAATATCTGCTCCAAACGAGCCACAATAGCATGCGCGCTAGATTTAGAAAAAGCATTCGACACCGTATGGACTAATGGACTCATCTATAAGATGCACAACCTCTTCAACTTTAACACAAAGTTAACTCGAATAATACATAGCTACTTGACAAACAGATCGTTTCATATCCCAACACCGGACGGATCGGACAAGTTAGTCACGAGATATATTACAGCGGGAGTACCCCAAGGCTCTCTGCTTGCACCCATGCTATTTAATATCTATCTGGCAGACATGCCCATATGGAACTGGCAAATACTTCACAAGTTGGCAACTCAAACTAAACCCAAGTAAATGCACCAGCTGTATATTTATAGGTCCCAAATTAACGCGCTTATACAGAAACTCGAGACAGTTCAAACCAAAACTATACACACAGAGCAATACCTTGATAAAGCAAGAGAAAGAAATTAAATACCTTGGAGTTATACACGATGAAAAACTAAACTTTGATCAACACGTAGCCCACACACTGAACAAAGTGCTATTGAGATTAAAAAGCATTCAACACATCTATAAGCCAATTGCCATTCACCCGAATCTCACAAATGAAATTTTAAAAACGCGTACCCTTGCATCCTGGAAAATCATCCAGCCGATATTAACATACGGTCACACAGCATGGTTACCTCTCCGGTCCACCCAAATGAAGAAAATTTGCCTACTGGAAAGACGCATTCTACGGAGCATGATAGGTCAACAAAGTTGGAATTATATAACAAAAACCAAAAGAATAGACAAGTTAGTATTCGAAACATTAATCAAATTTATAGACAAAAATTATATTCAACAGGTTACAATCCCACATGATCACCCAACAGAGCTCATGACGGTACACCATGTTGCAGATCTAAAGGAAAAAGGCATCATCTACGATGAGGAAAATCAACTGATATTCTACCACAGAAAGTATAAATCCCTTAGTCCGAATGATGGATTGGTATACAACATAAGCCAATAATGTAGAATATCTACATCACATCAAATTCTGCCCCTCCCCATCCACTGTAAATAACACCATTGTAAATAGCCCCTCTAATAGAACTTAAGATAGCATAAATTAGTAATAAGTAAGCACATTAGAATATAAGCTATATTAGAACCTTAAACAAACAATCAACATAATCTAGCTTTTATCTTTAAGGAGCTTTCACAAGAAAAATTTAACATATCACATTAGTAAATACAATATTAAACCAAATCATAAAATAATCCAACCATAAATCTTAAGCAACTAACGCCTGGAAAAGCAGAAATGCGCAAGGCAGCACTACCTATATAAATAATTTAAGTAACACTTTAACTTGTCACTTTAGTTTTACAATATAATAACTAGAAATAAGATTATAATCTTTGACAATAAATATCCTGTTTGGGCATTATGAATAGTGAAAAGTGAATGGTGAATTGTGTTTTGTGAAATTAAAATTAAAGTAATTAAAGTGAGAAATGCCACCGAAAACTAGTGGAAAGGCAGCCAAGAAGGCTGGTAAGGCGCAAAAGAACATTACCAAGAATGACAAGAAAAAGAAGCGCAAGCGTAAGGAAAGCTATGCCATCTACATTTACAAAGTGTTGAAGCAGGTCCACCCAGACACTGGTATTTCGTCAAAAGCGATGAGCATAATGAGAAGCTTTGTGAACGACATTTTTGAACGCATTGCTGCCGAGGCCTCCCGCTTAGCCCACTACAACAAGCGTTCCATTATTACCAGTCGCGAAATTCAAACGGCTGTCCGTTTGCTTCTGCCTGGCGAGCTTGCCAAGCACGCTGTCAGTGAGGGAACCAAGGCTGTCACCAAGTACACTAGCTCGAAATAAATATCCCTTTACAAAAAAGGCCCTTTTCAGGGCCACAATTTTACATTAGAACACATGAAAAAATTTATTGCCTTGTCCTTATTTAATTTGTTAATCCCAAAGTTAGCAAATTGAATTCAAAAAATACAAAATACTACAAATTTTTGCTCAACAGTTTTTTAAATTAGATATTTTTTTTTTTTTATTTGTTTTTACGAAAATTGATAATTTTGTGATCTCTTATTATATGGAATTGTAGCCCTGAGAAGGGCTGTGTTGAAATAAAATTTTAGATTTTCTCTTTCGATATCTAAAATCAAAGCATTCTTACTATTGCATTAAAAATATGTAACGTACAGCCACAAGTTGGGCGTCATAAAAATATGAAACGACACCCAGGTCTGATTCAAACCCCAAATACTCAAAGAAAAGCAAAAGGGAAATCACCTGGAATAATACGTCACTTGTGCAAGATATCGGCGATGGCATAACCGATCCGCGGGACTCTTAGTGCGGCTAGCAAAACAATCGGCTGGGGGGGTTCTTTGATCAATTATGCCCAACCCACTTACACAATTTATTCTTAAAAAAGAAAGTCCCTAAAATGAAATGCAAAGACAGAATAGAATTAAAAGAATAAGAAGAACAGTCGCTGTGAATAGTTTGACTACGAAGATGTTCGCGTAGTCGCGCTCTCTACCCGCCCTACCATGATTTTCCTTTCAGCGCTAAATACATCTGGAAAATCCCAAACACAATTCACGTCATTGTTATTACACCTGCATCACCCCTAAGGAATCACGAGTCGTATTACTCCATTACAAAAAATACAATTTATTCAAGAAAGTTCAAGATAGTTTAACTTCATGATAAAATAATTCATTGTCGCGAATATTAAAGTTAATATAAAGCAAAATTGAGATTATAGGATATCAAAAAAAATTAGAGAATACACGAAAATAATTAAATTCATTATTAATTCCGAATTGTAAAAATATTCGAGAATCGACGCGAAATATTTAAGAAATTAAAGAAATTTAAGAAGTTAAATTTAAGAATGCTTAGAGGGACATACTATTATTTGAATCTTAATTAAATGTGGAATTTTAATTATGCATGTTACTTATAAAAACTTTCAAATACCATAATCAATGGTATGATTTATTTATATTATGGCTCGCCAAATAATTAAGTTCGAATTTTTGAATATTATAATTTGGAATTTTTAAACCTATTTGAGTATGAGGACAGTTATCACCATATTGAGGGTGCAATATTACCCTAGTTGCATTTTAATTATTGAAAATTGCGGCTATGCCGTACTTACGACCAAAGTCCAACGAAGTCAGCAGGCCTGATGACGATTGATGAGCTTTAGAATTAGCTGTTTAAATGATTTGCAAATAGAATTTATGGAAAGGTGATAAACTGCACGCATAACTATAAGTATGGGAAGGTATTTATAAGTATAATGGTTCCACGAAAAATTTTAAAAAATATAGAATAGAAATAGCAAATTTATACAAACTAAATTTAAATATTTAGGAAGAGAAAATCTGGTAAGACCAGATTAAAATGGTTACAGCTGATCTTCATTTTCGCTTATAGTTTTCTCCATTAAGCGCACGAGTTGTCGCTCGGGTAATCGTTGGTTGGAATCATCCAACAGAAACTTCTGCAAGTTGCAGGAATTAGAGATGGTTTAGCCAATCTTCCAGGCTAAAATTAATCAAGATTCCCAGGTGAATCGACTGGGGATTATTCCACGTTGAACCGAGACAAAAAGATAGTGATGTACGTTTTTTTAAAGATGATAATTTTCGCCGATGTAGTTTTATTTTAATAAAAAAAAACTCTCGTTGTTTCAGTGCAGATATTTAATCAATCCAAACGGCTTTTCAGAAAGATAGGGACTTCAAATAAATTCGGGTTTATGCCGCAAAAATTTTCAAAGAAAATTTTCTTAGTGACTGGCCGTCACACGTGGTGGATGACGTCATCAACGTCAAAGAAAAACCTCATTGGGAGGAAAAATTTCTTTTTTCGCCCATCCTTTTTGCGTGATTTTTAACAAGAACTGGACTAGAGAGAATTAAAGATTATGACTATAATAAGTCAAAAAAAAAAAATGTTATACAAGTCAAATACCTTTGCGGGTGCTTAACCTCAATTTGGCCAACAAAAGTCTGGTGCATTCAGACAAAATATTCACTTTTTAGGATGGGCCGATGGGTTTATTTAAACTTTATAAAATTTGGATTAAAAATTTAAGACCTCGTGGTTTTTGGAAATTTTCCACCGTGGTCACTTAATAAATTTTTACTTGGCCGTATTATACCCACTACTGCTCAGGTTCTTAGTCTTTAATGCACTGA
Source organism: Drosophila austrosaltans (assembly GCA_035045865.1). Taxonomy (NCBI): domain Eukaryota; kingdom Metazoa; phylum Arthropoda; class Insecta; order Diptera; family Drosophilidae; genus Drosophila; species Drosophila austrosaltans. The sequence continues at coordinate 14,161,009 of JAWNOQ010000003.1, forward strand.
AAAGTCACTCAGAACCAAAGCACTCATTTGCGTGGGAGTGAGCTTAGCTTAGAGCTTGGCTTCCAGGTTCCACTCATTTTTGAGCTTTCACTCAAGCTGAGTCTATAGTTGAGCTTAATTACAGTGGTGTGAAAGAAAAAATGTACACGGGCAATAATTGACTCTCACAACCACAGTTAAATTTCAAAAATATTTTTATTTTTACAGGGGATTTGACTGAAAAAAAAATAAAAAGATCAATTATTGCCGAATGTCTTTTGCATGATAAGTCCCTTGCACTCGACCCTGTAAGTCTTCTAAAACATAGTAACAATTACCAAGCCTTTCTTTTATTCTAGATTTAAGCCATTGTAGATTAAACTTGGCATTTATATTTTTGCCAAAATTACTCTGGCCAAAGTTTCTACGATAGACTTCTTGGCCTACTTTATACGTTATGTTACGAGTACGTAAGTTATATTGCTTAGCATTTTGTTCAGCCGCTTGAGCTACATTTTTCCGCAACTCTTTTCGCAATAATTGAAGTTGATCATTCCGTTGAAGAACATTGGAGGCCTCATCTAATAAATTAATTGTATTTAGCAATTTATAGTGGGCTCCATGAGTAGCCATATCGAACCCAAATAATGCATGATAAGGGGAGCAATGTAAGCTTTGGTGCAATCCATTTCGAAGGGCGCAACTTTTTGCGGGAATATGAGCATCCCATTCTCTGTGGTCACTTTTTAAAAACGCCCTGATAGAAGCTATTATAGACCGATTAACACGCTCAGATGCATTCGATTGAGGAGAATATAAGGCGGTAAAAATATGTTTAATACCGTAGTATGTAAGCCAAGCGTTGAAATCAGTTGCTTTGAACTGTGAGCCGTTATCACTCACTATACATTCAGGCACGGCAAACATAAAGAAAATATGGTTTTGCAGAAACATTTTAATCGCTATAGAGGTGAATTTTCTAAGAGGACACAACCAATGAAATTTTGAAAAATGGTCTAACACAATAAGTAACCCAATGTTGCCATTTTTACTGCGAGGATACGGTCCCAGAATGTCGATGTACAATCGTTGAAATGGCCGAATTGTGACTGTGGCTTTTCCCATCGGTGGTTTCAGACTATAATTTGGAGCCTTGCTACTCTTGCAAACCTCACAATCTCGGACATAGTTGCGAACTTGGGCCACCATGCCTGGCCAAAGAAATTTCTTCGTATCAGATCTAATGTTTTCGCCATTCCACCATGAGCAGCAATTACGCTGTCATGAGCTCTTTTTATGATGTCATTTGTCAATCCTGAGGGAATCCATAATTTCCAGCCAGATTGTCCACCAATCTGCGTACCATAATCATGCTCGGTGCGCATGTATATGAACTGATCTTGAATTTTGATGTCTGGATAATCGTCTTTATTAGCGAGTACTTTCTCTTTTAACTTGACGTATTCAGTTTCAAAGAAATCAGTCGAGTTTAAGTCAACTTCCGGAGTAATTTGCTCTAAAGAAGCAACCTCTTCAGAAAACATACGCGACAGCGCATCTGGTACAATGTTGTCTTGACCTCGTCTATGACTTATTGAAAAATTGTAACCCTGTAATTTCATCGCCCATTGAGCCAATCTACCTTTAAGATTAGGTTGCTTCATTAGCCAGACCAAACTTGAATGATCAGTGATTACTTCGAATTCTTGCATTTCTATGTAACATCGGAACTTTTCAATGGCTTCTAAAGCTGCTAAACATTCTCGCTCCGTAACGCTATAATTGCGTTGAGCTGTATTAAGCTTTTTGGACATAAATGCTATAGGTTTTTCGACGCCTTCGTCAGACATTTGCACTAGTACGGCGCCAATACCAAAGTCACTGGCGTCGCAATGTAAATAAAACTTTTTTGAAAAATCAGGATTTTGAAGTACAGGTGCAGATGTAAGTAATAATTTTAGCTTGACGAATGCTTCCTGAGCTTTGTCGTTCCAAACAAATTTTTTCTTCGCAGAAAGCAATTCTGTAATAGGAAAGGTTATATCCGAAAAATTATTTATGAATCTCCTATACCACCCTACTATGCCCATAAAACCTCTTGCTTGTTTTAGAGTCTTGGGCACAGGCCATGATTGAATTGATTCTACTTTTAAAGGATCAGTTGAGATGCCACCATTACCTATGACATATCCTAGATAAGCGACTTCGGTAACACAGAACTTGCTTTTGGTAATATTCAGTGTAAGGTTGGCTTTGCGAAATTGTTGAGACAACCTAACCAATACCGACAAGTGCTCATCAAAAACCACGCACAAACCATCCAAATAACCAAAGGTACAATACTTAAGCTCTGGGGGAATTAATTCATCCATCAGACGACACATTGTCTGAGGAGCATTACACAATCCGAAAGGCATAACAACGAATTGATATAGAGGTCGTCCCGGGATGGTGAACGCCGTAATTGCCTTAGACTCTTTGGTCAGCGCAATTTGCCAAAACGCATCCTTAAGATCGATTTTTGTTATTATATTGGCCTTAGGAAGTCTAGCAAAGATGCCATCGATATTTGGAAGAGGATAAGCATCCTTTTTCGTAGCCTCATTAATTTTGCGTGCATCTAGACATAGACGTACTTTTCCTGGTTTTACGACCAAACGCATGGGTGAACTCCACGGGCAATTAGATTTTTCACTCATGCCTTGCTCTATCATCCTATCAACTTCTTGAAACAAGAGTTTCTCCACCGCTGGAGATACAGGATAAAATCTTTGCTTGATAGGCGGTGAATCACCTACGTCGATATGGTGTTGTAACACCGAAGTTCTGCCTAGTCCTTGTTCATCGAAATTTGGGAACAATTTAATAACTGCCTCCAATTGCTGTTGCTGTGAGATACTTAATGGAAATCTTTTTTCTGAATGGTGTGGTTCTGATTTCATAGATTCCGAAGATTCTAATGATGATATTAACCCTGGTGCTAATCGAAAAACTTTCCAAAAATCGATTCCGAGAATTACTCGTTTTTCGATTGAAGGGATAATATAGAAGGTTATTTGTTCTATTTGGTCACGATAAGTAACATCAAGCTTGACGGATCCAATTACAGAGTGATTTTTTCCATCCGCTGTTTTTACTTGTGGCGTTACTTTAGAAAATTTTATGTTGTTAACCCAGTCGTATTTTGCTAAGTCTGCTCCAATGCAACTAATATTTGCACCTGTGTCTAGCAGTCCGACTTCTGAGAAGGTTAGAAAACTGATAGACGAGTAAAGACGTCCATCAGCTGCCTCGTTAATTACGGAATTTATAAGTAATTTCCGAGTGTTTTTTATTTTTCTCCAAAAGGATCGCATACGAGCTGTTGATCTTTTGGATTTTTTCTGAATGAGAGAAATAGTCGCGCCGAAAATTTTTTCACGCACTTTGTCGTAATTATATAAGCGTTCAGCGTACGGTAAATCTCGAAGTTTGTTTTTAAATGTTGTGTTAGGAAAATCTGGTTGGTTAGAACAATTTGTATTCATTGACTCTGTAGTGTTTTCTGGTGTAGGTTTTTCGTGAGACGAGGTCGAGATAATCATCGGGGATGGGGTATTTTTTAATTGCGGACCCCCCTGTTGTTCCCTACAGATGGGCCCTGGCGATCGTTTTCCGCCCCCTTACAACATGAAGGACATTGTGGTTTGTAGATCCCTTTGGCTCCGCATCCGTAACAGAAAATGTTCCTTACTTCGCCACACATATCCCAGAAATGACCCTCCCTGTCACAGTTCCAACATAGAATAGTTTTCCTTATTCCATTAGAGACCCTAACTGCATTAACCTCTGAGTCTATTTTATCCAAGTCTTGAGGCTCATCATCAATTACCTCCGACACGGATCGCACAAAATTTTTCGAACCTGTTTGCGTTTTTACGGGTCGCTTTATTGAATTCTCTCCCAAAAGGTTCTCGCGTCGCTGCACTAACCGCCGAAGTTCAGTAACAGAACATACCGTGACATAAAGTAACGCCTCGCGAACTTCTGGAATAAGATTTCTTTTTAGAAGTTGCACGATTCTGGGCTCTTCTAAAGGAATAGTCAGTCTACCTAATAATATGGCAATATCGTCGTAAAACATATCGAAAGTTTCTCCAACTTGTTGTTTACGGGAACGTGTTTCTTCTAAAATAAGGTCATCGTCCTTGTTGTCATCATATTGGCTTTTGAAGCTGTCACAAAATTCTTCCCGCTCCACAATGGGTGTAATCTTTCTGTACCTCCAGTACCATTCTTTGGCTTTGCCTGACAATAAAATATGCAAATTTTTGCAAACCATGGAAAAGTCGCGATTTAGACTATCTAAAGTTAAAGCATGTACACGATACAAAAATTCTTGTACGGTGGGACCTTTCTGCGCCCCGTCAAATTTAATACCCCAACTTTGAATGATTTGTGTGGCTTTTTCGCAAGTGTTGCTGGAATATGAAAAAGCTGAAGATCTCTGAGAACTATTAACCTGTCTAGGTGATAACAAAGGTCTAGCCTGTGTGTTCGGAATACGCCTTCCTGACACTGCGCCACTTAAGTTCATATTACTTAAGCGCCTATCCATTATTTCTTCCATACGTTGGAAAATGGTCTCGTAATCTATTTCTGGTCTAGCTGGTGGTGCAGCATGTGATCTAGCAAGTCCCCTGTAAGTTCGTCCGTGCCAATTAGAAGTTTCGGACTGAGCTGCCTGAAAATGTTGTTTTAACGGCCGTCCTGGTCGTTTTGGCTTTGGAAAATTACCCTGTTCAGGTTCTCTAATCGCGTTTACATTGCCAAGTGAAATTGGTGATATATTTGGTGACTGAGCAGCTGGCTCGATATTAACTTCTGGTTGTCTAACAGATTTACTGCGAGTATTATGTATCTTTGGAATAGTTCCTGTAGTACCTTCTGCCTGAGCGGTTATTTGAGGTTGCAAATCCCTCTCATGACACAAAGTTTTACATAAGGGACATTCATGTGTTTTTTCTAGATAAGTTGAAATGCACTTTCTATGAAAGAAATGTCCGCATTTCGTCGATGCCATATCTTGATTTTCAAGAAGTAGTTGCGCACAGATATGTGGGATTTTACTTTATCCCTGTTTATTTATTTCAAGTATTATTTAAGGATGTGATTTCCTTATATAGTCTTATTTATTAACAATGGTTCTTTGTGTTAAGAATACATTTATTATAATTATTATGGCCTTAGCGTTGAATATGGGTGTGCGATGTGATCGAGGCGAGAGTACGATTGCGAGTGCGTGCTTTTTGAATCAACGCTTCTCTCTATTTTTCAATGAGTGAGTCGACCAGATAGGTACGGCCGCTGCGTGTAGTTCGATCTCGCTCATTAGCTACTGCATGATTGCGATAATTATGCCCGCCTGACACTTCATTTCCTACAATCGGCTGTCCTGACAAGTCATTCGACCCGAATGATCCTAGCCAAGGCTTCATGAACTCAGCCACTGTTGAGGTCTTACAAGGTCCTTCACCATCGCCAACTTTCTCAACGTCGTATCGACCGTGCCTATTCACCTTCGTGACTTTATATGGTCCTAGGTATTTACCTCTCAACTTTAGACCTGTCCCATACTGGGTACGTTTAATCGCCACTAACTCGTTTAAATTGTATTTTCTTTCCCATTTCCTGTTTTTGTCAAACGTCCTTTTTATTTCCTGCTGTATTTCATTAATATTCTTTCGAGCCTCCACCCTAATCTCATCACGACCACAGTCTAATTCTTCTATTAACGAATCGGTTATCAGCTTTCTTATTTCAGGATCATCAGGACTACGCATCTCTATTCCTGTCAAAATCTTAAAAGGTGTAACTCTTGTACTTCTTGGAGCAGTATTATTAACAAGTCGTTGCACACGACCTACATACTTGTACCAATTTCCCTCATTCTCTTGGCATAACTTTGAAATCATTGGAACTATTATCTTATGCATCCTTTCTACTTGGCCGTTGCCGCGGGGTACACCTGTTGCTATCAGTAAATGCTGTATATCCTGTCTGTCACAATATTCCTTAAACGCATTGGATGTGAATGCTGCTCCCCTGTCAGAAATTATTCTCACCGGGTTACCAAAAATTTCGGCCTGCTTTTCAAGACAACTAAGTACTTCATCGACTCCTGTTCCACGAGTCGGATACAACCATACAAACTTAGAGAACCCATCGACAATAACAAGTATATGATTGTAACGCTTTGTTGTGACCTCCATCGGGCCAACGTGATCAATGTGATATATCATCAATGGCTGATCTCCTTTGCTTATTGGCATCAAATATCCTTCCTTTTCAACACTCAACAACACGGGCTACCTTTTCTTTTAATTTTGGAATATAGTACGATTTTTCTACGATATCCTGAGTCTTTCTAGCTCCAAAATGTCCTTGCTTATGTGCAATCTGTATTATTTCTCTTTCCATCTGTGAGGGAACGACAATAAGTTCTTGATTGGGATCTTTTAACAATATTTCATTTTCAATGTAAAAATCTTCATATCCCTTCTCCTGAACTAAACTCCTGATCAATTTAGTCCAATCATCTAACAACTGTGCTTCCCTCAATCTATGGGTTATGGTGTCAGTTAGCAGAAAACAAGATAAACGGCTCAAAGCATCCACATGCCGCATCCTTGAACCTGAACGATGTTCAATCTGATAATCGAAATCTTGTAGGTACATTGCCCAACGTGCTACTCGCAACGGAACCTCTTTCTTTTTCATGGTCATCGCGAACGCATTACAATCTGTAACAATCTTAAATCTCAATCCTAGCACATATACACGCCACTTTGTTAATGCTCCAATAACTGCTAAAACTTCAAGTTCATATAAATCATACTTCTCTTCGCAAGGTTTAGTTTTCCGACTCATATATTGTACCGGATGAAATAAACCATCTTCTGAATCTTTCTGCAAAAGCGCAGCTCCGAAACCGTGTTTCGAGGCATCAGTGTGAATCTCAGTCTCTAGCTTAGGATTGTATAACTTTAAAACGGGACCTTTGATCAATGCTAACTTTAATTGTTCAAACGCTATCACTTGCAATTCTTTAAACTCAAACTTGTTGTCCTTTCGCAAAATGTCTGTCAAGGGCTTAGCTGTTACTGCGTATCCTTCGATAAATTTACGGAAATACGATGTTAACCCTAAAAATCGTTGAACTGACTTCTTGTCATGTGGGATGGGGAATCTTGAAACGGCATCAGTCTTCTCCTTACTTGGCTTAATACTTCCATTTTCAACTATATAGCCCAAAAAATTTACTTTACTCTGCAGTATCTGACATTTCTCCCAGTTTATTCTCAACCCATTTCCCGCAGCTATCTTCAACACCCTTTTAAGTTTAATTAAACCATCATTCGCACTAACACTTGGTATAATTATATCGTCCATATACACCACTGCATCTCCATTCTTCACTGATTCTCTCATTACTGCCATTATAAATCTTGTAAAAAATGCTGGAGAGTTGGAAATTCCGAATGGTACATATAGGAATTCATACTGACCATTCTGAGTTACGAATGCTGTGTACTTCTGAGATTTTTCCTCAACAGGAACGTGGAAAAACCCGTTTGTTAGATCTAAAGTAGTATAAACCAACGCACTTTGAAGTTTTTCTAATACAGTATCCATCTGTGGCATAGGAAAATTATCTCGGACCACTTTCTCATTTAGCTTTCTGTAATCGCAGCACAGACGCTTTTTCCCATTCTTCTTTGTTACAAGTACAACAGGCGAAGCATATTCGGAAAAACTTGGCCTTATTATCTTCTCCTCCAACCATTCTTGTACCGTACTATCAACAATTTTCTGATCAGACTCTGCTAGACCCCTTGGATGCTGATAAACTGGCAACTCATCCGTTAGTACTATCTTCATTTCTATAGGAGTGTTTGTTTTTCTAATAGGTTTGTAACTTTTAATCAACTTCTTAACTTCACTAGCGATTTCTGCACTGATATGTGACAAGTCACTCTTGATTTCCACTTTATTCTGTTCTGCACTGTGCATACACATACTCTCAAATTCCTTAAACAACTCAGCACAAGATTTATTCGCGTTACACAGAGATTCTTTTCTCTTGATGCTCACAAACTTTGTACCTTTCTTTGTAACAACCAAATCGACGTGATCTAATATGGTTCTACCCAAAATTGCCTCATATGCCATGTCTTCATCAGGAACGATATGAAACTCGACTTCCATCTCAATGCCATCTATCTTGACGCTTATGCTAAAACTACCAAAAGTCATTACATGACTTCCACCAATGCCTGTAAGGCTCTTCGAATATCCTGTTAATGACTTAATTCCAAGTTCGACAAACACGCTTTTACGTATGAGACTCAAATTTGCTCCTGTATCAATTAGACCGTTGAACTTAATCGTCTTGTAAGTTACTTCTTTCAACTCTAAACCCGAATCAGTAAATTTACCTGATGCTTTTACTAATTTATCATCTACAACATTGGTGCTTTCAACTTTGGTGGTATCTTCTCCCTTACATTCAAATGAGCGATGGCCTGTTTTGCCGCATTTAAAACAAGTAAACGATTTCTTGTTACAGTCTCTCATCATGTGTGAAGGATCGCCACACTTAAAACATTTGCGATCACCTTTTGTTATTGAACTTTTCTCTCTATTATCTCTACCTTGCTTGTGAAGAGATGACTCCAATGTTGTTTTCTTTGACGACTTCCTAGGATCATATGATTTTAAGTAGGTTTCTATTTGAACTTTCAACGCATCCACTGTTCTGGCTTGATACAATAATGCCTTATTTGCTCTCGTGTCTGGTATACCTTCTACGAAATACTCGATTAAACTTTCGTCCTCCAAATCGATCGGCTTTGCGATTTCCATTAATGAATACAAAAACTCATACAGATTTTCACCTCTCTTCAGCTGTCGATTGCTTAGTCTTCTATGAACTTCGGCTGATGAAACCTTTACTCTGAATTCGTTTTTCAAAGCTACTTTCAGGGACTCCCAACTACAAATATCTCTCTTACTACGTATAAACGACAATGCAGCTCCCTTTAACAATTGTTTTGCATACACAAAAAGCTGTAACTGACTCCACTGTACGGTTAAAGCGCATTCTTCTAGCTCCCTAGTCCATTGTACAACATCAATCGAACCTAAACCGCAAAACTCGGAAACGCTTCCCTCCACATCTTTTAGTGTGAACCATGACCTTTGCCCATCTGTGTTCGGGACTTCTCGAATTGTTCTAGCCGACGCGAAATCTGCCTCCTGCCCGTCATTTTCAGTTTCTATAAGATCGTAATGAGCGAGTAGACGCGATTGCAGCTCTGCTTTAAGGCCTGTAGTCTCTAGCCCTAACTCTCTCAATTTAATGCGCAACTCCTCAATACGCAAAGTTAGAATCTCACCTCGATCCATTTCACACAATTACAGGTATATTGCTTAACAAGTTTGCTATATTAATGTAAAGTTAGTATCTATCAATCAAATTTGTTACGACTTAGCAAGTTTTACACACTATGTTAATGTAGGTCAAATTGTGATAAGTTATGATTAAGTTCAGACGATTTTTAGAAATGTGCTCTCTGCAGCTCGCATCAATTTCGTCAATATTTTTGCCACCGGTCTGGTTTCGTCGTGCAGGCAAAGTCTCACGCTCAAGACAATAATTAAACAGCTCACCCAACTATAGTCGTCCTGCTCTATGGAACCGCTTAATATCGCTGTAGCAACTTACTCAGCCTTCTTATAGATGTTCAGTTCGCTCTCTGTTGCCACTCGCTCTGCTGTCGCTACTCGCTCTGCTGTTTTCCACTCGTTCTTTTGGTCTCTCTTTGTCTGCTTCTGCACCAATTATCTCAACTTCGTGTCTGCTGCCTGCTCGTTTGGACTTTTCGTTGTCGTCTGCTTCTTGCAACGGTTTGTGTCGTCCGCTCTCTTTGTCTGCTTCAACAGTAAACACTGGTTATCATCAACTTAGTGCCTGCTGTCTGCTCTCTCCGTCTGTCTGCTTCCACAGTAAACACTGGTTATCATCAACTTAGTGCCTGCTGTCTGCTCTCTCCGTCTGTCTGCTTCCACAGTGAACACTGGTTATCATCAACTTAGTGCCTGCTGTCTGCTTTCTCCGTCTGTCTGCTTCCACAGTGAACACTGGTTATCATCAACTAAGTGCCTGCTGTCTGCTCTCTCCGTCTGTCTGCTTCCACAGTAAACACTGGTTATCATCAACTTAGTGCCTGCTGTCTGCTCTCTCCGTCTGTCTGCTTCCACAGTAAACACTGGTTATCATCAACTTAGTGCCTGCTGTCTGCTCTCTCCGTCTGTCTGCTTCCACAGTGAACACTGGTTATCATCAACTTAGTGTCCGCTGTCTGCTCTCTCCGTCTGTCTGCTTCTCCTTTTTCTCTCGAGTCACCACCGTTCTCGAGCCGCTTTCAACTTCAGTCGCCGACTTTTGCCCAAACGGCGCCAAAATTCTTAGTGACGTTCTACTTGCGTCGTCCGATCGCTCACCGTCTCACTGTCCACTCGTCGCCTCTCGTACTTTCACACCAACTTCCACTTCTTTTTGAACTTGTAGTGGTTGCTTCTTGTGAAATTCGTTCGCCAACAACCTTGGTTTTGTATATGTATTACACGTTAATGCATGCAATTTTAACAATTTCTGTTCACTTGCGAACTTCACACACACACAAATTTCACTAAATGTCTTGGGCCAGATATCCCGGTTGAGCCCCCAATTTGTGGGATTTTACTTTATCCCTGTTTATTTATTTCAAGTATTATTTAAGGATGTGATTTCCTTATATAGTCTTATTTATTAACAATGGTTCTTTGTGTTAAGAATACATTTATTATAATTATTATGGCCTTAGCGTTGAATTTGTGTGTGCGATGTGATCGAGGCGAGAGTACGATTGCGAGTGCGTGCTTTTTGAATCAACGCTTCTCTCTATTTTTCAATGAGTGAGTCGACCAGATAGGTACGGCCGCTGCGTGTAGTTCGATCTCGCTCATTAGCTACTGCATGATTGCGATAATTATGCCCGCCTGACACTTCATTTCCTACAGATACTACATCTCGATTCGGGTGGAAAAGCATTTTGTGAAGGATTCTGAGATTCTTCAAAACTATGCTCCACAGGCATTTTGATTGTTTAAGATTTTTTTATTTTTTTTTCAAAATATTTAAAGAAATAATTTTATATATAAGTAATACCCAGAAGAGATGTTTATTAAATAGAGTAAATAAGTTTCAAAAATATTCATACATTCCTTCTTCGGGATCAGCAAGGTGAATAAAATAAAATGACGTGTTTTCGACTGTTCTTAAAGGGAGTACCATGGTCCAAAAGTCTAACTGCTTCGCAGCGTTGACTTGACTGGTCTCAGGAAAAATAGAGGCTATTACACCCTAAACTATAAGAATCCAACGAGACATAAAGCAAAACACAAGTAGAAGGTCGAGTTGCTGGTTGTAGACCTGCCTAGATCGAAATTCCTTTACTAGCGTTATGCTATGAAATTCTCAATTGGCATACAATTTAGTTTGTATCGCCGATAAGGGATTTGTAAGTCATTTGAAGCACAATTCTAAGAATCATATACAATATGGTATCTGGAGTAACCGTGTAATATAATTATCACATGGCAAAATCCATCTCAGACGATCACATTTGTAATGCAAAGACAAAGTTTCAAAAGTTAACAAAACAGAAAATTATATATGTGAAAAAAGAGAATCAAGTCAGATACTACTGAATGCCTTCCAAGTGGATGATATTTCGAACTAGAGTCAAAAGTCATAATTCCGAACTGGGGAATACGATATCTATTTACTGATTCAAATTCAAACTTTGATTAAGGAAAAAATAAATTAAATGAAGTTTTCAATTTGACAATCCTTGCACCACGGACCAATACATCGAAAATGTCAACATATGGTAATTCCGAGTGGTCGCAGCATTGCACTTAATATGAAGTTTTCTAAATTAGAGGAAAAAATTGTAAAAATTGAACGAAAGATGAAAAAGAAAAGGACTTCTATAGAGAGAAGGAGCTCACCAAAAAGAAAAATCGAAAGTGCTTAATCTGATTCAGGTCATATAAAGATATGTAACTTCCTAAACTTAAAATGCCCTAAAATATGTAATTTAAAATTTTTGGTATTGCCCCACGTTGGGCGCCATTAAAAATATGTAAATTCCTAATTTGGTATGCCCCACGTTGGGCGCCATTAAAAATATGTAACGTACAGCCACAAGTTGGGCATCATAAAAATATGAAACGACACCCAGGTCTGATTCAAACCCCAAATACTCAAAGAAAAGCAAAAGGGAAATCACCTGGAATAATACGTCACTTGTGCAAGATATCGGCGATGGCATAACCGATCCGCGGGACTCTTAGTGCGGCTAGCAAAACAATCGGCTGGGGGGGTTCTTTGATCAATTATGCCCAACCCACTTACACAATTTATTCTTAAAAAAGAAAGTCCCTAAAATGAAATGCAAAGACAGAATAGTATTAAAAGAATAAGAAGAACAGTCGCTGTGAATAGTTTGACTACGAAGATGTTCGCGTAGTCGCGCTCTCTACCCGCCCTACCATGATTTTCCTTTCAGCGCTAAATACATCTGGAAAATCCCAAACACAATTCACGTCATTGTTATTACACCTGCATCACCCCTAAGGAATCACGAGTCGTATTACTCCATTACAAAAAATACAATTTATTCAAGAAAGTTCAAGATAGTTTAACTTCATGATAAAATAATTCATTGTCGCGAATATTAAAGTTAATATAAAGCAAAATTGAGATTATAGGATATCAAAAAAAATTAGAGAATACACGAAAATAATTAAATTCATTATTAATTCCGAATTGTAAAAATATTCGAGAATCGACGCGAAATATTTAAGAAATTAAAGAAATTTAAGAAGTTAAATTTAAGAATGCTTAGAGGGACATACTATTATTTGAATCTTAATTAAATGTGGAATTTTAATTATGCATGTTACTTATAAAAACTTTCAAATACCATAATCAATGGTATGATTTATTTATATTATGGCTCGCCAAATAATTAAGTTCGAATTTTTGAATATTATAATTTGGAATTTTTAAACCTATTTGAGTATGAGGACAGTTATCACCATATTGAGGGTGCAATATTACCCTAGTTGCATTTTAATTATTGAAAATTGCGGCTATGCCGTACTTACGACCAAAGTCCAACGATGTCAGCAGGCCTGATGACGATTGATGAGCTTTAGAATTAGCTGTTTAAATGATTTGCAAATAGAATTTATGGAAAGGTGATAAACTGCACGCATAACTATAAGTATGGGAAGGTATTTATAAGTATAATGGTTCCACGAAAAATTTTAAAAAATATAGAATAGAAATAGCAAATTTATACAAACTAAATTTAAATATTTAGGAAGAGAAAATCTGGTAAGACCAGATTAAAATGGTTACAGCTGATCTTCATTTTCGCTTATAGTTTTCTCCATTAAGCGCACGAGTTGTCGCTCGGGTAATCGTTGGTTGGAATCATCCAACAGAAACTTCTGCAAGTTGCAGGAATTAGAGATGGTTTAGCCAATCTTCCAGGCTAAAATTAATCAAGATTCCCAGGTGAATCGACTGGGGATTATTCCACGTTGAACCGAGACAAGAAGATAGTGATGTACGTTTTTTTAAAGATGATAATTTTCGCCGATGTAGTTTTATTTTAATAAAAAAAAACTCTCGTTGTTTCAGTGCAGATATTTAATCAATCCAAACGGCTTTTCAGAAAGATAGGGACTTCAAATAAATTCGGGTTTATGCCGCAAAAATTTTCAAAGAAAATTTTCTTAGTGACTGGCCGTCACACGTGGTGGATGACGTCATCAACGTCAAAGAAAAACCTCATTGGGAGGAAAAATTTCTAGACTAGAGAGAATTAAAGATTATGATAATAAGTCAAAAAAAAAAGATGTTATACAAGTCAAATACCTTTGCGGGTGCTTAACCTCAATGGTTAATTTTTTAGAAATAGCACAACTTTCGAAAAATAATTTGGCCAACAAAAGTCTGGTGCATTCAGACCAAATATTCACTTTTTAGGATGGGCCGATGGGTTTATTTAAACTTTATAAAATTTGGATTAAAAATTTAAGACCTCGTGGTTTTTGGAAATTTTCCACCGTGGTCACTTAATAAATTTTTACTTGGCCGTATTATACCCACTACTGCTCAGGTTCTTAGTCTTTAATGCACTGAAAAGTCACTCAGAACCAAAGCACTCATTTGCGTGGGAGTGAGCTTAGCTTAGAGCTTGGCTTCCAGGTTCCACTCATTTTTGAGCTTTCACTCAAGCTGAGTCTATAGTTGAGCTTAATTACAGTGGTGTGAAAGAAAAAATGTACACGGGCAATAATTGACTCTCACAACCACAGTCAAATTTCAAAAATATTTTTATTTTTACAGGGGATTTGACTGAAAAAAAAATAAAAAGAAAATTATTGCCGAATGTCTTTTGCATGATAAGTCCCTTGCACTCGACCCTGTAAGTCTTCTAAAACATAGTAACAATTACCAAGCCTTTCTTTTATTCTAGATTTAAGCCATTGTAGATTAAACTTGGCATTTATATTTTTGCCAAAATTACTCTGAGCTTAATTACAGTGGTGTGAAAGAAAAAATGTACACGGGCAATAATTGACTCTCACAAATAGTTAATAATTACTTTTTGGCAGCCGTTGTCTTAGATTTTGGTTTCTTGACGGTACCGGGTGCAGCTGCCTTTTTGGTTGTCTTTTTAGGTTTAGCCGAAGCTGCAGCGGCAACTGATTTAGCCTTTGGTTTGCTTGAATTCATCTTTGCCTTTGTTGCTGTTGCTTTCGCCTTTACATTTCCCGTTTTCTTAGAATCCTTTACCTTTGCCTTTTCAGTTTTCTTTTTCTCGGCTGTCTTTTTGGTTGCGACACCCTTCCTGGCCTTTGGTTTCTTATCAACAGCACCAGCTCCAGCTCCAGCACTTACAGCCTTTTTTGTAGTAATTAATTTTTTTTTGGATGCGGCCGTTGAAGTAGATTTTGTTGCCTTTTTGGCTTTTTGACTCTTCTTTTCCAAAGAGGAAACCTTTGGCTTCGGATCCTTTTTAGCCGCAGCAGACAATTTGAACGAACCAGATGCACCCTTTCCCTTTGTTTGGATCAGTTTGCCATTTCCAACAGCCGATTTTAAATACCTCTTGATGAATGGAGCCAGTTTCTGGGCATCGCATTTGTAAGTGGCACTAATATATTTTTTAATCGCCAATAGCGAGGAGCCACCGCGTTCCTTTAGGTTTTTAATCGAAGCGTCTACCATTTGCTGAGTTGGTGGATGCGATGGTGGAGCAGTTGATTTTTTGGCTTTTGTTGATACCAATGTTTTTTTGCCGGACACCTTTTTTTCAACCGATGCCACTGCTGGTGCTGATGCTGATGTGGCAGCAACAGGGGATGCGGATGTTGCAGCTAAAGAATCAGACATTATGCACTTAACTTTCAAACGAAATTAACACCAAATACACTTTTTAAAATCAAAGATTTTACAAAAATTTCAATTTTCAATTTATTTGTCACAGAATGGTCGAGTACAATTACAATGAGAAAGGTACTTATTTTATGGTTTAGACTAGGAGGACAAGGCGAAGCCAAACTATATTTAGTTTTAGTTTTAAGATATTGCCCTGTGCTTTAGCTTTTCGGGGCTTTTGTGATTTGGGTGTATTGCGTAATATAAATTAATTTACGATAGATTATTTTTAGTCGTCTTACTGACAAATGAGTTCAGATATGTTGTTTTAAGTATCAGGGAAAAACTAGTTAATAGCAAAAACCTGCGAAATTTTAAAGTACATTGTTTGTCTTAAAAAATACTACTTAAAGATACTTAGAGCTATGGGGAGTATTTACATGTGATGTTGGTTGGGTGGGGGGGGTGGTGGGATGGAAAAGGCTGTGTAAGTTAGCCCTCATTTTGTTGATTTATATTATGGGTAAGTTGGTTTGGTTGTTTGGTTTATGGATAATTTTCGACAGTGTTAAATAGTTAAATTATCATTAGTTAATTAGTTACATTATTGTGAATTATAATTAGAATTGGTTAAGTTCGTATCTTTCTGAAGAGATACAACATAGTTAACAGTTTGGAAATTGCATTTAAGAAGTGTTAAGTTGTTTATTTTTGAGATATTTGTATTAAGAATTCTAGTATTATTTGTTGCTTTTTCCTTTTGGAGTTATGCTCATTTTCATTATCATTTGTTTCAGAGGGGTATTTTTGGATTACGTTTTTTATGACTTCAAAGCATGTTAGGATGTCCTTACCAAAAGCTTCAATGGCGTCGTCATTTAGTTTTTCGAATGAGAAGATGTTTTCAACATAATTTTCCCTATCGTGCCGAGGATTGGAATTTTTTTTTTTTGAATATTTTTTGGGTATTGAGTACTTCTTTGAGGCTTTTCATGAGTTGATATGTCGTGACGTTTGCCAGTTTTACTTTGTTTAAAAAATGATGCATAAGAAGTGTCTTTTCGTAGTAATGACGATTCTGCATTTTTTATGGTTTTGCTTAATGTTTTTGCTGACGCTTGGTTTATATTTTTAATTTTTTCTATACGCGCTGTTCGGACCGGATATATTCTTGCATTGGCGGTATGCTGGCCACCACAATTTACGCACTGAGTTTGTACTTCCTCTGATGGAGATTCAGACTTAGTTATCTGGCATTCACCGGGTTTATGTTCTTTTGTGCATTTGACGCAACGATACGGCATACCGCAGTTGCTCGCAATATGCGTGAACCGCTGGCAGTTACGGCATTGCTTTAGTTCATTAGGATTTCGCTTTAAGCTTTCCAAAATAATGCGGCAGTTCAATAGTGTTTTAAGGCTAAAGATTTCTTTTACATTGTCGCACTTTGCCACTTGGACTATCCAAAGATTCTTTTTAAATGGTTTTACTGAAAGTATTTTTTGTTTCGGTAATCTGTTACTTAATGCTGCTTGTATATCGGATGCCTCATACACTGTTTGGGGCAGTTTTTTAATTATGATACTAATGGGCTTGAGCTCGTTTGGGGTATATGAGAAAAATTTTTGTCTTAATGTTTTCAGCAAATATATAGTTCTTTCAAAGTTTTCCAGGGAGAATACTTGAATATGCATTAAATTTTTGTTTAGGACATTGAGGGTAAATTTTTTGTCAGTAATATATTGGGTCAGTCTATCTGACATTTCTTTTGCATTTTGGTTATAAACTGCTATAATGGGTAATTTTGATTTGGATTTTAGTGCAGATTCCATGAGAAGCGATGACGAGGGACTTCCGTGATGTAATTTTACGTTGTTGATAGCCGCCTTGGAGGTGGACGGTGCATCATCTTCATTTACTATGTCTGCGGCATTGTTCTTATGGGCTGATTCTGCTATCTTATGGGTTTTGGTGGGCCTGCATAGCTTAGCCTGCATTTTTTGGTCATCTATTTCCAGTTCCATGTCGTCAGAAGAACTTTGCAGAAATACGTTTGCTTTATTTGATCGCGTCGATCGTCTTTTAGATTTTCTATTGGCCTGATGTATGGATGGAAAGTCGCTCATCTCATTGTCGTATGCTCCCTCATCTGGGATATCGTATGCCTCTTCGTCTGGGACATCGTGTGATTCGTCATCTGGGATATAAAGTGATTCATACTTATTACCATGTAATTGTTTGATCTCAGCTGAGATTCCTAGACTTTTATGCTGCTTCTGGATTCTAAGTTGCTTTAATTCGAGTTTTAGCTGGTGATTTTGCAACCGCAAGCTGCTGACTTCGGACTGCAATTCGTTATAATTATTTTGCTTGATTGTATTTTCAGCTTCACTTGGTTGAGAGTCATTTTCGGATGTGATGTTGGAGGAGGAAATCTCGTGGTGGGTGCGTTTACCACTCACAATTCCACCTTTTTTGTTTTCAACTCCATCCATGTCACTACGGTTACTTTTCACATTTGTTTTAATTCGATTATGAATTTTTTTATTTATTTTTGGTTCGTTTTGATTTTGATTTTGTTTTGGTTCACTCATCACCAAATGGCTGGGGTCAACCAGTATTTTTTACTTCTCAACACTACACAAGTTCGTTGAATTGTTTGTTTGTCAATACTTGACAGGTTTACACAAAGTGATTTTGCTGCTGGAGCAGCCACACACACGCGATTGTTGCAGCTAATGAATCAGACATTATGCACTTAACTTTCAAACGAAATTAACACCAAATACACTTTTTAAAATCAAAGATTTTACAAAAAATTTTCTATGACATACTCACTCAATTGAATGAGAATCGAGGAGGAGGGCAGATCGTCCATATTTTTGCCACTGGTCGATTGACTTGTTTTAGTTTGGTTAAATAGCGTTTGTTTATTATTGTTTTTCTTGCTTATTTATAAATCGAGAATATAAATAGGAATTTCTTAATATTAACAATTGTCTAAGAAATAATATGTCATTGATTATCTGTTTTTAGTTTCTTAAACTCGTTTTTAATAGACAACCAAATTGGAACTTTGTATAACACAGAATGCAATTGTCGTATATAAGGCTATATAAAAATTAGAAATGATCTCAAGTTTAAACAAACCACATATGAAATATAAAATTTCAACAATTTACTTTCGATATTGACTAAAAAATTATATGACAAGTTACTTCTTCATATTTTAAAAGCGTTTCGAAATCGACTCTTTGCTGTGTGAAACGACAATTTTTGAGCTACATCCAATATTAGTTTTCGGTATAGGAATAGTAAATATATTTAACAATAATAAAACATTCGAATTTCCAAAGTTCTACATTATTTCATTCAATTCAATCAATTTCTTGCTTATTTTTATAAAAATTTACTAAGAAGTTTTCTAATTATTCACGGTTCATTTTAGTAGATTACCATAATCAAAATTGAAAGAATTAAAACCAATTATACGACTTTCTTTCCATACTTATGCATATTTAAAAAACAGCTTACGATCAAATTAAAGAAAAACTAAATATGCACATGAAAATATTAAACGACTACTGGTGTTATTAATATAATATGTGATGTTTTCTTTATTTCTTTTATCGTATGTATATGCATACATATACCAATATGTAGGTATATGTAGGTAATATTTAATCGATTTTATAAATCACGAGAATCGTTTTGGTAATGAAATAAAAATTGTTTAATGAAAAACTGGATAAATTTTTTCATACATATGTATGTATGCATTATCATTGCACGGTCATTTTTGTATTCTAATACATAATCGCAGTCAAAAACATTATAATGTAAAATGAAAAGCAATTTGATTTTTGAAAAAAAAATCTCAATATGAACATAAATACTTTGTGGTCCTGAAAAGGACCGATTTATATTAAATATGTGAATTGCGGTGCAATAGTATTGGGTATTGGAAACAACAAAAACATCGGTTCCATTATATAGAGCATCAATCTAAGCGCGCTCGCCACGAATACGTCTGGCTATTTGTATATCCTTGGGCATAATAGTCACTCGTTTTGCGTGAATAGCACACAAGTTGGTATCTTCAAAGAGGCCAACCAGATAGGCTTCGCTAGCTTCTTGCAAAGCCATAACTGCCGAACTCTGGAATCTCAAGTCGGTCTTGAAATCTTGAGCGATTTCGCGTACTAAACGCTGGAATGGCAACTTGCGAATAAGCAGCTCTGTGCTTTTCTGATAGCGACGGATTTCACGCAGGGCAACAGTACCAGGACGATAACGATGTGGCTTTTTTACGCCACCAGTTGCTGGAGCGCTCTTACGTGCTGCTTTGGTAGCCAGCTGCTTTCTGGGCGCCTTGCCACCAGTCGATTTACGGGCAGTTTGCTTAGTACGAGCCATGTTTTCTACACTTTTTTATTTTTCACTGTTCACTCTTCACTCTTCACTGTTCAAAACACAATAAACTAGCATGCTCGTTTGGTGCCTGCTTTTATACAAAACATGGGGTGGGTTAGAAAGAGAAAGGGAGAGAAAAAATATTCGATTCGTCTTTTGTCGCACCGGGTAAAGGAGAGGCAAGATATTTCTGACTCGCTCGTGTTTTCATGATTTTTGGTATAAATAGATGCGGTCGATGTAGAAGCAATATTAGTACATTTCTAACTCTTGTGCAGTGCGTTTATAGTGAAAAGTGTAAAGTGAAAAATAAAATATGACTGGTCGTGGCAAAGGTGGAAAGGGATTGGGCAAGGGTGGTGCTAAACGTCATCGCAAAGTGTTGCGTGATAATATCCAGGGCATCACGAAACCCGCTATTCGCCGTTTGGCTCGACGTGGTGGCGTAAAACGCATCTCCGGTCTTATCTATGAGGAAACTCGGGGTGTGCTGAAGGTATTTTTGGAAAATGTAATCCGTGACGCAGTAACCTACACCGAACACGCCAAAAGGAAAACTGTTACTGCCATGGATGTTGTGTACGCATTGAAGAGACAGGGTCGCACTCTTTACGGTTTTGGCGGTTAAGAAAATACTTACAAAAATAAGTAAACAATTCAAAAAATCGGTCCTTTTCAGGACCACCAAAATAATTGATCAAATGAGAAAAAAAAACATAGTAATTTTTTTATTTTAAGTTCTTAGTAAAAATTTATTTTTTACAAACTAGCATGATTGTCCATTTATTTAAACAAAACAATCAAATCTGGGCGTAATATGTAATATTATTAATGTTAAAAAATATTTGTATAAATATTATTTTAACTTGCAAATTGATTTTTAATTTGACGAAATGCATATAATGCAATAATTATTATAATGAATGAATTAGCTGGTGACAAATGCAGTGCAAAGAAACAATCCCCCTCGCAGATTTCTAAATTATATAGTGCGTACTTAAATTTATTTGTATGTATAAAATTATTGAAAATTTTATGAAATTATCGAAAATTATATGCATTTCTTTTAATTCGTTTGGTCGTCCTGAAAAGGACGGTTGTTTATGGTTTAGTTGGTATGTCGTCGTATATACAAAGATGTTAATTTGTGTTGAAAAGAATATCAATGGATTTATGCCTTCTTTTCTGTTTTTTTGGGCAACAATACAGCCTGAATGTTAGGCAGGACACCACCCTGAGCAATGGTTACACCGGAAAGCAATTTGTTCAATTCCTCGTCGTTGCGGATAGCCAATTGTAGATGGCGGGGAATAATTCTAGTTTTTTTGTTGTCACGAGCAGCGTTTCCAGCCAATTCCAGAACTTCAGCGGCCAAATATTCCATAACAGCAGCCAAATAAACCGGAGCACCAGCTCCAACACGCTCGGCATAATTTCCCTTTCGGAGTAGACGGTGAATACGGCCAACGGGAAACTGGAGACCAGCGCGGTTTGAGCGCGACTTTGCCTTTCCCTTCACTTTGCCACCTTTACCACGACCAGACATTTTATTTTCACTTTGCACTGTACACTGTTCACACACCAATTTTTATGTTTACCATGATGTGGGCCATTGTCGTCTTATTTATACTTTTTCCAACTACATACTTCCTCAGCTAGGGGTTGGTACTTAACAATAATATTTATCCGGAAAACGATGCTCAAAAAAAGTATAATATTGAGCGCTTTTGTTGTTTGGGCATTATGAAAAGTGAAAAGTGAATGGTGAATTGTGTTTTGTGAAATTAAAATTAAAGTAATTAAAGTGAGAAATGCCACCGAAAACTAGTGGAAAGGCAGAATAACCTGCTAAAGTTGAAAAGTGTTCACATACAGATAGAGACTGAAAAAAAAATTAACCAGAATTAAATGCACAAAAATATAAAAGTGCAGTGCAAAGACAACAACAATATTATAAAGAAGCCGGTTGTGACGGCGGAAATGCTTACTGATGACAGCAAAGTAAATAAAGCGACAATCGAGTGCAAACAAACGGGTAAAGTGACACAACGAAATTATCGTTTGAGTGCAACGTCACCATATCAACTAAAGACTAAATGTCAAAGCACAGCAAGTAATATCGTAAGCAACTCAACAACAAAAATGAATCCCACGACTATGGATTTTGAGACTGATTCTGTCAAGCGAAAACACGCATCAAGAAAAAGCAGTCCACTCTCCAGTACTTCATACACTACCAGTGACGAAGATGACGATGATACTCTCGAAGACGAAGAAGATGATGATGACGACGACGACACCAGCATCAGAATTAAACGAGACGAATTTGAAGGCCTAATGCAAGAATTAAAACAATTACGCGAGATAAACGAACATCTACAAGAGCAAAACAAGCTAGCAACAAGCAATGCAATAAAAGACAACGCTTACGCAATATTGGCTACAGACGAGGAAGACTATAATAACAATGATGCCGCATTCCCCACCCTAACATCATCGCCCAGCGCAAAAAAGAAGAGAGTGCCTACTGAAAGTAAAAAGCTAGAACAGCCAGCAACCCCCAAACTGAAACCGTCGAACCAGAAAGAGATTAATCCCAGACCTGCTACAAATACAGAGGACACCAGAGTCAACAAAAATCTTCCCATCTTAGTAACATTAATCAAAATGCCAAGACCCTAAAAAATTCACTGCAAACCGTTTAAAAATAACAATTTTCTCCTCAACATAGTTAATAAAAATATTTTCTGTCAAAGTTTTTGCCCTTGAAGATTTTATCAAAACTAAGGAGACCTTAAACCTAAGTAATAGCCTATACTACACCTACACATCCAAAGTTTAAAACCACACACTTCATCATTAAAAAATTGCCACAAAACATTTTCAATGAGGTAGAAATCAAATCCGCCTTAGAGCAAGCAATACCACAACTAAAATTTATTAACTGCAAACCCTTTGAGAACAACTTTTGGCTAATACAAATAGAAAAAACAGAAAGAATTAAACAAATCTACGATCTCAAAACTCTGCTTAACTGCCGCATAACAGTGAAGGTTTAAGCCACACCCCACCATTTCACAATGTCGCAAGTGCCAACGCTTCGCGCCGTAGCCAGTACTGCAATTGCCATTCGATGCGTAAAGTGCATCGAGAATCATGACCCAGGCAATGTAACTTAAAAAACCTGAGATTGGAACAGAAGAAGAAAAAAAACCCAATGTGTCAATTGTCAAGGTAATCACACTGCCAATGCAAAGATCTGTCCGGTGCGAATAGCACTCATCAAAAATTGCCACGAAGCGACAACAAGCTATAACAAAACCAAAACTACTTAACTGGCAAAGCAGTCTGTCACAAAAGGCAAAAGCTACGCATCACTTTAAGAAACCCAGATAAGGCAATCCAAAACCTTTAACCGAACCCTCCCTGAATTAAGAACCATAATCCGACTCTTCGCCAACACATGGTAAACAAACTCAAAACACATCAAAGAGAAATTTACATTTCAAACACTAAGCAACGACTTTGTTGAAATCTTCGGGAAAGAATGTCGTCTTGTCTACAAACTACCCCAAAAACAATGATAAAAAAAATAAGCAAAGCTACTTTAGATTTTTTAACACAAATCTCTCAGACCTAATTTCCCTAAAATGCATTTTCCAAATTTAATAGCCTCATTTCGCTTTTAAGCGAATGAACTAAACGAATTCCTAAACAAACACAAACCCCACATCTGCTCTGCAGAACATCGACTCAGAAAACAACACACGTTGAACCTAACAAACTACCAATTCTAAGACAAAGCATAACAGCAACCAGAATGAAAGTAGAAACTCAAGTAGTAACCTGATCAGCATCATCAGTAGCTTTGTTTAAAAACGGAATAATCGAACAACTCCAATATGACTACAGTTTGAAGCAATTGCCGTGAGATAAGCTACACAGGAAGGCGAAACAGAACTCTCTCTGCATCGCAGTGTCACTATATTTTGGCCACAAGACCCATTCTAGATGC
Source organism: Drosophila austrosaltans (assembly GCA_035045865.1). Classification (NCBI taxonomy): domain Eukaryota; kingdom Metazoa; phylum Arthropoda; class Insecta; order Diptera; family Drosophilidae; genus Drosophila; species Drosophila austrosaltans. Next base: position 14,184,960 of record JAWNOQ010000003.1, read on the forward strand.
TGTCTGAACAGCCTAAACAATGCACTTGCAAGATCGAAGTTTGACCAACTTCTATAGGAAGTGACCTCAATGCAAAACACCCGATCTGGAACAAACCTTTCCACAACCCAAACCTTTAAACCAGTCCGGTCAACACTCATTGGCTCCTGAATCATCCAAATTTTTATAAACCCTCAGAGGAACCAAGTCACCCCAACAGACCAGGCCAAATACCCTCATCAATAGACTTATTTCTCACTCTCCCACTGCAATAGACAGATATTCACAATCTTGGATCTAATTAAAAGACTTCCCCTCAGACCACCACGGATAAAATCACCCTGAACTAGGCGAATACCACTTAATTTAATGAACCAAAAACACTTCACAACTTTATAAAATCAACCCCTTACAATGGAACTTCATCATTCTCCAAAATTAAGAAGAATCCCTAATGAACCAAAGTCCATCTGAAATTGATAACCACGTCCGATCTCTACTCTTTTCAAAAGCCATAGATTCACCGGAATCCATACCTTTTATCCACAGCCCCAAAAACGTTCTTCATTGAATATATCCTAGCACTACTTAAGACTAAACGAAAACTAAGGCGTTTCTTTTCGTCGTCTCCAAACCTCCAGACTCCGATAGAACGTTATAAAAGAAAGAATTGCGACCTCACGGTGAATTAACTTCTACAGTAGCGAACAAATCAATTAAAGAGCTTGAGTCCATAATCCAGTAAATCAGCCGCAAATACTAAAACAATATCCTTCACCCAGCAAAAGCAGCTGAGAGTGATTTGTTTTAACGAAAATGAGCTTCAGCAAATCGACCTGATTAGATCCTGACACAACGCCAAAATCCATGACCTCGACAAAGTAACGCCCTAGCCTGGTATTTTCAACAAGTCTAAGCAGAACGACGTTGACTATCGCAAGCGTGTTCTTAGAACTCACAGAAACCACGTTACTCAATTACTCTGAATTTCTAACCAACGCACATCACGTCATCGACTTCAACAGTAAACTCGGCGCGGCGACGGGCATGGGGCCACCGAAACATGGTTCACCAACGCTAACGAGCTTTTGAATAATTCAAGCAAAAATTCGAAAAAGACGCTGGGCCCAGACAATACTAGTAATTTTCTACTAAAACGATTCAACTCCATTACTTGACACTTGGCAATACTTTTAACCACTTCTCATTGTGGATACTTTCCCATGACTGGAAACACAGTAAAGTCATCTGTCCCTAAATCCAACGCAAAACCTCATAACTCTGTGGATCAGACCAATTGCCCTACTTTCCGCAATAAGCTTGCTCTTTGAAAGCGTTTATGTTACGATTGAAGAACCAAATTCCAATTCGGATTTGAGAAAATTTTACAGTATGCACTTTTGCAGCAAACGACTTTTCTCGGATTTGCTCCAAACGAGCCACAATAGCTCGCGCTAGATTTAGAAAAAGCTTCGACACCGTTGGATAATGGGCTCATCTTAAATGCACAACCTTTCAACTTAACACAAAGTTAACTGATTCTAGCTCTTGACGAACAGATCGTTTCATATCCAACACGGACGGATCGGCAAGTCAGTACGAGATTTTAGCGGGAGTCCCCAAGGCTCTCTGCTTGCACCCATCTTTTATATCTTTGGCAGACATGCCCATTGGAACTTAATCCAATCTAAGCACAATTTAAACAACTTATTTCCAGATGACACATTTCCTGGGCTCAGGTTGCTTAATGAAAATTTGAGAATGAGCTAAACAACACCTTGACAATCTGGCAAATACTTCACAAGTTGGCACTCAAACTAACCCAAGTAAATCACCAGCTTTTTAAAGGTCCCAATCACGCTTTCGAAACTGAGCAGTTCAAACCAAAACTTCCACAGAGCATACCTTGATAAAGCAAGAGAAGAATTAATACCTTGGAGTTTCACGTGAAAAACTAAACTTTGATAACACTAGCCCATCATGAACAAAGTGCTAGCGAGTTAAAAGCATTCAACACATTTGCCATTTGCCACCCACCCGATTACAATGAATTAAGCGTACCCTTGCATCCGGAAACTCATCCAGCCGATTTACGTCGGTACACAACATGGTTACCTTCCGGTCCACCCAAATGGAGAAATTCGTCTCTGGAAAGACGCATCCTACGAAGCATGATTGGTAACAAATAACGAATCATTACATTTCCAATAAAAAACTATCGAAATAACAAAAACCAAAAGAATAGATAATTAGCATTCGAAACATTAATCAAATTTATTGACAAAAATTCTATTCAACAGGTTCATCCCTGATACCCAACAGAGTCATACGGTCACCATTTGCAGATTAATGAAAAAGGCATCATCTACGATGAGGAAAATCAACTATATTCTACCACAGAAAATTAAATCCCTTAGTCCGAATGATGGATTGGTATACAACTAAGCCAATAATGAAGAATATATACATCACATCCTGCCCCCTCCCCATTTACTGTAAATAACACCATTGTAAATAGCCCCTCTAATAGAACTTAAGATAGTAATAATAAATTAGTAATAAGTAAGCACATTAGAATATAAGCTATATTAGAACCATAACCAAACAATCAACATAATCTAGCTTTTCTCCTTAAGGAGCTTTCACTAGAAAAACTTAACATATCACATTAGTAAATACAATATTAAACCAAATCATAAAATAATCCAACCATAAATCTTAAGCAACTAACGCCTGGAAAAGCAGAAATGCGCAAGGCAGCACTACCTATATAAATAATTTAAGTAACACTTTAACTTGTCACTTTAGTTTTACAATATAATAACTAGAAATAAGATTATAATCTTTGACAATAAATATCCTTGTTTGGGCATTATGAATAGTGAAAAGTGAATGGTGAATTGTGTTTTGTGAAATTAAAATTAAAGTAATTAAATGCCACCGAAACTAGTGGAAAGGCAGCCAAGAAGGCTGGTAAGGCGCAAAAGAACATTACCAAGAATGACAAGAAAAAGAAGCGCAAGCGTAAGGAAAGCTATGCCATCTACATTTACAAAGTGTTGAAGCAGGTCCACCCAGACACTGATATTTCGTCAAAAGCGATGAGCATAATGAGAAGCTTTGTGAACGACATTTTTGAACGCATTGCTGCCGAGGCCTCCCGCTTAGCCCACTACAACAAGCGTTCCACTATTACCAGTCGCGAAATTCAAACGGCTGTCCGTTTGCTTCTGCCTGGCGAACTTGCCAAGCACGCTGTCAGTGAGGGAACCAAGGCTGTCACCAAGTACACTAGCTCGAAATAAATATCCCTTTACAAAAAAGGCCCTTTTCAGGGCCACAATTTTATATTAGAAAGAATTAATATATTTTCAATATATATGGTCGCATATTGGCACAAAACACATGCAAAAATTTATTGCCTTGTCCTTTATTTAATTCGTAATCCCAAAGTTAGCAAATTGAATTCAAAAAATACAAAATACTACAAATTTTTGCTCAACAGTTTTTTAAATAAGATATTTTTTTTTATTTGTTTTTAAGAAAATTGATAATTTTGTGATCTCTTATTATATGGAATTGTAGCCCTGAGAAGGGCTGTGTTGAAATAAAATTTTAGATTTTCTCTTTCGATATCTAAAATCAAAGCATTCTTACTATTGCATTAAAAATAGTTAATAATTACTTTTTGGCAGCCGTTGTCTTAGCTTTTGGTTTCTTGACGGTAGCGGGTGCAGCTGCCTTTTTGGTTGTCTTTTTAGGTTTAGCCGAAGCTGCAGCGGCAACTGATTTAGCCTTTGGTTTGCTTGAATTCAACTTTGCCTTTGTTGCTGTTGCTTTCGCCTTTACATTTCCCGTTTTCTTAGCATCCTTTACCTTTGCCTTTTCAGTTTTCTTTTTCTCGGCTGTCTTTTTGGTTGCGACACCCTTCCTGGCCTTTGGTTTCTTATCAACAGCACCAGCTCCAGCACTTACAGCCTTTTTTGTAGTAATTAATTTTTTTTTGGATGCGGCCGTTGGAGTAGATTTTGTTGCCTTTTTGGCTTTTTGACTCTTCTTTTCCAAAGAAGAAACCTTTGGCTTCGGATCCTTTTTAGCCGCAGCAGACAATTTGAATGAACCAGATGCACCCTTTCCCTTTGTTTGGATCAGTTTGCCATTTCCAACAGCCGATTTTAAATACCTCTTGATGAATGGAGCCAGTTTCTGGGCATCGCATTTGTAAGTGGCACTAATATATTTTTTAATCGCCAATAGTGAGGAGCCACCGCGTTCCTTTAGGTTTTTAATCGAAGCGTCTACCATTTGCTGAGTTGGTGGATGCGATGGTGGAGCAGTTGATTTTTTGACTTTTGTTGATACCAATGTTTTTTTGCCGGACACCTTTTTTTCAACCGATGCCACTGCTGGTGCTGATGCTGATGTGGCAGCAACAGGGGATGCGGATGCTGCAGTTAAAGAATCACACATTATGCACTTAACTTTCAAACGAAATTAACACCAAATACACTTTTTAAAATCAAAGATTTTACAAAAAATTTTCTATGACATACTCACTCAATTGAATGAGAATCGAGGAGGAGGGCAGATCGTCCATATTTTTGCCACTGGTCGATTGACTTGTTTTAGTTTGGTTAAATAGCGCTTGTTTATTATTGTTTTTCTTGCTTATTTATAAAAAGAGAATATAAATAGGAATTTCTTAATATTAACAACTAGCTTTTACCCGCGGCTTCGCACGCACTGCTACTTCACTCGTGGAAGGCACATTATATCGTCCCCTGTGTTCTCCGACAGGAACTTTATTTGCATGGATTACGACATTAAAGTCGGGAGTATTTGCTGGAACACTCTCTATCGCAGTTTTAAAAGACTGTATGTAGCGATTATGCGAATGTAACATATCTTGGAGAGATCTAATCAAATCTTTATCAATTGGCTGTGCGACACTTGAATACCGCGTTGATGCTTCTGTATCTGGATCTGCAATAAAATAAATTTGCAGAAATTTGTGATCATCGGGTCGAAGTGGTAGCAAGCTCCCTGCTAAGTGATACACTTGCCCTTGAATTTTAAATGTAGGCATGAAACCACGCTCAACGACTTGATTACTCTTGAAAGAGGTCATTTGAAATGCGTTATTATAACGACGTATATTGCGCATGAATTGTTTGGATTTCCGATCGTCACCCTTAAGTAGAGAGTGAAGTGGTTCAGGAGGAGGTAGAATTTCTTCTAATTTTACTTTTCCTTGCAAGCAACACATGCCTTTCGATTCGTCCTTGAATTTCAATGCCGAGCAATGTTCACACACTAATGACATGGTACCAATTGATACTATACGATCGTCTTTGTAAGGAATCGAAGGATCGTAATTCATGGCAGAATTTTCTTTGTTTACCCATGAATTAGTTACTCTGGCTCTCTGTATTCGATGTCTATCCCTATCCTGGATGAGGCGAGCCTCACGCTCTAGAGACAATTCTCTGGCTCTCTGAAATATATGTCTATCTCGATCCGGGTTACGGCGAGCCTCACGCTCTACGGAGGATTCTCTTTCTCTCTCAGCTCTATTTCTAGCCCGAAGCTGGCTGATGCGAGCATCACGTTCCGCTGACGTTTCTTCATCTCTTGCTGAACGTGTTCTTCTGGCATTCACTGTACTACGACCTATGTTCGAACGACGACGTCTTCCAGACATGATTTTACAAATCCAAAATAATAAACTCAACAACCAAAAATACTTATTCTATTCGGTTCTTTTTTGAACTTAAATACCTTAAATACTACGATTTACAAAAAAAAATGTGTTTATTTACGACTTCGCATTAGAAATCTTGAAATTATCAATGGTTCTCTAATTTATTAAGCATGTTATTGTACACAAAAACCTTCCTCTTGAATCACTTTATCTATTAAAAAAAACCGCATCCAAATCCGTTGTGTAGTTTTAAAGATCTAAGCATACATACATACAGACAGACGCGGGAAGCGACTTTGCTTTATACTATGTATAGATTGTTTAAGAAATAACATGTCACTGATTATTTATTTGTAGTTTCTTAAACTCGTTTTTAATAGACAACCAAATTGGAACTTTGTATAACACAGAATGCAATTGTCGTATATAAGGCTACATAAAAATTAGAAATGATCTCAAGTTTAAACAAACCACATATGAAATATAAAATTTCAACAATTTACTTTCGATATTGACTAAAAAATTATATGACAAGTTACTTCTTCATATTTTAAAAGCGTTTCGAAATCGACTCTTTGCTGTGTGAAACGACAATTTTTGAGCTACATCCAATATTAGTTTTCGGTATAGGAATAGTAAATATATTTAACAATAATAAAACATTCGAATTTCCAAAGTTCTACATTATTATTATTATTATTATTATTATTATTATTATTAAAGTGTAGGATATAGTTACAAACTATCAACCTAACTATATTTTACAAGCACTGGCAACTAAGGCCTTCGGCTTAGACGAAAAACTACATCCATGCACTAGCCTGGGATTCGAACCCGGATCCTCGTTGTTCAGTTGACTAAATGACTGGGCCACTTAGACAACTCATCTACCGAGGACTGCAAAGTTCTACATTATTTCATTCAATTCAATCAATTTCTTGCTTATTTTTATAAAAATTTACTAAGAAGTTTTCTAATTATTCACGGTTCATTTTAGTAGATTACCATAATCAAAATTGAAAGAATTAAAACCAATTATACGACTTTCTTTCCATACTTATGCATATTTAAAAAACAGCTTACGATCAAATTAAAGAAAAACTAAATATGCACATGAAAATATTAAACGACTACTGGTGTTATTAATATAATATGTGATGTTTTCTTTATTTCTTTTATCGTATGTATATGCATACATATACCAATATGTAGGTATATGTAGGTAATATTTAATCGATTTTATAAATCACGAGAATCGTTTTGGTAATGAAATAAAAATAGTTTAATGAAAAACTGGATAAATTTTTTCATACATATGTATGTATGCATTATCATTGCACGATCATTTTTGTATTCTAATACATAATCACAGTCAAAAACATTGTAATGTGAAATTTTTTTTTTTTTTTTTTAATGTTGTATTTGTTTGTTGGATCTCTTATATAGGCTTATAACCCTAACAACAATTTTCTAGGTTTATCTTAGTCTAACACATAACCTAACATCTGAAAGATGCTACATTGATCTATGGCCCTGATTAATTACTAGAGGGTTGGGAGGTCGTTTCGTTGAAGACAAGTACTTTCTCGTACTCGGGTTAATGATTTGGCCAGGGTATTCGGATGGGCCTGCAGCTTAGCGGTGTACTTTAGCTGTTGTACCTTTATTTCGGTTAGTACACTAGGAATAAGTAGGTCTTTCTGTACGTTTTCATTTCTGATATACCAAGGTGCTCCCGTGATGGTTCTGAGAACCTTGGATTTCTCTGTATGGTTTCGATGTTGCTCTTGCTTGCGTTTCCCCATAGCGCAGAGCCATATGTCCAGATGGGTTTTAATACCGAGTTGTAGAGAAGAACTTTGAACTCTAAACATAGGGGAGATCGTGCGTTGATAAGCCAATGTAGTCCGGTTGCTTCAAGCTTTAGCTGCTTTTTCTTGGCTTCGATGTGCCTACGCCAAGTTAATCTTCTGTCCAGGTGAACTCCAAGATGCCCAACATCGTCGGATTGAGGCACTGGCACATTGTTGAGCGTCAATGATGGGCAGTTTCTTCTATTGAGGGTAAACGTAACGTGCTTGCATTTCTGTTCATTTACACGGATGCGCCAATCTGCTAGCCACTTTTCAATTTCCTTTAAATGGATTGCCAGTTGCTCAGCAGCTTTGATCGGACATTTGGAGCGGCTAAGGATAGCCGTGTCATCGGCGAAAGTAGATGTGATGAGTGCAGGGCTTGTTGGTATGTCCGCAAAATATAAAGTGTTGGACCCAACACGCTGCCTTGAGGTACACCTGCTTTTGAGTCGAAGTCATCAGAGGTGAAGCTATTACATCGTACAGCGAATTTTCTGTTGAATAGATAAGATTCAATTAGCTTGTGTGTATATTGTGGAAGCGTCGCTTTTATTTTATATATTAGGCCATCAAGCCAGACTCGGTCAAAGGCTTGGGCGACGTCGAGAAAAATTGCTGTGCAATATTCTTTTTGCTCGAATGCTGTGCGGATCTCTGAGGTGATACGGTTGACTTGCTCAATTGTGCCATGCTTTTCACGAAATCCAAACTGATGATGTGGGATTATATTTTGGTTTACCAGGATTGTATTTATACGGAGTTGTAGGACCTTTTCAAATAGTTTTGAAAGACTTGGTAATAAACTGATTGGTCTGTACGATGATGGCTGTGTTTTGTCCTTTCCGGGTTTTGGGATCATAATGATTACTGATTTTTTCCAGCTTATGGGAAAGTGACCAGTTTTTTCTATCGCGTTGAAGAGTTTGCAGATGTGTCTCACAGCACAGATCGGGAGTTCTCTGATCATTTTTGGGGTTATTTTGTCATGGCCGGGCGACTTTCTTGGGTTAAGGTAGTTTTTAATAATTGCAGAAATTTCCTCCGTTTGGAATTTCGGTTGCTCACTTTCCATTGGGGTGCGCAAGGAGGGGAGCTGAAAAGAGTTTGTTGACGGATTTGGAAGAAAGACCGTTTTTAGATGAGCTGCAAAGATGAATGCTCTTTCTTCGTCTGAGCGGGCCCATTTGCCAGTTGGGCATCGTAAAGATGAAATTATCTCGGCTGGAGCAGTTATGGTTGGGGGAGCTTTCCACAGCGGATATTTGGTGCTGGTAGGGCTAAGCTTCTCGATATATTGCCGCTGTGTCCTTGCTTCTTCTTGCCTAAGCGCTTTTGCTAGAGTTCGCGAAGCTGCCTTTAGGCGATGTTTTGCTGCCGGTGATCGAGACATTTGCCATTCTCGCCTAAGCCGTCTTTTGTCTGCTAGAAGTGGTTCAATTAGTCGGTTGTTAGACTTGTGTTTTTTCTGGGTGTGACTGATAATTGGGGAAGAGATATCTGAGGCTTCAATAAGCGTAGACTCTAGTGCAGATGTGCAAAGCTCGATGTCTTCTTCGTCGTCCAGTTTGGGATTTAGCTCGATATGGGTGCTTATGTATTTTTTAAATCTGAGCCAGTTTGTTTTATAATTTGTTAGCCCGAGTGGTTGCTTTATTATTTGTGGTTCTGTTAATATAGTGCAAACTACTGGTGAGTGGTCCGATGACAATTCTGCTAGTGTCTCTGCCGTTATGCAATTGTCCGCGATTCCCCTGGTGATTGCAACGTCTATTAGATCTGGGAGCTTGCGTGGATCTGCTGGCCAGTACGTGGGCTTATTCGGTGAGGCATAGCCCATTTTGTTTGCTGGGTTGATGATTGTGTTATTCAGCTGTTTGCCTTTTGGATTTACCAGGCGGGATCCCCAATGAGGGTGCTTGGCGTTGTAGTCTCCTGCAGCAATAAATCGTACTCCGAGTGTATTGAAGAAATCAGTAAACTCTTTTTCCGAGATTGAGAATCGTGGTGGACAGTAAAGTGCAGCCACGGTTGTACTGCCGAAAGTGGTTTGGACACTTATTGAAGTTGCTTGTAGGTATTGTTTGGCAAATCCATTGTGCAGACAGTGTTGAATCCGGCTTTTGATTAGGATACCAGTTCCTCCGTGAGCCTTGCCGTCTGGGTGATTTGTTGCGTAGAATGCATATTTGGGTATTTGAAAGTTGTTTTTGTTTGTTAGGTGTGTTTCCGATAACAGCATAATATCAATATCATTTGAGTCCAGAAACAGTGACAATTCTTGTTTGTGCTTGGAAATGCCGTTTGCATTCCAGAGGCCTATATATAATGCTGACATTATTTGTTATTGTTCATAAGCTTTTGAATAAGCAGGTTCTGATTCCGCATCAGTTCCTGCATGCAATTTTGCATGAACGTCATGAAATTTGTCATGTTTTGATTTAGCGAGATCAACAACGTTTCGATCCCGTTGGGCTGCTGGTCAAGTACGGATGGACTTGGGGCTGCGTTAGATTGTATGGTGGCGGGATCTACTATTTGAGTGGGCTGTCCATTTCCAAATCTCAATATGAACATAAATACTTTGTGGTCCTGAAAAGGACCGATTTATATTAAATATGTGAATTGCGGTGCAATAGTATTGGGTATTGGAAACAACAAAAACATCGGTTCCATTATATAGAGCATCAATCTAAGCGCGCTCGCCACGAATACGTCTGGCTAATTGTATATCCTTGGGCATAATAGTCACTCGTTTTGCGTGAATAGCACACAAGTTGGTATCTTCAAAGAGGCCAACCAGATAGTCTTCGCTAGCTTCTTGCAAAGCCATAACTGCCGAACTCTGGAATCTCAAGTCGGTCTTGAAATCTTGAGCGATTTCGCGTACTAAACGCTGGAATGGCAACTTGCGAATAAGCAGCTCTGTGCTTTTCTGATAGCGACGGATTTCACGCAGGGCAACAGTACCAGGACGATAACGATGTGGCTTTTTTACGCCACCAGTTGCTGGAGCGCTCTTACGTGCTGCTTTGGTAGCCAGCTGCTTTCTGGGCGCCTTGCCACCAGTCGATTTACGGGCAGTTTGCTTAGTACGAGCCATGTTTTCTACACTTTTTTATTTTTCACTGTTCACTCTTCACTCTTCACTGTTCAAAACACAATAAACTAGCATGCTCGTTTGGTGCCTGCTTTTATACAAAACATGGGGTGGGTTAGAAAGAGAAAGGGAGAGAAAAAATATTCGATTCGTCTTTTGTCGCACCGGGTAAAGGAGAGGCAAGATATTTCTGACTCGCTCGTGTTTTCATGATTTTTGGTATAAATAGATGCGGTCGATGTAGAAGCAATATTAGTACATTTCTAACTCTTGTGCAGTGCGTTTATAGTGAAAAGTGTAAAGTGAAAAATAAAATATGACTGGTCGTGGCAAAGGTGGAAAGGGATTGGGCAAGGGTGGTGCTAAACGTCATCGCAAAGTGTTGCGTGATAATATCCAGGGCATCACGAAACCCGCTATTCGCCGTTTGGCTCGACGTGGTGGCGTAAAACGCATCTCCGGTCTTATCTATGAGGAAACTCGTGGTGTGCTGAAGGTATTTTTGGAAAATGTAATCCGTGACGCAGTAACCTACACCGAACACGCCAAAAGGAAAACTGTTACTGCCATGGATGTTGTGTACGCATTGAAGAGACAGGGTCGCACTCTTTACGGTTTTGGCGGTTAAGAAAATACTTACAAAAATAAGTAAACAATTCAAAAAATCGGTCCTTTTCAGGACCACCAAAATAATTGATCAAATGAGAAAAAAAAAACATAGTAATTTTTTTATTTTAAGTTCTTAGTAAAAATTTATTTTTTACAAACTAGCATGATTGTCAATTTATTTAAACAAAACAATCAAATCTGGGCGTAATATGTAATATTATTAATGTTAAAAAATATTTGTATAAATATTATTTTAACTTGCAAATTGATTTTTAATTTGACGAAATGCATATAATGCAATAATTATTATAATAAATGAATTAGCTGGTGACAAATGCAGTGCAAAGAAACAATCCCCCTCGCAGATTTCTAAATTATATAGTGCGTACTTAAATTTATTTGTATGTATAAAATTATTGAAAATTTTATGAAATTATCGAAAATTATATGCATTTCTTTTAATTCGTTTGGTCGTCCTGAAAAGGACGGTTGTTTATGGTTTAGTTGGTATGTCGTCGTATATACAAAGATGTTAATTTGTGTTGAAAAGAATATCAATGGATTTATGCCTTCTTTTCTGTTTTTTTGGGCAACAATACAGCCTGAATGTTAGGCAGGACACCACCCTGAGCAATGGTTACACCGGAAAGCAATTTGTTCAATTCCTCGTCGTTGCGGATAGCCAATTGTAGATGGCGGGGAATAATTCTAGTTTTTTTGTTGTCACGAGCAGCGTTTCCAGCCAATTCCAGAACTTCAGCGGCCAAATATTCCATAACAGCAGCCAAATAAACCGGAGCACCAGCTCCAACACGCTCGGCATAATTTCCCTTTCGGAGTAGACGGTGAATACGGCCAACGGGAAACTGGAGACCAGCGCGGTTTGAGCGCGACTTTGCCTTTCCCTTCACTTTGCCACCTTTACCACGACCAGACATTTTATTTTCACTTTGCACTGTACACTGTTCACACACCAATTTTTATGTTTACCATGATGTGGGCCATTGTCGTCTTATTTATACTTTTTCCAACTACATACTTCCTCAGCTAGGGGTTGGTACTTAGCAATAATATTTATCCGGAAAACGATGCTCAAAAAAAAGTAAAATATTGGGCGCTTCTGTTATTTGGGCATTATGAAAAGTGAAAAGTGAATGGTGAATTGTGTTGTGTGAAATTAAAATTAAAGTAATTAAAGTGAGAAATGCCACCGAAAACTAGTGGAAAGGCAGAATAACCTGCTAAAGTTGAAAAGTGTTCACATACAGATAGAGACTGAAAAAAAAATTAACCAGAATTAAATGCACAAAAATATAAAAGTGCAGTGCAAAGACAACAACAACATTATTAAGAAGCCGGTTGTGACGGCGGAAATGCTTACTGATGACAGCAAAGTAAATAAAGCGACAATCGAGTGCAAACAAAAGGGTAAAGTGACACAACGAAATTATCGTTTGAGTGCAACGTCACCATATCAACTAAAGACTAAATGTCAAAGCACAGCAAGTAATATCGTAAGCAACTCAACAACTAAAATGAATCCCACGACTATGGATTTTGAGACTGATTCTGTCAAGCGAAAACACGCATCAAGAGAAAGCAGTCCACTCTCCAGTACCAGTGACGAAGATGACGATGATACTCTCGAAGACGAAGAAGATGATGATGACGACGACGACCCAGCATCAGAATTAAACGAGACGAATTTGAAGGCCTAATGCAAGAATTAAAACAATTACGCGAGCTAAACGAACATCTACAAGAGCAAAACAAGCTAGCAACAAGCAATGCAATAAAAGACAACGCTTACGCAATATTGGCTACAGACGAGGAAGACTATAATAACAATGATGCCACATTCCCCACCCTAACATCATCGCCCAGAGCAAAAAAGAAGAGAGTGCCTACTGAAAGTAAAAAGCTAGAGCAGCCAGCAACCCCCAAACTAAAACCGTTGAACCAGAGAGAGATTAATCCCAGACCTGCTACAAATACAGAGGACACCAGAGTCAACAAAAATCTTCCCATCTTAGTAACATATAACCAAAATGCCAAGACCCTAAAAAATTCATTGCAAACCGTAATTAAAAATAACAATTTTCTCCTTAATATAGTTAACAAAAATATTATTCATGTCAAAGTTTTTGCCCTTGAAGATTTTATCAAAACTAAGGAGACCTTAAACCTAAGTAATACCCTATACTACACTTACACACCCAAAGTGCTAAAACCACACACTATCATCATTAAAAAATTGCCACAAAACATTTTCAATGAGGTAGAAATCAAATCCGCCTTAGAGCAAGCAATACCACAACTAAAATTTATTAACTGCAAACCCTTTGAGAACAACTTTTGGCTAATACAAATAGAAAAAACAGAAAGAATTAAACAAATCTACGATCTCAAAACTCTGCTTAACTGCCGCATAACAGTAGAAGGTTATAAGCCACACCCCACCAATATATCACAATGTCGCAAGTGCCAACGCTTCGCGCACGTAGCCAGTAACTGCAATATGCCATATCGATGCGTAAAGTGCATGGAGAATCATGACCCAGGCAAATGTAAACTTAAAAAACCTGAGATTGGAACAGAAGAAGAAAAAAAAACCCAATGTGTCAATTGTCAAGGTAATCACACTGCCAATGCAAAGATCTGTCCGGTGCGGATAGCACTCATACAAAAAATTGCCACGAAGCGACAACAAGCTATCAACAAAATCAAAACTACATTAACATGGCAAAGCAGTCATGTCACAAAAGACAAAAGCTACGCTATTAAGAAACCCAGATAAAGGCAATCCAAAACCTTTAACCGAACCCCACCTGAATATAAGAACCAATAATCCGACTCTTCGCCAACACATGGTAAACAAACTCAAAACACATCAAAGAGAAAATATTACATTTCAAACACTAAGCAACGACTTTGTAGAAATCTTCGGGAAAGACATGTCATCCTGCATTGACATAATGAGGAAAGTCCTAACAAACTACCCCAATAACAAAGATAAAAAAAATAAGCAAAGCGTACTATTAGATTTTTTAACACAAATCTCTCAGACCTAATATGTCCCTAAAATGCATTTTCCAAAATAATAATAGACTCATTTCGCTTTATAAGCGACATGAACTAAACGAATTCCTAAACAAACACAAACCCCATATCATGCTCATAGCAGAACATCGACTCAGAAAACAACACACGTTGAACCTAACAAATTATCAATTCATAAGACAAAGCATAACAGCAACTAGAAATGAAAGTAGAAACTCAAGTAGTACCCATGATCCAGCACCATCAGTAGCTATATGTTTAAAAAACGGAATCAAATACGAACAACTCCAAATAAATGGACTACAGTATATAGAAGCAATTGCCGTCAGAATAAGCTATACAGGAAGGCAAAACAGAATGATGGATTGGTATACAACATAAGCCAATAATGTAGAATATCTACATCACATCAAATCCTGCCCCCTCCCCATCCACTTTAAATAACACCATTGTAAATAGCCCCCCTAATAGAACTTAAGATAGCATAAATTAGTAATAAGTAAGCACTATAGAATATAAGCTATGTATATTAGAACCATAACCAAACAGTCAACATAATCTAGCTTTTCTCTTTAAGGAGTTTTCACTAGAAAAACTTAACATATCACATTAGTAAATACAATATTAAACCAAATCATAAAATAATCCAACCATAAATCTTAAGCAACTAACGCCTGGAAAAGCAGAAATGCGCAAGGCAGCACTACCTATATAAATAATTTAAGTAACACTTTAACTTGTCACTTTAGTTTTACAATATAATAACTAGAAATAAGATTATAATCTTTGACAATAAATATCCTATTTGGGCATTATGAAAAGTGAAAAGTGAATGGTGAATTGTGTTTTGTGAAATTAAAATTAAAGTAATTAAAGTGAGAAATGCCACCGAAAACTAGTGGAAAGGCAAAGTTGAAAAGTGTTCACATACAGATAGAGACTGAAAAAAAATTTAACCAGAATTAAATGCACAAAAATATAAAAGTGCAGTGCAAAGACAACAACAACATTATTAAGAAGCCGCTTGTGACGGCGGAAATGCTTACTGATGACAGCAAAGTAAATAAAGCGACAATCGAGTGCAAACAAAAGGGTAAAGTGACACAACGAAATTATCGTTTGAGTGCAACGTCACCATATCAACTAAAGACTAAATGTCAAAGCACAGCAAGTAATATCGTAAGCAACTCAACAACAAAAATGAATCCCACGACTATGGATTTTGAGACTGATTCTATCAAGCGAAAACACGCATCAAGAGAAAGCAGTCCACTCTCCAGTACCAGTGACGAAGTGACGATGATCTCTCGAAGACGAAGAAGTGATGATGACGACGACGACACCAGCATCAGATTAAACGAGACGAATTTGAAGGCCTAATGCAAGATTAAAACAATTACGCGAGATAAACGAACATCTACAAGAGCAAAACAAGCTAGCAGCAAGCAATGCAATAAAAGACAACGCTTACGCAATATTGGCTACAGACGAGGAAGACTATAATGACAATGATGCCGCATTCCCCACCCTAACATCATCGCCCAGAGCGAAAAAGAAGAAAGTGCCTACTGAAAGTAAAAAGCTAGAGCAGCCAGCAACCCCCAAACGAAAACCGTCGAACCAGAAAGAGATTAATCCCAGACCTGCTACAAATACAGAGGACACCAGAGTCAACAAAAATCTTCCCATCTTAGTAACATGTAATCAAAATGCCAAGACCCTAAAAAATTCACTGCAAACCGTAATTAGAAATAACAATTTTCTCCTCAACATAGTTAATAAAAATATTATTCATGTCAAAGTTTTTACCCTTGAAGATTTTATCAAAACTAAGGAGACCTTAAACCTAAGTAATACCCTATACTACACTTACACACCCAAAGTGCTAAAACCACACACTATCATCAGTAAAAAATTGCCACAAAACATTTTCAATGAGGTAGAAATCAAATCCGCCTTAGAGCAAGCAATACCACAACTAAAATTTATTAACTGCAAACCCTTTGAGAACAACTTTTGGCTAATACAAATAGAAAAAACAGAAAGAATTAAACAAATCTACGATCTCAAAACTCTGCTTAACTGCCGCATAACAGTAGAAGGTTATAAGCCACACCCCACCAATATATCACAATGTCGCAAGTGCCAACGCTTCGCGCACGTAGCCAGTAACTGCAATATGCCATATCGATGCGTAAAGTGCATGGAGAATCATGACCCAGGCAAATGTAAACTTAAAAAACCTGAGATTGGAACAGAAGAAGAAAAAAAAACCCAATGTGTCAATTGTCAAGGCAATCACACTGCCAATGCAAAGATCTGTCCGGTACGAATAGCCCTCATACAAAAAATTGCCGCGAAGCGACAACAAGCTATCAACAAAACCAAAACTACATTAACATGGCATAGCAGTCATGTCACAAAAGACAAAAGCTACGCATCGCTATTAAGAAACCCAGATAAAGTCAATACAAAACCTTTAACCGAACCCCACCTGAATATAAGAACCAATAATCCGACTCTTCGCCAACACATGGTAAACAAACTCAAAACACATCAAAGAGAAAATATTACATTTCAAACACTAAGCAACGACTTTGTAGAAATCTTCGGGAAAGACTGTCATCTTGCATTGACATAATGAGGAAAGTCCTAACAAACTACCCTAATAACAAAGATAAAAAAAATAAGCAAAGCATACTCCTAGATTTTTTAACTCAAATCTCTCAGACCTAATATGTCCCTTAAATGCATTTTCCAAAACGTTAATAGCCTCATTTCGCTTTATAAGCGACATGAACTAAACGAATTCCTAAACAAACACAAACCCCATATCATGCTCATAGCAGAACATCGACTCAGAAAACAACACACGTTGAACCTAACAAATTATCAATTCATAAGACAAAGCATAACAGCAACTAGAAATGAAAGTAGAAACTCAAGTAGTACCCATGATCCAGCACCATCAGTAGCTATATGTTTAAAAAACGGAATCAAATACGAACAACTCCAAATAAATGGACTACAGTATATAGAAGCAATTGCCGTCAGAATAAGCTATCAGGAAGGCAAAACAGTATGGATTGGTTACAACATAAGCCAATAATGTAGAATTCTACTCACTCAAATCCTGCCCCCTCCCCATCCACTTAATACACCATTGTAAATAGCCCCCCTATAGAACTTAAGTAGCATATTAGTATAAGTAAGCACTATAGAATTAAGCTTTTTTAGAACCTAACCAAACAGTCAACTATTAGCTTTTCTCTTTAGGAGTTTTCACTAGAAAAACTAACTTCACTAGTATACAATTTAACCAATCTAATTCCAACCATAATCTTAAGCACTAACGCCTGGAAAAGCAGAAATGCGCAAGGAGCTACTTTTTTTGTCTTCTCCTGTTCTTTTAGATAGTTGACTTCCTTTGGGCATTATGAAAGTGAAAAGTGAATGGTGAATTGTGTTTTGTGAAATTAAAATTAAAGTAATTAAAGTGAGAAATGCCACCGAAAACTAGTGGAAAGGCAGCCAAGAAGGCTGGTAAGGCGCAAAAGAACATTACCAAGAATGACAAGAAAAAGAAGCGCAAGCGTAAGGAAAGCTATGCCATCTACATTTACAAAGTGTTGAAGCAGGTCCACCCAGACACTGGTATTTCGTCAAAAGCGATGAGCATAATGAACAGCTTTGTGAACGACATTTTTGAACGCATTGCTGCCGAGGCCTCCCGCTTAGCCCACTACAACAAGCGTTCCACTATTACCAGTCGCGAAATTCAAACGGCTGTCCGTTTGCTTCTGCCTGGCGAACTTGCCAAGCACGCTGTCAGTGAGGGAACCAAGGCTGTCACCAAGTACACTAGCTCGAAATAAATATCCCTTTACAAAAAAGGCCCTTTTCAGGGCCACAATTTTATATTAGAAAGAATTAATATATTTTCAATATATATGGTATATATACATATTCGTCGCATAAAATTCGTGGCACAAAACACATGCAAAAATTTATTGCCTTGTCCTTTATTTAATTCGTAATCCCGAAGTTAGCAAATTGAATTCAAAAAATACAAAATACTACAAATTTTTGCTCAACAGTTTTTTAAATTAGATATTTTTTTTATTTGTTTTTACGAAAACTGATAATTTTGTGATCTCTTATTATATGGAATTGTAGCCCTGAGAAGGGCTGTGTTGAAATAAAATTTTAGATTTTCTCTTTCGATATCTAAAATCAAAGCATTCTTACTATTGCATTAAAAATAGTTAATAATTACTTTTTGGCAGCCGTTGTCTTAGCTTTTGGTTTCTTGACGGTAGCGGGTGCAGCTGCCTTTTTGGTTGTCTTTTTAGGTTTAGCCGAAGCTGCAGCGGCAACTGATTTAGCCTTTGGTTTGCTTGAATTCAACTTTGCCTTTGTTGCTGTTGCTTTCGCCTTTACATTTCCCGTTTTCTTAGCATCCTTTACCTTTGCCTTTTCAGTTTTCTTTTTCTCGGCTGTCTTTTTGGTTGCGACACCCTTCCTGGCCTTTGGTTTCTTATCAACAGCACCAGCTCCAGCTCCAGCACTTACAGCCTTTTTTGTAGTAATTAATTTTTTTTTGGATGCGGCCGTTGGAGTAGATTTTGTTGCCTTTTTGGCTTTTTGACTCTTCTTTTCCAAAGAAGAAACCTTTGGCTTCGGATCCTTTTTAGCCGCAGCAGACAATTTGAACGAACCAGATGCACCCTTTCCCTTTGTTTGGATCAGTTTGCCATTTCCAACAGCCGATTTTAAATACCTCTTGATGAATGGAGCCAGTTTCTGGGCATCGCATTTGTAAGTGGCACTAATATATTTTTTAATCGCCAATAGTGAGGAGCCACCGCGTTCCTTTAGGTTTTTAATCGAAGCGTCTACCATTTGCTGAGTTGGTGGATGCGATGGTGGAGCAGTTGACTTTTTGGCTTTTGTTGATACCAATGTTTTTTTGCCGGACACCTTCTTTTCAACCGATGCCACTGCTGATGCTGGTGTTGCTGTGGCAGCAACAGGCGATGCGGATGTTGCAGCTAATGAATCAGACATTATGCACTTAACTTTCAAACGAAATTAACACCAAATACACTTTTTAAAATCAAAGATTTTACAAAAAATTTCAATTTCAATTTATTTGTCACAGAGTAGTCGAGTACAATTACAATGAAAAAGTACTTATTTTAAGGTTTAGACTAGGAAGACAAGGCCAAGCCAAACTACATTTTAGTATTAGTATTAAGATATTGCCCTGTGCTATAGCTTTTCGGGGCTTTTGTGACTTGGGTGTATTGCGTAAAATAAATTAATTTACGATGGATTATTTTTAGTCGTCTTACTGACAAGAGAGTTCAGATATGTTGTTTTAAGTGTCAGGAAAAACTAATTAAATAGCAAAAACCTGCGAAATTTTAGAGTACATTGTTTGTCTTAGAAAATACTACTTAAAATTACTTAGAGCTATGGGGAGTATTTACATGTGATGTTGGTTGGGTGGGGGGGTGGTGGGATGGAAAAGGCTGTGTGAGTTAGCCCTCTTTTTATTGACTTATATTGTAAACAAGTTGGTAGGGGTTTAGTGATAATTTTTTTCTGTGGTAGAAAATCAGATTTTTATTTGAGTCATAGATTATTCCTATATCTTTAAGATGATTTATAAGGTTTATAGTCAGATGGTGAGAGCTCAGGTTATCTGGCATTCTTTTTTGCAAAACGGCTTCCGATATTAAGGAGTTTTCGCTATTTTCGTTTCTCCCAAGGAAGTTCTCGATTATTTTAAAGATTTGGACGTCTATACGATTGGTCTTAGTCTTGGCATAGAGGCTTTTATTTGTAATGTAATGATGTGTAATGGGGTCCTTTGCCGCACTACCCAGTGTCCATCGGAGTATACGTCTTTCAAAAAGACGGAGATCCTCCATCTGCCTGGATTTTATATTAAACCAAGCATTTTGCCCATTTGTATGAATTGGTTGAATAAGTTTCTTGTAAATTAATGCAGCTATTTTGATGTACTCAGGTTTTACAGCTAAGCGAGTTTTGTTTATTGGCCCAAATATATAATGTACCTCACGGAGTTGAGATTTTGCCCGTTTTAAGATTTGCTCTATATTACTTTTAAAGGTTAGTTTCTGGTCATATATGACACCTAGATATTTTATTTGTGATTTAAGTTCCACTGGAACATTACCGTTTATAACAATCTTTGGTTTGTATTGGCGTGCGTTTTTGTAAATGTCGCAAAGACTGGGACCTTTAAAGATACAGCTTTCGCATTCATTGGTGAAATAGTTACAGAGTCTATTTAAGTACTTATTTAAGTCTGTTTCTGCACTTACTATTTTTGCACCTGATGCCAGCAAGAGGATATCATCTGCGTATACTAGTGGTTGAACACATGCAGTCGAAATTGAATTTAGATCTCTCTGAACTAGAGGCATATCAGCGAGATATATATTATATAATATAGGGGCTAGTAGCGACCCTTGGGGAACGCCGGAAGTTATCGACCGAATAACCGATTGGTTAGCACCATCTGAGCTGGAGACAAAGAAGGTGCGCTGTGATAAATAGCTGTGAATTATTCTTGAAATGTTGTAATCAAAGCGAAAGAGAGTAGTCATTTTGTAGATAAGACCGTTTATCCATACTGTGTCAAAGGCCTTTTCAAAATCTAGGGCACAGGCGATGGTAGCTCGTTTCCGAGATAAATTGCTGTAGATAAAATTATTTGCCACTGCAAGGGAGTGGTTTGTAGACGTGTGTTCCCTAAAACCAAATTGGAAGTTTCGTAAGATTTGATTCGTGTCTAAATGTTTTTTAATTTTCTCCAATATCATTTTTTCAAAGAGCTGGCTTATTGCAGAGAGGAGAGATATAGGTCTATATCCATGTAGGCTATTAGGGTTTGCTTTGGGTTTAAGTATTGGTATGACTTTGGCACATTTCCAGTTGGTGGGGAAGTATCCGCAGTTAAAGCAATGGTTGAAAAGTATTGCGAGTTGGGTTAGGACAAGCATATTGCACCTCTTTAAGAGAAAGTTGCTGGTGCTGTCTGGACCTAGTGTTTTCTTGTTGTTTTTTAATTTAAGCCATTCGAGAACTTGGTTTGCATTTGTAAATCCAAGCTCCTCTGCACCTTGCCAATCGCCCTCAGCGTTTTTGCTGGGGTTAAAACAATGAATATAACGATCAGGTGTAGGGTTTAATAGGAACAATCTTGATACTTCATATTGACGTGGTCGGTATGTTGCCTTAGCTGTTCGTTAATCAGTGACATTGAATTATTTTGTTTATGAATCTTCTCAAACGACCATGCCAAGGCATTTATTTTTTCAGATTGGGAGGTGATTCGGGGGCTAGTATTAATGTCTATTTCGAGTTGTTCGGCAGTACTGAGATGGATATCATTTCCTAAATGGATATTATTTTGATGTGATTGACGTAATGACTTTAGACTGACATTTGCGGGTCTCATATTTTTGACACGGTTTTCAATGTACTTTGCATTGCTGATTTCAATATTATTTTTTATTTGGATGGAAAGCTGAGTTATTAGTCTACGAATTTGATTTTTTTCTAAAGCGGTTAATGAAAGTTGACGACGAAAAAGGAGTCGCCTGAGATGTCTTCTTTGGTTGATTTGAAGTAGGCAATTATTAGTCAGACGGACAACTCCATTTGGTTTGGACGAATTGATACGGATTCGGGGTACTGCAATCGGAGAATTGATTGCTGTCTCTATGGCAAGAGAAATGTTATTTATATGAGTATCTATGTCATTTGGTCCTTGGTTTCGGGAATCGGGGATTGGATTTATGTTTCTCAGGAGAATTCCGTTCCACATCACTGTGTCTAATTTATTGAATTTTCGGATTATCTTTGGGTCTTTGTATATAGGCCGATATTGCCGAGATGGATATTAAGCTTTATACCAAAGTGATCTGATGTGAAATCTTTGGTGGTTTCACAGCCGGTCCTACATCTATGTGGAGGTTTGTTGTGCAGATAAAAAAGTCTATGGAGCTGTGTCTATTACTTGTGGTGTTGCTTGGGCGGGTGGGCTCTTTAGAAGGAAATATGGAGAGGTTGGGTTCTGTTAAAAGCCATCGATATAGAGTTTGTCCATCATTGTTGAGATGGGCTTGGCTATGTTCTGGAAAATGCCAGCTGGGATGTTGTTTGAGTGGCGAATCAAGCAGCTCATGAGTGAGTTAAGGTCGCTAACAGTAAGGGGTTCATTTGGACGTTTGTATAAGGATACTACTGTAATAGAAATATGGGTATTTTGTGAGTCTACGTATGAGATTTTAATTGCCACTGCTTCTATATAGCAGAGAGGTTTAACTTCAATGTTTTTAAAATGAACGCCATTTCTTATGCACACGGCGACAGAGGTGCTCAGATTCTAGGCTGGTGTCCGTGACGTTGTGCTATCCTAGTGTGCGTGGCAGGGATTAGCTGGCGAATAAAGTTGTAGTGCGTAAAAGTAGGAGAGTTTCTATCGTTAAGACGATGCTCGGCTATCAGCATTATATGGCTTGTGGGGTTTTAGGAATTGGTTAAATTCGTGTCTTTTTTGAAGAGATACAATAAAGTTAACATTTTGGAACATGCATTTAATAAGAGTCATGTTGTTTGTTGTTGAGATATTTGTATTAAGAATTCTAGTATTATTTGTTGCTTTTTCCTTTTGGAGTTATGCTCATTTTCATTATCATTTGTTTCAGAGGGGTATTTTTGGATTATGTTTTTTATGACTTCAAAACATGTTAGGATGTCCTTTCCAAAAGCTTCAATGGCGTCGTCATTAAGTTTATCGAATGAGAAGATGTTTTCAACATAATTTTCCCTATCGTGCCGAGGATTGGAATTTTTTTTTTGAATATTTTTTGGGTATTGAGTACTTCTTTGAGGTTTTTCATGAGTTGATATGTCGTGACGTTTGCCAGTTTTACTTTGTTTAAAAAATGATGCATAAGAAGTGTCTTTTCGCAGTAATGACGATTCTGCATTTTTTATGGTTTTGCTTAATGTTTTTGCTGACGCTTGGTTCATATTTTTAATTTTTTCTATACGCGCTGTTCGGACAGGACATATTCTTGCATTGGCGGTGTGCTGGCCACCACAATTTACGCACTGAGTTTGTACTTCCTCTGATGGAGATTCAGACTTAGTTATTGGATTCACCGGGTTTATGTTCATTTGTGCATTTGACGCAACGATACGGCATACCGCAGTTGCTCGCAATATGCGTGAACCGTGGCAGTTACGGCATTGCTTTAGTTCATTAGGATTTCGCTTTAAGCTTTCCACATAATGCGGCAGTTCAATAGTGTTTTAAGGCTAAAGATTTCTTTTACATGTCGCACTTTGCCACTTGGACTATCCAAAGATTCTTTTTAAATGGTTTTACTGAAAGTATTTTTTGTTTCGGTAATCTGTTACTTAATGCTGCTTGTATATCGGATGCCTCATACACTGTTTGGGGCAGTTTTTTAATTATGATACTAATGGGCTTGAGCTCGTTTGGGGTATATGAGAAAAATTTTTGTCTTAATGTTTTCAGCAAATATATAGTTCTTTCAAAGTTTTCCAGGGAGAATACTTGAATATGCATTAAATTTTTGTTTAGGACATTGAGGGTAAATTTTTTGTCAGTAATATATTGGGTCAGTCTATCTGACATTTCTTTTGCATTTTGGTTATAAACTGCTATAATGGGTAATTTTGATTTGGATTTTAGCGCAGATTCCATAAGAAGCGATGACGAGGGACTTCCGTGATGTAATTTTACGTTGTTGATAGCCGCCTTGGAGGTGGACGGTGCATCATCTTCATTTACCATGTCTGCGGCGTTGTTCTTATGGGTTGATTCTGCTGGCTTATGGGTTTTGGTGGGCCTGCATAGCTTAGCCTGCATTTTTTGGTCATCTCTTTCCAGTTCCGTTTCATCAGATGAACTTTGCGGAAATACGTTTGCTTTATTTGGTCGTGCCGATCGTCTTTTAGATTTTCCATTGGCTTGATGTATGGATGGAAAGTCACTCATTTCAATGTCGTTATCGGTTGTTTTCTCATCTGAAATATAAAGTGATTCATACTTATTACCATGTAATTGTTTGATCTCAGCTGAGATTCCTAGACTTTTATGCTGTTTCTGGATTTAATTGCTTTAATTCGAGTTTTAGCTGGTGATTTGCAACCGCAAGCTGGATTCGGACTGCAATTCGTTTAATTATTTTGCTTGATTGTATTTTCAGCTTCACTTGGTTGAGAGTCATTTTCGGATGTGATGTTGGAGGAGGAAACCTCGTGGTGGGTGCGTTTACCACTCACAATTCCACCTTTTTTGTTTTCAACTCCATCCATGTCACTACGGTTACTTTTCACATTTGTTTTAATTCGATTATGAATTTTTTTATTTATTTTTGGTTCGTTTTGATTTTGATTTTGTTTTGGTTCACTCATCACCAAATGGGGGGTAACCAGTATTTTTTACTTCCAACATACACAAGTTCGTTGAATTGTTTGTTTGTCAATACTTGAAGGTTTACACAAAGTGATTTGCGCTGGAGCAGCCACACACACGCGATTGTTGCAGCTAATGAATCAGACATTATGCACTTAACTTTCAAACGAAATTAACACCAAATACACTTTTTAAAATCAAAGATTTTACAAAAAATTTTCTATGACATACTCACTCAATTGAATGAGAATCGAGGAGGAGGGCAGATCGTCCATATTTTTGCCACTGGTCGATTGACTTGTTTTAGTTTGGTTAAATAGCGTTTGTTTATTATTGTTTTTCTTGCTTATTTATAAAAAGAGAATATAAATAGGAATTTCTTAATATTAACAATTGTTTAAGAAATAATATGTCACTGATTATTTATTTGTAGTTTCTTAAACTCGTTTTTAATAGACAACCAAATTGGAACTTTGTATAACACAGAATGCAATTGTCGTATATAAGGCTACATAAAAATTAGAAATGATCTCAAGTTTAAACAAACCACATATGAAATATAAAATTTCAACAATTTACTTTCGATATTGACTAAAAAATTATATGACAAGTTACTTCTTCATATTTTAAAAGCGTTTCGAAATCGACTCTTTGCTGTGTGAAACGACAATTTTTGAGCTACATCCAATATTAGTTTTCGGTATAGGAATAGTAAATATATTTAACAATAATAAAACATTCGAATTTCCAAAGTTCTACATTATTTCATTCAATTCAATCAATTTCTTGCTTATTTTTATAAAAATTTACTAAGAAGTTTTCTAATTATTCACGGTTCATTTTAGTAGATTACCATAATCAAAATTGAAAGAATTAAAAGCAATTATACGACTTTCTTTCCATACTTATGCATATTTAAAAAACAGCTTACGATCAAATTAAAGAAAAACTAAATATGCACATGAAAATATTAAACGACTACTGGTGTTATTAATATAATATGTGATGTTTTCTTTATTTCTTTTATCGTATGTATATGCATACATATACCAATATGTAGGTATATGTAGGTAATATTTAATCGATTTTATAAATCACGAGAATCGTTTTGGTAATGAAATAAAAATTGTTTAATGAAAAACTGGATAAATTTTTTCATACATATGTATGTATGTATGCATTATCATTGCACGGTCATTTTTGTATTCTAATACATAATCGCAGTCAAAAACATTATAATGTAAAATGAAAAGCAATTTGATTTTTGAAAAAAAAATCTCAATATGAACATAAATACTTTGTGGTCCTGAAAAGGACCGATTTATATTAAATATGTGAATTGCGGTGCAATAGTATTGGGTATTGGAAACAACAAAAACATCGGTTCCATTACATAGAGCATCAATCTAAGCGCGCTCGCCACGAATACGTCTGGCTAATTGTATATCCTTGGGCATAATAGTCACTCGTTTTGCGTGAATAGCACACAAGTTGGTATCTTCAAAGAGGCCAACCAGATAGGCTTCGCTAGCTTCTTGCAAAGCCATAACTGCCGAACTCTGGAATCTCAAGTCGGTCTTGAAATCTTGAGCGATTTCGCGTACTAAACGCTGGAATGGCAACTTGCGAATAAGCAGCTCTGTGCTTTTCTGATAGCGACGGATTTCACGCAGGGCAACAGTACCAGGACGATAACGATGTGGCTTTTTTACGCCACCAGTTGCTGGAGCGCTCTTACGTGCTGCTTTGGTAGCCAGCTGCTTTCTGGGCGCCTTGCCACCAGTCGATTTACGGGCAGTTTGCTTAGTACGAGCCATGTTTTCTACACTTTTTTATTTTTCACTGTTCACTCTTCACTCTTCACTGTTCAAAACACAATAAACTAGCATGCTCGTTTGGTGCCTGCTTTTATACAAAACATGGGGTGGGTTAGAAAGAGAAAGGGAGAGAAAAAATATTCGATTCGTCTTTTGTCGCACCGGGTAAAGGAGAGGCAAGATATTTCTGACTCGCTCGTGTTTTCATGATTTTTGGTATAAATAGATGCGGTCGATGTAGAAGCAATATTAGTACATTTCTAACTCTTGTGCAGTGCGTTTATAGTGAAAAGTGTAAAGTGAAAAATAAAATATGACTGGTCGTGGCAAAGGTGGAAAGGGATTGGGCAAGGGTGGTGCTAAACGTCATCGCAAAGTGTTGCGTGATAATATCCAGGGCATCACGAAACCCGCTATTCGCCGTTTGGCTCGACGTGGTGGCGTAAAACGCATCTCCGGTCTTATCTATGAGGAAACTCGTGGTGTGCTGAAGGTATTTTTGGAAAATGTAATCCGTGACGCAGTAACCTACACCGAACACGCCAAAAGGAAAACTGTTACTGCCATGGATGTTGTGTACGCATTGAAGAGACAGGGTCGCACTCTTTACGGTTTTGGCGGTTAAGAAAATACTTACAAAAATAAGTAAACAATTCAAAAAATCGGTCCTTTTCAGGACCACCAAAATAATTGATCAAATGAGAAAAAAAAAACATAGTAATTTTTTTATTTTAAGTTCTTAGTAAAAATTTATTTTTTACAAACTAGCATGATTGTCCATTTATTTAAACAAAACAATCAAATCTGGGCGTAATATGTAATATTATTAATGTTAAAAAATATTTGTATAAATATTATTTTAACTTGCAAATTTATTTAATTTGACGAAATGCATATAATGCAATAATTATTATAATGAATGAATTAGCTGGTGACAAATGCAGTGCAAAGAAACAATCCCCCTCGCAGATTTCTAAATTATATAGTGCGTACTTAAATTTATTTGTATGTATAAAATTATTGAAAATTTTATGAAATTATCGAAAATTATATGCATTTCTTTTAATTCGTTTGGTCGTCCTGAAAAGGACGGTTGTTTATGGTTTAGTTGGTATGTCGTCGTATATACAAAGATGTTAATTTGTGTTGAAAAGAATATCAATGGATTTATGCCTTCTTTTCTGTTTTTTTGGGCAACAATACAGCCTGAATGTTAGGCAGGACACCACCCTGAGCAATGGTTACACCGGAAAGCAATTTGTTCAATTCCTCGTCGTTGCGGATAGCCAATTGTAGATGGCGGGGAATAATTCTAGTTTTTTTGTTGTCACGAGCAGCGTTTCCAGCCAATTCCAGAACTTCAGCGGCCAAATATTCCATAACAGCAGCCAAATAAACCGGAGCACCAGCTCCAACACGCTCGGCATAATTTCCCTTTCGGAGTAGACGGTGAATACGGCCAACGGGAAACTGGAGACCAGCGCGGTTTGAGCGCGACTTTGCCTTTCCCTTCACTTTGCCACCTTTACCACGACCAGACATTTTATTTTCACTTTGCACTGTACACTGTTCACACACAAATTTTTATGTTTACCATGATGTGGGCCATTGTCGTCTTATTTATACTTTTTCCAACTACATACTTCCTCAGCTAGGGGTTGGTACTTAACAATAATATTTATCCGGAAAACGATGCTCAAAAAAAAGTATAATATTGAGCGCTTCTGTTGTTTGGGCATTATGAATAGTGAAAAGTGAATGGTGAATTGTGTTTTGTGAAATTAAAATTAAAGTAATTAAAGTGAGAAATGCCACCGAAAACTAGTGGAAAGGCAGAATAACCTGCTAAAGTTGAAAAGTGTTCATATACAGATAGAGACTGAAAAAAAATAACAGAAATAAATGACAAAAATATAAAAGTGCAGTGCAAAGACAACAACAACATTATTAAGAAGCCGGTTGTGACGGCGGAAATGCTTACTGATGACAGCAAAGTAAATAAAGCGACAATCGAGTGCAAACAAAAGGGTAAAGTGACACAACGAAATTATCGTTTGAGTGCAACGTCACCATATCAACTAAAGACTAAATGTCAAAGCACAGCAAGTAATATCGTAAGCAACTCAACAACAAAAATGAATCCCACGACTATGGATTTTGAGACTGATTCCATCAAGCGAAAGCACGCATCAAGAGAAAGCAGTCCACTCTCCAGTACTTCATACACTACCAGTGACGAAGATGACGATGATACTCTCGAAGACGAAGAAGATGATGATGACGACGACGACACCAGCATCAAAATTAAACGAGACGAATTCGAAGGCCTAATGCAAGAATTAAAACAATTACGCGAGATAAACGAGCATCTACAAGAGCAAAACAAGCTAGCAGCAAGCAATGCAATAAAAGACAACGCTTACGCAATATTGGCTACAGACGAGGAAGACTATAACAACAATGATGCCGCATTCCCCACCCTAACGTCATCGCCCAGAGCGAAAAAGAAGAAAGTGCCTACTGAAAATAAAAAACTAGAGCAGTTAGCAACCCCCAAACTAAAACCGTCGAACCAAAAAGAGATTAATCCGAGACCTGGTACAAATACAGAGGACACCGGAATCAACAAAAATCTTCCCATCTTAGTAACATATAACCAAAATGCCAAGACCCTAAAAAATTCATTGCAAACCGTAATTAAAAATAACAATTTTCTCCTTAATATAGTTAACAAAAATATTATTCATATCAAAGTTTTTACCCTTGAAGATTTTATCAAAACTAAGGAGACCTTGAACCTAAATAATACCCTATACTACACTTACACACCCAAAGTGCTAAAACCACACACTATCATCATTAAAAAATTGCCACAAAACATTTTCAATGAGGTAGAAATCAAATCCGCCCTAGAGCAAGCATTACCGGAACTAAAATTTATTAACTGCAAACCCTTTAAGATAACTTTTGGTTAATACAAATAGAAAAAACAGAAAGAATTAAACAAATTTACGATCTCAAAACTCTGCTTAACTGCCGCATAACAGTAGAAGGTTATAAGCCACACCCCACCAATATATCACAATGTCGCAAGTGCCAACGCTTCGCGCACGTAGCCAGTAACTGCAATATGCCATATCGATGCGTAAAGTGCATCGAGAATCATGACCCAGGCAAATGTAAACTTAAAAAATCTGAGATTGGAACAGAAGAAGAAAAAAGAACCCAATGTGTCAATTGTCAAGGCAATCACACTGCCAATGCAAAGATCTGTCCGGTACGAATAGCCCTCATACAAAAAATTGCCGCGAAGCGACAACAAGCTATCAACAAAACCAAAACTACATTAACATGGCATAGCAGTCATGTCACAAAAGACAAAAGCTACGCATCGCTATTAAGAAACCCAGATAAAGTCAATACAAAACCTTTAACCGAACCCCACCTGAATATAAGAACCAATAATCCGACTCTTCGCCAACACATGGTAAACAAACTCAAAACACATCAAAGAGAAAATATTACATTTCAAACACTAAGCAACGACTTTGTAGAAATCTTCGGGAAAGACATGTCATCTTGCATTGACATAATGAGGAAAGTCCTAACAAACTACCCTAATAACAAAGATAAAAAAAATAAGCAAAGCATACTCCTAGATTTTTTAACTCAAATCTCTCAGACCTAATATGTCCCTTAAATGCATTTTCCAAAACGTTAATAGCCTCATTTCGCTTTATAAGCGACATGAACTAAACGAATTCCTAAACAAACACAAACCCCATATCATGCTCATAGCAGAACATCGACTCAGAAAACAACACACGTTGAACCTAACAAATTATCAATTCATAAGACAAAGCATAACAGCAACTAGAAATGAAAGTAGAAACTCAAGTAGTAACCATGATCCAGCATCATCAGTAGCTATATGTTTAAAAAACGGAATCAAATACGAACAACTCCAAATAAATGGACTACAGTATATAGAAGCAATTGCCGTGAGAATAAGCTATACAGGAAGGCAAAACAGAACTCGCTACTGCATCGCAGTGTCACTATATTTACGGCCACAAGACCCATTACTAGATGCTGATCTGAACAGCTTAAACAATGCACTTGCAAGATACGAAGGCTATGACCAACTCTTAATAGGAAGTGACCTCAATGCAAAACACCCGATCTGGAACAAACCTTTCCATAACCCAAACCACTTAAACCAGTCCGGCACAACACTACAAAATTGGCTCCTGAATCATCCAAATATCTTTATAAACCCTCCAGAGGAACCAAGTCACCCCAACAGACCAGGCCAAATACCCTCATCAATAGACTTATTTCTTACATCATATACCACTGCAATAGACAGATATTCACAAGTCTATGGATCTAAAATAATAAAAGACTTCCCCTCAGACCACCACGGAATAAAAATCACCCTAGAACTAGGCGAATACCACTTAATATATAATGAACCAAAAACTTTTCACAACTTTAATAAAATCAACCCCTTACAATGGAACTTCATCATTCTCCAAAATATAAGAAGAATCCCTAACAATAGAAACCAAAGTCCATCTGAAATTGATAACCACGTCCGATCCCTAACGTCTGCTATACAAAAAGCCATAGATTCACCAGAATCCATACCTAAAATTAAAATAAATCCAACAGCTCCAAAAAAACATATCTCCAATTGAATAATGAATGCCTAGCACTGCTTAAGACCAAACGAAAACTAAGGCGTATTCTGTTTCGTCGCCTACCAAATCTCTCAGACTCAGATAGAACGTTAATAAGAGAAAGAATTGCAGACCTCACGGTGAGAATTAAAACTTACATACAGATCAGCGAACAAAATCACATTAAAAGAGCACTTGAGTCCATAAACCCATCTAAAATCAGCCGCAAAACACTAAAACGAATAAATCCATATGCACCCAATAAAAAGCAACTCGAAAGTGATTTAGTTTTAAACGAAAATGAGCTCCAACAAATCGACCTCGATCTAGATCCTAACACAACCCCAAAAATAACCACAGACCTTGGCAAAGTAAACGCCCTAGCTTGGTATTTTCAACAAGTACATAAACAAAACGATAATATAACTAACGCAAGCAATGTACTTCGAACTCACAGAAACCACGTTAACTCCACTATAACTCGGAATTTCATAACCAACTCACACAACGTCATTACAGACTTCAACAGTCAAAACTCGGAAACATGGTTCACTAACGCTGACGAGCTATTTGAATTAATCAAAGCAAAAAATTCCAAAAAGACGTTGGGCCCAGACAACACAAGTAACTTCCTACTAAAACGATTCAACATGCCATTGCTTAGACACTTGGCAATACTCTTTAACCACTGTCTTAATTGCGGATACTTTCCCATAGACTGGAAACACAGTAAAGTCATACCTGTCCCCAAATCCAACGCAAAACCTCATCAGCTCTGTGCATACAGACCAATTGCCCTACTATCCGCAATAAGCTTGCTCTTTGAAAGCGTATTAATGTTACGAATGAGGAACCACCTAGCTACAAACAACACTCTAAAAAGCTTCCAATTCGGATTTAGAGAAAATTCTTCAACAAGTCATGCACTTATTGCAGCAAACGACTTTATTATCCGGAATATCCGCTCCAAACGAGCCACAATAGCATGCGCGCTACATCTAGAAAAAGCATTCGACACCGTATGGACTAATGGGCTCATCTATAAAATGCACAACCTCTTCAACTTTAACACAAAGTTAACTCGAATAATATATAGCTACTTGACGTATAGATCGTTTCATATCCCAACACCGGACGGATCAGACAAGTCAGTCACGAGATATATTACAGCGGGAGTACCCCAAGGCTCTTTGCTTGCACCCATGCTATTTAATATCTATCTGGCAGACATGCCCATATGGAACTCTCAAAATCCAATCTCAAGCACAAATATTAAACAACTTATTTACGCAGATGATACATTAATCCTGGGCTCAGGTTGCTTAATGAAAAATGTTGAGAATGAACTAAACAACCACCTTGACAATCTTGGCAAGTACTTCGCAAGGTGGCAACTCAAACTAAACCCAAGTAAATGCACCAGCTGTATATTTAAAGGTCCCAAATTAACGCGCTTATACAGAAACTCGAGACAGTTCAAACCAAAACTATATACGCAGAGCAATACCTTGATAAAGCAAGAGAAAGAAATTAAATACCTTGGAGTAATACACGATGAAAAACTAAACTTTGATCAACACATAGCCACACACTGAACAAAGTGCTAGTGAGATTAAAAAGCATTCAACACATCTATAAGCCAATTGCCACCCACCCGAATCTCACAAATGAAATCATAAAAACGCGTACCCTTGCATACCGGAAACTCATCCAGCCGATATTAACGTACGGTCACACAGCATGGTTACCTCTCCGGTCCACCCAAATGGAGAAAATTCGTCTACTGGAAAGACGCATCCTACGGAGCATGATTGGTCAACAAAGTTGGAATTATATAACGAATCATTACATTTCCAATAAAAAACTATACGAAATAACAAAAACCAAAAGAATAGATAAATTAGCATTCGAAACATTAATCAAATTTATTGACAAAAATTCTATTCAACAGGTTACAATCCCACATGATCACCCAACAGAGCTCATCACGGTACACATGTTGCAGATCTAAATGAAAAAGGCATCATCTACGATGAGGAAAATCAACTGATATTCTACCACAGAAAATATAAATCCCTTAGTCGAATGATGGATTGGTATACAACATAAGAATAATGTAGAATTTATATACATACATCCTGCCCTATCACTGTAATAAATTGTAATAGCAATAGATTAAGATAGTAATAATAAATTAGTAATAAGAGATATTAGATATAAGTATATTAGAATAAAAATAATATAGTTTTAGGAGTTAAGAAAAAGTAAATATAATAGAAAAATATTAAACAATATAATATAAATAATTTAGATAGCTGGAAAGAGAATGGAGAGATATATATATATTAGAATATTGTAGATTAAATAGATTATATTTTAATATGGGGAAGAAGGAAAAGGAAGGGAGGGGAAAAAAAGAAAAGGAGAAAGAGAAAAGGGAAGGAGAAAAAGGAAAAGGAAAAGAAGAAGAAAAAAAAAAGAAAAAAAAAGGAGGAGAAAAAAAAGAGGGGAGGGGAAGGAGAAGAAAGAAAAAAGGAAGAGGAAAAAAAGGGAAAGGAAAGAAAGGAGGAAGAAAAAAAGAAAAAAGAAGAAGAAGAAAAAAAAAAAGAAGAAGGAGAGAGAAAGAAAGGAAGAGAAGGAAGAAAGGAGAAGAAGAGAGAAGAGAGAAGAGAGAGAGAGAGAAAGAAAAAAGAGAGAAGAAGGAGAGAAGGAGAAGAGAAGGGGGAGAAGGGAGAGAGGAGGAGGAGAGAGGAGAAGAGGGAAGGAGAGAGAGAGAAAGAGAGGAAAGAAAGAGAAAGAAAAAAAGAGGAGAAGGAGAGAAAAAGGAAAGAAAGAGAAAGAGAGGGGAAAGAGGAAAGAGGAAGGGGGGGAGGGGGGGGGAGAGGGGGAGAGAGAAAGAGAGGAAGAGAGGAGAGAGGAGGGGAAGAAGGGGAAGGAGAAGAAGAAGAGAAAAGAGAAGAGAAGGGGAGGGAAGAAAGAGAGAAAGAAGAGTAGAAAGAAGAGAGAAGTGGGAATGAAGATAAATGGAAGAAGAAAAGGAAAAAAGAAAGAAGAGAGAAGAGAAGAGAAGAAGGGGGGAAGAAAAGAAGAAAGAAGGGAGAAGAGGAGGAAGAGGAGGTGGAGATGAGATGAAGAAAAGGAGAGGAGAAAAGGAGGAAGAAGAGGAATAAGGGAAAAGGAAATATTAAGAGGAGAAGAAGAAGATTTAGAGAAGATATAGGAAAGAAGAGGAAAGAAGGGAAAATTTATGAATAAAGGATATAAGAGAAAAGAAGTGAGAGGAATGATAGTAGATAGGAAAATATAAGATAGATATATAGGGAAAGAAAGGGGGTGAAAGAAGATAGAGTATAGAGAAGAATGAAGGGAATAAAGATAGATAGGAAAATAATAAAGAGAGAGATAATATAGGAAAAAAGATATATATGAAAGAGAGGAAGAGATGAGAATGAGATAGATAAAAAAAAAGGGAGAGTGGTTTAAGAATAAGATATATAAGAGTGTGAAGAAGTTATAGGATATAAAGTTGAAAGAGGAGAGGAGGTGGGGGAAAATGGTTTAGGAGAGTATTTGAATAAGAAAATTAAAGAGTGGGAGAAAAAAGTATAAAGATAATGTTTAAGGTATTTTATGTTATGGGATATTATAGAGGAAAGTAGTATATGATAAGAAATGGTGTAAGATTTATTGGTTGTTTTGAAGGTTTATGTTAGATTGAGATGTGAAAAAAAAAGATTGGATTTAGAGAAATTTTAAGTATGTTTGAGAAAGATTTATTATGGATATGTAAGAGAATAGTGGGTAGATTAGAAAGATTGAAGTATGGATATGGATATTATAGATGAAATTTATTAAAAAGTTATGATAATATAGTATTGAGAAAGATGTTTATATAAGGAGGATGGAAAGTCAAGAGAATATAGGGGAGAAGGTTTTTATTTATATTTTGGAGAATATTGATATTTAAGAAAATATTAATTATTTAGAGATGAATTATTGGGAGGGTATGAAAATGTTGAGATGAGAAATGAAATCTGGAATATAAGTTGGAATAAAAAAAGTATGAGTGTATATTGGTAAATTAAGGTTATAAGAATGAGAAGTAACAAAATATAGAGAGATATTGATAAAGAGAGAAGAATTATATGGAGATATAGATGAAAATAATTTGATCAAATAGCAAATGACAAGTGTAGTGAGATTAAAAGATTCAAATTATAAGCAATTGAGAATTACAAATGAATATAAAACGCGTACCTTGATAGGATATAGCGATATTAGTAGGTCAAATGGTTACCTTGGTCACAAATGGAGAAAATTGTTATGGAAAGACGATTAGAAGATGATTGGTAAAAATAAGATATTAATTTAATAAAACTATACGAATAACAAAAAAAAGATAGATAAATTAGATTGAAACATTATCAATTTATTGACAAAAATTCTATTCAACAGGTTACAATCCCACATGATCACCCAACAGAGCTCATCACGGTACACCATGTTGCAGATCTAAATGAAAAAGGCATCATCTACGATGAGGAAAATCAACTGATATTCTACCACAGAAAATATAAATCCCTTAGTCCGAATGATGGATTGGTATACAACATAAGCCAATAATGAAGAATATATACATCACACCTGCCCCCTCCCCATCCACTGTAAATAACACCATTGTAAATAGCCCCTCTAATAGAACTTAAGATAGTAATAATAAATTAGTAATAAGTAAGCACATTAGAATATAAGCTATATTAGAACCATAACCAAACAATCAACATAATCTAGCTTTTCTCCTTAAGGAGCTTTCACTAGAAAAACGTAACATATCACATCAGAAAAACAATATTAAACCAAATCATAAAATAATCCAACCATAAATCTTAAGCAACTAACGCCTGGAAAAGCAGAAATGCGCAAGGCAGCACTACCTATATAAATAATTTAAGTAACACTTTAACTTGTCACTTTAGTTTTACAATATAATAACTAGAAATAAGATTATAATCTTTGACAATAAATATCCTTGTTTGGGCATTATGAATAGTGAAAAGTGAATGGTGAATTGTGTTTTGTGAAATTAAAATTAAAGTAATTAAAGTGAGAAATGCCACCGAAAACTAGTGGAAAGGCAGCCAAGAAGGCTGGTAAGGCGCAAAAGAACATTACCAAGAATGACAAGAAAAAGAAGCGCAAGCGTAAGGAAAGCTATGCCATCTACATTTACAAAGTGTTGAAGCAGGTCCACCCAGACACTGGTATTTCGTCAAAAGCGATGAGCATAATGAACAGCTTTGTGAACGACATTTTTGAACGCATTGCTGCCGAGGCCTCCCGCTTAGCCCACTACAACAAGCGTTCCACTATTACCAGTCGCGAAATTCAAACGGCTGTCCGTTTGCTTCTGCCTGGCGAACTTGCCAAGCACGCTGTCAGTGAGGGAACCAAGGCTGTCACCAAGTACACTAGCTCGAAATAAATATCCCTTTACAAAAAAGGCCCTTTTCAGGGCCACAATTTTATATTAGAAAGAATTAATATATTTTCAATATATATGGTATATATACATATTCGTCGCATAAAATTCGTGGCACAAAACACATGCAAAAATTTATTGCCTTGTCCTTTATTTAATTCGTAATCCCAAAGTTGCTAACTTGCTAATTGAATTCAAAAAATACAAAATACTACAAATTTTTGCTCAACAGTTTTTTAAATTAGATATTTTTTTTTTTTATTTGTTTTTACGAAAATTGATAATTTTGTGATCTCTTATTATATGGAATTGTAGCCCTGAGAAGGGCTGTGTTGAAATAAAATTTTAGATTTTCTCTTTCGATATCTAAAATCAAAGCATTCTTACTATTGCATTAAAAATAGTTAATAATTACTTTTTGGCAGCCGTTGTCTTAGCTTTTGGTTTCTTGACGGTAGCGGGTGCAGCTGCCTTTTTGGTTGTCTTTTTAGGTTTAGCCGAAGCTGCAGCGGCAACTGATTTAGCCTTTGGTTTGCTTGAATTCAACTTTGCCTTTGTTGCTGTTGCTTTCGCCTTTACATTTCCCGTTTTCTTAGCATCCTTTACCTTTGCCTTTTCAGTTTTCTTTTTCTCGGCTGTCTTTTTGGTTGCGACACCCTTCCTGGCCTTTGGTTTCTTATCAACAGCACCAGCTCCAGCTCCAGCACTTACAGCCTTTTTTGTAGTAATTAATTTTTTTTTGGATGCGGCCGTTGGAGTAGATTTTGTTGCCTTTTTGGCTTTTTGACTCTTCTTTTCCAAAGAAGAAACCTTTGGCTTCGGATCCTTTTTAGCCGCAGCAGACAATTTGAACGAACCAGATGCACCCTTTCCCTTTG
Source organism: Drosophila austrosaltans (assembly GCA_035045865.1). Taxonomy (NCBI): domain Eukaryota; kingdom Metazoa; phylum Arthropoda; class Insecta; order Diptera; family Drosophilidae; genus Drosophila; species Drosophila austrosaltans. The sequence goes on from JAWNOQ010000003.1 coordinate 14,222,604, forward strand.
TTTGGATCAGTTTGCCATTTCCAACAGCCGATTTTAAATACCTCTTGATGAATGGAGCCAGTTTCTGGGCATCGCATTTGTAAGTGGCACTAATATATTTTTTAATCGCCAATAGTGAGGAGCCACCGCGTTCCTTTAGGTTTTTAATCGAAGCGTCTACCATTTGCTGAGTTGGTGGATGCGATGGTGGAGCAGTTGACTTTTTGGCTTTTGTTGATACCAATGTTTTTTTGCCGGACACCTTCTTTTCAACCGATGCCACTGCTGATGCTGGTGTTGCTGTGGCAGCAACAGGCGATGCGGATGTTGCAGCTAATGAATCAGACATTATGCACTTAACTTTCAAACGAAATTAACACCAAATACACTTTTTAAAATCAAAGATTTTACAAAAAATTTTCTATGACATACTCACTCAATTGAATGAGAATCGAGGAGGAGGGCAGATCGTCCATATTTTTGCCACTGGTCGATTGACTTGTTTTAGTTTGGTTAAATAGCGTTTGTTTATTATTGTTTTTCTTGCTTATTTATAAAAAGAGAATATAAATAGGAATTTCTTAATATTAACAATTGTTTAAGAAATAATATGTCACTGATTATTTATTTGTAGTTTCTTAAACTAGTTTTTAATAGACAACCAAATTGGAACTTTGTATAACACAGAATGCAATTGTCGTATATAAGGCTACATAAAAATTAGAAATGATCTCAAGTTTAAACAAACCACATATGAAATATAAAATTTCAACAATTTACTTTCGATATTGACTAAAAAATTATATGACAAGTTACTTCTTCATATTTTAAAAGCGTTTCGAAATCGACTCTTTGCTGTGTGAAACGACAATTTTTGAGCTACATCCAATATTAGTTTTCGGTATAGGAATAGTAAATATATTTAACAATAATAAAACATTCGAATTTCCAAAGTTCTACATTATTTCATTCAATTCAATCAATTTCTTGCTTATTTTTATAAAAATTTACTAAGAAGTTTTCTAATTATTCACGGTTCATTTTAGTAGATTACCATAATCAAAATTGAAAGAATTAAAAGCAATTATACGACTTTCTTTCCATACTTATGCATATTTAAAAAACAGCTTACGATCAAATTAAAGAAAAACTAAATATGCACATGAAAATATTAAACGACTACTGGTGTTATTAATATAATATGTGATGTTTTCTTTATTTCTTTTATCGTATGTATATGCATACATATACCAATATGTAGGTATATGTAGGTAATATTTAATCGATTTTATAAATCACGAGAATCGTTTTGGTAATGAAATAAAAATTGTTTAATGAAAAACTGGATAAATTTTTTCATACATATGTATGTATGCATTATCATTGCACGGTCATTTTTGTATTCTAATACATAATCGCAGTCAAAAACATTATAATGTAAAATGAAAAGCAATTTGATTTTTGAAAAAAAAATCTCAATATGAACATAAATACTTTGTGGTCCTGAAAAGGACCGATTTATATTAAATATGTGAATTGCGGTGCAATAGTATTGGGTATTGGAAACAACAAAAACATCGGTTCCATTACATAGAGCATCAATCTAAGCGCGCTCGCCACGAATACGTCTGGCTAATTGTATATCCTTGGGCATAATAGTCACTCGTTTTGCGTGAATAGCACACAAGTTGGTATCTTCAAAGAGGCCAACCAGATAGGCTTCGCTAGCTTCTTGCAAAGCCATAACTGCCGAACTCTGGAATCTCAAGTCGGTCTTGAAATCTTGAGCGATTTCGCGTACTAAACGCTGGAATGGCAACTTGCGAATAAGCAGCTCTGTGCTTTTCTGATAGCGACGGATTTCACGCAGGGCAACAGTACCAGGACGATAACGATGTGGCTTTTTTACGCCACCAGTTGCTGGAGCGCTCTTACGTGCTGCTTTGGTAGCCAGCTGCTTTCTGGGCGCCTTGCCACCAGTCGATTTACGGGCAGTTTGCTTAGTACGAGCCATGTTTTCTACACTTTTTTATTTTTCACTGTTCACTCTTCACTCTTCACTGTTCAAAACACAATAAACTAGCATGCTCGTTTGGTGCCTGCTTTTATACAAAACATGGGGTGGGTTAGAAAGAGAAAGGGAGAGAAAAAATATTCGATTCGTCTTTTGTCGCACCGGGTAAAGGAGAGGCAAGATATTTCTGACTCGCTCGTGTTTTCATGATTTTTGGTATAAATAGATGCGGTCGATGTAGAAGCAATATTAGTACATTTCTAACTCTTGTGCAGTGCGTTTATAGTGAAAAGTGTAAAGTGAAAAATAAAATATGACTGGTCGTGGCAAAGGTGGAAAGGGATTGGGCAAGGGTGGTGCTAAACGTCATCGCAAAGTGTTGCGTGATAATATCCAGGGCATCACGAAACCCGCTATTCGCCGTTTGGCTCGACGTGGTGGCGTAAAACGCATCTCCGGTCTTATCTATGAGGAAACTCGTGGTGTGCTGAAGGTATTTTTGGAAAATGTAATCCGTGACGCAGTAACCTACACCGAACACGCCAAAAGGAAAACTGTTACTGCCATGGATGTTGTGTACGCATTGAAGAGACAGGGTCGCACTCTTTACGGTTTTGGCGGTTAAGAAAATACTTACAAAAATAAGTAAACAATTCAAAAAATCGGTCCTTTTCAGGACCACCAAAATAATTGATCAAATGAGAAAAAAAAAACATAGTAATTTTTTTATTTTAAGTTCTTAGTAAAAATTTATTTTTTACAAACTAGCATGATTGTCCATTTATTTAAACAAAACAATCAAATCTGGGCGTAATATGTAATATTATTAATGTTAAAAAATATTTGTATAAATATTATTTTAACTTGCAAATTTATTTAATTTGACGAAATGCATATAATGCAATAATTATTATAATGAATGAATTAGCTGGTGACAAATGCAGTGCAAAGAAACAATCCCCCTCGCAGATTTCTAAATTATATAGTGCGTACTTAAATTTATTTGTATGTATAAAATTATTGAAAATTTTATGAAATTATCGAAAATTATATGCATTTCTTTTAATTCGTTTGGTCGTCCTGAAAAGGACGGTTGTTTATGGTTTAGTTGGTATGTCGTCGTATATACAAAGATGTTAATTTGTGTTGAAAAGAATATCAATGGATTTATGCCTTCTTTTCTGTTTTTTTGGGCAACAATACAGCCTGAATGTTAGGCAGGACACCACCCTGAGCAATGGTTACACCGGAAAGCAATTTGTTCAATTCCTCGTCGTTGCGGATAGCCAATTGTAGATGGCGGGGAATAATTCTAGTTTTTTTGTTGTCACGAGCAGCGTTTCCAGCCAATTCCAGAACTTCAGCGGCCAAATATTCCATAACAGCAGCCAAATAAACCGGAGCACCAGCTCCAACACGCTCGGCATAATTTCCCTTTCGGAGTAGACGGTGAATACGGCCAACGGGAAACTGGAGACCAGCGCGGTTTGAGCGCGACTTTGCCTTTCCCTTCACTTTGCCACCTTTACCACGACCAGACATTTTATTTTCACTTTGCACTGTACACTGTTCACACACAAATTTTTATGTTTACCATGATGTGGGCCATTGTCGTCTTATTTATACTTTTTCCAACTACATACTTCCTCAGCTAGGGGTTGGTACTTAACAATAATATTTATCCGGAAAACGATGCTCAAAAAAAAGTATAATATTGAGCGCTTCTGTTGTTTGGGCATTATGAATAGTGAAAAGTGAATGGTGAATTGTGTTTTGTGAAATTAAAATTAAAGTAATTAAAGTGAGAAATGCCACCGAAAACTAGTGGAAAGGCAGAATAACCTGCTAAAGTTGAAAAGTGTTTACATACAGATAGAGACTGAAAAAAAAATTAACCAGAATTAAATGCACAAAAATATAAAAGTGCAGTGCAAAGACAACAACAACATTATTAAGAAGCCGGTTGTGACGGCGGAAATGCTTACTGATGACAGCAAAGTAAATAAAGCGACAATCGAGTGCAAACAAAAGGGTAAAGTGACACAACGAAATTATCGTTTGAGTGCAACGTCACCATATCAACTAAAGACTAAATGTCAAAGCACAGCAAGTAATATCGTAAGCAACTCAACAACAAAAATGAATCCCACGACTATGGATTTTGAGACTGATTCCATCAAGCGAAAACACGCATCAAGAGAAAGCAGTCCACTCTCCAGTACTTCATACACTACCAGTGACGAAGATGACGATGATACTCTCGAAGACGAAGAAGACGATGATGACGACAACGACACCAGCATCAAAATTAAACGAGACGAATTCGAAGGCCTAATGCAAGAATTAAAACAATTACGCGAGATAAACGAGCATCTACAAGAGCAAAACAAGCTAGCAGCAAGCAATGCAATAAAAGACAACGCTTACGCAATATTGGCTACAGACGAGGAAGACTATAACAACAATGATGCCGCATTCCCCACCCTAACGTCATCGCCCAGAGTGAAAAAGAAGAAAGTGCCTACTGAAAATAAAAAACTAGAGCAGTTAGCAACCCCCAAACTAAAACCGTCGAACCAAAAAGAGATTAATCCGAGACCTGGTACAAATACAGAGGACACCGGAATCAACAAAAATCTTCCCATCTTAGTAACATATAACCAAAATGCCAAGACCCTAAAAAATTCATTGCAAACCGTAATTAAAAATAACAATTTTCTCCTTAATATAGTTAAAAATTTATTCATATCAAAGTTTTTACCCTTGAAGATTTTATCAAAACTAAGGAGACCTTGAACCTAAATAATACCCTATACTACACTTACACACCCAAAGTGCTAAAACCACACACTATCATCATTAAAAAATTGCCACAAAACATTTTCAATGAGGTAGAAATCAAATCCGCCCTAGAGCAAGCATTACCGGAACTAAAATTTTTAACTGCAAACCCTTTAAGAATAACTTTTGGTTAATACAAATAGAAAAAACAGAAAGAATTAAACAAATTTACGATCTCAAACTCTGCTTAACTGCCGCATAACAGTAGAAGGTTATAAGCCACACCCCACCAATTATCACAATGTCGCAAGTGCCAACGCTTCGCGCACGTGCCAGTAACTGCAATATGCCATATCGATGCGTAAAGTGCATCGAGAATCATGACCCAGGCAAATGTAAACTTAAAAAACCTGAGATTGGAACAGAAGAAGAAAAAAGAACCCAATGTGTCAATTGTCAAGGCAATCACACTGCCAATGCAAAGATCTGTCCGGTACGAATAGCCCTCATACAAAAAATTGCCGCGAAGCGACAACAAGCTATCAACAAAACCAAAACTACATTAACATGGCATAGCAGTCATGTCACAAAAGACAAAAGCTACGCATCGCTATTAAGAAACCCAGATAAAGTCAATCAAAACCTTTAACCGAACCCCACCTGAATTAAGAACCAATAATCCGACTCTTCGCCAACACATGGTAAACAAACTCAAAACACATCAAAGAGAAAATTTACATTTCAAACACTAAGCAACGACTTTGTAGAAATCTTCGGGAAAGACATGTCATCTTGCATTGACATAATGAGGAAAGTCCTAACAAACTACCCTAATAACAAAGATAAAAAAAATAAGCAAAGCATACTCCTAGATTTTTTAACTCAAATCTCTCAGACCTAATATGTCCCTTAAATGCATTTTCCAAAACGTTATAGCCTCATTTCGCTTTTAAGCGACATGAACTAAACGAATTCCTAAACAAACACAAACCCCATATCATGCTCATAGCAGAACATCGACTCAGAAAACAACACACGTTGAACCTAACAAATTATCAATTCATAAGACAAAGCATAACAGCAACTAGAAATGAAAGTAGAAACTCAAGTAGTAACCATGATCCAGCATCATCAGTGCTTATGTCTAAAAAACGGAATCAAATCGAACAACTCCAAATAAATCGACTACAGTACTAGAAGCAATTGCCGTGAGAATAAGCTATACAGGAAGGCAAAACAGAACTCGCTACTGCATCGCAGTGTCGCTATATTTCGGCCACAAGACCCATTACTAGATGCTGATCTGAACAGCTTAAACAATGCACTTGCAAGATACGAAGGCTATGACCAACTCTTAATAGGAAGTGACCTCAATGCAAAACACCCGATCTGGAACAAACCTTTCCATACCCAAACCACTTAAACCAGTCCGGCACAACACTCAAAATTGGCTCCTGAATCATCCAATATCTTTTAAACCCTCCAGAGGAACCAAGTCACCCCAACAGACCAGGCCAAATACCCTCATCAATAGACTTATTTCTTACATCATTCCACTGCAATAGACAGATATTCACAAGTCTATGGATTAAAATATAAAAGACTTCCCCTCAGACCACCACGGAATAAAAATCACCCTAGAACTAGGCGAATACCACTTAATATATAATGAACCAAAAACTTTTCACAACTTTAATAAAATCAACCCCTTACAATGGAACTTCATCATTCTCCAAAATTAAGAAGAATCCCTAACAATGAAACCAAAGTCCATCTGAAATTGATAACCACGTCCGATCCCTAACGTCTGCTATACAAAAAGCCATAGATTCACCAGAATCCATACCTAAATTAAATAAATCAACAGCTCCAAAAAAACATTTCCAATTGAATAATGAATGCCTAGCACTGCTTAAGACCAAACGAAAACTAAGGCGCATTCTGTTTCGTGCCTACCAAATCTCTCAGACTCAGATAGAACGTTATAAGAGAAAGAATTGCAGACCTCACGGTGAGAATTAAAATTACATACAGATCAGCGAACAAAATCACATTAAAAGAGCACTTGAGTCCATAAACCCATTAAAATCAGCCGCAAAACACTAAAACGATATCCATTGCACCCAATAAAAAGCAACTCGAAAGTGATTTAGTTTTAAACGAAAATGAGCTCCAACAAATCGACCTCGATTAGATCCTAACACAACCCCAAAAATAACCACAGACCTTGGCAAAGTAAACGCCCTAGCTTGGTATTTTCAACAAGTACATAAACAAAACGATAATATAACTAACGCAAGCAATTCTTCGAACTCACAGAAACCACGTTAACTCCACTATAACTCGGAATTTCATAACCAACTACACAACGTCATTCAGACTTACAGTAAAACTCGGAGACGGCAATGGCATGGGGCCTGAAACTGGTTCACTAACGCTGACGAGCTTTTGAATTAATCAAAGCAAAAAATTCCAAAAAGACGTTGGGCCCAGACAACACAAGTAACTTCCTACTAAAACGATTCAACATGCCATTGCTTAGACACTTGGCAATACTCTTTAACCACTGTCTTAATTGCGGATACTTTCCCATAGACTGGAAACACAGTAAAGTCATACCTGTCCCCAAATCCAACGCAAAACCTCATCAGCTCTGTGCATACAGACCAATTGCCCTACTATCCGCAATAAGCTTGCTCTTTGAAAGCGTATTAATGTTACGAATGAGGAACCACCTAGCTACAAACAACACTCTAAAAAGCTTCCAATTCGGATTTAGAGAAAATTCTTCAACAAGTCATGCACTTTTGCAGCAAACGACTTTATTATCCGGAATATCCGCTCCAAACGAGCCACAATAGCATGCGCGCTAATCTAGAAAAAGCATTCGACACCGTTGGACTAATGGGCTCATCTATAAAATGCACAACCTCTTCAACTTTAACACAAAGTTAACTCGAATAATTTAGCTACTTGACGTATAGATCGTTTCATATCCCAACACCGGACGGATCAGACAAGTCAGTCACGAGCTATATTACAGCGGGAGTACCCCAAGGCTCGTTGCTTGCACCCATGCTATTTAATATCTATCTGGCAGACATGCCCATTGGAACTCTCAAAATCCAATCTCAAGCACAAATATTAAACAACTTATTTACGCAGATGATACATTAATCCTGGGCTCAGGTTGCTTAATGAAAAATGTTGAGAATGAACTAAACAACCACCTTGACAATCTTGGCAAGTACTTCGCAAGGTGGCAACTCAAACTAAACCCAAGTAAATGCACCAGCTGTATTTTAAAGGTCCCAAATTACGCGCTTATCAGAAACTCGAGACAGTTCAAACCAAAACTATATCGCAGAGCAATACTTGATAAAGCAAGAGAAAGAAATTAAATACCTTGGAGTAATACACGATGAAAAACTAAACTTTGATAACACATAGCCCACACACTGACAAAGTGCTAGTGAGATTAAAAAGCATTCAACAATTTAAGAATTGCACCCACCCGAATCTCACAAATGAAATCATAAAAACGCGTACCCTTGCATACCGGAAACTCATCCAGCCGATATTAACGTACGGTCACACAGCATGGTTACCTCTCCGGTCCACCCAAATGGAGAAAATTCGTCTACTGGAAAGACGCATCCTACGGAGCATGATTGGTCAACAAAGTTGGAATTATATAACGAATCATTACATTTCCAATAAAAAACTATACGAAATAACAAAAACCAAAAGAATAGATAAATTAGCATTCGAAACATTAATCAAATTTATTGACAAAAATTCTATTCAACAGGTTACAATCCCACATGATCACCCAACAGAGCTCATCACGGTACACCATGTTGCAGATCTAAATGAAAAAGGCATCATCTACGATGAGGAAAATCAACTGATATTCTACCACAGAAAATATAAATCCCTTAGTCCGAATGATGGATTGGTATACAACATAAGCCAATAATGAAGAATATATACATCACATCCTGCCCCCTCCCCATCCACTGTTACAATCCCACATGATCACCCAACAGAGCTCATCACGGTACACCATGTTGCAGATCTAAATGAAAAAGGCATCATCTACGATGAGGAAAAATCAACTGATATTCTACCACAGAAAATATAAATCCCTTAGTCCGAATGATGGACTGGTATACAACATAAGCCAATAATGTAGAATATATACATCACATCCTGCCCCCTCCCCATCCACTGTAAATAACACCATTGTAAATAGCCCCTCTAATAGAACTTAAGATAGTAATAATAAATTAGTAATAAGTAAGCACATTAGAATATAAGCTATATTAGAACCATAACCAAACAATCAACATAATCTAGCTTTTCTCCTTAAGGAGCTTTCACTAGAAAAACGTAACATATCACATCAGAAAAACAATATTAAACCAAATCATAAAATAATCCAACCATAAATCTTAAGCAACTAACGCCTGGAAAAGCAGAAATGCGCAAGGCAGCACTACCTATATAAATAATTTAAGTAACACTTTAACTTGTCACTTTAGTTTTACAATATAATAACTAGAAATAAGATTATAATCTTTGACAATAAATATCCTTGTTTGGGCATTATGAATAGTGAAAAGTGAATGGTGAATTGTGTTTTGTGAAATTAAAATTAAAGTAATTAAAGTGAGAAATGCCACCGAAAACTAGTGGAAAGGCAGCCAAGAAGGCTGGTAAGGCGCAAAAGAACATTACCAAGAATGACAAGAAAAAGAAGCGCAAGCGTAAGGAAAGCTATGCCATCTACATTTACAAAGTGTTGAAGCAGGTCCACCCAGACACTGGTATTTCGTCAAAAGCGATGAGCATAATGAACAGCTTTGTGAACGACATTTTTGAACGCATTGCTGCCGAGGCCTCCCGCTTAGCCCACTACAACAAGCGTTCCACTATTACCAGTCGCGAAATTCAAACGGCTGTCCGTTTGCTTCTGCCTGGCGAACTTGCCAAGCACGCTGTCAGTGAGGGAACCAAGGCTGTCACCAAGTACACTAGCTCGAAATAAATATCCCTTTACAAAAAAGGCCCTTTTCAGGGCCACAATTTTATATTAGAAAGAATTAATATATTTTCAATATATATGGTATATATACATATTCGTCGCATAAAATTCGTGGCACAAAACACATGCAAAAATTTATTGCCTTGTCCTTTATTTAATTCGTAATCCCAAAGTTAGCAAATTGAATTCAAAAAATACAAAATACTACAAATTTTTGCTCAACAGTTTTTTAAATTAGATATTTTTTTTTTTATTTGTTTTTACGAAAATTGATAATTTTGTGATCTCTTATTATATGGAATTGTAGCCCTGAGAAGGGCTGTGTTGAAATAAAATTTTAGATTTTCTCTTTCGATATCTAAAATCAAAGCATTCTTACTATTGCATTAAAAATAGTTAATAATTACTTTTTGGCAGCCGTTGTCTTAGCTTTTGGTTTCTTGACGGTAGCGGGTGCAGCTGCCTTTTTGGTTGTCTTTTTAGGTTTAGCCGAAGCTGCAGCGGCAACTGATTTAGCCTTTGGTTTGCTTGAATTCAACTTTGCCTTTGTTGCTGTTGCTTTCGCCTTTACATTTCCCGTTTTCTTAGCATCCTTTACCTTTGCCTTTTCAGTTTTCTTTTTCTCGGCTGTCTTTTTGGTTGCGACACCCTTCCTGGCCTTTGGTTTCTTATCAACAGCACCAGCTCCAGCTCCAGCACTTACAGCCTTTTTTGTAGTAATTAATTTTTTTTTGGATGCGGCCGTTGGAGTAGATTTTGTTGCCTTTTTGGCTTTTTGACTCTTCTTTTCCAAAGAAGAAACCTTTGGCTTCGGATCCTTTTTAGCCGCAGCAGACAATTTGAACGAACCAGATGCACCCTTTCCCTTTGTTTGGATCAGTTTGCCATTTCCAACAGCCGATTTTAAATACCTCTTGATGAATGGAGCCAGTTTCTGGGCATCGCATTTGTAAGTGGCACTAATATATTTTTTAATCGCCAATAGTGAGGAGCCACCGCGTTCCTTTAGGTTTTTAATCGAAGCGTCTACCATTTGCTGAGTTGGTGGATGCGATGGTGGAGCAGTTGACTTTTTGGCTTTTGTTGATACCAATGTTTTTTTGCCGGACACCTTCTTTTCAACCGATGCCACTGCTGATGCTGGTGTTGCTGTGGCAGCAACAGGCGATGCGGATGTTGCAGCTAATGAATCAGACATTATGCACTTAACTTTCAAACGAAATTAACACCAAATACACTTTTTAAAATCAAAGATTTTACAAAAAATTTCAATTTTCAATTTTCAATTTATTTGTCACAGAATGGTCGAGTACAATTACAATGAGAAAGGTACTTATTTTATGGTTTAGACTAGGAGGACAAGGCGAAGCCAAACTATATTTAGTTTTAGTTTTAAGATATTGCCCTGTGCTTTAGCTTTTCGGGGCTTTTGTGATTTGGGTGTATTGCGTAATATAAATTAATTTACGATAGATTATTTTTAGTCGTCTTACTGACAAATGAGTTCAGATATGTTGTTTTAAGTATCAGGAAAAACTAGTTAATAGCAAAAACCTGCGAAATTTTAAAGTACATTGTTTGTCTTAAAAAATACTACTTAAAGATACTTAGAGCTATGGGGAGTATTTACATGTGATGTTGGTTGGGTGGGGGGGGTGGTGGGATGGAAAAGGCTGTGTAAGTTAGCCCTCATTTTGTTGATTTATATTATGGGTAAGTTGGTTTGGTTGTTTGGTTTATGGATAATTTTCGACAGTGTTAAATAGTTAAATTATCATTAGTTAATTAGTTACATTATTGTGAATTATAATTAGAATTGGTTAAGTTCGTATCTTTCTGAAGAGATACAACATAGTTAACAGTTTGGAAATTGCATTTAAGAAGTGTTATGTTGTTTATTTTTGAGATATTTGTATTAAGAATTCTAGTATTATTTGTTGCTTTTTCCTTTTGGAGTTATGCTCATTTTCATTATCATTTGTTTCAGAGGGGTATTTTTGGATTACGTTTTTTATGACTTCAAAGCATGTTAGGATGTCCTTACCAAAAGCTTCAATGGCTTCGTCATTTAGTTTTTCGAATGAGAAGATGTTTTCAACATAATTTTCCCTATCGTGTCGAGAATTGGAATTTTTTACTGGAATATTTTTTGGAAATTGAGTACTCCTTTGAGGTTTTTCATGAGTTGATATGTCGTGACGTTTGCCAGTTTTACTTTGTTTAAAAAATGATGCATAAGAAGTGTCTTTTCGTAGTAATGACGATTCTGCATTTTTTATGGTTTTGCTTAATGTTTTTGCTGACGCTTGGTTCATATTTTTAATTTTTTCTATACGCGCTGTTCGGACAGGACATATTCTTGCATTGGCGGTGTGCTGGCCACCACAATTTACGCACTGAGTTTGTATTTCCTCTGATGGAGATTCAGACTTAGTTATCTGGCATTCACCGGGTTTATGTTCATTTGTGCATTTGACGCAACGATACGGCATACCGCAGTTGCTCGCAATATGCGTGAACCGCTGGCAGTTACGGCATTGCTTTAGTTCATTAGGATTTCGCTTTAAGCTTTCCACAATAATGCGGCAGTTCAATAGTGTTTTAAGGCTAAAGATTTCTTTTACATTGTCGCACTTTGCCACTTGGACTATCCAAAGATTCTTTTTAAACGGTTTTACTGAAAGTATTTTTTGATTTGGTAATCTGTTACTTAATGCTGCTTGTATATCAGATGCCTCATACACTGTTTGAGGCAGTTTTTTAATTATGATACTAATGGGCTTGAGCTCGTTTGGGGTATATGAGAAAAATTTTTGTCTTAATGTTTTCAGCAAATATATAGTTCTTTCAAAGTTTTCAGGGAGAATACTTGATATGCATTAAATTTTTGTTTAGGACATTGAGGGTAAATTTTTTGTCAGTAATATATTGGGTCAGTCTATCTGACATTTCTTTTGCATTTTGGTTATAAACTGCTATAATGGGTAATTTTGATTTGGATTTTAGTGCAGATTCCATGAGAAGCGATGACGAGGGACTTCCGTGATGTAATTTTACGTTGTTGATAGCCGCCTTGGAGGTGGACGGTGCATCATCTTCATTTACTATGTCTGCGGCATTGTTCTTATGGGCTGATTCTGCTATCTTATGGGTTTTGGTGGGCCTGCATAGCTTAGCCTGCATTTTTTGGTCATCTATTTCCAGTTCCATGTCGTCAGAAGAACTTTGCAGAAATACGTTTGCTTTATTTGATCGCGTCGATCGTCTTTTAGATTTTCTATTGGCCTGATGTATGGATGGAAAGTCGCTCATCTCATTGTCGTATGCTCCCTCATCTGGGATATCGTATGCCTCTTCGTCTGGGACATCGTGTGATTCGTCATCTGGGATATAAAGTGATTCATACTTATTACCATGTAATTGTTTGATCTCAGCTGAGATTCCTAGACTTTTATGCTGTTTCTGGATTCTAAGTTGCTTTAATTCGAGTTTTAGCTGGTGATTTTGCAACCGCAAGCTGCTGACTTCGGACTGCAATTCGTTATAATTATTTTGCTTGATTGTATTTTCAGCTTCACTTGGTTGAGAGTCATTTTCGGATGTGATGTTGGAGGAGGAAATCTCGTGGTGGGTGCGTTTACCACTCACAATTCCACCTTTTTTGTTTTCAACTCCATCCATGTCACTACGGTTACTTTTCACATTTGTTTTAATTCGATTATGAATTTTTTTATTTATTTTTGGTTCGTTTTGATTTTGATTTTGTTTTGGTTCACTCATCACCAAATGGCTGGGGTCAACCAGTATTTTTTACTTCTCAACACTACACAAGTTCGTTGAATTGTTTGTTTGTCAATACTTGACAGGTTTACACAAAGTGATTTTGCTGCTGGAGCAGCCACACACACGCGATTGTTGCAGCTAATGAATCAGACATTATGCACTTAACTTTCAAACGAAATTAACACCAAATACACTTTTTAAAATCAAAGATTTTACAAAAAATTTTCTATGACATACTCACTCAATTGAATGAGAATCGAGGAGGAGGGCAGATCGTCCATATTTTTGCCACTGGTCGATTGACTTGTTTTAGTTTGGTTAAATAGCGTTTGTTTATTATTGTTTTTCTTGCTTATTTATAAAAAGAGAATATAAATAGGAATTTCTTAATATTAACAATTGTTTAAGAAATAATATGTCACTGATTATTTATTTGTAGTTTCTTAAACTAGTTTTTAATAGACAACCAAATTGGAACTTTGTATAACACAGAATGCAATTGTCGTATATAAGGCTACATAAAAATTAGAAATGATCTCAAGTTTAAACAAACCACATATGAAATATAAAATTTCAACAATTTACTTTCGATATTGACTAAAAAATTATATGACAAGTTACTTCTTCATATTTTAAAAGCGTTTCGAAATCGACTCTTTGCTGTGTGAAACGACAATTTTTGAGCTACATCCAATATTAGTTTTCGGTATAGGAATAGTAAATATATTTAACAATAATAAAACATTCGAATTTCCAAAGTTCTACATTATTTCATTCAATTCAATCAATTTCTTGCTTATTTTTATAAAAATTTACTAAGAAGTTTTCTAATTATTCACGGTTCATTTTAGTAGATTACCATAATCAAAATTGAAAGAATTAAAAGCAATTATACGACTTTCTTTCCATACTTATGCATATTTAAAAAACAGCTTACGATCAAATTAAAGAAAAACTAAATATGCACATGAAAATATTAAACGACTACTGGTGTTATTAATATAATATGTGATGTTTTCTTTATTTCTTTTATCGTATGTATATGCATACATATACCAATATGTAGGTATATGTAGGTAATATTTAATCGATTTTATAAATCACGAGAATCGTTTTGGTAATGAAATAAAAATTGTTTAATGAAAAACTGGATAAATTTTTTCATACATATGTATGTATGCATTATCATTGCACGGTCATTTTTGTATTCTAATACATAATCGCAGTCAAAAACATTATAATGTAAAATGAAAAGCAATTTGATTTTTGAAAAAAAAATCTCAATATGAACATAAATACTTTGTGGTCCTGAAAAGGACCGATTTATATTAAATATGTGAATTGCGGTGCAATAGTATTGGGTATTGGAAACAACAAAAACATCGGTTCCATTACATAGAGCATCAATCTAAGCGCGCTCGCCACGAATACGTCTGGCTAATTGTATATCCTTGGGCATAATAGTCACTCGTTTTGCGTGAATAGCACACAAGTTGGTATCTTCAAAGAGGCCAACCAGATAGGCTTCGCTAGCTTCTTGCAAAGCCATAACTGCCGAACTCTGGAATCTCAAGTCGGTCTTGAAATCTTGAGCGATTTCGCGTACTAAACGCTGGAATGGCAACTTGCGAATAAGCAGCTCTGTGCTTTTCTGATAGCGACGGATTTCACGCAGGGCAACAGTACCAGGACGATAACGATGTGGCTTTTTTACGCCACCAGTTGCTGGAGCGCTCTTACGTGCTGCTTTGGTAGCCAGCTGCTTTCTGGGCGCCTTGCCACCAGTCGATTTACGGGCAGTTTGCTTAGTACGAGCCATGTTTTCTACACTTTTTTATTTTTCACTGTTCACTCTTCACTCTTCACTGTTCAAAACACAATAAACTAGCATGCTCGTTTGGTGCCTGCTTTTATACAAAACATGGGGTGGGTTAGAAAGAGAAAGGGAGAGAAAAAATATTCGATTCGTCTTTTGTCGCACCGGGTAAAGGAGAGGCAAGATATTTCTGACTCGCTCGTGTTTTCATGATTTTTGGTATAAATAGATGCGGTCGATGTAGAAGCAATATTAGTACATTTCTAACTCTTGTGCAGTGCGTTTATAGTGAAAAGTGTAAAGTGAAAAATAAAATATGACTGGTCGTGGCAAAGGTGGAAAGGGATTGGGCAAGGGTGGTGCTAAACGTCATCGCAAAGTGTTGCGTGATAATATCCAGGGCATCACGAAACCCGCTATTCGCCGTTTGGCTCGACGTGGTGGCGTAAAACGCATCTCCGGTCTTATCTATGAGGAAACTCGTGGTGTGCTGAAGGTATTTTTGGAAAATGTAATCCGTGACGCAGTAACCTACACCGAACACGCCAAAAGGAAAACTGTTACTGCCATGGATGTTGTGTACGCATTGAAGAGACAGGGTCGCACTCTTTACGGTTTTGGCGGTTAAGAAAATACTTACAAAAATAAGTAAACAATTCAAAAAATCGGTCCTTTTCAGGACCACCAAAATAATTGATCAAATGAGAAAAAAAAAACATAGTAATTTTTTTATTTTAAGTTCTTAGTAAAAATTTATTTTTTACAAACTAGCATGATTGTCCATTTATTTAAACAAAACAATCAAATCTGGGCGTAATATGTAATATTATTAATGTTAAAAAATATTTGTATAAATATTATTTTAACTTGCAAATTTATTTAATTTGACGAAATGCATATAATGCAATAATTATTATAATGAATGAATTAGCTGGTGACAAATGCAGTGCAAAGAAACAATCCCCCTCGCAGATTTCTAAATTATATAGTGCGTACTTAAATTTATTTGTATGTATAAAATTATTGAAAATTTTATGAAATTATCGAAAATTATATGCATTTCTTTTAATTCGTTTGGTCGTCCTGAAAAGGACGGTTGTTTATGGTTTAGTTGGTATGTCGTCGTATATACAAAGATGTTAATTTGTGTTGAAAAGAATATCAATGGATTTATGCCTTCTTTTCTGTTTTTTTGGGCAACAATACAGCCTGAATGTTAGGCAGGACACCACCCTGAGCAATGGTTACACCGGAAAGCAATTTGTTCAATTCCTCGTCGTTGCGGATAGCCAATTGTAGATGGCGGGGAATAATTCTAGTTTTTTTGTTGTCACGAGCAGCGTTTCCAGCCAATTCCAGAACTTCAGCGGCCAAATATTCCATAACAGCAGCCAAATAAACCGGAGCACCAGCTCCAACACGCTCGGCATAATTTCCCTTTCGGAGTAGACGGTGAATACGGCCAACGGGAAACTGGAGACCAGCGCGGTTTGAGCGCGACTTTGCCTTTCCCTTCACTTTGCCACCTTTACCACGACCAGACATTTTATTTTCACTTTGCACTGTACACTGTTCACACACAAATTTTTATGTTTACCATGATGTGGGCCATTGTCGTCTTATTTATACTTTTTCCAACTACATACTTCCTCAGCTAGGGGTTGGTACTTAACAATAATATTTATCCGGAAAACGATGCTCAAAAAAAAGTATAATATTGAGCGCTTCTGTTGTTTGGGCATTATGAATAGTGAAAAGTGAATGGTGAATTGTGTTTTGTGAAATTAAAATTAAAGTAATTAAAGTGAGAAATGCCACCGAAAACTAGTGGAAAGGCAGCCAAGAAGGCTGGTAAGGCGCAAAAGAACATTACCAAGAATGACAAGAAAAAGAAGCGCAAGCGTAAGGAAAGCTATGCCATCTACATTTACAAAGTGTTGAAGCAGGTCCACCCAGACACTGGTATTTCGTCAAAAGCGATGAGCATAATGAACAGCTTTGTGAACGACATTTTTGAACGCATTGCTGCCGAGGCCTCCCGCTTAGCCCACTACAACAAGCGTTCCACTATTACCAGTCGCGAAATTCAAACGGCTGTCCGTTTGCTTCTGCCTGGCGAACTTGCCAAGCACGCTGTCAGTGAGGGAACCAAGGCTGTCACCAAGTACACTAGCTCGAAATAAATATCCCTTTACAAAAAAAGGCCCTTTTCAGGGCCACAATTTTATATTAGAAAGAATTAATATATTTTCAATATATATGGTATATATACATATTCGTCGCATAAAATTCGTGGCACAAAACACATGCAAAAATTTATTGCCTTGTCCTTTATTTAATTCGTAATCCCAAAGTTAGCAAATTGAATTCAAAAAATACAAAATACTACAAATTTTTGCTCAACAGTTTTTTAAATTAGATATTTTTTTTTTTTATTTGTTTTTACGAAAATTGATAATTTTGTGATCTCTTATTATATGGAATTGTAGCCCTGAGAAGGGCTGTGTTGAAATAAAATTTTAGATTTTCTCTTTCGATATCTAAAATCAAAGCATTCTTACTATTGCATTAAAAATAGTTAATAATTACTTTTTGGCAGCCGTTGTCTTAGCTTTTGGTTTCTTGACGGTAGCGGGTGCAGCTGCCTTTTTGGTTGTCTTTTTAGGTTTAGCCGAAGCTGCAGCGGCAACTGATTTAGCCTTTGGTTTGCTTGAATTCAACTTTGCCTTTGTTGCTGTTGCTTTCGCCTTTACATTTCCCGTTTTCTTAGCATCCTTTACCTTTGCCTTTTCAGTTTTCTTTTTCTCGGCTGTCTTTTTGGTTGCGACACCCTTCCTGGCCTTTGGTTTCTTATCAACAGCAACCAGCTCCAGCTCCAGCACTTACAGCCTTTTTTGTAGTAATTAATTTTTTTTTGGATGCGGCCGTTGGAGTAGATTTTGTTGCCTTTTTGGCTTTTTGACTCTTCTTTTCCAAAGAAGAAACCTTTGGCTTCGGATCCTTTTTAGCCGCAGCAGACAATTTGAACGAACCAGATGCACCCTTTCCCTTTGTTTGGATCAGTTTGCCATTTCCAACAGCCGATTTTAAATACCTCTTGATGAATGGAGCCAGTTTCTGGGCATCGCATTTGTAAGTGGCACTAATATATTTTTTAATCGCCAATAGTGAGGAGCCACCGCGTTCCTTTAGGTTTTTAATCGAAGCGTCTACCATTTGCTGAGTTGGTGGATGCGATGGTGGAGCAGTTGACTTTTTGGCTTTTGTTGATACCAATGTTTTTTTGCCGGACACCTTCTTTTCAACCGATGCCACTGCTGATGCTGGTGTTGCTGTGGCAGCAACAGGCGTGGGATGTTGCAGTAATGAATCAGACATTATGCACTTACTTTCAAACGAAATTAACACCAAATACACTTTTTAAAATCAAAGATTTTAAAAAATTTTCTATGACATACTCACTCAATTGAATGAGAATCGAGGAGGAGGGCAGATCGTCCATATTTTTGCCACTGGTCGATTGACTTGTTTTAGTTTGGTTAAATAGCGTTTGTTTATTATTGTTTTTCTTGCTTATTTATAAAAAGAGAATATAAATAGGATTTTAATATTAACAATTGTTTAAGAAATAATATGTCACTGATTATTTATTTGTAGTTTCTTAAACTAGTTTTTAATAGACAACCAAATTGGAACTTTGTATAACACAGAATGCAATTGTCGTATATAAGGCTACATAAAAATTAGAAATGATCTCAAGTTTAAACAAACCACATATGAAATATAAAATTTCAACAATTTACTTTCGATATTGACTAAAAAATTATATGACAAGTTACTTCTTCATATTTTAAAAGCGTTTCGAAATCGACTCTTTGCTGTGTGAAACGACAATTTTTGAGCTACATCCAATATTAGTTTTCGGTATAGGAATAGTAAATTATTTAACAATAATAAAACATTCGAATTTCCAAAGTTCTACATTATTTCATTCAATTCAATCAATTTCTTGCTTATTTTTATAAAAATTTACTAAGAAGTTTTCTAATTATTCACGGTTCATTTTAGTAGATTACCATAATCAAAATTGAAAGAATTAAAAGCAATTATACGACTTTCTTTCCATACTTATGCATATTTAAAAAACAGCTTACGATCAAATTAAAGAAAAACTAAATATGCACATGAAAATATTAAACGACTACTGGTGTTATTAATATAATATGTGATGTTTTCTTTATTTCTTTTATCGTATGTATATGCATACATATACCAATATGTAGGTATATGTAGGTAATATTTAATCGATTTTATAAATCACGAGAATCGTTTTGGTAATGAAATAAAAATTGTTTAATGAAAAACTGGATAAATTTTTTCATACATATGTATGTATGCATTATCATTGCACGGTCATTTTTGTATTCTAATACATAATCGCAGTCAAAAACATTATAATGTAAAATGAAAAGCAATTTGATTTTTGAAAAAAAAAATCTCAATATGAACATAAATACTTTGTGGTCCTGAAAAGGACCGATTTATATTAAATATGTGAATTGCGGTGCAATAGTATTGGGTATTGGAAACAACAAAAACATCGGTTCCATTACATAGAGCATCAATCTAAGCGCGCTCGCCACGAATACGTCTGGCTAATTGTATATCCTTGGGCATAATAGTCACTCGTTTTGCGTGAATAGCACACAAGTTGGTATCTTCAAAGAGGCCAACCAGATAGGCTTCGCTAGCTTCTTGCAAAGCCATAACTGCCGAACTCTGGAATCTCAAGTCGGTCTTGAAATCTTGAGCGATTTCGCGTACTAAACGCTGGAATGGCAACTTGCGAATAAGCAGCTCTGTGCTTTTCTGATAGCGACGGATTTCACGCAGGGCAACAGTACCAGGACGATAACGATGTGGCTTTTTTACGCCACCAGTTGCTGGAGCGCTCTTACGTGCTGCTTTGGTAGCCAGCTGCTTTCTGGGCGCCTTGCCACCAGTCGATTTACGGGCAGTTTGCTTAGTACGAGCCATGTTTTCTACACTTTTTTATTTTTCACTGTTCACTCTTCACTCTTCACTGTTCAAAACACAATAAACTAGCATGCTCGTTTGGTGCCTGCTTTTATACAAAACATGGGGTGGGTTAGAAAGAGAAAGGGAGAGAAAAAATATTCGATTCGTCTTTTGTCGCACCGGGTAAAGGAGAGGCAAGATATTTCTGACTCGCTCGTGTTTTCATGATTTTTGGTATAAATAGATGCGGTCGATGTAGAAGCAATATTAGTACATTTCTAACTCTTGTGCAGTGCGTTTATAGTGAAAAGTGTAAAGTGAAAAATAAAATATGACTGGTCGTGGCAAAGGTGGAAAGGGATTGGGCAAGGGTGGTGCTAAACGTCATCGCAAAGTGTTGCGTGATAATATCCAGGGCATCACGAAACCCGCTATTCGCCGTTTGGCTCGACGTGGTGGCGTAAAACGCATCTCCGGTCTTATCTATGAGGAAACTCGTGGTGTGCTGAAGGTATTTTTGGAAAATGTAATCCGTGACGCAGTAACCTACACCGAACACGCCAAAAGGAAAACTGTTACTGCCATGGATGTTGTGTACGCATTGAAGAGACAGGGTCGCACTCTTTACGGTTTTGGCGGTTAAGAAAATACTTACAAAAATAAGTAAACAATTCAAAAAATCGGTCCTTTTCAGGACCACCAAAATAATTGATCAAATGAGAAAAAAAAAACATAGTAATTTTTTTATTTTAAGTTCTTAGTAAAAATTTATTTTTTACAAACTAGCATGATTGTCCATTTATTTAAACAAAACAATCAAATCTGGGCGTAATATGTAATATTATTAATGTTAAAAAATATTTGTATAAATATTATTTTAACTTGCAAATTTATTTAATTTGACGAAATGCATATAATGCAATAATTATTATAATGAATGAATTAGCTGGTGACAAATGCAGTGCAAAGAAACAATCCCCCTCGCAGATTTCTAAATTATATAGTGCGTACTTAAATTTATTTGTATGTATAAAATTATTGAAAATTTTATGAAATTATCGAAAATTATATGCATTTCTTTTAATTCGTTTGGTCGTCCTGAAAAGGACGGTTGTTTATGGTTTAGTTGGTATGTCGTCGTATATACAAAGATGTTAATTTGTGTTGAAAAGAATATCAATGGATTTATGCCTTCTTTTCTGTTTTTTTGGGCAACAATACAGCCTGAATGTTAGGCAGGACACCACCCTGAGCAATGGTTACACCGGAAAGCAATTTGTTCAATTCCTCGTCGTTGCGGATAGCCAATTGTAGATGGCGGGGAATAATTCTAGTTTTTTTGTTGTCACGAGCAGCGTTTCCAGCCAATTCCAGAACTTCAGCGGCCAAATATTCCATAACAGCAGCCAAATAAACCGGAGCACCAGCTCCAACACGCTCGGCATAATTTCCCTTTCGGAGTAGACGGTGAATACGGCCAACGGGAAACTGGAGACCAGCGCGGTTTGAGCGCGACTTTGCCTTTCCCTTCACTTTGCCACCTTTACCACGACCAGACATTTTATTTTCACTTTGCACTGTACACTGTTCACACACAAATTTTTATGTTTACCATGATGTGGGCCATTGTCGTCTTATTTATACTTTTTCCAACTACATACTTCCTCAGCTAGGGGTTGGTACTTAACAATAATATTTATCCGGAAAACGATGCTCAAAAAAAAGTATAATATTGAGCGCTTCTGTTGTTTGGGCATTATGAATAGTGAAAAGTGAATGGTGAATTGTGTTTTGTGAAATTAAAATTAAAGTAATTAAAGTGAGAAATGCCACCGAAAACTAGTGGAAAGGCAGCCAAGAAGGCTGGTAAGGCGCAAAAGAACATTACCAAGAATGACAAGAAAAAGAAGCGCAAGCGTAAGGAAAGCTATGCCATCTACATTTACAAAGTGTTGAAGCAGGTCCACCCAGACACTGGTATTTCGTCAAAAGCGATGAGCATAATGAACAGCTTTGTGAACGACATTTTTGAACGCATTGCTGCCGAGGCCTCCCGCTTAGCCCACTACAACAAGCGTTCCACTATTACCAGTCGCGAAATTCAAACGGCTGTCCGTTTGCTTCTGCCTGGCGAACTTGCCAAGCACGCTGTCAGTGAGGGAACCAAGGCTGTCACCAAGTACACTAGCTCGAAATAAATATCCCTTTACAAAAAAGGCCCTTTTCAGGGCCACAATTTTATATTAGAAAGAATTAATATATTTTCAATATATATGGTATATATACATATTCGTCGCATAAAATTCGTGGCACAAAACACATGCAAAAATTTATTGCCTTGTCCTTTATTTAATTCGTAATCCCAAAGTTAGCAAATTGAATTCAAAAAATACAAAATACTACAAATTTTTGCTCAACAGTTTTTTAAATTAGATATTTTTTTTTTTTATTTGTTTTTACGAAAATTGATAATTTTGTGATCTCTTATTATATGGAATTGTAGCCCTGAGAAGGGCTGTGTTGAAATAAAATTTTAGATTTTCTCTTTCGATATCTAAAATCAAAGCATTCTTACTATTGCATTAAAAATAGTTAATAATTACTTTTTGGCAGCCGTTGTCTTAGCTTTTGGTTTCTTGACGGTAGCGGGTGCAGCTGCCTTTTTGGTTGTCTTTTTAGGTTTAGCCGAAGCTGCAGCGGCAACTGATTTAGCCTTTGGTTTGCTTGAATTCAACTTTGCCTTTGTTGCTGTTGCTTTCGCCTTTACATTTCCCGTTTTCTTAGCATCCTTTACCTTTGCCTTTTCAGTTTTCTTTTTCTCGGCTGTCTTTTTGGTTGCGACACCCTTCCTGGCCTTTGGTTTCTTATCAACAGCACCAGCTCCAGCTCCAGCTCCAGCACTTACAGCCTTTTTTGTAGTAATTAATTTTTTTTTGGATGCGGCCGTTGGAGTAGATTTTGTTGCCTTTTTGGCTTTTTGACTCTTCTTTTCCAAAGAAGAAACCTTTGGCTTCGGATCCTTTTTAGCCGCAGCAGACAATTTGAACGAACCAGATGCACCCTTTCCCTTTGTTTGGATCAGTTTGCCATTTCCAACAGCCGATTTTAAATACCTCTTGATGAATGGAGCCAGTTTCTGGGCATCGCATTTGTAAGTGGCACTAATATATTTTTTAATCGCCAATAGTGAGGAGCCACCGCGTTCCTTTAGGTTTTTAATCGAAGCGTCTACCATTTGCTGAGTTGGTGGATGCGATGGTGGAGCAGTTGACTTTTTGGCTTTTGTTGATACCAATGTTTTTTTGCCGGACACCTTCTTTTCAACCGATGCCACTGCTGATGCTGGTGTTGCTGTGGCAGCAACAGGCGATGCGGATGTTGCAGCTAATGAATCAGACATTATGCACTTAACTTTCAAACGAAATTAACACCAAATACACTTTTTAAAATCAAAGATTTTACAAAAAATTTTCTATGACATACTCACTCAATTGAATGAGAATCGAGGAGGAGGGCAGATCGTCCATATTTTTGCCACTGGTCGATTGACTTGTTTTAGTTTGGTTAAATAGCGTTTGTTTATTATTGTTTTTCTTGCTTATTTATAAAAAGAGAATATAAATAGGAATTTCTTAATATTAACAATTGTTTAAGAAATAATATGTCACTGATTATTTATTTGTAGTTTCTTAAACTAGTTTTTAATAGACAACCAAATTGGAACTTTGTATAACACAGAATGCAATTGTCGTATATAAGGCTACATAAAAATTAGAAATGATCTCAAGTTTAAACAAACCACATATGAAATATAAAATTTCAACAATTTACTTTCGATATTGACTAAAAAATTATATGACAAGTTACTTCTTCATATTTTAAAAGCGTTTCGAAATCGACTCTTTGCTGTGTGAAACGACAATTTTTGAGCTACATCCAATATTAGTTTTCGGTATAGGAATAGTAAATATATTTAACAATAATAAAACATTCGAATTTCCAAAGTTCTACATTATTTCATTCAATTCAATCAATTTCTTGCTTATTTTTATAAAAATTTACTAAGAAGTTTTCTAATTATTCACGGTTCATTTTAGTAGATTACCATAATCAAAATTGAAAGAATTAAAAGCAATTATACGACTTTCTTTCCATACTTATGCATATTTAAAAAACAGCTTACGATCAAATTAAAGAAAAACTAAATATGCACATGAAAATATTAAACGACTACTGGTGTTATTAATATAATATGTGATGTTTTCTTTATTTCTTTTATCGTATGTATATGCATACATATACCAATATGTAGGTATATGTAGGTAATATTTAATCGATTTTATAAATCACGAGAATCGTTTTGGTAATGAAATAAAAATTGTTTAATGAAAAACTGGATAAATTTTTTCATACATATGTATGTATGCATTATCATTGCACGGTCATTTTTGTATTCTAATACATAATCGCAGTCAAAAACATTATAATGTAAAATGAAAAGCAATTTGATTTTTGAAAAAAAAAATCTCAATATGAACATAAATACTTTGTGGTCCTGAAAAGGACCGATTTATATTAAATATGTGAATTGCGGTGCAATAGTATTGGGTATTGGAAACAACAAAAACATCGGTTCCATTACATAGAGCATCAATCTAAGCGCGCTCGCCACGAATACGTCTGGCTAATTGTATATCCTTGGGCATAATAGTCACTCGTTTTGCGTGAATAGCACACAAGTTGGTATCTTCAAAGAGGCCAACCAGATAGGCTTCGCTAGCTTCTTGCAAAGCCATAACTGCCGAACTCTGGAATCTCAAGTCGGTCTTGAAATCTTGAGCGATTTCGCGTACTAAACGCTGGAATGGCAACTTGCGAATAAGCAGCTCTGTGCTTTTCTGATAGCGACGGATTTCACGCAGGGCAACAGTACCAGGACGATAACGATGTGGCTTTTTTACGCCACCAGTTGCTGGAGCGCTCTTACGTGCTGCTTTGGTAGCCAGCTGCTTTCTGGGCGCCTTGCCACCAGTCGATTTACGGGCAGTTTGCTTAGTACGAGCCATGTTTTCTACACTTTTTTATTTTTCACTGTTCACTCTTCACTCTTCACTGTTCAAAACACAATAAACTAGCATGCTCGTTTGGTGCCTGCTTTTATACAAAACATGGGGTGGGTTAGAAAGAGAAAGGGAGAGAAAAAATATTCGATTCGTCTTTTGTCGCACCGGGTAAAGGAGAGGCAAGATATTTCTGACTCGCTCGTGTTTTCATGATTTTTGGTATAAATAGATGCGGTCGATGTAGAAGCAATATTAGTACATTTCTAACTCTTGTGCAGTGCGTTTATAGTGAAAAGTGTAAAGTGAAAAATAAAATATGACTGGTCGTGGCAAAGGTGGAAAGGGATTGGGCAAGGGTGGTGCTAAACGTCATCGCAAAGTGTTGCGTGATAATATCCAGGGCATCACGAAACCCGCTATTCGCCGTTTGGCTCGACGTGGTGGCGTAAAACGCATCTCCGGTCTTATCTATGAGGAAACTCGTGGTGTGCTGAAGGTATTTTTGGAAAATGTAATCCGTGACGCAGTAACCTACACCGAACACGCCAAAAGGAAAACTGTCACTGCCATGGATGTTGTGTACGCATTGAAGAGACAGGGTCGCACTCTTTACGGTTTTGGCGGTTAAGAAAATACTTACAAAAATAAGTAAACAATTCAAAAAATCGGTCCTTTTCAGGACCACCAAAATAATTGATCAAATGAGAAAAAAAAAACATAGTAATTTTTTTATTTTAAGTTCTTAGTAAAAATTTATTTTTTACAAACTAGCATGATTGTCCATTTATTTAAACAAAACAATCAAATCTGGGCGTAATATGTAATATTATTAATGTTAAAAAATATTTGTATAAATATTATTTTAACTTGCAAATTTATTTAATTTGACGAAATGCATATAATGCAATAATTATTATAATGAATGAATTAGCTGGTGACAAATGCAGTGCAAAGAAACAATCCCCCTCGCAGATTTCTAAATTATATAGTGCGTACTTAAATTTATTTGTATGTATAAAATTATTGAAAATTTTATGAAATTATCGAAAATTATATGCATTTCTTTTAATTCGTTTGGTCGTCCTGAAAAGGACGGTTGTTTATGGTTTAGTTGGTATGTCGTCGTATATACAAAGATGTTAATTTGTGTTGAAAAGAATATCAATGGATTTATGCCTTCTTTTCTGTTTTTTTGGGCAACAATACAGCCTGAATGTTAGGCAGGACACCACCCTGAGCAATGGTTACACCGGAAAGCAATTTGTTCAATTCCTCGTCGTTGCGGATAGCCAATTGTAGATGGCGGGGAATAATTCTAGTTTTTTTGTTGTCACGAGCAGCGTTTCCAGCCAATTCCAGAACTTCAGCGGCCAAATATTCCATAACAGCAGCCAAATAAACCGGAGCACCAGCTCCAACACGCTCGGCATAATTTCCCTTTCGGAGTAGACGGTGAATACGGCCAACGGGAAACTGGAGACCAGCGCGGTTTGAGCGCGACTTTGCCTTTCCCTTCACTTTGCCACCTTTACCACGACCAGACATTTTATTTTCACTTTGCACTGTACACTGTTCACACACAAATTTTTATGTTTACCATGATGTGGGCCATTGTCGTCTTATTTATACTTTTTCCAACTACATACTTCCTCAGCTAGGGGTTGGTACTTAACAATAATATTTATCCGGAAAACGATGCTCAAAAAAAAGTATAATATTGAGCGCTTCTGTTGTTTGGGCATTATGAATAGTGAAAAGTGAATGGTGAATTGTGTTTTGTGAAATTAAAATTAAAGTAATTAAAGTGAGAAATGCCACCGAAAACTAGTGGAAAGGCAGCCAAGAAGGCTGGTAAGGCGCAAAAGAACATTACCAAGAATGACAAGAAAAAGAAGCGCAAGCGTAAGGAAAGCTATGCCATCTACATTTACAAAGTGTTGAAGCAGGTCCACCCAGACACTGGTATTTCGTCAAAAGCGATGAGCATAATGAACAGCTTTGTGAACGACATTTTTGAACGCATTGCTGCCGAGGCCTCCCGCTTAGCCCACTACAACAAGCGTTCCACTATTACCAGTCGCGAAATTCAAACGGCTGTCCGTTTGCTTCTGCCTGGCGAACTTGCCAAGCACGCTGTCAGTGAGGGAACCAAGGCTGTCACCAAGTACACTAGCTCGAAATAAATATCCCTTTACAAAAAAGGCCCTTTTCAGGGCCACAATTTTATATTAGAAAGAATTAATATATTTTCAATATATATGGTATATATACATATTCGTCGCATAAAATTCGTGGCACAAAACACATGCAAAAATTTATTGCCTTGTCCTTTATTTAATTCGTAATCCCAAAGTTAGCAAATTGAATTCAAAAAATACAAAATACTACAAATTTTTGCTCAACAGTTTTTTAAATTAGATATTTTTTTTTTTTATTTGTTTTTACGAAAATTGATAATTTTGTGATCTCTTATTATATGGAATTGTAGCCCTGAGAAGGGCTGTGTTGAAATAAAATTTTAGATTTTCTCTTTCGATATCTAAAATCAAAGCATTCTTACTATTGCATTAAAAATAGTTAATAATTACTTTTTGGCAGCCGTTGTCTTAGCTTTTGGTTTCTTGACGGTAGCGGGTGCAGCTGCCTTTTTGGTTGTCTTTTTAGGTTTAGCCGAAGCTGCAGCGGCAACTGATTTAGCCTTTGGTTTGCTTGAATTCAACTTTGCCTTTGTTGCTGTTGCTTTCGCCTTTACATTTCCCGTTTTCTTAGCATCCTTTACCTTTGCCTTTTCAGTTTTCTTTTTCTCGGCTGTCTTTTTGGTTGCGACACCCTTCCTGGCCTTTGGTTTCTTATCAACAGCACCAGCTCCAGCTCCAGCACTTACAGCCTTTTTTGTAGTAATTAATTTTTTTTTGGATGCGGCCGTTGGAGTAGATTTTGTTGCCTTTTTGGCTTTTTGACTCTTCTTTTCCAAAGAAGAAACCTTTGGCTTCGGATCCTTTTTAGCCGCAGCAGACAATTTGAACGAACCAGATGCACCCTTTCCCTTTGTTTGGATCAGTTTGCCATTTCCAACAGCCGATTTTAAATACCTCTTGATGAATGGAGCCAGTTTCTGGGCATCGCATTTGTAAGTGGCACTAATATATTTTTTAATCGCCAATAGTGAGGAGCCACCGCGTTCCTTTAGGTTTTTAATCGAAGCGTCTACCATTTGCTGAGTTGGTGGATGCGATGGTGGAGCAGTTGACTTTTTGGCTTTTGTTGATACCAATGTTTTTTTGCCGGACACCTTCTTTTCAACCGATGCCACTGCTGATGCTGGTGTTGCTGTGGCAGCAACAGGCGATGCGGATGTTGCAGCTAATGAATCAGACATTATGCACTTAACTTTCAAACGAAATTAACACCAAATACACTTTTTAAAATCAAAGATTTTACAAAAAATTTTCAATTTTCAATTTTCAATTTATTTGTCACAGAATGGTCGAGTACAATTACAATGAGAAAGGTACTTATTTTATGGTTTAGACTAGGAGGACAAGGCGAAGCCAAACTATATTTAGTTTTAGTTTTAAGATATTGCCCTGTGCTTTAGCTTTTCGGGGCTTTTGTGATTTGGGTGTATTGCGTAATATAAATTAATTTACGATAGATTATTTTTAGTCGTCTTACTGACAAATGAGTTCAGATATGTTGTTTTAAGTATCAGGAAAAACTAGTTAATAGCAAAAACCTGCGAAATTTTAAAGTACATTGTTTGTCTTAAAAAATACTACTTAAAGATACTTAGAGCTATGGGGAGTATTTACATGTGATGTTGGTTGGGTGGGGGGGGTGGTGGGATGGAAAAGGCTGTGTAAGTTAGCCCTCATTTTGTTGATTTATATTATGGGTAAGTTGGTTGGTGTTTGGTTGGATATTTGACAGTGTTAAATAGTTATTTTAGTTATTAGTTATTTGGAATAATTAGAATTGGTTAAGTTCGTATCTTTCTGAAGAGATACAACATAGTTAACAGTTTGGAAATTGCATTTAAGAAGTGTTATGTTGTTTATTTTTGAGATATTTGTATTAAGAATTCTAGTATTATTTGTTGCTTTTTCCTTTTGGAGTTATGCTCATTTTCATTATCATTTGTTTCAGAGGGGTATTTTTGGATTACGTTTTTTATGACTTCAAAGCATGTTAGGATGTCCTTACCAAAAGCTTCAATGGCTTCGTCATTTAGTTTTTCGAATGAGAAGATGTTTTCAACATAATTTTCCCTATCGTGTCGAGAATTGGAATTTTTTTCTGGAATATTTTTTGGAAATTGAGTACTCCTTTGAGGTTTTTCATGAGTTGATATGTCGTGACGTTTGCCAGTTTTACTTTGTTTAAAAAATGATGCATAAGAAGTGTCTTTTCGTAGTAATGACGATTCTGCATTTTTTATGGTTTTGCTTAATGTTTTTGCTGACGCTTGGTTCATATTTTTAATTTTTTCTATACGCGCTGTTCGGACAGGACATATTCTTGCATTGGCGGTGTGCTGGCCACCACAATTTACGCACTGAGTTTGTATTTCCTCTGATGGAGATTCAGACTTAGTTATCTGGATTCACCGGGTTTATGTTATTTGTGCATTTGACGCAACGATACGGCATACCGCAGTTGCTCGCAATATGCGTGAACCGCTGGCAGTTACGGCATTGCTTTAGTTCATTAGGATTTCGCTTTAAGCTTTCCACAATAATGCGGCAGTTCAATAGTGTTTTAAGGCTAAAGATTTCTTTTACATTGTCGCACTTTGCCACTTGGACTATCCAAAGATTCTTTTTAAACGGTTTTACTGAAAGTATTTTTTGATTTGGTAATCTGTTACTTAATGCTGCTTGTATATCAGATGCCTCATACACTGTTTGAGGCAGTTTTTTAATTATGATACTAATGGGCTTGAGCTCGTTTGGGGTATATGAGAAAAATTTTTGTCTTAATGTTTTCAGCAAATATATAGTTCTTTCAAAGTTTTCCAGGGAGAATACTTGAATATGCATTAAATTTTTGTTTAGGACATTGAGGGTAAATTTTTTGTCAGTAATTATTGGGTCAGTCTATCTGACATTTCTTTTGCATTTTGGTTATAAACTGCTATAATGGGTAATTTTGATTTGGATTTTAGTGCAGATTCCATGAGAAGCGATGACGA
Organism: Drosophila austrosaltans; assembly: GCA_035045865.1. Classification (NCBI taxonomy): domain Eukaryota; kingdom Metazoa; phylum Arthropoda; class Insecta; order Diptera; family Drosophilidae; genus Drosophila; species Drosophila austrosaltans. The sequence goes on from JAWNOQ010000003.1 coordinate 14,253,297, forward strand.
GGGACTTCCGTGATGTAATTTTACGTTGTTGATAGCCGCCTTGGAGGTGGACGGTGCATATCTTATTTACTTGTCGGGCATTGTTCTTATGGGTGATTCTGCTATCTTATGGGTTTTGGTGGGCCTGCATAGCTTAGCCTGCATTTTTTGGTCATCTATTTCCAGTTCCATGTCGTCAGAAGAACTTTGCAGAAATACGTTTGCTTTATTTGATCGCGTCGATCGTCTTTTAGATTTTCTATTGGCCTGATGTATGGATGGAAAGTCGCTCATCTCATTGTCGTATGCTCCCTCATCTGGGATATCGTATGCCTCTTCGTCTGGGACATCGTGTGATTCGTCATCTGGGATTAAAGTGATTCATACTTTTACCATGTAATTGTTTGATCTCAGCTGAGATTCCTAGACTTTTATGCTGTTTCTGGATTCTAAGTTGCTTTATTCGAGTTTTAGTGGTGATTTGAACCGAAGGATGGACTGCAATTCGTTATAATTATTTTGCTTGATTGTATTTTCAGCTTCACTTGGTTGAGAGTCATTTTCGGATGTGATGTTGGAGGAGGAAATCTCGTGGTGGGTGCGTTTACCACTCACAATTCCACCTTTTTTGTTTTCAACTCCATCCATGTCACTACGGTTACTTTTCACATTTGTTTTAATTCGATTATGAATTTTTTTATTTATTTTTGGTTCGTTTTGATTTTGATTTTGTTTTGGTTCACTCATCACCAAATGGCTGGGGTCAACCAGTATTTTTTACTTCTCAACACTACACAAGTTCGTTGAATTGTTTGTTTGTCAATACTTGACAGGTTTATACAAAGTGATTTTGCTGCTGGAGCAGCCACACACACGCGATTGTTGCAGCTAATGAATCAGACATTATGCACTTAACTTTCAAACGAAATTAACACCAAATACACTTTTTAAAATCAAAGATTTTACAAAAAATTTTCTATGACATACTCACTCAATTGAATGAGAATCGAGGAGGAGGGCAGATCGTCCATATTTTTGCCACTGGTCGATTGACTTGTTTTAGTTTGGTTAAATAGCGTTTGTTTATTATTGTTTTTCTTGCTTATTTATAAAAAGAGAATATAAATAGGAATTTCTTAATATTAACAATTGTTTAAGAAATAATATGTCACTGATTATTTATTTGTAGTTTCTTAAACTAGTTTTTAATAGACAACCAAATTGGAACTTTGTATAACACAGAATGCAATTGTCGTATATAAGGCTACATAAAAATTAGAAATGATCTCAAGTTTAAACAAACCACATATGAAATATAAAATTTCAACAATTTACTTTCGATATTGACTAAAAAATTATATGACAAGTTACTTCTTCATATTTTAAAAGCGTTTCGAAATCGACTCTTTGCTGTGTGAAACGACAATTTTTGAGCTACATCCAATATTAGTTTTCGGTATAGGAATAGTAAATATATTTAACAATAATAAAACATTCGAATTTCCAAAGTTCTACATTATTTCATTCAATTCAATCAATTTCTTGCTTATTTTTATAAAAATTTACTAAGAAGTTTTCTAATTATTCACGGTTCATTTTAGTAGATTACCATAATCAAAATTGAAAGAATTAAAAGCAATTATACGACTTTCTTTCCATACTTATGCATATTTAAAAAACAGCTTACGATCAAATTAAAGAAAAACTAAATATGCACATGAAAATATTAAACGACTACTGGTGTTATTAATATAATATGTGATGTTTTCTTTATTTCTTTTATCGTATGTATATGCATACATATACCAATATGTAGGTATATGTAGGTAATATTTAATCGATTTTATAAATCACGAGAATCGTTTTGGTAATGAAATAAAAATTGTTTAATGAAAAACTGGATAAATTTTTTCATACATATGTATGTATGCATTATCATTGCACGGTCATTTTTGTATTCTAATACATAATCGCAGTCAAAAACATTATAATGTAAAATGAAAAGCAATTTGATTTTTGAAAAAAAAATCTCAATATGAACATAAATACTTTGTGGTCCTGAAAAGGACCGATTTATATTAAATATGTGAATTGCGGTGCAATAGTATTGGGTATTGGAAACAACAAAAACATCGGTTCCATTACATAGAGCATCAATCTAAGCGCGCTCGCCACGAATACGTCTGGCTAATTGTATATCCTTGGGCATAATAGTCACTCGTTTTGCGTGAATAGCACACAAGTTGGTATCTTCAAAGAGGCCAACCAGATAGGCTTCGCTAGCTTCTTGCAAAGCCATAACTGCCGAACTCTGGAATCTCAAGTCGGTCTTGAAATCTTGAGCGATTTCGCGTACTAAACGCTGGAATGGCAACTTGCGAATAAGCAGCTCTGTGCTTTTCTGATAGCGACGGATTTCACGCAGGGCAACAGTACCAGGACGATAACGATGTGGCTTTTTTACGCCACCAGTTGCTGGAGCGCTCTTACGTGCTGCTTTGGTAGCCAGCTGCTTTCTGGGCGCCTTGCCACCAGTCGATTTACGGGCAGTTTGCTTAGTACGAGCCATGTTTTCTACACTTTTTTATTTTTCACTGTTCACTCTTCACTCTTCACTGTTCAAAACACAATAAACTAGCATGCTCGTTTGGTGCCTGCTTTTATACAAAACATGGGGTGGGTTAGAAAGAGAAAGGGAGAGAAAAAATATTCGATTCGTCTTTTGTCGCACCGGGTAAAGGAGAGGCAAGATATTTCTGACTCGCTCGTGTTTTCATGATTTTTGGTATAAATAGATGCGGTCGATGTAGAAGCAATATTAGTACATTTCTAACTCTTGTGCAGTGCGTTTATAGTGAAAAGTGTAAAGTGAAAAATAAAATATGACTGGTCGTGGCAAAGGTGGAAAGGGATTGGGCAAGGGTGGTGCTAAACGTCATCGCAAAGTGTTGCGTGATAATATCCAGGGCATCACGAAACCCGCTATTCGCCGTTTGGCTCGACGTGGTGGCGTAAAACGCATCTCCGGTCTTATCTATGAGGAAACTCGTGGTGTGCTGAAGGTATTTTTGGAAAATGTAATCCGTGACGCAGTAACCTACACCGAACACGCCAAAAGGAAAACTGTTACTGCCATGGATGTTGTGTACGCATTGAAGAGACAGGGTCGCACTCTTTACGGTTTTGGCGGTTAAGAAAATACTTACAAAAATAAGTAAACAATTCAAAAAATCGGTCCTTTTCAGGACCACCAAAATAATTGATCAAATGAGAAAAAAAAAACATAGTAATTTTTTTATTTTAAGTTCTTAGTAAAAATTTATTTTTTACAAACTAGCATGATTGTCCATTTATTTAAACAAAACAATCAAATCTGGGCGTAATATGTAATATTATTAATGTTAAAAAATATTTGTATAAATATTATTTTAACTTGCAAATTTATTTAATTTGACGAAATGCATATAATGCAATAATTATTATAATGAATGAATTAGCTGGTGACAAATGCAGTGCAAAGAAACAATCCCCCTCGCAGATTTCTAAATTATATAGTGCGTACTTAAATTTATTTGTATGTATAAAATTATTGAAAATTTTATGAAATTATCGAAAATTATATGCATTTCTTTTAATTCGTTTGGTCGTCCTGAAAAGGACGGTTGTTTATGGTTTAGTTGGTATGTCGTCGTATATACAAAGATGTTAATTTGTGTTGAAAAGAATATCAATGGATTTATGCCTTCTTTTCTGTTTTTTTGGGCAACAATACAGCCTGAATGTTAGGCAGGACACCACCCTGAGCAATGGTTACACCGGAAAGCAATTTGTTCAATTCCTCGTCGTTGCGGATAGCCAATTGTAGATGGCGGGGAATAATTCTAGTTTTTTTGTTGTCACGAGCAGCGTTTCCAGCCAATTCCAGAACTTCAGCGGCCAAATATTCCATAACAGCAGCCAAATAAACCGGAGCACCAGCTCCAACACGCTCGGCATAATTTCCCTTTCGGAGTAGACGGTGAATACGGCCAACGGGAAACTGGAGACCAGCGCGGTTTGAGCGCGACTTTGCCTTTCCCTTCACTTTGCCACCTTTACCACGACCAGACATTTTATTTTCACTTTGCACTGTACACTGTTCACACACAAATTTTTATGTTTACCATGATGTGGGCCATTGTCGTCTTATTTATACTTTTTCCAACTACATACTTCCTCAGCTAGGGGTTGGTACTTAACAATAATATTTATCCGGAAAACGATGCTCAAAAAAAAGTATAATATTGAGCGCTTCTGTTGTTTGGGCATTATGAATAGTGAAAAGTGAATGGTGAATTGTGTTTTGTGAAATTAAAATTAAAGTAATTAAAGTGAGAAATGCCACCGAAAACTAGTGGAAAGGCAGCCAAGAAGGCTGGTAAGGCGCAAAAGAACATTACCAAGAATGACAAGAAAAAGAAGCGCAAGCGTAAGGAAAGCTATGCCATCTACATTTACAAAGTGTTGAAGCAGGTCCACCCAGACACTGGTATTTCGTCAAAAGCGATGAGCATAATGAACAGCTTTGTGAACGACATTTTTGAACGCATTGCTGCCGAGGCCTCCCGCTTAGCCCACTACAACAAGCGTTCCACTATTACCAGTCGCGAAATTCAAACGGCTGTCCGTTTGCTTCTGCCTGGCGAACTTGCCAAGCACGCTGTCAGTGAGGGAACCAAGGCTGTCACCAAGTACACTAGCTCGAAATAAATATCCCTTTACAAAAAAGGCCCTTTTCAGGGCCACAATTTTATATTAGAAAGAATTAATATATTTTCAATATATATGGTATATATACATATTCGTCGCATAAAATTCGTGGCACAAAACACATGCAAAAATTTATTGCCTTGTCCTTTATTTAATTCGTAATCCCAAAGTTAGCAAATTGAATTCAAAAAATACAAAATACTACAAATTTTTGCTCAACAGTTTTTTAAATTAGATATTTTTTTTTTTATTTGTTTTTACGAAAATTGATAATTTTGTGATCTCTTATTATATGGAATTGTAGCCCTGAGAAGGGCTGTGTTGAAATAAAATTTTAGATTTTCTCTTTCGATATCTAAAATCAAAGCATTCTTACTATTGCATTAAAAATAGTTAATAATTACTTTTTGGCAGCCGTTGTCTTAGCTTTTGGTTTCTTGACGGTAGCGGGTGCAGCTGCCTTTTTGGTTGTCTTTTTAGGTTTAGCCGAAGCTGCAGCGGCAACTGATTTAGCCTTTGGTTTGCTTGAATTCAACTTTGCCTTTGTTGCTGTTGCTTTCGCCTTTACATTTCCCGTTTTCTTAGCATCCTTTACCTTTGCCTTTTCAGTTTTCTTTTTCTCGGCTGTCTTTTTGGTTGCGACACCCTTCCTGGCCTTTGGTTTCTTATCAACAGCACCAGCTCCAGCTCCAGCTCCAGCACTTACAGCCTTTTTTGTAGTAATTAATTTTTTTTTGGATGCGGCCGTTGGAGTAGATTTTGTTGCCTTTTTGGCTTTTTGACTCTTCTTTTCCAAAGAAGAAACCTTTGGCTTCGGATCCTTTTTAGCCGCAGCAGACAATTTGAACGAACCAGATGCACCCTTTCCCTTTGTTTGGATCAGTTTGCCATTTCCAACAGCCGATTTTAAATACCTCTTGATGAATGGAGCCAGTTTCTGGGCATCGCATTTGTAAGTGGCACTAATATATTTTTTAATCGCCAATAGTGAGGAGCCACCGCGTTCCTTTAGGTTTTTAATCGAAGCGTCTACCATTTGCTGAGTTGGTGGATGCGATGGTGGAGCAGTTGACTTTTTGGCTTTTGTTGATACCAATGTTTTTTTGCCGGACACCTTCTTTTCAACCGATGCCACTGCTGATGCTGGTGTTGCTGTGGCAGCAACAGGCGATGCGGATGTTGCAGCTAATGAATCAGACATTATGCACTTAACTTTCAAACGAAATTAACACCAAATACACTTTTTAAAATCAAAGATTTTACAAAAAATTTTCTATGACATACTCACTCAATTGAATGAGAATCGAGGAGGAGGGCAGATCGTCCATATTTTTGCCACTGGTCGATTGACTTGTTTTAGTTTGGTTAAATAGCGTTTGTTTATTATTGTTTTTCTTGCTTATTTATAAAAAGAGAATATAAATAGGAATTTCTTAATATTAACAATTGTTTAAGAAATAATATGTCACTGATTATTTATTTGTAGTTTCTTAAACTAGTTTTTAATAGACAACCAAATTGGAACTTTGTATAACACAGAATGCAATTGTCGTATATAAGGCTACATAAAAATTAGAAATGATCTCAAGTTTAAACAAACCACATATGAAATATAAAATTTCAACAATTTACTTTCGATATTGACTAAAAAATTATATGACAAGTTACTTCTTCATATTTTAAAAGCGTTTCGAAATCGACTCTTTGCTGTGTGAAACGACAATTTTTGAGCTACATCCAATATTAGTTTTCGGTATAGGAATAGTAAATATATTTAACAATAATAAAACATTCGAATTTCCAAAGTTCTACATTATTTCATTCAATTCAATCAATTTCTTGCTTATTTTTATAAAAATTTACTAAGAAGTTTTCTAATTATTCACGGTTCATTTTAGTAGATTACCATAATCAAAATTGAAAGAATTAAAAGCAATTATACGACTTTCTTTCCATACTTATGCATATTTAAAAAACAGCTTACGATCAAATTAAAGAAAAACTAAATATGCACATGAAAATATTAAACGACTACTGGTGTTATTAATATAATATGTGATGTTTTCTTTATTTCTTTTATCGTATGTATATGCATACATATACCAATATGTAGGTATATGTAGGTAATATTTAATCGATTTTATAAATCACGAGAATCGTTTTGGTAATGAAATAAAAATTGTTTAATGAAAAACTGGATAAATTTTTTCATACATATGTATGTATGCATTATCATTGCACGGTCATTTTTGTATTCTAATACATAATCGCAGTCAAAAACATTATAATGTAAAATGAAAAGCAATTTGATTTTTGAAAAAAAAATCTCAATATGAACATAAATACTTTGTGGTCCTGAAAAGGACCGATTTATATTAAATATGTGAATTGCGGTGCAATAGTATTGGGTATTGGAAACAACAAAAACATCGGTTCCATTACATAGAGCATCAATCTAAGCGCGCTCGCCACGAATACGTCTGGCTAATTGTATATCCTTGGGCATAATAGTCACTCGTTTTGCGTGAATAGCACACAAGTTGGTATCTTCAAAGAGGCCAACCAGATAGGCTTCGCTAGCTTCTTGCAAAGCCATAACTGCCGAACTCTGGAATCTCAAGTCGGTCTTGAAATCTTGAGCGATTTCGCGTACTAAACGCTGGAATGGCAACTTGCGAATAAGCAGCTCTGTGCTTTTCTGATAGCGACGGATTTCACGCAGGGCAACAGTACCAGGACGATAACGATGTGGCTTTTTTACGCCACCAGTTGCTGGAGCGCTCTTACGTGCTGCTTTGGTAGCCAGCTGCTTTCTGGGCGCCTTGCCACCAGTCGATTTACGGGCAGTTTGCTTAGTACGAGCCATGTTTTCTACACTTTTTTATTTTTCACTGTTCACTCTTCACTCTTCACTGTTCAAAACACAATAAACTAGCATGCTCGTTTGGTGCCTGCTTTTATACAAAACATGGGGTGGGTTAGAAAGAGAAAGGGAGAGAAAAAATATTCGATTCGTCTTTTGTCGCACCGGGTAAAGGAGAGGCAAGATATTTCTGACTCGCTCGTGTTTTCATGATTTTTGGTATAAATAGATGCGGTCGATGTAGAAGCAATATTAGTACATTTCTAACTCTTGTGCAGTGCGTTTATAGTGAAAAGTGTAAAGTGAAAAATAAAATATGACTGGTCGTGGCAAAGGTGGAAAGGGATTGGGCAAGGGTGGTGCTAAACGTCATCGCAAAGTGTTGCGTGATAATATCCAGGGCATCACGAAACCCGCTATTCGCCGTTTGGCTCGACGTGGTGGCGTAAAACGCATCTCCGGTCTTATCTATGAGGAAACTCGTGGTGTGCTGAAGGTATTTTTGGAAAATGTAATCCGTGACGCAGTAACCTACACCGAACACGCCAAAAGGAAAACTGTTACTGCCATGGATGTTGTGTACGCATTGAAGAGACAGGGTCGCACTCTTTACGGTTTTGGCGGTTAAGAAAATACTTACAAAAATAAGTAAACAATTCAAAAAATCGGTCCTTTTCAGGACCACCAAAATAATTGATCAAATGAGAAAAAAAAAACATAGTAATTTTTTTATTTTAAGTTCTTAGTAAAAATTTATTTTTTACAAACTAGCATGATTGTCCATTTATTTAAACAAAACAATCAAATCTGGGCGTAATATGTAATATTATTAATGTTAAAAAATATTTGTATAAATATTATTTTAACTTGCAAATTTATTTAATTTGACGAAATGCATATAATGCAATAATTATTATAATGAATGAATTAGCTGGTGACAAATGCAGTGCAAAGAAACAATCCCCCTCGCAGATTTCTAAATTATATAGTGCGTACTTAAATTTATTTGTATGTATAAAATTATTGAAAATTTTATGAAATTATCGAAAATTATATGCATTTCTTTTAATTCGTTTGGTCGTCCTGAAAAGGACGGTTGTTTATGGTTTAGTTGGTATGTCGTCGTATATACAAAGATGTTAATTTGTGTTGAAAAGAATATCAATGGATTTATGCCTTCTTTTCTGTTTTTTTGGGCAACAATACAGCCTGAATGTTAGGCAGGACACCACCCTGAGCAATGGTTACACCGGAAAGCAATTTGTTCAATTCCTCGTCGTTGCGGATAGCCAATTGTAGATGGCGGGGAATAATTCTAGTTTTTTTGTTGTCACGAGCAGCGTTTCCAGCCAATTCCAGAACTTCAGCGGCCAAATATTCCATAACAGCAGCCAAATAAACCGGAGCACCAGCTCCAACACGCTCGGCATAATTTCCCTTTCGGAGTAGACGGTGAATACGGCCAACGGGAAACTGGAGACCAGCGCGGTTTGAGCGCGACTTTGCCTTTCCCTTCACTTTGCCACCTTTACCACGACCAGACATTTTATTTTCACTTTGCACTGTACACTGTTCACACACAAATTTTTATGTTTACCATGATGTGGGCCATTGTCGTCTTATTTATACTTTTTCCAACTACATACTTCCTCAGCTAGGGGTTGGTACTTAACAATAATATTTATCCGGAAAACGATGCTCAAAAAAAAGTATAATATTGAGCGCTTCTGTTGTTTGGGCATTATGAATAGTGAAAAGTGAATGGTGAATTGTGTTTTGTGAAATTAAAATTAAAGTAATTAAAGTGAGAAATGCCACCGAAAACTAGTGGAAAGGCAGAATAACCTGCTAAAGTTGAAAATTGTTTACATACAGATAGAGACTGAAAAAAAAAATTAACCAGAAATAAATGCACAAAAATATAAAAGTGCAGTGCAAAGACAACAACAACATTATTAAGAAGCCGGTTGTGACGGCGGAAATGCTTACTGATGACAGCAAAGTAAATAAAGCGACAATCGAGTGCAAACAAAAGGGTAAAGTGACACAACGAAATTATCGTTTGAGTGCAACGTCACCATATCAACTAAAGACTAAATGTCAAAGCACAGCAAGTAATATCGTAAGCAACTCAACAACAAAAATGAATCCCACGACTATGGATTTTGAGACTGATTCCATCAAGCGAAAGCACGCATCAAGAGAAAGCAGTCCACTCTCCAGTACTTCATACACTACCAGTGACGAAGATGACGATGATACTCTCGAAGACGAAGAAGACGATGATGACGACAACGACACCAGCATCAAAATTAAACGAGACGAATTCGAAGGCCTAATGCAAGAATTAAAACAATTACGCGAGATAAACGAGCATCTACAAGAGCAAAACAAGCTAGCAGCAAGCAATGCAATAAAAGACAACGCTTACGCAATATTGGCTACAGACGAGGAAGACTATAACAACAATGATGCCGCATTCCCCACCCTAACGTCATCGCCCAGAGCGAAAAAGAAGAAAGTGCCTACTGAAAATAAAAAACTAGAGCAGTTAGCAACCCCCAAACTAAAACCGTCGAACCAAAAAGAGATTAATCCGAGACCTGGTACAAATACAGAGGACACCGGAATCAACAAAAATCTTCCCATCTTAGTAACATATAACCAAAATGCCAAGACCCTAAAAAATTCATTGCAAACCGTAATTAAAAATAACAATTTTCTCCTTAATATAGTTAACAAAAATATTATTCATATCAAAGTTTTTACCCTTGAAGATTTTATCAAAACTAAGGAGACCTTGAACCTAAATAATACCCTATACTACACTTACACACCCAAAGTGCTAAAACCACACACTTCATCATTAAAAAATTGCCACAAAACATTTTCAATGAGGTAGAAATCAAATCCGCCCTAGAGCAAGCATTACCGGAACTAAAATTTATTAACTGCAAACCCTTTAAGAATAACTTTTGGTTAATACAAATAGAAAAAACAGAAAGAATTAAACAAATTTACGATCTCAAAACTCTGCTTAACTGCCGCATAACAGTAGAAGGTTATAAGCCACACCCCACCAATATATCACAGTGTCGCAAGTGCCAACGCTTCGCGCACGTAGCCAGTAACTGCAATATGCCATATCGATGCGTAAAGTGCACCGAGAATCATGACCCAGGCAAATGTAAACTTAAAAAACCTGAGATTGGAACAGAAGAAGAAAAAAGAACCCAATGTGTCAATTGTCAAGGCAATCACACTGCCAATGCAAAGATCTGTCCGGTCGAATAGCCCTCATACAAAAAATTGCCGCGAAGCGACAACAAGCTATCAACAAAACCAAAACTACATTAACATGGCATAGCAGTCATTCACAAAAGACAAAAGCTACGCATCGCTATTAAGAAACCCAGATAAAGTCAATACAAAACCTTTAACCGAACCCCACCTGAATTAAGAACCAATAATCCGACTCTTCGCCAACACATGGTAAACAAACTCAAAACACATCAAAGAGAAAATATTACATTTCAAACACTAAGCAACGACTTTGTAGAAATCTTCGGGAAAGACATGTCATCTTGCATTGACATAATGAGGAAAGTCCTAACAAACTACCCTAATAACAAAGATAAAAAAATAAGCAAAGCATACTCCTAGATTTTTTAACTCAAATCTCTCAGACCTAATATGTCCCTTAAATGCATTTTCCAAAACGTTAATAGCCTCATTTCGCTTTTAAGCGACATGAACTAAACGAATTCCTAAACAAACACAAACCCCATTCATGCTCATAGCAGAACATCGACTCAGAAAACAACACACGTTGAACCTAACAAATTTCAATTCATAAGACAAAGCATAACAGCAACTAGAAATGAAAGTAGAAACTCAAGTAGTAACCATGATCCAGCATCTCAGTAGCTATTGTCTAAAAAACGGAATCAATCGAACAACTCCAATAATCGACTACAGTACATAGAAGCAATTGCCGTGAGATAAGCTATCAGGAAGGCAAAACAGAACTCGCTCTGCTCGCAGTGTCGCTATTTTACGGCCACAAGACCCATTACTAGATGCTGATCTGAACAGCTTAAACAATGCACTTGCAAGATACGAAGGTATGACCAACTCTTATAGGAAGTGACCTCAATGCAAAACACCCGATTGGACAAACCTTTCCTAACCCAAACCACTTAAACCAGTCCGGCACAACACTACAAAATTGGCTCCTGAATCATCCAATATCTTTTAAACCCTCCAGAGGAACCAAGTCACCCCAACAGACCAGGCCAATACCCTCATCAATGACTTTTCTACATCATTCCACTGCAATGACAGATTTCACAAGTCTTGGATCTAAAATAATAAAAGACTTCCCCTCAGACCACCACGGATAAAAATCACCCTAGAACTAGGCGAATACCACTTAATTATAATGAACCAAAAACTTTCACAACTTAATAAATCAACCCCTTACAATGGAACTTCATCATTCTCCAAATTAAGAAGAATCCCTAACAATAGAAACCAAAGTCCATCTGAAATTGATAACCACGTCCGATCCCTAACGTCTGCTATACAAAAGCCATAGATTCACCAGAATCCATACCTAAAATTAAAATAAATCCAACAGCTCCAAAAAAACATTCTCCATTGAATAATGAATGCTAGCACTGCTTAAGACCAAACGAAAACTAAGGCGCATTCTGTTTCGTCGCCTACCAAATCTCTCAGACTCAGATAGAACGTTAATAAGAGAAAGAATTGCAGACCTCACGGTGAGAATTAAAACTTACATCAGATCGCGAACAAATACTTAAAGAGACTTGAGTCATAAACCCATCTAAAATCAGCCGCAAACACTAAAACGATAAATCCATATGCACCCATAAAAGAACTCGAAAGTGATTTGTTTTAAACGAAAATGAGTCCAACAAATCGACCTCGATCTAGTCCTAACACAACCCCAAAAATACCACAGACCTTGGCAAAGTAACGCCCTAGCTTGGTATTTTCAACAAGTACTAACAAACGATATATCTAACGCAAGCATGTACTTCGAACTCACAGAAACCACTTAACTCCACTATACTCGGAATTTCATAACCAACTCACACAACGTCATTCAGACTTCAACAGTCAAAACTGGCAGCGGCAATGGCATGGGGCACTGAAACATGGTTCACTACGCTGACGAGCTATTTGAATTAATCAAAGCAAAAAATTCCAAAAGACGTTGGGCCCAGACAACACAAGTAACTTCCTCTAAAACGATTCAACATGCCATTGCTTAGACACTTGGCAATACTCTTTAACCACTGTCTTAATTGCGGATACTTTCCCATGACTGGACCAGTAAAGTCATACCTGTCCCCAAATCCAACGCAAAACCTCATCAGCTCTGTGCTACAGACAATTGCCCTCTATCCGCATAAGCTTGCTCTTTGAAAGCGTTTAATGTTACGATGAGGAACCACCTGCTACAACAACACTCTAAAAGCTTCCTTCGGATTTGAGAATTCTTCACAAGTCTGCACTTTTGCAGCAAACGACTTTATTATCCGGATTCCGCTCCAAACGAGCCACAATAGCTGCGGTAGATCTAGAAAAAGATTCGACCGTTGGACTTGGGCTCATCTTAAATGCACAACCTCTTCAACTTTACACAAAGTTAACTCGATTTTAGTTTGACGTTGATCGTTTCATTCCCACACCGGACGGATCAGACAAGTCAGTCACGAGTATTTCAGCGGGAGTCCCCAAGGTCTTTGCTTGCACCCATGCTTTTATATCTTCTGGCAGACATGCCCATTGGAACTCTCAATCCAATCTCAAGCCAATATTAAACAACTTATTTCGCAGATGATACTTAATCCTGGGTCAGGTTGCTTAATGAAAATGTTGAGAATGAACTAAACAACCACCTTGACAATCTTGGCAAGTCTTCGCAAGGTGGCACTCAAACTAAACCCAAGTAAATGCACCAGCTGTATTTTAAAGGTCCCAATTAACGCGCTTTCAGAAACTCGAGACATTCAAACCAACTATTCGCAGAGAATACTTGATAAAGCAAGAGAAAGAATTAAATACCTTGGAGTAATACACGATGAAAACTAAACTTGATCAACACATAGCCCCACACTGCACAAAGTGCTAGTGAGATTAAAAAGCATTCAACACATCTATAGCCAATTGCCCCCACCCGATCTCACAAATGAATCATAAAAACGGTACCCTTGCATACCGGAAACTCATCCAGCCGATATTAACGTACGGTCACACAGCATGGTTACCTCTCCGGTCCACCCAAATGGAGAAATTCGTCTTGGAAAGACGCATCCTACGGAGATGATTGGTCAACAAAGTTGGATTTTACGAATCATTACTTTCCATAACTTACGAATAACAAACCAAGATGATAATTAGCTTCGACATTAATCAAATTTTGACAAATTCTTTCACAGGTTCTCCCACTGTCACCCACAGAGCTCTCACGGTCACCTGTTGCAGTCTATGGGTCATCTACGATGAGGTCCTGATTTCTCCACAGAAAATTATCCCTTAGTCCGAATGATGGTTGGTTACAACATAGCCTAATGAAGATTTCTCACTCCTGCCCCCTCCCCTCCCTGTTCAATCCCCTATCACCCACAGAGCTCTCACGTCCTGTTGCGTCTAAATGGGCATCATCTCGATGAGGTCTATTTCTCACAGTTAATCCCTTAGTCGTGATGGACTGGTTCAACATAAGCCAATAATGTAGAATTTCTCCTCCTGCCCCCTCCCCATCCACTGTAATAACACCATTGTAAATAGCCCCTCTAATAGAACTTAAGTGTATAATAATTAGTATAAGTAAGCACATTAGATTAGCTATATTAGAACCATAACCAAACAATCAACATAATCTAGCTTTTCTCCTTAAGGAGCTTTCACTAGAAAACGTACTTCACATCAGAAAAACAATTTAAACCAAATCATAAAATAATCCAACCTATCTTAAGCACTACGCCTGGAAAAGCAGAAATGCGCAAGGAGCCTACCTTTAATAATTTAAGTAACACTTTACTTGTCACTTTAGTTTTACTTTCTAGAAATAAGATTTAATCTTGACAATAATATTGTTGGGCATTATGAATAGTGAAAAGTGAATGGTGAATTGTGTTGTGAAATTAAATTAAAGTAATTAAAGTGAGAAATGCCACCGAAAACTAGTGGAAAGGCAGCCAAGAAGGCTGGTAAGGCGCAAAAGAACATTACCAAGAATGACAAGAAAAAGAAGCGCAAGCGTAAGGAAAGCTATGCCATCTACATTTACAAAGTGTTGAAGCAGGTCCACCCAGACACTGGTATTTCGTCAAAAGCGATGAGCATAATGAACAGCTTTGTGAACGACATTTTTGAACGCATTGCTGCCGAGGCCTCCCGCTTAGCCCACTACAACAAGCGTTCCACTATTACCAGTCGCGAAATTCAAACGGCTGTCCGTTTGCTTCTGCCTGGCGAACTTGCCAAGCACGCTGTCAGTGAGGGAACCAAGGCTGTCACCAAGTACACTAGCTCGAAATAAATATCCCTTTACAAAAAAGGCCCTTTTCAGGGCCACAATTTTATATTAGAAAGAATTAATATATTTTCAATATATATGGTATATATACATATTCGTCGCATAAAATTCGTGGCACAAAACACATGCAAAAATTTATTGCCTTGTCCTTTATTTAATTCGTAATCCCAAAGTTAGCAAATTGAATTCAAAAAATACAAAATACTACAAATTTTTGCTCAACAGTTTTTTAAATTAGATATTTTTTTTTTTTATTTGTTTTTACGAAAATTGATAATTTTGTGATCTCTTATTATATGGAATTGTAGCCCTGAGAAGGGCTGTGTTGAAATAAAATTTTAGATTTTCTCTTTCGATATCTAAAATCAAAGCATTCTTACTATTGCATTAAAAATAGTTAATAATTACTTTTTGGCAGCCGTTGTCTTAGCTTTTGGTTTCTTGACGGTAGCGGGTGCAGCTGCCTTTTTGGTTGTCTTTTTAGGTTTAGCCGAAGCTGCAGCGGCAACTGATTTAGCCTTTGGTTTGCTTGAATTCAACTTTGCCTTTGTTGCTGTTGCTTTCGCCTTTACATTTCCCGTTTTCTTAGCATCCTTTACCTTTGCCTTTTCAGTTTTCTTTTTCTCGGCTGTCTTTTTGGTTGCGACACCCTTCCTGGCCTTTGGTTTCTTATCAACAGCACCTCCAGCTCCAGCTCCAGCACTTACAGCCTTTTTTGTAGTAATTAATTTTTTTTTGGATGCGGCCGTTGGAGTAGATTTTGTTGCCTTTTTGGCTTTTTGACTCTTCTTTTCCAAAGAAGAAACCTTTGGCTTCGGATCCTTTTTAGCCGCAGCAGACAATTTGAACGAACCAGATGCACCCTTTCCCTTTGTTTGGATCAGTTTGCCATTTCCAACAGCCGATTTTAAATACCTCTTGATGAATGGAGCCAGTTTCTGGGCATCGCATTTGTAAGTGGCACTAATATATTTTTTAATCGCCAATAGTGAGGAGCCACCGCGTTCCTTTAGGTTTTTAATCGAAGCGTCTACCATTTGCTGAGTTGGTGGATGCGATGGTGGAGCAGTTGACTTTTTGGCTTTTGTTGATACCAATGTTTTTTTGCCGGACACCTTCTTTTCAACCGATGCCACTGCTGATGCTGGTGTTGCTGTGGCAGCAACAGGCGATGCGGATGTTGCAGCTAATGAATCAGACATTATGCACTTAACTTTCAAACGAAATTAACACCAAATACACTTTTTAAAATCAAAGATTTTACAAAAAATTTTCTATGACATACTCACTCAATTGAATGAGAATCGAGGAGGAGGGCAGATCGTCCATATTTTTGCCACTGGTCGATTGACTTGTTTTAGTTTGGTTAAATAGCGTTTGTTTATTATTGTTTTTCTTGCTTATTTATAAAAAGAGAATATAAATAGGAATTTCTTAATATTAACAATTGTTTAAGAAATAATATGTCACTGATTATTTATTTGTAGTTTCTTAAACTAGTTTTTAATAGACAACCAAATTGGAACTTTGTATAACACAGAATGCAATTGTCGTATATAAGGCTACATAAAAATTAGAAATGATCTCAAGTTTAAACAAACCACATATGAAATATAAAATTTCAACAATTTACTTTCGATATTGACTAAAAAATTATATGACAAGTTACTTCTTCATATTTTAAAAGCGTTTCGAAATCGACTCTTTGCTGTGTGAAACGACAATTTTTGAGCTACATCCAATATTAGTTTTCGGTATAGGAATAGTAAATATATTTAACAATAATAAAACATTCGAATTTCCAAAGTTCTACATTATTTCATTCAATTCAATCAATTTCTTGCTTATTTTTATAAAAATTTACTAAGAAGTTTTCTAATTATTCACGGTTCATTTTAGTAGATTACCATAATCAAAATTGAAAGAATTAAAAGCAATTATACGACTTTCTTTCCATACTTATGCATATTTAAAAAACAGCTTACGATCAAATTAAAGAAAAACTAAATATGCACATGAAAATATTAAACGACTACTGGTGTTATTAATATAATATGTGATGTTTTCTTTATTTCTTTTATCGTATGTATATGCATACATATACCAATATGTAGGTATATGTAGGTAATATTTAATCGATTTTATAAATCACGAGAATCGTTTTGGTAATGAAATAAAAATTGTTTAATGAAAAACTGGATAAATTTTTTCATACATATGTATGTATGCATTATCATTGCACGGTCATTTTTGTATTCTAATACATAATCGCAGTCAAAAACATTATAATGTAAAATGAAAAGCAATTTGATTTTTGAAAAAAAAATCTCAATATGAACATAAATACTTTGTGGTCCTGAAAAGGACCGATTTATATTAAATATGTGAATTGCGGTGCAATAGTATTGGGTATTGGAAACAACAAAAACATCGGTTCCATTACATAGAGCATCAATCTAAGCGCGCTCGCCACGAATACGTCTGGCTAATTGTATATCCTTGGGCATAATAGTCACTCGTTTTGCGTGAATAGCACACAAGTTGGTATCTTCAAAGAGGCCAACCAGATAGGCTTCGCTAGCTTCTTGCAAAGCCATAACTGCCGAACTCTGGAATCTCAAGTCGGTCTTGAAATCTTGAGCGATTTCGCGTACTAAACGCTGGAATGGCAACTTGCGAATAAGCAGCTCTGTGCTTTTCTGATAGCGACGGATTTCACGCAGGGCAACAGTACCAGGACGATAACGATGTGGCTTTTTTACGCCACCAGTTGCTGGAGCGCTCTTACGTGCTGCTTTGGTAGCCAGCTGCTTTCTGGGCGCCTTGCCACCAGTCGATTTACGGGCAGTTTGCTTAGTACGAGCCATGTTTTCTACACTTTTTTATTTTTCACTGTTCACTCTTCACTCTTCACTGTTCAAAACACAATAAACTAGCATGCTCGTTTGGTGCCTGCTTTTATACAAAACATGGGGTGGGTTAGAAAGAGAAAGGGAGAGAAAAAATATTCGATTCGTCTTTTGTCGCACCGGGTAAAGGAGAGGCAAGATATTTCTGACTCGCTCGTGTTTTCATGATTTTTGGTATAAATAGATGCGGTCGATGTAGAAGCAATATTAGTACATTTCTAACTCTTGTGCAGTGCGTTTATAGTGAAAAGTGTAAAGTGAAAAATAAAATATGACTGGTCGTGGCAAAGGTGGAAAGGGATTGGGCAAGGGTGGTGCTAAACGTCATCGCAAAGTGTTGCGTGATAATATCCAGGGCATCACGAAACCCGCTATTCGCCGTTTGGCTCGACGTGGTGGCGTAAAACGCATCTCCGGTCTTATCTATGAGGAAACTCGTGGTGTGCTGAAGGTATTTTTGGAAAATGTAATCCGTGACGCAGTAACCTACACCGAACACGCCAAAAGGAAAACTGTTACTGCCATGGATGTTGTGTACGCATTGAAGAGACAGGGTCGCACTCTTTACGGTTTTGGCGGTTAAGAAAATACTTACAAAAATAAGTAAACAATTCAAAAAATCGGTCCTTTTCAGGACCACCAAAATAATTGATCAAATGAGAAAAAAAAACATAGTAATTTTTTTATTTTAAGTTCTTAGTAAAAATTTATTTTTTACAAACTAGCATGATTGTCCATTTATTTAAACAAAACAATCAAATCTGGGCGTAATATGTAATATTATTAATGTTAAAAAATATTTGTATAAATATTATTTTAACTTGCAAATTTATTTAATTTGACGAAATGCATATAATGCAATAATTATTATAATGAATGAATTAGCTGGTGACAAATGCAGTGCAAAGAAACAATCCCCCTCGCAGATTTCTAAATTATATAGTGCGTACTTAAATTTATTTGTATGTATAAAATTATTGAAAATTTTATGAAATTATCGAAAATTATATGCATTTCTTTTAATTCGTTTGGTCGTCCTGAAAAGGACGGTTGTTTATGGTTTAGTTGGTATGTCGTCGTATATACAAAGATGTTAATTTGTGTTGAAAAGAATATCAATGGATTTATGCCTTCTTTTCTGTTTTTTTGGGCAACAATACAGCCTGAATGTTAGGCAGGACACCACCCTGAGCAATGGTTACACCGGAAAGCAATTTGTTCAATTCCTCGTCGTTGCGGATAGCCAATTGTAGATGGCGGGGAATAATTCTAGTTTTTTTGTTGTCACGAGCAGCGTTTCCAGCCAATTCCAGAACTTCAGCGGCCAAATATTCCATAACAGCAGCCAAATAAACCGGAGCACCAGCTCCAACACGCTCGGCATAATTTCCCTTTCGGAGTAGACGGTGAATACGGCCAACGGGAAACTGGAGACCAGCGCGGTTTGAGCGCGACTTTGCCTTTCCCTTCACTTTGCCACCTTTACCACGACCAGACATTTTATTTTCACTTTGCACTGTACACTGTTCACACACAAATTTTTATGTTTACCATGATGTGGGCCATTGTCGTCTTATTTATACTTTTTCCAACTACATACTTCCTCAGCTAGGGGTTGGTACTTAACAATAATATTTATCCGGAAAACGATGCTCAAAAAAAAGTATAATATTGAGCGCTTCTGTTGTTTGGGCATTATGAATAGTGAAAAGTGAATGGTGAATTGTGTTTTGTGAAATTAAAATTAAAGTAATTAAAGTGAGAAATGCCACCGAAAACTAGTGGAAAGGCAGATACCTGCTAAAGTTGAAAATGTTACATACAGATAGAGACTGAAAAAAATTAACCAGAATAAATGCACAAAAATATAAAAGTGCAGTGCAAGACAACAACAACATTATTAAGAAGCCGGTTGTGACGGCGGAAATGCTTACTGATGACAGCAAAGTAAATAAAGCGACAATCGAGTGCAAACAAAAGGGTAAAGTGACACAACGAAATTATCGTTTGAGTGCACGTCACCATATCAACTAAAGACTAAATGTCAAAGCACAGCAAGTATATCGTAAGCAACTCAACAACAAAAATGAATCCCACGACTATGGATTTTGAGACTGATTCCATCAAGCGAAAGCACGCATCAAGAGAAAGCAGTCCACTCTCCAGTACTTCTACACTACCAGTGACGAAGATGACGATGATACTCTCGAAGACGAAGAAGACGATGATGACGACACGACACCAGCATCAAAATTAAACGAGACGAATTCGAAGGCCTAATGCAAGAATTAAAACAATTACGCGAGATAAACGAGCATCTACAAGAGCAAAACAAGCTAGCAGCAAGCAATGCAATAAAAGACAACGCTTACGCAATATTGGCTACAGACGAGGAAGACTATAACAACAATGATGCCGCATTCCCCACCCTACGTCATCGCAGAGCGAAAAAGAAGAAATCCTACTGAAAATAAAAAACTAGAGCAGTTACAACCCCCAAACTAAAACCGTCGAACCAAAAAGAGATTAATCCGAGACCTGGTCAAATCAGGGCCCGGACAAAAAACTCTTGTCTTAACCAATCCAAGCCCTCTCAACCGTTTTACAATTCCCAATTGTCATATCAAAGTTTTTACCCTTGAAGATTTTATCAAAACTAAGGAGACCTTGAACCTAAATAATACCCTATACTACACTTACACACCCAAAGTGCTAAAACCACACACTATCATCATTAAAAAATTGCCACAAAACATTTTCAATGAGGTAGAAATCAAATCCGCCCTAGAGCAAGCATTACCGGAACTAAAATTTATTAACTGCAAACCCTTTAAGATAACTTTTGGTTAATACAAATAGAAAAAACAGAAAGAATTAAACAAATTTACGATCTCAAAACTCTGCTTAACTGCCGCATAACAGTAGAAGGTTATAAGCCACACCCCCCAATATTCATGTCGCAAGTGCCAACGCTTCGCGCACGTAGCCGTCTGCAATATGCTATCGATGCGTAAAGTGCACCGAGAATCATGACCCAGGCAATGTAAACTTAAAAAACCTGAGATTGGAACAGAAGAAGAAAAAAGAACCCAATGTGTCAATTGTCAAGGCAATCCACTGCCAATGCAAAGATCTGTCCGGTCGAATAGCCCTCATACAAAATTGCCGCGAAGGACAACAGCTATCAACAAAACCAAAACTACTTAACATGGCATAGCAGTCATGTCACAAAAGACAAAAGCTACGCATCGCTATTAAGAAACCCAGATAAAGTCAATACAAAACCTTTAACCGAACCCCACCTGAATATAAGAACCAATAATCCGACTCTTCGCCAACACATGGTAAACAAACTCAAAACACATCAAAGAGAAAATATTACATTTCAAACACTAAGCAACGACTTTGTAGAAATCTTCGGGAAAGACATTCATCTTGCATTGACATAATGAGGAAAGTCTAACAAACTACCTAATAACAAAGATAAAAATAAGCAGTACTCTAGATTTTTTACTCATCTCTCGACCTAATATGTCCCTTTGCATTTTCCAAACGTTAATAGCCTCTTTCGCTTTATAAGCGACATGATAAACGATTTAAACAATATCTGCTCATAGCAGAACATCGACTCAGAAAACAACACACTTGAACTAACAAATTATCATTCATAAGACAAAGCATAACAGCAACTAGAAATGAAAGTAGAAACTCAAGTAGTAACCATGATCCAGCTCATCAGTAGCTATATGTTAAAAAACGGAATCAAATACGAACAACTCCAAATAAATCGACTACAGTAATAGAAGAATTGCCGTGAGAATAAGCTATACAGGAAGGCAAAACAGAACTCGCTCTGCATCGCAGTGTCGCTTATTTACGGCCACAAGACCCATTACTAGATGCTGATCTGAACAGCTTAAACAATGCACTTGCAAGATCGAAGGCTATGACCAACTCTTAATAGGAAGTGACCTAATGCAAAACACCCGATCTGGAACAAACCTTTCCATAACCCAAACCACTTAAACCAGTCCGGCACAACACTACAAAATTGGCTCCTGAATCATCCAAATATCT
Source organism: Drosophila austrosaltans (assembly GCA_035045865.1). Taxonomy (NCBI): domain Eukaryota; kingdom Metazoa; phylum Arthropoda; class Insecta; order Diptera; family Drosophilidae; genus Drosophila; species Drosophila austrosaltans. The sequence continues at coordinate 14,275,447 of JAWNOQ010000003.1, forward strand.
TTATAAACCCTCCAGAGGACCAAGTCACCCCAACAGACCAGGCCAAATACCCTCTCAATAGACTTATTTCTTACTCTTACCACTGCAATAGACAGATATTCACAAGTCTATGGATCTAAAATAATAAAAGACTTCCCCTCAGACCACCACGGAATAAAAATCACCCTAGAACTAGGCGAATACATTATATATAATGACCAAAAACTTTTCACAACTTTAATAAAATCAACCCCTTACAATGGAACTTCATCATTCTCCAAAATATAAGAAGAATCCTAACAATAGAAACCAAAGTCCATCTGAAATTGATAACCACGTCGATCTAACGTTGCTATACAAAAAGCCATAGATTCACCAGAATATATAAAATTAAAATAAATCCAACAGCTCAAAAAACTATCTAATTGAATAATGAATGCTAGCACTGTTAAGACAAACGAAAATAAGGCGATTTGTTTCGTCGCCTACCAAATTCTCAGACTCAGATAGAACGTTAATAAGAGAAAGAATTGCAGACCTCGGTGAGAATTAAAATTACATACAGATCAGCGAACAAAATACTTAAAAGAGCCTTGAGTCATAAACCATTAAAATCAGCGCAAAACACTAAAACGAATAAATCTATGCACAATAAAAAGAACTCGAAAGTGATTTAGTTTTAAACGAAAATGAGCTCCAACAAATCGACTCGATTAGATCTAACACAACCCAAAAATAACCACAGACCTTGGCAAAGTAAACGCCTAGTTGGTATTTTAAAGTCATAAACAAAGATAATATAACTACGCAGCATGTATTCGAACTCAAGAAACCACTTAATCATATAATCGGAATTTCTACCAACTCACACAACGTTTAGCTTAACAGTCAAAATCGGCAGACGGAACTGGTGGGGCCACTGAAAATGGTTCATAACGTGACGAGTATTTGATTAATCAAAGCAAAAAATTCAAAAGACGTTGGGCCAGACAAACAAGTAATTTATAAAGATTCACATGCATTGTTAGACACTTGGAATACTCTTTATGTTTATTGCGGATACTTTCATAGACTGGAAAAAGTAAGTTCTGTCCAAATCGCAAATTCGTTGTGATCAGAATTGCCTATTCGATAGTTGCTTTTGAAGGTATTATGTTACGATGAGGACACTAGTAAAAAACATCTAAAAGTTAATTCGGATTTAGAGAAATTTTCAACAAGTTGCTTATTGAGAGACTTTATTTGGATATCGTAAAGAGAAATAGTGGGTAGATCTAGAAAAGATTCGACCGTATGGATATGGTTTATAAATGCAACCTTTAACTTTACACAAAGTTACTGATATATATAGTTTGAGTATAGTGTTTCTATAACGGACGGATCAGACAAGTCAGTGAGATATTTACGGGAGTACAGTTTTGTTGATTATTTATATTATTGGCGACATGATATGGATTCAAAATAATTCAAGCACAAATATTAACATTATTTAGAGATGATCATTAATTGGGTCGGTTGTTATGAAAAATGTTGAGAATGAACTAAAACACTTGACTTTGGCAAGTTTCAAGGTGAACTAAACTACAAGTAATGACCAGTGTATATTTAAGTCCCAATTCGCTTATAAGAATCGAGACATTCAAACCAAACTATATACGGAGATACTTGATAAAGCAAGAGAAGAATTAAATACTTGGAGTAATACAGATGAAAAATAAATTTGATCACAATAGCAATGACAAAGTGCTAGTGAGATTAAAAGCATTCAAATTATAAGCAATTCCACCCACCGATTACAAATGAATTAAAACGCGTACCTTTACCGGAACTCTCCAGCCGATATTAGTACGGTCCACAGTGGTTCTCAAATGAGAAAATTTTAGAAGACGCTCTACGGAGTGATTGTCAAAAAGTTGGATTTATAGATTTACTTTTAAAAATACGAACAAACCAAAAGAAAAAACGTTCTAAACACAAAAAAAAAAAATATAAAAGAGGGAGAGAAAAAAGAGAAGCATTTGTTTGGGCATTATGAATAGTGAAAAGTGAATGGTGAATTGTGTTTTGTGAAATTAAAATTAAAGTAATTAAAGTGAGAAATGCCACCGAAAACTAGTGGAAAGGCAGCCAAGAAGGCTGGTAAGGCGCAAAAGAACATTACCAAGAATGACAAGAAAAAGAAGCGCAAGCGTAAGGAAAGCTATGCCATCTACATTTACAAAGTGTTGAAGCAGGTCCACCCAGACACTGGTATTTCGTCAAAAGCGATGAGCATAATGAACAGCTTTGTGAACGACATTTTTGAACGCATTGCTGCCGAGGCCTCCCGCTTAGCCCACTACAACAAGCGTTCCACTATTACCAGTCGCGAAATTCAAACGGCTGTCCGTTTGCTTCTGCCTGGCGAACTTGCCAAGCACGCTGTCAGTGAGGGAACCAAGGCTGTCACCAAGTACACTAGCTCGAAATAAATATCCCTTTACAAAAAAGGCCCTTTTCAGGGCCACAATTTTATATTAGAAAGAATTAATATATTTTCAATATATATGGTATATATACATATTCGTCGCATAAAATTCGTGGCACAAAACACATGCAAAAATTTATTGCCTTGTCCTTTATTTAATTCGTAATCCCAAAGTTAGCAAATTGAATTCAAAAAATACAAAATACTACAAATTTTTGCTCAACAGTTTTTTAAATTAGATATTTTTTTTTTTATTTGTTTTTACGAAAATTGATAATTTTGTGATCTCTTATTATATGGAATTGTAGCCCTGAGAAGGGCTGTGTTGAAATAAAATTTTAGATTTTCTCTTTCGATATCTAAAATCAAAGCATTCTTACTATTGCATTAAAAATAGTTAATAATTACTTTTTGGCAGCCGTTGTCTTAGCTTTTGGTTTCTTGACGGTAGCGGGTGCAGCTGCCTTTTTGGTTGTCTTTTTAGGTTTAGCCGAAGCTGCAGCGGCAACTGATTTAGCCTTTGGTTTGCTTGAATTCAACTTTGCCTTTGTTGCTGTTGCTTTCGCCTTTACATTTCCCGTTTTCTTAGCATCCTTTACCTTTGCCTTTTCAGTTTTCTTTTTCTCGGCTGTCTTTTTGGTTGCGACACCCTTCCTGGCCTTTGGTTTCTTATCAACAGCACCAGCTCCAGCTCCAGCTCCAGCACTTACAGCCTTTTTTGTAGTAATTAATTTTTTTTTGGATGCGGCCGTTGGAGTAGATTTTGTTGCCTTTTTGGCTTTTTGACTCTTCTTTTCCAAAGAAGAAACCTTTGGCTTCGGATCCTTTTTAGCCGCAGCAGACAATTTGAACGAACCAGATGCACCCTTTCCCTTTGTTTGGATCAGTTTGCCATTTCCAACAGCCGATTTTAAATACCTCTTGATGAATGGAGCCAGTTTCTGGGCATCGCATTTGTAAGTGGCACTAATATATTTTTTAATCGCCAATAGTGAGGAGCCACCGCGTTCCTTTAGGTTTTTAATCGAAGCGTCTACCATTTGCTGAGTTGGTGGATGCGATGGTGGAGCAGTTGACTTTTTGGCTTTTGTTGATACCAATGTTTTTTTGCCGGACACCTTCTTTTCAACCGATGCCACTGCTGATGCTGGTGTTGCTGTGGCAGCAACAGGCGATGCGGATGTTGCAGCTAATGAATCAGACATTATGCACTTAACTTTCAAACGAAATTAACACCAAATACACTTTTTAAAATCAAAGATTTTACAAAAAATTTTCTATGACATACTCACTCAATTGAATGAGAATCGAGGAGGAGGGCAGATCGTCCATATTTTTGCCACTGGTCGATTGACTTGTTTTAGTTTGGTTAAATAGCGTTTGTTTATTATTGTTTTTCTTGCTTATTTATAAAAAGAGAATATAAATAGGAATTTCTTAATATTAACAATTGTTTAAGAAATAATATGTCACTGATTATTTATTTGTAGTTTCTTAAACTAGTTTTTAATAGACAACCAAATTGGAACTTTGTATAACACAGAATGCAATTGTCGTATATAAGGCTACATAAAAATTAGAAATGATCTCAAGTTTAAACAAACCACATATGAAATATAAAATTTCAACAATTTACTTTCGATATTGACTAAAAAATTATATGACAAGTTACTTCTTCATATTTTAAAAGCGTTTCGAAATCGACTCTTTGCTGTGTGAAACGACAATTTTTGAGCTACATCCAATATTAGTTTTCGGTATAGGAATAGTAAATATATTTAACAATAATAAAACATTCGAATTTCCAAAGTTCTACATTATTTCATTCAATTCAATCAATTTCTTGCTTATTTTTATAAAAATTTACTAAGAAGTTTTCTAATTATTCACGGTTCATTTTAGTAGATTACCATAATCAAAATTGAAAGAATTAAAAGCAATTATACGACTTTCTTTCCATACTTATGCATATTTAAAAAACAGCTTACGATCAAATTAAAGAAAAACTAAATATGCACATGAAAATATTAAACGACTACTGGTGTTATTAATATAATATGTGATGTTTTCTTTATTTCTTTTATCGTATGTATATGCATACATATACCAATATGTAGGTATATGTAGGTAATATTTAATCGATTTTATAAATCACGAGAATCGTTTTGGTAATGAAATAAAAATTGTTTAATGAAAAACTGGATAAATTTTTTCATACATATGTATGTATGCATTATCATTGCACGGTCATTTTTGTATTCTAATACATAATCGCAGTCAAAAACATTATAATGTAAAATGAAAAGCAATTTGATTTTTGAAAAAAAAATCTCAATATGAACATAAATACTTTGTGGTCCTGAAAAGGACCGATTTATATTAAATATGTGAATTGCGGTGCAATAGTATTGGGTATTGGAAACAACAAAAACATCGGTTCCATTACATAGAGCATCAATCTAAGCGCGCTCGCCACGAATACGTCTGGCTAATTGTATATCCTTGGGCATAATAGTCACTCGTTTTGCGTGAATAGCACACAAGTTGGTATCTTCAAAGAGGCCAACCAGATAGGCTTCGCTAGCTTCTTGCAAAGCCATAACTGCCGAACTCTGGAATCTCAAGTCGGTCTTGAAATCTTGAGCGATTTCGCGTACTAAACGCTGGAATGGCAACTTGCGAATAAGCAGCTCTGTGCTTTTCTGATAGCGACGGATTTCACGCAGGGCAACAGTACCAGGACGATAACGATGTGGCTTTTTTACGCCACCAGTTGCTGGAGCGCTCTTACGTGCTGCTTTGGTAGCCAGCTGCTTTCTGGGCGCCTTGCCACCAGTCGATTTACGGGCAGTTTGCTTAGTACGAGCCATGTTTTCTACACTTTTTTATTTTTCACTGTTCACTCTTCACTCTTCACTGTTCAAAACACAATAAACTAGCATGCTCGTTTGGTGCCTGCTTTTATACAAAACATGGGGTGGGTTAGAAAGAGAAAGGGAGAGAAAAAATATTCGATTCGTCTTTTGTCGCACCGGGTAAAGGAGAGGCAAGATATTTCTGACTCGCTCGTGTTTTCATGATTTTTGGTATAAATAGATGCGGTCGATGTAGAAGCAATATTAGTACATTTCTAACTCTTGTGCAGTGCGTTTATAGTGAAAAGTGTAAAGTGAAAGGAAAATAAAATATGACTGGTCGTGGCAAAGGTGGAAAGGGATTGGGCAAGGGTGGTGCTAAACGTCATCGCAAAGTGTTGCGTGATAATATCCAGGGCATCACGAAACCCGCTATTCGCCGTTTGGCTCGACGTGGTGGCGTAAAACGCATCTCCGGTCTTATCTATGAGGAAACTCGTGGTGTGCTGAAGGTATTTTTGGAAAATGTAATCCGTGACGCAGTAACCTACACCGAACACGCCAAAAGGAAAACTGTTACTGCCATGGATGTTGTGTACGCATTGAAGAGACAGGGTCGCACTCTTTACGGTTTTGGCGGTTAAGAAAATACTTACAAAAATAAGTAAACAATTCAAAAAATCGGTCCTTTTCAGGACCACCAAAATAATTGATCAAATGAGAAAAAAAAAACATAGTAATTTTTTTATTTTAAGTTCTTAGTAAAAATTTATTTTTTACAAACTAGCATGATTGTCCATTTATTTAAACAAAACAATCAAATCTGGGCGTAATATGTAATATTATTAATGTTAAAAAATATTTGTATAAATATTATTTTAACTTGCAAATTTATTTAATTTGACGAAATGCATATAATGCAATAATTATTATAATGAATGAATTAGCTGGTGACAAATGCAGTGCAAAGAAACAATCCCCCTCGCAGATTTCTAAATTATATAGTGCGTACTTAAATTTATTTGTATGTATAAAATTATTGAAAATTTTATGAAATTATCGAAAATTATATGCATTTCTTTTAATTCGTTTGGTCGTCCTGAAAAGGACGGTTGTTTATGGTTTAGTTGGTATGTCGTCGTATATACAAAGATGTTAATTTGTGTTGAAAAGAATATCAATGGATTTATGCCTTCTTTTCTGTTTTTTTGGGCAACAATACAGCCTGAATGTTAGGCAGGACACCACCCTGAGCAATGGTTACACCGGAAAGCAATTTGTTCAATTCCTCGTCGTTGCGGATAGCCAATTGTAGATGGCGGGGAATAATTCTAGTTTTTTTGTTGTCACGAGCAGCGTTTCCAGCCAATTCCAGAACTTCAGCGGCCAAATATTCCATAACAGCAGCCAAATAAACCGGAGCACCAGCTCCAACACGCTCGGCATAATTTCCCTTTCGGAGTAGACGGTGAATACGGCCAACGGGAAACTGGAGACCAGCGCGGTTTGAGCGCGACTTTGCCTTTCCCTTCACTTTGCCACCTTTACCACGACCAGACATTTTATTTTCACTTTGCACTGTACACTGTTCACACACAAATTTTTATGTTTACCATGATGTGGGCCATTGTCGTCTTATTTATACTTTTTCCAACTACATACTTCCTCAGCTAGGGGTTGGTACTTAACAATAATATTTATCCGGAAAACGATGCTCAAAAAAAAGTATAATATTGAGCGCTTCTGTTGTTTGGGCATTATGAATAGTGAAAAGTGAATGGTGAATTGTGTTTTGTGAAATTAAAATTAAAGTAATTAAAGTGAGAAATGCCACCGAAAACTAGTGGAAAGGCAGCCAAGAAGGCTGGTAAGGCGCAAAAGAACATTACCAAGAATGACAAGAAAAAGAAGCGCAAGCGTAAGGAAAGCTATGCCATCTACATTTACAAAGTGTTGAAGCAGGTCCACCCAGACACTGGTATTTCGTCAAAAGCGATGAGCATAATGAACAGCTTTGTGAACGACATTTTTGAACGCATTGCTGCCGAGGCCTCCCGCTTAGCCCACTACAACAAGCGTTCCACTATTACCAGTCGCGAAATTCAAACGGCTGTCCGTTTGCTTCTGCCTGGCGAACTTGCCAAGCACGCTGTCAGTGAGGGAACCAAGGCTGTCACCAAGTACACTAGCTCGAAATAAATATCCCTTTACAAAAAAGGCCCTTTTCAGGGCCACAATTTTATATTAGAAAGAATTAATATATTTTCAATATATATGGTATATATACATATTCGTCGCATAAAATTCGTGGCACAAAACACATGCAAAAATTTATTGCCTTGTCCTTTATTTAATTCGTAATCCCAAAGTTAGCAAATTGAATTCAAAAAATACAAAATACTACAAATTTTTGCTCAACAGTTTTTTAAATTAGATATTTTTTTTTTTTATTTGTTTTTACGAAAATTGATAATTTTGTGATCTCTTATTATATGGAATTGTAGCCCTGAGAAGGGCTGTGTTGAAATAAAATTTTAGATTTTCTCTTTCGATATCTAAAATCAAAGCATTCTTACTATTGCATTAAAAATAGTTAATAATTACTTTTTGGCAGCCGTTGTCTTAGCTTTTGGTTTCTTGACGGTAGCGGGTGCAGCTGCCTTTTTGGTTGTCTTTTTAGGTTTAGCCGAAGCTGCAGCGGCAACTGATTTAGCCTTTGGTTTGCTTGAATTCAACTTTGCCTTTGTTGCTGTTGCTTTCGCCTTTACATTTCCCGTTTTCTTAGCATCCTTTACCTTTGCCTTTTCAGTTTTCTTTTTCTCGGCTGTCTTTTTGGTTGCGACACCCTTCCTGGCCTTTGGTTTCTTATCAACAGCACCAGCTCCAGCTCCAGCTCCAGCACTTACAGCCTTTTTTGTAGTAATTAATTTTTTTTTGGATGCGGCCGTTGGAGTAGATTTTGTTGCCTTTTTGGCTTTTTGACTCTTCTTTTCCAAAGAAGAAACCTTTGGCTTCGGATCCTTTTTAGCCGCAGCAGACAATTTGAACGAACCAGATGCACCCTTTCCCTTTGTTTGGATCAGTTTGCCATTTCCAACAGCCGATTTTAAATACCTCTTGATGAATGGAGCCAGTTTCTGGGCATCGCATTTGTAAGTGGCACTAATATATTTTTTAATCGCCAATAGTGAGGAGCCACCGCGTTCCTTTAGGTTTTTAATCGAAGCGTCTACCATTTGCTGAGTTGGTGGATGCGATGGTGGAGCAGTTGACTTTTTGGCTTTTGTTGATACCAATGTTTTTTTGCCGGACACCTTCTTTTCAACCGATGCCACTGCTGATGCTGGTGTTGCTGTGGCAGCAACAGGCGATGCGGATGTTGCAGCTAATGAATCAGACATTATGCACTTAACTTTCAAACGAAATTAACACCAAATACACTTTTTAAAATCAAAGATTTTACAAAAAATTTTCTATGACATACTCACTCAATTGAATGAGAATCGAGGAGGAGGGCAGATCGTCCATATTTTTGCCACTGGTCGATTGACTTGTTTTAGTTTGGTTAAATAGCGTTTGTTTATTATTGTTTTTCTTGCTTATTTATAAAAAGAGAATATAAATAGGAATTTCTTAATATTAACAATTGTTTAAGAAATAATATGTCACTGATTATTTATTTGTAGTTTCTTAAACTAGTTTTTAATAGACAACCAAATTGGAACTTTGTATAACACAGAATGCAATTGTCGTATATAAGGCTACATAAAAATTAGAAATGATCTCAAGTTTAAACAAACCACATATGAAATATAAAATTTCAACAATTTACTTTCGATATTGACTAAAAAATTATATGACAAGTTACTTCTTCATATTTTAAAAGCGTTTCGAAATCGACTCTTTGCTGTGTGAAACGACAATTTTTGAGCTACATCCAATATTAGTTTTCGGTATAGGAATAGTAAATATATTTAACAATAATAAAACATTCGAATTTCCAAAGTTCTACATTATTTCATTCAATTCAATCAATTTCTTGCTTATTTTTATAAAAATTTACTAAGAAGTTTTCTAATTATTCACGGTTCATTTTAGTAGATTACCATAATCAAAATTGAAAGAATTAAAAGCAATTATACGACTTTCTTTCCATACTTATGCATATTTAAAAAACAGCTTACGATCAAATTAAAGAAAAACTAAATATGCACATGAAAATATTAAACGACTACTGGTGTTATTAATATAATATGTGATGTTTTCTTTATTTCTTTTATCGTATGTATATGCATACATATACCAATATGTAGGTATATGTAGGTAATATTTAATCGATTTTATAAATCACGAGAATCGTTTTGGTAATGAAATAAAAATTGTTTAATGAAAAACTGGATAAATTTTTTCATACATATGTATGTATGCATTATCATTGCACGGTCATTTTTGTATTCTAATACATAATCGCAGTCAAAAACATTATAATGTAAAATGAAAAGCAATTTGATTTTTGAAAAAAAAATCTCAATATGAACATAAATACTTTGTGGTCCTGAAAAGGACCGATTTATATTAAATATGTGAATTGCGGTGCAATAGTATTGGGTATTGGAAACAACAAAAACATCGGTTCCATTACATAGAGCATCAATCTAAGCGCGCTCGCCACGAATACGTCTGGCTAATTGTATATCCTTGGGCATAATAGTCACTCGTTTTGCGTGAATAGCACACAAGTTGGTATCTTCAAAGAGGCCAACCAGATAGGCTTCGCTAGCTTCTTGCAAAGCCATAACTGCCGAACTCTGGAATCTCAAGTCGGTCTTGAAATCTTGAGCGATTTCGCGTACTAAACGCTGGAATGGCAACTTGCGAATAAGCAGCTCTGTGCTTTTCTGATAGCGACGGATTTCACGCAGGGCAACAGTACCAGGACGATAACGATGTGGCTTTTTTACGCCACCAGTTGCTGGAGCGTGGGGGGGGAGAGATCGATGGATCAGTCGGTCGATCGAGCGATTTCGCGTCAACCGGATGGCACTTGCGAATAAGCAGCTCTGTGCTTTTCTGATAGCGACGGATTTCACGCAGGGCAACAGTACCAGGACGATAACGATGTGGCTTTTTTACGCCACCAGTTGCTGGAGCGCTCTTACGTGCTGCTTTGGTAGCCAGCTGCTTTCTGGGCGCCTTGCCACCAGTCGATTTACGGGCAGTTTGCTTAGTACGAGCCATGTTTTCTACACTTTTTTATTTTTCACTGTTCACTCTTCACTCTTCACTGTTCAAAACACAATAAACTAGCATGCTCGTTTGGTGCCTGCTTTTATACAAAACATGGGGTGGGTTAGAAAGAGAAAGGGAGAGAAAAAATATTCGATTCGTCTTTTGTCGCACCGGGTAAAGGAGAGGCAAGATATTTCTGACTCGCTCGTGTTTTCATGATTTTTGGTATAAATAGATGCGGTCGATGTAGAAGCAATATTAGTACATTTCTAACTCTTGTGCAGTGCGTTTATAGTGAAAAGTGTAAAGTGAAAAATAAAATATGACTGGTCGTGGCAAAGGTGGAAAGGGATTGGGCAAGGGTGGTGCTAAACGTCATCGCAAAGTGTTGCGTGATAATATCCAGGGCATCACGAAACCCGCTATTCGCCGTTTGGCTCGACGTGGTGGCGTAAAACGCATCTCCGGTCTTATCTATGAGGAAACTCGTGGTGTGCTGAAGGTATTTTTGGAAAATGTAATCCGTGACGCAGTAACCTACACCGAACACGCCAAAAGGAAAACTGTTACTGCCATGGATGTTGTGTACGCATTGAAGAGACAGGGTCGCACTCTTTACGGTTTTGGCGGTTAAGAAAATACTTACAAAAATAAGTAAACAATTCAAAAAATCGGTCCTTTTCAGGACCACCAAAATAATTGATCAAATGAGAAAAAAAAAACATAGTAATTTTTTTATTTTAAGTTCTTAGTAAAAATTTATTTTTTACAAACTAGCATGATTGTCCATTTATTTAAACAAAACAATCAAATCTGGGCGTAATATGTAATATTATTAATGTTAAAAAATATTTGTATAAATATTATTTTAACTTGCAAATTTATTTAATTTGACGAAATGCATATAATGCAATAATTATTATAATGAATGAATTAGCTGGTGACAAATGCAGTGCAAAGAAACAATCCCCCTCGCAGATTTCTAAATTATATAGTGCGTACTTAAATTTATTTGTATGTATAAAATTATTGAAAATTTTATGAAATTATCG